>OX438916.1:11817999-12417999 GCA_949316265.1 Diarsia mendica
TTATTTGATTAAATGACTTTTGATTGAATGATTTCTCGTATAGTCGAGAAAATGTTAAAATCTTGTAAAATAGAGTATTACAACAAAAAAATCTAATTAGTCCTTCTGTTAGATTATTGAAAAATATTGGATACGTGTTTTTTGTTTTATATAACATTAGTAAAAACTGACGAAAATAAAACGTGTCAAACATCATGAGTGGGGGCTTGTGACGTCACGTTCTGGGTAAAAGCTGTCTGTGACGTCACATGACTTGACACGACTTTTCGAAGCATAAAATTAGTCGAAAGCAAGACGAAAACAACAAAACAGTTGCTGTCAAGTGTCACTGCAGTTCACTGTAAAAGTCGTTCGGGGAGCTTCTTTTCACTAACGCTGCTAAGGCTTCTCGAACGGGAGTTGACAGCGTTAGCGTTGATAGCGTTAATAGTGTCTACTCGAACGCACCATGTATCGTCTACATCTACTGTTTACGTCAAAAAAGAAAAAATATGTGTCCATTACTTTTTGGAAATCTATATGACGACGGACTAATTCGATTTTTTTGGTGAAATAACCTGCTGGAAACTCACCTTCTTCAACTTGGAGACCTTAGACGGCGGTGGCTGTGTCATCTGCTCCAGAAGAATCCGCGCCAGGCGAGGCCGAGGGCGGCGCCTGCGCTGATATGGGGGCTTCCAGGGGCGAAGCACCAGGTTTGGACGGTCTATCACCTGTTGTCAATGAAGAATTCTATTCATCTGCTTCTTCTTATCATGTGTGGGCAGTAAGATCTAACGACCCCACACGCCCTAGTGTCAGAGTTTCTAAATCGTCTCAAGGGCCTTTTTTTTCTTTTTTGGTGGGTGGAAAATCATCGAATGACCCCCCACGCTCTTGGGCAGAGCGAAGGGGAGTGTCAGACTTCTACTGACTAAAAACCGAACCCATGTTCCTTCCGGGACCACCGGCTCAAACGTGCCTTCCGAAGTCATTCCCGAAAATCAGTGGCCCAAAAGACCGACAACCAGTCTAACCAAAGGGTATCGTACAACTCAGTTGTGGAGGTCCGATAGGCAATCGCTCCTTATAATAACTTTTTTACTGGTGTGCAGCAGCATCTGGTTAGACTGGACTATGCAGACGACTTACTACAACAAAACCCGCACCATACCTCTTAGGTGGTGGTTTACAGGCTAACAGCCCACTACCTATCATAGAGAGGAGGCCTGAGTCCCAGCTGTGGGAACGTTATACGCAGATGATGCTACCAACCACTGGTGGGGGTTTCCTTGGCGGCGCAGGGGGTTGCCACGGTACAGTCCGGAACTTGGCTTTAGTGATCTCGGGCCATCGCCGTTTGAAACGTAATTTCCTGGCCAGGGCACGTTGTTCCATCTCTCTGGAGACGAAGATTTTATGTCAATATCGTGGATGTACTGCGGAGGGTTAGGCAGAAGGGAAACTACAGGGTATTCATGTACTTATTGTTAATTTCAGTGAAGGAAAAATTCGGGAGGATTCATGTAAAGCCTTGGCATAAAACTCTGGACACCAGAAAATAAGACGAAGCGTGTAATAAGATACACACATCAACACGGTCTAGGGATATTTCATACTCAATTAAATAACTCGAAAAGTACTGGCCGCATTGGAATCTTTAATACACCGATTTGTTTGTAATTTATCTCAGACTAATTCCAAATTCAAATTTTTGAAAATTCTTTTGTTTCGGTGGCATAAAAATGTCTTGATGTATAGGAGAGGGAATTTTCATTTGTGCGAAATTTAAAAAACAATACGAATTACGTTTATTTACAGTTTTTTTTCATTTTTAAACGAAAGATAAAGTTAACATTGAGGTATTGTAGCCATGCAACGCCGACATTTGACGAGGGCGGAGATGTTACGAGCTGTGGGAATGCTGGAAGCTGGATCTGTTCAGCGTAATGTTGCTGAGGCCATAGGGACCCATCAAAATGTAATTTCAAGATTGTGGACACGCTATCGTGCCACAGGTGAAGTAGCGGAGAGGCACCGGGGGCCAAGTCGCATCACTACCCCCAGACAAGACCGATTTTTGCAAATTACTGCGCGAGCTCAACCAAATGCAACGGCGACTCAATTGGTCCACAGGCTGCGAGTGGAACACCAAGTGCTTGTGAGTGACCAAACTGTAAGAAGGCGACTGCATGAAAGCAATCTACGCTCTCGTAGACCACTCCGGGTGCCACCTTTACGGAGAGGCAATCGTGGACGACGATTAGAATGGGTTCGGAACCACGTGGACTGGGGCCGTGAGCAATGGTCCAATGTGCTGTTCACGGATGAATCCAGGTTCGGCTTCCATCCAGATTCACGAAGGACGCGTGTTTGGCGAGTTCCTGGACGATGGAGCCGTCTCCAGAACCCTCAGGAAGTTCACCCATACCAAGGAGGAACAATTATGGTTTGGGCAGGAATTCGTCTTGGAGGACGGACGGATCTCGTTTGGGTGCGGGGCAATATGACGGCAGAACGATACGTCTAACAGGTGCTGGGGCTCGTAATCTTGCTCCACAGAACACAAATGGGGCAAGATTTCCTGCTCATGCACGACAATGCCCACACACGGCGAGAACGGTAGCAGCTTGGTTACATACACATAATGTTATTGCCTTAGACTGGCCTGCTCAATCGCCAGATCTAAATCCCATTGAGCATGCGTGGGATATGCTGCAAAGAAGAGCTCTGAAGGAAGTTCCTGAAAATTTGGCTACAGAAGCTCAACTTTTTGCGCACCTCAGAAGGACATGGGACAATATTCCGCAGCAAGACATTGACAACCTTGTTCTGAGCATGCCGAATCGTTGCCGATGTGTTATGAACATCATGGGCGCTTTCTCAGACTACTAACTTCAAGTTTATAAACACAAATTAAATGATTTTTCTATTTTTTTCAGTTTTTACTCACAAATTAAAAGTCAATTCATATACGGTTTCCGTCTATGCTTCATTTTTTTTCCATAAAATCCTGAAATTTTAATCAGTACCTTAACCATTATTAAAAAATGGTAGAATATTAAATAACGTATATTTTAAATATATACATGTCATATAAATAATTAACACATTGATAGTAATTCGCTTTTTTTAAAATATCCCTAGACCGTGTTGATGTGTGTAGTTGACGAAGCCGAAAGTACTTGTTCTCCTCGGAGTTACGGACATAAAAAATACGATGACTTTAGAACTATTTTTTTTTAATAATTATACGACAACTCGTAGTACCTATATCTTTTTTTGGTATTGCAAAAATTAGCGATTATCGAAAGATTGGGTAAAGAAACGATAACGCGCAGATCCAGTGAGGAAGACGCATAACCCGAAGGCCACGATATGCGATCCTCCAAGCGAATTCGCCTTGTGCTACAAGCGTCAGCGTCGAGCGTCAAAAACAAATGCTTCTCTTGTGGCGTCAATTCGCTATAACTTGCGGCCTTGTAGATAATGAACATACATTTGTTTTTGACGCTCGCAGCAAAAGGCGAATTCGCTTGGAGCTTCGCATTTCGTGGCTCTCGGGGAAGGGTGAAAGTACACCATAAAAAATTAAGTTCTTACTCTTTTAAAATCATTGAAGGCGTTTTCTCTGGTACAGATTCTTCCTGCACTACTTCTTCCTTCATGACATTGCGAGACGTGGATTTCGATCTATCATCTTTTTCTTTTAATGGATTTTTTTTACCTAAAAATAGAAAAATTTTACGTTATTCGATTTTAATGCTAGGCTTACCAAGCTCCTTTTTGGGCTAGTGGTCCAGTCACACGGGTCGATCTTTAGGTTAAGCCGCACTTGCCTAGGTTGAGAGGAAACTTATTGTTGGTCACCCATCCACGGGGGATGGGTGACCAACAATAAGTTTCCTCCATGCCTCGGAAAGCACGTTAAGCCGTTGGTCCTGGCTGTCATTTGTAGATCCTCGACAGTCGTATAGCATAGCACTCGGCACGTAAGTTGAAACAAAATGGCGGTCGTTCACGAAGCTACAATCATGAAAATAAGTCGACTGAGACCCAATAATGTATTACAGATTGCAGCCCGTAAGTTGAATTATGATCTTGAATGCTCAGTTGCACATTTTCGTTCGAATCTCACTCTATTTTTGTCATTTTACCTATGCGGACGTCCGCCATTTTGTTTCAACTTACACGCCGAGTGCTATAACAGGTAGTGGCCCAAAAGTCTGACAACTAGTCTTACCAAGGGGTATCGAACTTAGAGGTCAGATAGGCAGTCGCTCCATGTACCTACAATACTGGCAGCAGCAATGGAGATACCTATGCTCGGAGTTTCGTTGTTGCGTTCGTTGCGGGATCGCATCAAAAATGAAGACATCCGTAAGAGAACCAAGGTTACCGACGTAGCCCGAAGAATCGCCAAGCTTAAATGGTAAGCAACATTGCTCGTAGAACGGATGTCCGTTGGGACCAAAAAATTCTGAAGTGTCGATCGCGAACTAGAAGACATTGCGTTGTGCGGCTCCCACTTGGTGAACCGATGACCTGGTGAAGGTTGCTGGGAACCGCTGGATACGAGACGTACGGAACGGTCAATGTGGCAGCACTTGGGCGAGATCTTTTGATTATGATGATGAATAATTGGTTATTGTTTACCTTTTTCGTCTTTTTCCCCTTTTTCACCTTTATCTATTTTTATATTGATATCTTTTTCGTTTTTCTTTCCTTTATCTTTATCTTTGTCTTTCTTATCCTTATCTTCATGTTTCATTTTAGACTCATGGTCACCGGAGCCCGCGGCTGCCGGCAATTGGCTATGTAACATAACATAACATTTTAATTCAGGCAATTTTATCTCATATTTATAGTTTATACCCTACAGATCATCTTACTTATTAGGGTATTTGACTACTGTTAAAAATTCACGAAAATGTTATGTTATTTCAAAGAACTAATAGAAATAACACGATTTGTGAAAAAAGTAATAACCCGACGGTCTTCAATGTTGCTGGTATCTCTTTGAGGCGCGCGTGGAATACGAAAGCGCCGACGACGCGCGACGACACGGCCTGTCGTCTTCATAGGACGACGACAGGCCGCGGCCGTAAGACGGACGGTGAGCTAGCCCATTACTTACTCACCGTCCAGCCGTCCACAAGCCCGCACCTACGATTGCCGGAAGCCATCACGTGGCCCCCGACGCCCGAAGCTTTTCCCGCGGAGGCTGTGACGAGAGGTTTTCTTGTAGACCTCTTCTGATGGTACAAAGGCCTGAAGATGTCTTAGCAATAAGTACTTACTTTTTCTCCTTCGGAGGCATGATTGGCGAAGACTGAATCAACCGCTATAATTCGCCACAAAATTATTATTCTTTTAACGACATTGACATGGTCCTTATCAGAATAGTTTGTTTTACTTTTGATATTCTGAAAATGCAACATGGATTATCAATAAATAATCAGAACGTTGGGTCACAAGGGATATTCTTCTTATCGTGTGAGCAGTAAGGTCTAACGACCCCACACACCCTAAGTGTCAGAGTTTCTATAAGCCGCCTCAAGCACCTCTGACATGAATGAAAGGCATTTGGCTGTTATAAGAATGTTAAGGGGGATGACTTTGTGGCGTCACACGAATGAATAAAATAAGAAATGAGCACATAGAAGGCTCAGACCAAGAAAAAAAGAAAGACGGCGCGCCGCGAACACCAACAGTGAAGCCACAAAACCACACGCCTATAGCAAGTAAACATACAACAGTGAAGCCACAAAACCACACGCCTATAGCAAGTAAACATACAAGCTCACGCACACACCTACACTAAAACCACACGCATTTCTCCTAGAACGTCACGACTTCACGAGACATTGTCTACACACATAGATAAAAAGTTGGCTTCACTTTTGATGTTCGTGGCGCGTCGTCTTCCTTTTTTTGTTGGTCTGAGATAGAAGGAAGTCTGAAATTGGCGCCAATGACTAAAACGTTGTGTGGTAATCGGTTGTCGAAGTACGGGCATGTGTGATGCGGAGGTAGTATGAGAAAAGTCACGTCTGAACATACGGTCCTGGGTTCGATCCCCAGGGCAGGCAGTGTTACAGGGTTTTGCCACTAAGAATTTCTCATTAGCATCCCAGACTTGAAAATATGGTAGTGAGACTGACACCTTCTCAGCCCCGAAAATCACTAGGCGTTAAGTTTCGAAATCAGTGTATTATAAATTCTTACCCGTATATTTTTTTTGTATTTTTTACAGTTTCTTAATTTTTATGAATAAATAGCAACATGCTTGTTCACCACATTTCATTATTTTGAGTTCATGGATTGACGTAATTTTTTTCGTATTTTGATCGTTTTTTTTTCTTTTCACGTTTTGTGCCAATTACATTTAGTTTGTGTGAAAAAGGATTGATGGTAAGTTTTAATTACCAAGGATGTTATAAATGTAAAATTCCGTGATGTTTTCCTTTCCTTCCAAGCTCGGTTTTAGGAAGAAGCATTACCTAATGTTTAGCTCATAGATATAGAATTCCGTAGATTGGGCTTGAGAGTGAATGAGAGCTCCCGCTTTAGCGGAACTTTGCTGTGTTAGAAAGAGAGAGAAAGTGACGCTGTAAACAGGGCCAAAACACGTATTTGCTACCGGCCCATACCGGCCCCGGTAACTGTTTACGCGAGCGTTTCGGCAATTATTTAAGTGAACTACAGTGATAACCCGTGATTGAATTACCATAATACGATGGTTTCTTGTGCAGTACCAGGATGTGAATCTTCCAAAAAGAAAAATCCCCAGGATTACTCGTTTCACCAGTAAGTTTACAAGTTGTTTACATCGTTATTTCTGCAATAACAATGCACCTAATAAGCCGGCTTTAAGCAAAATATTATGAGAACATTATTTTATTTACGATCTAGATGAATTAGCATGCCTAAAACCGACGTATTTGAGAAATAACAAATAGAGAAATACGAAGGAGTTTTATCCTCACTTTTTAGTGATGCGATGGCCTAATTTTTGTTGATATCGACAGCTAAGATAGCGTCTTACAAATGCATAGTCTTAGAAAAATAGATTATATGTAGGTACTTATTGTAACAAACAAAATAAAATATAGATACACAGACATATATCAATGGTTTTTGGTCTCGTTTGATTGTTGACATTACCAATCTACGGAATTCTATATCTATGTTAGCTTAATGCCATCAACCGGGCACAGATCCAGACTCCGTAGTTGCTACTGAAAAATTCCTTGTGATAAAACCTAATATAACCCGGTTCATTAAAGAAAGGAATCTAAAATGGCAACACATGGCATGTCCTCTCGCTCGCTCACTATAGTGTGCGAGCGTGAGGACATGATAAAAACCGCCATTTTAAATTCCTTTCTTTAATGAACCGGGTTATACCTACCTAACAGTTTACCCAACCTAGGCATCGAACTCAGGACCTCATGGACAGCAGTCACGCTTGCGACTACTAGATCAACGAGGCAGTCGATAAAACAAAACCATTTATATCATAATGCTTTTTTTATTTAAATCATGGTAATTTAAATAATAATCACATGACGTAACGAAACGCAAATCCACCTGACTCAAGCATTTCCACACTTGATGTTGCCAAGTTTGTAACGTTACCCTCAACTATGGTATTATTAAAAATTCTTGGGAAACTATAAAATATTTTTTCAAAAACATATACTCTACGTGCCATATACCCAATAAATGTAACATAATGGAGAAATATAATTATGTTACTTAATAAAAGGTAGTTACTAATTATTAAAATATCACCATGATTTTAAAGGTTTTTTTAAGGTTCAGGGTAATTTTAAAGGTTCATCGTGACATTGAAATCCTTCACGTCCTTTGCGGTAGTTAAATAACTCATCTTACTTGCAGTTGAACATTTTATTAAAGATTTCAGTTTATTATGCTACATTTAATCGGGTAAGCTATTTAAGAAACGGCAACACTGCAATACACCTGTCTTCTCAAACATTCGGAAAAACTGAAAACTGACACCTGTCAAAACCTTCTGTCAATTGTCATAAAAATTGGTCTTGAATTCGTGATTGCTCTATTTATGAAATATTTTCTGTTTTTAATATTTTTTAACTAATTAAACATGTCGGAAAATAAGGAAGTGGACAAAGCCAACCTGGACCCTGAATTGGACGATTTGCTTGAAAGTAAGTTTGTTTAAATTTGTCAAATTCTGCCATGGTCAGATTACACAACAACTCATAACCTATTAACGATTTAAATTGTAAATATTTAATTGAATAATTATTTCGAAGGACTTTGAGACGTAAAATTTACGTGTGAGGTCGTAGACTATGTACGTAGGCGATAACAGTGTAATACCGTGTAGGTACTGTTTTATCGTCATATTTAACACGATTATTCTCTCTATTTTCGTAAAATAAAACCCACTTTTATTTCGAAAATATGTCGTAGTAACTATGGAGTTTTTCTTCCCTAATTTGCTTTGTTCTTAATAAAACTTAAATGACCTAAAATAGTCAAGCATGGTGACCTGATTTAGCTATAAAAAGGAATGATGAAATATCCATGCCTTGGTGGGACATAGTTCCAAAATAAACTGTCCGAATATTTATAGCATTTGAGTTTAGTTGTGTGTCGTAAAATTCTTGTAATTTTACTACAATTTTTCATACCGTTTAACATTGATTTAGCAATGCCTCACCTAAATAGTCTCAACATAGAAGACATGGTGTTTATGGAATAAACCCAGATTTCAACTTGAAATCAGCCACTGTTGCATATAGGCCACCTATTCTATCAAACATCTCTGTTCTGTAGATCCCTTGTCCATCTGTTTTCTGCAATATTGATGATATCTTCAACCTAATGGGTTTTTGGACAGCTCGGTTTCTTAGGACCAACCTGGACCATCATTCTGTCAAAACCTTACTGTAGTAGCTGCCACTCTGCCAGTTAATATGTCAATAGTGGTCATGTACCCACCTACATTTATTAAAGTTTTTAACTTTGAAATCCAGAACCTGTTCATGTCATGAATCTTCATCTATCGTGACCTTCAACATTTTTTTCGAATTTAAATCGATACATGGTTCATTTGTTTTTTTTTTGTACGTAGAGATATTAGGAAAAGGGATCTGTGTATCTCTCGGTCCCCAATGTCGTAGATTTTCATCTGACGACAGACAGTTAACTTTTTGTAATATATTTCATCAGGTTATTATTCTAATGAGCAGCGGTGGCCCAGTGGTGTCGGCCCCGACTTACGAACAGTAGGTCGTGGGTTCGAACCCAGGCAGGCGCATTACTTTGTGTAATTTATTTCATCACCGCTGCTCTCAAAACGGTGAAGGAAAACATCGTGAGGAAACCGGCATGTCTTAGAACCAAAAAATTTGAAGACATGTGACATCTGCCAATCCGCACTGGGCCCGCGTGGTGGATTATAGCCCATCCCTCTCCTTGAGAGGAGGCCAGAGTCCCTGCAGTGGGAACATTATAGGCTGATGATGATGATGATTATTCTAAAAGTTACTAAACAAAGCACAAGGCCTATTAAAATTGTATAGCAAAACACTAGGAGGACACAGTGAGACCTAGACTTAGAATAATTAATTCAAAGACATGTGACATCAGCTTGGAGGTCGCAGCTGTGGCAACATAATGTTATTAGTTAAACAATGAACAGTCTCCGTGGTTTAGGTGTTACAACTCACTAAGTATTCTTACCAAATGCATTCTTAAAATAATTAGTTAGGTATTATACATATATATAATATAATGATAATGCAAAGAGTGCAAAACTACATTCTAAAACAAATATCAAATGCCCCATGGTTTATCAGAACAACAGAGATCCATGAGAACCTAAACATGCCGATGGTCAAAGACGAGATAAGTACCTACGGCGGCAAATACAAAAAGCGACTTCAAACGCATCCCAATAAACTTGCAGGACAGCTCACAATCCCTGAAAGCATTTGTCGCCTAAAGAAGCGGCGAGACATCTTTGACCAATAGAGTCAGCAAGACGACTGGCTTTTTAACAAATAAAGGGATGTTACTGCGGTGGCAGTACCCCTCACCCGCTATATAACTTCATCACAATTGCTCATAGTCATAATGACTGAACGCATATTATGAAAAGAAAAAAAAAAAAAAGGTATTATACAAACAATGAAATTACTTGGTTTGCATCAAACGCAACTGTTGGAGGATTCCCGGGTTGGACAAGTCGTTATTGGTTTTTCCATCCTGAATTTCGAGCTTGGAAGGTTCAAGGCAATAGAAAAATAAATAATACATGAAACTTCAAACCTGTGAGAATGTAATAATGGTTGAATATATCTATAGTATGTATGTATTTAGAAATATATAAGTATGTTTATCAGTTGTCTAGTACCCATAACACAAGCTCTGCTTAGCTTGGGACTAGATGGCGTTGTGTGATAGTTGTGGAATATTATTATTATTATTATTAATATGATGAAATTTCTTGACTCTTAACAAAATAAACTTAGTCACGGTCTGTATTGTATTATTTTAAATGTAAGTCATAAATATATAAAAGTAAACAATAAATAATTAGTATTCCTAACCCTTCAATGTCAGCCAAGTATGCAAGCATGAATATGCATATTAATACATTAAACATAACATCACACCTGCAATTCCTGAAGGGTTAGGCATAGGTTATCCATTAGTACACCTACATTTCGCCTGTGATTGCTACTGAAGTACTGAGAAATTGCTGATGAAACCAGACCAGGGTTGGCATGTTTAAAACAAGTTGTTTAAAACATGTGTTTTAAACAGAGTTTAAAACAGTTTCAAATAAAACATCGTTTTTTATTAGGTGTCAAACACCTAAGGTATCTAAAGACTGTGACAAGTTTTGCAGCTTTCTCGTTACCAAGTTTGTTTCGTATCGAAATGAATAAATCCAAATGTTTTTGTGTTATTGTGAAATCAAAAATCGGAAAGAAAGTCCGCTCTATTTATACACTCCATTCGGTAAAGTCCCCCGGGGAATTCCCAGAACTTCCGTAATTCGTGAATGTGATTATATTCAATAAATGATTTGGGTATTCCCCTTATTTTAAGCGAAGTTTAGGTGATTTCCCTACTAAAAATGAACGTCGAAACGTACCGCATGTATTGAATTAAGATCAATTTTGGTCATGCAGTTTTTAAAATAGTATAAAAGTGAATTATATCAGGCTTAATCAATTAAAAATGGATGATAACTAACTTAGGAAAAAAAACAAAAAAAACAACTGTTTAAAACATTTTTAACTGTTTGTTTTATAAAATGTAAAAAAAACTGTTTTTTTTTCCAACCCTGAACCAGACCAATGAGGCAGTCATAAATATGCATTATCTGTACTCTCAGTCAGTACATATAAATAATATTAATATGTTTTTTATTTCGAACAGCTTTTTACTTAATTCATATGAAAATATAATACCGTACATACAACAAAATGTTCCGACTAATGTCCTAAACGGCTGGACTTATTTTGACGGGACGTTTACTGGCAGATAGCTAATGTTATACGGTGTAAATAAGGCTCCATTATTTTAGAAAAGAATTAGGGTTGATCATCTTTCTACCCGTGTTGTATGTTCCCCTTCTTATCTGATTAATTTCGTTGCAGGATATCCGATTGTCCCAATGCCAATGTCCCTTGGGGTTGGCGCTAAATTATTCTCCTGTCTGTCTGTCACGACATCACTTAATCCTTTTCCCTCCATCTTTTTTTGGTCTTCCATCTTGTTTTTTTTTTTTATTTAGCCGTTATTGTCCCACTCCTGAGCAAAGGCCTCCCCCCATTCTTTCCACTTCTTCCGATCGTGTGCTTCTTCTCGCCAGTTAGTCAGAAAGACATCCAAGGCGTCCCGCCATCTTCGTCTATTTTTTACGCCAGTATAAAAACATTACTCTGCCCCACCTTCCAGGCGCTCTCCAAGAAATGACAAAGAAGCAGCAAACAGCAGGCCCCACAGCTGAGGGCTCCAGCGAGGTGCCCTCCAACATGTGGAGCGAGGAGTTCATCAAGGAAGCCGCTGCACAGTTCGAGAGCAATATGTCCGCTATACTGAGCAGTTTCAGCGGAGTGCCTGGTGAGAATAAAAATGTTAAATGGTGTTTATTTTGCAAATAGGTTTTAAACCTTTTGAGAAGAGTAACCATGGAGTTTCTTGCCAGTTCTTCTCCATAGGAATCGAAGAACCTGAACCGTGCACCTTTTTAACCGACTTCTAAAAAAAGAAGGAGGTTCTCAATTGGGATGTTTGTATTTTTTTTTTTTTAATGTTTGTTCGGGCATAACTCCGTCACTTGCTAACCGATTTGAAAAATTCTTTTTTTGTTGGAAAGGGTATAGTTCCGAAATGGTCCCATAATTTTTTTATCGAAATCGGACAAGCGGTTTATGAAAAATCAACAAAACTAAAAAATGAAAAACTGTTTCTGAAGTTGGTGGCAAAAAAATGAAATCAAACAAACAAGTCACCGACTTCAGAACTGATTTTTCTTCTAAAGTTTATTTTTCACTTTTTTGTTTTTTTTTTTGAAGTCGGTTTTATTTTTTGTTAAAAAGTTTTTTAAGTCCATGTTTTACAAGTGTCTATGTGAAATAAAATGTTTTGATTTTGATCTCCGTCTTACCCCTCTTATCCATAAGTGTAATTTTTATTG
The DNA here is from genome assembly GCA_949316265.1 of Diarsia mendica. Classification (NCBI taxonomy): domain Eukaryota; kingdom Metazoa; phylum Arthropoda; class Insecta; order Lepidoptera; family Noctuidae; genus Diarsia; species Diarsia mendica. Next base: position 11,830,688 of record OX438916.1, read on the forward strand.
TTTCGTTTCAGAGGACCAAATAACACAGGAACAAATTGCACAGACATTCTCCAAAATGGCAGGTATGTGAAGTTCTCAAGGCCAAATATTTGTCAATGGTGCAAGGAAGACCGAAGAAACTGGCATGTCTTAGACCCAAAACATTCGAAGACATGTGACATCTACCAACCCGCACTGGGCCCGCGTGGTAGATTATAGCCCATTTCCTCTCAACGGGAAGAGGCCTGTGCCCAGCAGTGGGAATATTAATAGGCTGATGATGATGAAGGATTTATTGAAATAATAATCATGGAGGTTCTCGTCCTTTCCTCGCCAGAGGCAAATCGAAGCATGCAACTATCTTCGTCTATGTCCCGTATGTGTTCATTTAAAACAAAATATAAAAAAGCACTCACCCGCCAACATCCTCGTAACTAGAAAGTTTTTACTGAATGCATATAAAAGTAACGGAAGTTATAACATTTTTTTTTTAAATTTTTGTCTGTTTTTCCTGCTGATCTCCGAAACGGTTGGACTGATGTTGACGGTAGGTTTACTAAAAGTGATGGGAAATTGGTACATAGCTTTAATTCCGCGCATGCAGGAAAAGTAATAATAGTTGGCATGCACATGCACCCAAAAACACTTAAAAACTTTCACTTTGTTCTTTGGAACTCTTTTAGGAGCTGATCTTATAAGGAAAAACTTACACTTACTTTTAATTTAAAAAAAGTATAGAGTTTTATTTATAATAAAATATAATTAAGTACAAGTATCAAAATGCGAAGAATTACAGGGCGTCAATTTGTTCACATCGCTGTCAACAGGGAATGTGCCCAGAAGGCTGGCAATATTACCACGACGCGATGCATGGCAATGCTGATTTTTTGCCCAAAACAAAGTAAAAGGAATCCTATTGGTTCCGTGAGAAATATTTAAATGCTTAAAATTGTTCTTAATTAAATAGAGAAGTAAAATTTTTACAATTTATTCACGCGAACGTAGGTATGGGGCACAGCTAGTAGTTTATAATAAAGTTATCCTCCTGATTAAAAAAATATGTTTTTGTTGAGTCCGTTAGTTAGATTATCCAAAAATATTTGATACGTGTTTTTGTTTTATCAAATTAATAAAAATTGACCAAGATAGAACACGTAAATGATCACGAGTGCGGGCTTGTGACGTCACTTTCCGTTAAAAAATGTTCTGCAATGTGACGTCACACGAGTTTTCGAAACTCTGTGTCTTACGTGAAAAAAGAAAAAATGTGTGTCCAATATTTTTTTTTTAAATCTATCTGACGGTTTAATTCGATTTTTTTGTCAACTACCCTATTGTCCCAATATTAATAGGGAGCAAAGGTCGCAGCGCAGGGCACAGCTAGTAGTTTTAAAGATATCTTCAAACTCTCTACCTCCAAGTGACGTCACAACCCCTCTCCCTACAGAAGCGGCAGCCCACGTGCTAAAGCCAGGTGAAGGTGGTGAGGAAGCACCCGCCGCACTCACTGCCGCTGACGCAGACCCTGAGGTGGTGCTCGATAATGTGGATGAGGTAACTATGATGATGACATATTCTTCTTATCGTGTGGGCAGTAAGGTCTAACGACCCCGCACACCCTAGTGTCCGAGTTTCTAAACTTCCTCAAGGGCCTCTGACATGGTTTGACGACTGCCATTTGAGACCCTGAGGTGGTGCTCGATAATGTAGATGAGGTAAATATGAAGAACACACACATGTCATGTCAGGTTATCAGGAGTTGAGGGGGAAGCGCCAGAGTAGCCCGCAAATTTGAAAATTTCTTAGGTCTGTGGCAATCATATTTTAATCAACTTAGAACCCAACACTTATCTGCAAAAACGTAACCAAATTTTCGACCCTGGCGCTTTCATCTTAAGAGGGAACCAGGGAGGGAACTACCATCGTACGATTCTCTATTCAAATGTATGGGAGAAAAGATGTACCTTTTCTCTTCCTTAATAATACCTCTTAAGGAAGGGAAAAGGGCCATTTAATCAAGGTCTACTGTAGACTCGTCTCTGTCATTTCATGTCAAAATTGTCCCATTTTTACAGCCGTGATAAGAAGACTTCCAGACAAATTCAAAGAGTTATTTTTATTTTTTTAAAAACGTTGCCCCACACTAGGAATTTCTCCTGTATCGTGGGTGCGTTCACAAACATAGAAAGTCACATACACAAATACCCAAATATTAACACAAAAGCAAATTGATAGGAACCTGGACATAGTCTTTCTTAAAATAATAATGTCAAAAATAATTGAATCGGCACAGTTTTCTAGTAGAAAAAGAGGAAAACGAAACGTCGATGTCGTCAAATTTTTGTGAAATAATCGACAATCTAAGCTGCGGCTGTCCCTACCGCACCTTACAGGGGCAGGATTGTCGCCGGCAAAACATTGTTCTTTGAGATATTTACAGTAAAGTTATAACTATACGGCGAACTATGTGTAGATGTGTCTAACTGCCTCCGTGGTCGAGTGGTTTAGGCGTTTGCCTTGTGACCCGGTGGTCGTGGGTTCGATTCCCACGGGAAACATACTTTGTAAAGTTGTTTCCAGTTTGGTTAGGACATTGCAGGCTTGAATCACCTGATTGTCTGATAAAAAGATGGTTCCGTGCTTCGGTAGGCACGTATAAGCCGGTGGTCTCGGCCGGCAAACGTCGGTCGTCAAACCATGTCAGAGGTCCTTGCGGCGGTTTAGAAACTATGACACTAGGGTGTGTGGGGTCGTTAGACCTTGTTGCCCACACGATAAGAAGAAGAAGATGTGTAGATGTGTACTACGTGGCGTCACCTTGGGCTCTATCAGAATACCAGCGCTGTGAGTGTGACATTATTTTGTCATAAGTGTTACAATACCATGCTGAGATAGTGCCCTTTTGTTGTGTTTACTTTTTGAATATTTTTGATTTGTCCTGTGTGAAACCAATAAATACTTTTTCTTTCTTTCTTTATACTAAGCTACCTCATCATCTTCACCACAGGTATCCGCAGCCATCTCCCAAACCCTAAAGAACCTGAACACGAACACAGAGACGCTACAGAACCCGTTCTCTGACCAGGACCTGGCCAGCATGTTCACCAACATCAACCTTGGAGCTGAGGGACAGGTAATCATCATCATCATCATCTGTGTAGCCATTTCCCAACTATTGAAGTTAAGTCCAACTAACATAACATCACGCTTGAAATCCCCATCTACCGGGCACAATTCTAGCCTCCATGGCTGCTACTAAGGAATTTTTATGGAAAAGTCTACCTGGGAATCAAACCTAGGACCTCATGCACAGTAGTTGCGCTTGCGACTACTGTGTTATAAATTTATCATCCATAACTTAATTTAGAACCAAAATAATCGAAGACATGTGACATCTGACTGGCCTGTTGGTCTAGTGGTTAGTGACCCTAACTGCTATGCCGGAGGTCGTGGGTTCGATTCCCACCCAGGACAAATGTTTGTGTGATGAGCACGATCATTTGTTCTGTGTCTGGGTGTAATTTATCTATAATATGTATGTTTTTAGAAATATATAAGTATGTTTATCAGTTGTCTAGTACCCATAACACAAGCTCTGCTTAGCTTGGGACTAGATGGCGTTGTGTGATAGTTGTGGAATATTATTATTATTATTATAAATCTAGCAACCCGCACTGGGCCCGCGTGGTGGATTATTACCCATCCCTCTCCTAGAGAGGAGGCCTGAGTCCCTGCAGTGGGAACATTATAGGCTGATGATGATGAAACCTATAAATGTAATTTTTATTTTAAATCGTCATCTCAGCAGTCACATCTTCCAACCAAATGATTAATCGAATTATTTTTCTCTTCCAGCAAGAAACAAACATGTTCGTCCCGTTCATGCAGGGTATGATGCAGTCCCTCCTCTCCAAGGAGGTCCTGTATCCCTCCCTCAAGGAGCTCGTGGAGAAGTATCCCTCCTGGTTGGACGACAACAAGGGGAAGATTGACCAGGCTGAGTTTGATAGGTGAGATATATTTAAATTAATCGCTGATCTTTTTCCTTGAAGATAAGGAGATTGCAAGACACGGGCTTGTTCGAAAGAGATATCGCGGCCTCGATACAAAGGGCTAAGAAGGAACATGGGTGGGTTTTAGTCAGTAGAAATCTGACACTCCCTACCGCTCTGCCCAGAACGGGAGGAGTCATTAGATGAATACAACCCAGCAAAAAAAATTGTGATTGGTTGGAGGTTGAAAGACGAACATAAAATGCCTGGAAGACTTACTCCTCCTTCCATGAAGAAGTATTTTAAGGGCACTCTGCAAATATCTCTGAAGCAATAGCATTTAGATATGTGTATTCTCCCCATCTTGACCTACAATGACCATTTGTTCTGTGTCTGGGTGTAATTTATCTATAATATGTATGTATTTAGAAATATATAAGTATGTTTATCAGTTGTCTAGTACCCATAACACAAGCTCTGCTTAGCTTGGGACTAGATGGCGTTGTGTGATAGTTGTGGAATATTATTATTATTATTAATGCACAAAGTTGGTCTTTGACTAACATCCAAAAACTACGAATCGATGTAACAAACAGACACTTTAATTTTATTTATCTTGTAGAACTGGTATGATGATCCACGTGGCTAAAAAAATAACCTGACTTGCCTTGGTCCGTGGATGGGAGACCAACCATTACATTACAGAGTGTCCTCCGTGCCTCGGAAATCACATTAAGCTGTTGGGTCCGCTTTTCATTTGTTGATCTTTGACTGTCGTTACAGGTGGCATGAAAATCTGACAACCTGTCTGTCCAAAATGGTATCATCCCGTTTATAGTATTACTAGCTTTTGCCAGCGGCTTCGCCCGCGTGATAAATGACGATTTTCCATACAAACTTTCATCCCCTATTTAACTCCTTTAGGGGTTGAATTTCGAAAAATCCTTCCTTATTCCTTGTCTACATTATAAAGGGAACCTCTGTGCAAAATTTCAGCTTTCTAGGTCCAAGGGTTTGGGCTGGGCGTTGATGAGTCAGTCAGTCAATCAGTCAGTCAGTCAGGACTTCTCTTTTTATTTATATAGATTAGTGGTATCATATGTATTATCCAGTAATAACTGGGTGGTGGGGGTCAGATAGGTAGTCGCTCCATGTAAAATACTGGTATTCAGCTGCATCCGGTTAGACTGGAAGCCGACCCCAACATAATAATATGTGGGAAAAGGCTAGGCAGATGTTGAAGTGGACTAAACTTAACTTATTAATTCGTTTCTCCAGGTTCTCAAAACAGCAAAAGCTGATGGAACAGGTCTGCGCTGAGCTGGAGCCAGAGCAGGAGTCAGACCCTGATGATGTCAAGAGGAAGAGGTTCGAAGTCGTGTTGGATCTTATGCAAAAGGTAATTTTATTTCTTTTACCAGTATGAAATAATTTGTGCCAACATTAGATACTCCACTAGTCCTGGAATGAGATTTTCTATACTCGTGCAGATTTTCAACTGTACGTGTATGGATATGCCTTGAAAATGGCTTTGACATGTAGATCAAGGTAGATAATTTTTGAAACCAAACAAAATTAGTGGGATGAAAATTAAAGGAAAAACAATTTACGGTAGATCTGATTTATTTTTCCCCGAAATCGTATCCCAATTTTCACAATTGAAAATACTCCCCGTCAAAATATTTAAAGTAACGATAGTGTTCAAAAAACATACATTACTTAATAAATTTTTATTGTTGACTATGGTAACTTTTCTCAGAAAATGCAAAAACAGCTGCTGCACTACGAAATAACAAGTAGTAAGGCCGCAACGATTTTTATGAAAATTAGTATGCAGGAGGTTTGGGGGTGATAAATCGATCTAGCTAGGTTTTATTTTTAGAAAACGTCGTTTACTAAAAAAATGGTTGCGCAGTTATGACAGGCGTGCCATGGCTACTTTGCATTTCCGCTGTTTTTTCCGTTCCGTGATTTCCAAAGTAAAGCAGTGCCATTGATATAATAAAACCCTAGATGCACAGTCTCGAACAAAACAAACAGTCGAAGCTGTCGCCAAACACTCACCAATACACGCACTACTACATGTAGTTATCGTCACTATAAACATATTTTTTTTGGCAAATTCAACCTTACGCAGATTCCTTTTACAATGCAGTTATAAAAAGCAATATAAAAAGTATTTTGTACGACCGTGCAGAGACGCGAGCGACGCGAGACTATTTGAAATGAGTTCATTGTGAACTCATTTTAAGCGGACGATTTTGAGACGCGGAGTGTGTATCTTGGGTTTTATTATATCAATGAGCACTGAGCAGTGCCTATTTTCTTGCCCAACAGATGCAGGACCTAGGCCAGCCCCCCACGGAGTTAGTAGGCGACATGGGAGCCCCGCCCGCGGGCTTCGCCATGCCGCCCACTGCCGACCCCTCGCAGTGTAGTGTTATGTAGGTGTGTAGCTATGTGTTGTACAGATGCAGGACCTGGGCCAGCCCCCCACGGAGTTAGTAGGCGACATGGGAGCCCCGCCCGCGGGCTTCGCCATGCCGCCCACTGCCGACCCCTCGCAGTGTAGTGTTATGTAGGTGTGTAGCTATGTGTTGTACAGATGCAGGACCTGGGCCAGCCCCCCACGGAGTTAGTAGGCGACATGGGAGCCCCGCCCGCGGGCTTCGCCATGCCGCCCACTGCCGACCCCTCGCAGTGTAGTGTTATGTAGGTGTGTAGCTATGTGTTGTACAGATGCAGGACCTGGGCCAGCCCCCCACGGAGTTAGTAGGCGACATGGGAGCCCCGCCCGCGGGCTTCGCCATGCCGCCCACTGCCGACCCCTCGCAGTGTAGTGTTATGTAGGTGTGTAGCTATGTGTTGTACAGATGCAGGACCTGGGCCAGCCCCCCACGGAGTTAGTAGGCGACATGGGAGCCCCGCCCGCGGGCTTCGCCATGCCGCCCACTGCCGACCCCTCGCAGTGTAGTGTTATGTAGGTGTGTAGCTATGTGTTGTACAGATGCAGGACCTGGGCCAGCCCCCCACGGAGTTAGTAGGCGACATGGGAGCCCCGCCCGCGGGCTTCGCCATGCCGCCCACTGCCGACCCCTCGCAGTGTAGTGTTATGTAGGTGTGTAGCTATGTGTTGTACAGATGCAGGACCTGGGCCAGCCCCCCACGGAGTTAGTAGGCGACATGGGAGCCCCGCCCGCGGGCTTCGCCATGCCGCCCACTGCCGACCCCTCGCAGTGTAGTGTTATGTAGGTGTGTAGCTATGTGTTGTACAGATGCAGGACCTGGGCCAGCCCCCCACGGAGTTAGTAGGCGACATGGGAGCCCCGCCCGCGGGCTTCGCCATGCCGCCCACTGCCGACCCCTCGCAGTGTAGTGTTATGTAGGTGTGTAGCTATGTGTTGTACAGATGCAGGACCTGGGCCAGCCCCCCACGGAGTTAGTAGGCGACATGGGAGCCCCGCCCGCGGGCTTCGCCATGCCGCCCACTGCCGACCCCTCGCAGTGTAGTGTTATGTAGGTGTGTAGCTATGTGTTGTACAGATGCAGGACCTGGGCCAGCCCCCCACGGAGTTAGTAGGCGACATGGGAGCCCCGCCCGCGGGCTTCGCCATGCCGCCCACTGCCGACCCCTCGCAGTGTAGTGTTATGTAGGTGTGTAGCTATGTGTTGTACAGATGCAGGACCTGGGCCAGCCCCCCACGGAGTTAGTAGGCGACATGGGAGCCCCGCCCGCGGGCTTCGCCATGCCGCCCACTGCCGACCCCTCGCAGTGTAGTGTTATGTAGGTGTGTAGCTATGTGTTGTACAGATGCAGGACCTGGGCCAGCCCCCCACGGAGTTAGTAGGCGACATGGGAGCCCCGCCCGCGGGCTTCGCCATGCCGCCCACTGCCGACCCCTCGCAGTGTAGTGTTATGTAGGTGTGTAGCTATGTGTTGTACAGATGCAGGACCTGGGCCAGCCCCCCACGGAGTTAGTAGGCGACATGGGAGCCCCGCCCGCGGGCTTCGCCATGCCGCCCACTGCCGACCCCTCGCAGTGTAGTGTTATGTAGGTGTGTAGCTATGTGTTGTACAGATGCAGGACCTGGGCCAGCCCCCCACGGAGTTAGTAGGCGACATGGGAGCCCCGCCCGCGGGCTTCGCCATGCCGCCCACTGCCGACCCCTCGCAGTGTAGTGTTATGTAGGTGTGTAGCTATGTGTTGTACAGATGCAGGACCTGGGCCAGCCCCCCACGGAGTTAGTAGGCGACATGGGAGCCCCGCCCGCGGGCTTCGCCATGCCGCCCACTGCCGACCCCTCGCAGTGTAGTGTTATGTAGGTGTGTAGCTATGTGTTGTACAGATGCAGGACCTGGGCCAGCCCCCCACGGAGTTAGTAGGCGACATGGGAGCCCCGCCCGCGGGCTTCGCCATGCCGCCCACTGCCGACCCCTCGCAGTGTAGTGTTATGTAGGTGTGTAGCTATGTGTTGTACAGATGCAGGACCTGGGCCAGCCCCCCACGGAGTTAGTAGGCGACATGGGAGCCCCGCCCGCGGGCTTCGCCATGCCGCCCACTGCCGACCCCTCGCAGTGTAGTGTTATGTAGGTGTGTAGCTATGTGTTGTACAGATGCAGGACCTGGGCCAGCCCCCCACGGAGTTAGTAGGCGACATGGGAGCCCCGCCCGCGGGCTTCGCCATGCCGCCCACTGCCGACCCCTCGCAGTGTAGTGTTATGTAGGTGTGTAGCTATGTGTTGTACAGATGCAGGACCTGGGCCAGCCCCCCACGGAGTTAGTAGGCGACATGGGAGCCCCGCCCGCGGGCTTCGCCATGCCGCCCACTGCCGACCCCTCGCAGTGTAGTGTTATGTAGGTGTGTAGCTATGTGTTGTACAGATGCAGGACCTAGGCCAGCCCCCCACGGAGTTAGTAGGCGACATGGGAGCCCCGCCCGCGGGCTTCGCCATGCCGCCCACTGCCGACCCCTCGCAGTGTAGTGTTATGTAGGTGTGTAGCTATGTGTTGTACAGATGCAGGACCTGGGCCAGCCCCCCACGGAGTTAGTAGGCGACATGGGAGCCCCGCCCGCGGGCTTCGCCATGCCGCCCACTGCCGACCCCTCGCAGTGTAGTGTTATGTAGGTGTGTAGCTATGTGTTGTACAGATGCAGGACCTGGGCCAGCCCCCCACGGAGTTAGTAGGCGACATGGGAGCCCCGCCCGCGGGCTTCGCCATGCCGCCCACTGCCGACCCCTCGCAGTGTAGTGTTATGTAGGTGTGTAGCTATGTGTTGTACAGATGCAGGACCTGGGCCAGCCCCCCACGGAGTTAGTAGGCGACATGGGAGCCCCGCCCGCGGGCTTCGCCATGCCGCCCACTGCCGACCCCTCGCAGTGTAGTGTTATGTAGGTGTGTAGCTATGTGTTGTACAGATGCAGGACCTGGGCCAGCCCCCCACGGAGTTAGTAGGCGACATGGGAGCCCCGCCCGCGGGCTTCGCCATGCCGCCCACTGCCGACCCCTCGCAGTGTAGTGTTATGTAGGTGTGTAGCTATGTGTTGTACAGATGCAGGACCTGGGCCAGCCCCCCACGGAGTTAGTAGGCGACATGGGAGCCCCGCCCGCGGGCTTCGCCATGCCGCCCACTGCCGACCCCTCGCAGTGTAGTGTTATGTAGGTGTGTAGCTATGTGTTGTACAGATGCAGGACCTGGGCCAGCCCCCCACGGAGTTAGTAGGCGACATGGGAGCCCCGCCCGCGGGCTTCGCCATGCCGCCCACTGCCGACCCCTCGCAGTGTAGTGTTATGTAGGTGTGTAGCTATGTGTTGTACAGATGCAGGACCTGGGCCAGCCCCCCACGGAGTTAGTAGGCGACATGGGAGCCCCGCCCGCGGGCTTCGCCATGCCGCCCACTGCCGACCCCTCGCAGTGTAGTGTTATGTAGGTGTGTAGCTATGTGTTGTACAGATGCAGGACCTGGGCCAGCCCCCCACGGAGTTAGTAGGCGACATGGGAGCCCCGCCCGCGGGCTTCGCCATGCCGCCCACTGCCGACCCCTCGCAGTGTAGTGTTATGTAGAGGCATGTAGCCTAGTGCTGCCGGGATATGTTGGACAAACGTGTTGGCCAACATGTTTTGTGTTATGAAATACATGTTGCTGGCAACAATAAAAGATTTTGTAAAATTGTTGTGCAGTCGAACAAGCTTATAAGTATATACCTAGGTAGACATGTTTATAATTGTAGTACACTGAAAATATTGATTGTAATTATCTATACTAATATTATAAAGCTGAAGAGTTTGTTTGTTTGTTTGATTGTTTGTTTGTTTGTTTGTTTGAACGCGGTAAACTCAGGAACTGCTGGTTAGAATTGAAAAATTCTTTTTGTGTTAGATAGTCCATTTATCGAGGAAGGCTTTAGGCTATATAACATCACGCTATGGCTAATAGGAGCGGAGCATAAATGAAAAATGTTACAAGAACGGGAAAAGGTATTTCCTTTTTGAGAGCTTCCGCTGCGTGCGCTGCGAAAACTGTTAAAGTTACATAAATATCATGTATGAAGGAATTGTTTCTCCTTAAAAGTTCTAAAAAAAAGTCCGCGACAGCATATGTCTATCTTTTAAGATTGTCTCACTGTAACCCTTTTTTACTATTAAAATGTTAGGTTAAAATGAATTATTTTTTGCGAAGCTTATTTAACCCTTAAGGTATTAATCTATATCTAAATAAATGTGTTTGTTAGAACGGAAATTTAATATAGAATATTTGTGCCCTTTATGCAGTTTAAATAAATATCTTAGAAGATATCGCAATGTAAAAAAAATATCCGCGCGGCAAAATATTTCGCGCGTCGCAATGTAGGTACCTACGGGGGATCTGGCTGGCCTACGGGAAATTCAAATTCAAAATATTTACTGCATCATAATGTTTACAAGTACAGGGTGTTATCGTATATTTAACATTATGAGATACCATTAGTAATTCTCACTTTAATAGAATCTAAGCTAATCTAAACCATCTAAACTAATATTATAAAGAGGAAAGATAAGATTTTTTGTTTGTTACGATTTAGCTTAATTTCTGTTGGATAGTCAATTTATCGAGAAAGGATAAAAGCTATATTTATGTGACGCAGACGAAGTTGCGTGGGTCAGCTAGTGTTTTATAAAGCGTTTTGCCTGTATCAGTTGACATCAGTCTCTAAATGTATCTGTATGATCTTAAAAGTAAATGCATGTTAGCTGGCTGTATACTTATTAGCTTGTTCGACGGTAGGTACTATAAATGTTGTGATTTTTTTGACAACATAATTGTGCTGTAGACTGTATTGTACAAACACAGAATAAAATTGATAATATGGTGATGAGAAATTAAATATTTCTAGCGACAATGAAGCTTGATATTGTTTCGACAACATGTTTATCTATTACGAAATCATATTGCCTGTTAACGTAGTAATTGAATGTTACAATCACAAATTAAAATATCAGTTACAAAAACAAATGTTTCCAACAACATTTGTTGCCCAACATTGTTTGCAACAAATTCAAGGTATTTCATCACCGGCGTTGTGTATACTGTATGAAATGGAAGTATGTCTTTAAAAAAGGTTGGTTGGTTGAATCAAACATGTTTTTAAACATTAATTTGTTCAATAAACATGTGTATAGTAGTGCCAATCAAAGTTCGCAATAGGCTCGCCCCCTTTTACATGGGACTAAACATAACTGTGGGTGTACAATTAGGTACACCTCTCCCTAATCCTTCGGGAATTAAAGGCGAGATGCTACATAGTATTTGCACTCGGATTGGTTGACCTTTGGAGCCTTATATCATAAGTGTGAAATTCTGTAAGCGATTGAAAGCGCTGTTCAATAGGGTAGTTGACTGACTAAAAAAATATGATTTTGTTTAGTCAGTCTGTTAAATTATCGAAAAATATTGGATACGTGTTTTTTGTTTTATCAAATTAATAAAAAATTACGAAAATAAAATGTGTTAAAGATCGTGAGTGGGGGCTGGTGACGTCACTTTCTGGTAAAAAATTACCAAACTATGACATCGCGCGACTTTTCGAAGCACTATATCGACTTTATTTATTGTTAAGGTGCAAAAAAAATACGTGTCCAATATTTTTTGGAAATCTATCTGACGGACTAATTAGTTTTTTTTGTCATTTACCCTATTTACAAAAAACAGTGCTCTTAATGCGTCTTACGGACATTTCATGTTATCATTTAAAATAGTGGTATATCATAGCATTGTAAAAAAACGTTTTCATAGAAAATTACGTCAGTGATTGAATTAAATAGTTAACTAGTGGACTAATTAATTCAATCACTCACAAAATTTGAGTGCCTGCTTCAAAAAGAGAGGTAGAATACTGCAGTTATATTAATTTTAATTCTAAATAATAATACATATTATTTATTGTTTTTAAACACACCAAATTAGGTATGATCATGTCGAAATAAATACCTAAAGCATTGAATATGGTGACTTCATTAAAGGCATTAAATTAATATTTAAATAATTACTTATAATATTTTCATCACCCTTTGTAAAGTTCTAACTATTAGATATCCACAATCGGATAAAATGCGGACGCTATTCCGGACACCAGACTGACATACTGTTGTATCTAATGTGTCCGGTGTCTGTCTGTCCATCTTTTTAGAAGTAATAATAAAGTTGTCTCGAAAAAAAAAAACTCAGACTAAGCATTTATTTCAATTAGACCATTACAGGCACTTTTGAATGTCAGAAAAGATAGTGAAGCTACAGTCACAAGGCATAATAACTTGTGAAAGTACTGTAGTTGCACATTATAAAGCGTAAAACTCTATGGAGAAGTATGGGCAAGAAACTCCATGGAGACCCTTTAAAATCAAAATATGGGTTACATTATCATGTTGAGATCATAATGTAAGAATGATTTAGAAAAACATGCAAGTTATAATAAATATAAAAGAAATAGGAACCTTATTTTGACATGATGTATAGTGCAATTTTGATTAACATCTAATACACCTTTATTTATAAACTAAAAATGTCTACGGAATTGCTTGATTTCATCATCTGCCTGCCTTTTTCAACCGGATGCAGCTGAATACCAGTATTTTACATGGAGCGACTGCCTATCTGACCTCCACAACACAGTTAGTACTGGCTAATATGATACTCGTTGGTAAGACTGGATGTCAGACTTTCAGGCCACTGACTACCTGTAACGACTGTCAAAGTTCTACAAATAAAAGTTGTGACCAACAGCTGAATGTGCTTTCCGAGGCACGGAAGAAACTTGGCGGTCACCCATCCATAGACCAACCTCGCCAAGTGGTAGTAAGGCTTTAGTAGCCAATTAAAAAAAAGACTTGACCAAGCAAATCCATAGACATTTTTAAATCCTAGAGCACTGCTTAACTCTATGGAATGAAGGATATGTATGTATGAATTGATTTACATAATCGTAAATATAATTAATATTTATAAATATATGCATTTTTATACTGTAGCATATAAAGTAATCGGGAAATGACTTTTTATTAGAATTAATAATTATTAAAAACTGGTGTAGTTAAGGTATCAGAATGTTTGAAGGCTCTGAGAGTGCCAAATATTTAATTTAACACATAAAAATATTATTGACTGGGTCTTTAGATTCTATTCCGAGTTCGGGCAAAGTATCATTGGGTGTTTGCACTAAACATTTCTCGGCTCAAATTTAAACTTTTAAACTTCTTCTTTCTTCTTCGTGCTAAACCACGAAGTTTAAATTTGAGCCTAGTAGATGGTAATAGGTTTGTCCCCTATTACCTAAGGACTTTTTAACTGGATAAAAGAGTCACAAGCACTAATATTCATACAGAAGTCATCTTTCGCCTTTTCCTAACTATATTGGGGTCGGCTTCCAGTCTAACCTGATGCAGCTGAATACCAGTATTTTAACGCAGCTAGTACTGGGTAATACGGATACCCGTTGGTAAGACTGGTTGTCAGACTTTCAGGCCACTTACCGCAGCTAGTACTGGGTAATACGGATACCCGTTGGTAAGACTGGTTGTCAGACTTTCAGGCCACTTACCGCAGCTAGTACTGGGTAATACGGATACCCGTTGGTAAGACTGGTTGTCAGACTTTCAGACCACTTACCGCAGCTAGTACTGGGTAATACGGATACCCGTTGGTAAGACTGGTTGTCAGACTTTCAGACCACTTACCGCAGCTAGTACTGGGTAATACGGATACCCGTTGGTAAGACTGGTTGTCAGACTTTCAGGCCACTTACTACCTATAACGACTGTCAAAGATCTAATACGACAGCCGGGACAACTGGCTTTTCGTGCTTTCCAAAGCACGGAAGAAACTCAGTATGTAATAGGTGGTCACCCATCCACAGACCAACCTATGCAAACGCAGCTTAACCTCAATTATTGACCCGAACGGCTGTTGGTATAATTATATAGCCACGATCTTCTCATAGTTTTTGTGTGTTAAATTAAATTATTATAATTAAAAACGTATTGAACTGAAGGGGCTATAAATCAATTTTGACTGAATGAGATATTACACTACCTATCTACTATGTGAGCATAATCTTTTTTTTTATCAAAAAAATGCCCCAAAAGTAATATTTTGTTCAGTCAAAATTGAATGATGGTGTGATGAATGTAATTATATATCTTGGACTTTTCTTCTCCTTCTTATCGTGTGGGCAGTAAGGTCTAACGACCCTACACACCCTAGTGTCAGAGTTTCTAAACCGCCGCAAGGGCCTCTGACATGGTTTGACGACCGCCATTTGGCGGCCGGGACCACCGGCTTATAGCCAAACTGGAAACAACTTTTACAAAGTATGCTTCCCGTGGGAATCGAACCCACGACCACCGGTTACATGACAAACGCCTAAACCACTCGACCACGGAGGCAGTTGGACTTTTAAATGTAGATAACTAACATAGATCCCGCCCATCTTTGCAATGTACTTATGTGAACCTTACTCTTGAATCACTATATATTGCTGAAAACTGCATTAAAATCCGTTGCGTAGTTTAAAAGATTGCTACTACCTCGTTGGTTTAGTAGTCGCAAACGCGACTGCTGAGCATGAGGTCCATGGTTCGATTCTCGGGTCGGGCTAAGTGTTATTGGGTTTTTCCATCAGGAATTTCTCAGTAGCAGTCACGGAGTCTTTTGCCCGGTTGATGGCAATAGGCTCTCCCCTATTTCATGGGACTTACACATAAGTGGCGAAATGTGGGTGTACTATTATTAATTAGGGACATCTCTGCCTTACTTTTCGGGGACTACGCGTGATGTTATTAATATATCGGGTAAAAGGAACATCAAAATTCCAAGATATATGGTAACATTTATAGTATAAGTGTGTATTGTAGCACAAAAATGTATGACATTTGTATGTAATGAAAGCTATGAGGCCTGAAACCTCGGATATAGGAGGACTTGTGTATTAAAATTATATTATTTGTTTGACTATTATTATTTATTACTTAGTTGTTTCTTAGTAATAAACGTTCAGTTATTAATTTGTCTTTGTTTTTTTATCATAGTATGTACCAAATACTTCCAGAACTTTCGTCAATATTTCTTCAGCCTCTTCAAAGCTAGATGTCTGAGCGGCTAGAGCGATGTCGACAGCGTACAGAAAGCTTTAGGTTCGGAGAGCGCGACGCTGCAGGTCATTTGAGTCAATGTTGAATAGTGTCGGACCTAGGACACTGCCTTGAGAGAGCCCATTTTTTGGAATTCGCAAGTTGCTCTTGATGCTGTTGGAGACGGCAATTGTTTATTAATATTACGCTACGAAGATCCACCAAGCCACTATCTTTCGTGAGGTCGCTGACTTTTAACAGAAGTCTTTGGATGTTGAATGTGTCATACGCTGCTGACAGGTCAACGAATACAACACCTGTCACATTTATAGAGTTATAAATATGAATGACCCTGTCAGGAAGGGTTGTTGAACTTTTATGAAATTGTCCGTGGAAAGAGCGACTTCGTTACGACTAAATCGGTCTTTCCAAAGCCGAGTTAGGCATAATTATATCGATGGGTTGATAGCTGTAATATAAAAATAAAACTATGGTGTAGTCTTTACAAAACAGTTTACTGCCGTACTCAGGAACTATAATGATTACTTAGGCCATAATATAAGTAAAGGTTTTGACAGTTTTGTCATACAAAAATGGTCAACCCAAAATTATTATAATGCTGGAGAGTTTTTTGAGTGCTGTAGACATCTGTGAAACTGACCGTAGTAAACGTACTAAAAACTAGATGGCGTAGCGCGTAGGCAATATCACAGCATAGACCACGTGTTAAAAAGGACAATAATTGGCTATTTGACTACTGTTAAAAATTCACGAAAATGTTGTTATTTCAAAGAACTAACAGAAATAGCACGATGTTTGAAAAAATCGATAAAAAAAGGCTTAGGTAGTTTTAAATGATTTGAATGATGACGTGCTAGACAAAGACAGCGCTACAAATATGTGACGTCATATTTCGTATTGCCATAGTTACGTAGTACAAATGACCGTTTCGTGCGACAAGGATAGGAAGTGCCCCCACCAAAAACTTCTAAAGCATGTACCTAGCTACTCCTTTTTTTGATCGATTTTCACACGTGTTATCTCTGTTAGTTCTTTGAAATGACATAGGTAACATTTTCGTGAACTTTTAACAGTAGTCAAATACCCAATTCAGCGCTAGCTTGACGGAGGCTTATAGAATCAAAGATAGCTAAGTGCCTCCTTGTCAAATTTTCAGGAACAGAAAAAAACGTTTTTCTAATTTAAGAGTCAGGGGTTTTCATAATCTCTGACCTTTGATTTTAGAGGTGATATTATATTAGTTTTGGCTACCTTTATCTATGAGTAGGTACTAAATAATGCCGAAAAATAATAAAACATTAAACAACTTAGCTGTCTTTGATACCAACAGATTTTTACTCAAGTGAACCTAACTCAGGTTCACTTGAGTAAAAATCTGTTAGGCTAACTGTCTTTGATAATGACTGGCGATTGGCGAACATTTTGACCATTTTGTTGTCGAGATTTCAAGCGTTGTGATTGGTTGTTTTATCACCTAGCTGTCTTTGATTGTGACTTAAGGGTGACTTAGCTGTATTTGTTCCTGAATAATGAAGAGGTGCAACCAAAAATTCACTAGATGACTCCTTATTTAGTTATTTTTTTTAAATTGTAGCGCTTAGCTGCCTTTGATTCTATATGCCTCGTCTCTTGTTAAGGATACCGTGATTTTGGTTTCTTTGTAAGGCCAAGGTTGTCAGTAAACGGTGGGAGACCAAACCATTCTGGTCTGAAATTCTCCAGGGACTCGAGAACTAGGGTTGCTTTAGAACACTTGTTCTTGGGAATGCTTTTAGGTGGAGTCATCACGACCTGCGAACAAATTATTCGGTTGAGTGACCTTAATATGGTTTAAACTTGTGTAAAAGTTGAATATTTAAGAGGAAACGCGAGTGGTCTTTTCTCCATACAAACGCTCTCGCCTGTTTTCTTTTTGGTTAATGACCCTAGAGCAATGGTTTTTTACAGAATAATAAATATTAACTATTTCTATGCCCCTTTATTTTTTTTTATTTTTTTTTTGGTGGGTGGAAAATCATCGAATAACCCCCCCCCGCTCTTGGGCAGAGCGAAGGGGAGTGTCAGACTTCTACTGACTAAAAACCAACCCATGTTCCCTCTTCTTCGCCCTTGTGTCGGAGCCGCGGTAACCTTTCGATATCCACAGCCCCGACGGGATGCCCCTATGTTTTCCTTTTTGGTGATAAATTATTTTTATAAGCACTAGAACCCTCAAAAAATGCTCAAAATTGCTTGTTTAGATCGCTGTTAACAGAGTCCTAGTGTACAAATTTGACAACTATTAACGAAAAAAGCGGCGTAGTATATAACCTCCTTATTCATTGTCTAAAATATCTTTTAAATTGGTTCAATATTGGAGGAGGAAATAGGCGAAAGCCAAACCTCGAATTCTAACTTTTTTCTATAGTTGTCCTTATCGCACGAATTTGAGGGCAGGAGGACGGAGAGAGACAGCGATAGTAGAAAGAGACAGCACTCACATTTCCTCTTAAGACACTGACTATGTTATTTAGAAACACACTGACTGACTCTGACTGTTTTGACTGACTATGTGTTTTAGAAGTTAGAATTAAGTAATTATGGCGCATTTATCGCATTGGGGGTTACCCTGTAATGGTAGATGTAAGTTGATAAATAAATAAATATTTTTTTATATTTTATTTTTTTAATTTGGGGCAAGCCCGCCACACTATTCCCAAAGCACTGTAACTCCTGATATCCAGAATCAACGGCGACTACACAAGAAAAGCGCCGAGACAATGAAGCCCGACGAAGTCCCAGAGAAACGATTTCGACCTTTTGATGAAATACTCATTCTTGACAGTTACATGAACTTGGAGGGTTGTAACTTGTAATGATGATTTTGATGATTATAATTCTGTAACTGCATACGTCTTAAGGGGGGGGAGGTTGGTGTAGGTCTTAGTGGGGTGTATTCTTTCAGCCAGGAAATACACTCCGACAAAATGCTAAGAATACCAGCAGCGCACGCCTCGAGAGTGCGGAGTCGAGGCTATCAGGCGCACACCGACAAGTTCTTTGTATACGTCCACGCCGTCTCTAGGCTGACGCCTCGGCCTATTGATGGGCCCACACCTACATCAGTGTGGGTCGTCCTCCCCGGGCAATGCTGTGGTCTGCAACGAGTCCCCGTACATTACCACCTACCTCGGGATCACAGCAGCAAAATACAAAGAGCGACAGGCGAACCTTTGGCGCCTTAAAACCGAACCAACTGGCTGAGCCGAACAGTGGCGGCGCATAACCACATTTCGGGCCCACCTGGCCTTGGGGCACTAAATACCCTCAGAAAGCGGTACCACACTCATCAAGGGCAGGTAAGTGTGAGTTTTGGTTTTTAATACCTATGCCCAAACCATAAGATGGAGGCACATTTTAAAAAAATATTACCCCAGGAAGGTACCGCTGCCTCAGGCAGTGGAGAATCCTTCACTGAGCCTAGCTCAGTCTGTCCCACGTATTCTGGGGGGGACAAAAATTGCTCAAGTCTTGACTTGTCGGGCCTCGCAGAGGCCATACCGCGTGACACCAACACCACGTCACAATGGTCAAATATTTTGCGACAAAAGGCTTGCATATAGAATATTTTTGGAAACTTTAGTAATAAAATCCACCGTAATTAAGTTCTATAAAGGTGGTTAGAACCGATAAGCAACCTGTATGTTACCAAAGGGAGAAAAATTGCAACTTATTTATAGATGCAAAAGCGATGCTTAAGAGTTCGAATTGTTACCCTGAGTGGCACTAGGAACTAGCGGTGCAAATGCGCGCCGTAAATGAATGATTGAACGATAAAGCGATACAGTTCATTCGATGAGTGACAAATAAGATCACAAGTTCTTATTTTCGGTGGAGATAAACAACAAAGGCTGTGTGTTGTGACAGCTTTTATTTGGATTGTAGCATCTATTTTGCGAGTATTCAAAACTTATGTGTTTACCGCAGGATAACCATCATGGAGCCCTTGCAAATGGTTTTTTATTGTGAAACCATGGTATAATTACTAAGTAAATTTTGATGCGCCTTCGATCTAATCAAGAATTAGCAAAAAATATGCGGTGATCAAATAAATAAGATAATACTTCATAAAAATTTGGTTGTTAAAAACCTAACCTTAAGGTTTCACAAAAAAGTATAATGTCAAACTACATCAGAAACAGTTATCAAAACTCATTTTATTGTATGTTAGTGTAATAAAGTAGCATTCAACAAGAAACTTTTCAAGGACTCCATTTTTAAAAATGGCGATTTAAAATAGAACTTGCAGTTCATTTTTACACTCATTTGTTGCCATAATAGAGCTCCTAGGTCCAAAAATCCCTCATTAGTACCTAGTAGTGATTATTTTCACTTAACAGGTCTCGTTGCCTTTGCGTTGAATTGGGGATCCTCAAGACAAGACAAAACCCATTTAGGAAAGTAAATAAAGTAAAATTTACAATTGTAAATGTTGGCTGGAATTCTCGACTTTTTAATTCAATGCCTGATTTCCTACTGATAGTTTGCAAATTTTCATTTTTCATTTATACAAGAGACATCCAGAAGGGTTACTCATAAAAATGAGCTGATCATGCCTTGCCTACCAGTCTGTGATTTACACCCTGTATAACATAAGAAGATTACAAAAATTACAAAGTGAACTAGTGATTTCATAACTGTTTCATAAACTATTCAATTACCTAAAATGTAGGAAATTTACTTAAATACAAATCATATACTCTATTTAAATTTATTAATATGTACGGAACCTGCGATAGTGTTAGAACTGTAAGATCTTAAGTGGTTCTAAATGAGAGAAAATTGTTGCTTAAGGTTTTCAAGAACCATCTTTTGGAATCGATCTACGCGTTACAGTGGCATAATAGAGTATATTAGACCTTACAAAGGCAATTACACTAGGTTCCAAATGAGCTGCAATAATAACTCTTGAGCCACTACAGGTGATAAGTAACTTATATATACTACTTATTTAGTACTAAAGATGCCAAATAAGGAAAAATTACCACCTATTAAGGTACGGTTCTTAATGGGAGATTTTAAGATGTCTTAAGCTTCTTTGAGTTCTAAAAAAATGAAAATTGAAACCTTTATGCGTCTATAACTAATAAATTCGGCCTAGTGCCACCATAAGTTATAAAGCAGAAACAAAAGTCACTCAAAAGCAACTGTTAGTGATATCAGTTACTCATATGCAAATTCGAGCGCTGTTTGCATCTATAAGTAATACCGTACACTCTTGCATCACTTAAATGCTACCTACAGTTGCAGAATAAGTTCCAAAATGCACTAACGTGCTACTTGGGGGAGCTCGCGTGTGCAGCAAGAAAATACCAAAGGGCAGAAGGGCCTACCTGAATGTAGTCGCCACAACCGGCGCACAGGAAGGGAAGCTCCAAAGCCCCAACCCTTACCCCACCCTAAATCCGCTCCTACTGTGACGGTGACTGCAGCCACGAAAACGCGGCGCGAGCCCGATCAGTCCGACCCGAAGGCACCGAAAACGGCACCCGAGGGAACGGAGTCCCAGAACCCACCACCACCACCACCACCATCTGGTCAGCAGAAAATGAGGCGCAGGCCGAGGGGTCATCGCGCACGGCGGCCAGCTGCGGCGGCTCCCACTGCTCCTGAGCAGGAACAGTCTGGGGGAGGGGTAAGTCTGGACGGGCACGCTTCTTCGAAGCGTCCTCGCCTTGATGAAACCCAGACTCCTAGAGGGGATGCCAAGCGCGCGAAAACCGGAGCGAAGCGGACGGTAAGTTACGCGGATGCGACACAATCGCATCTGATGGTAGCAGTTGTTACCGTTCCACCTAGGGACCTCTCGACCAGCCAGGCCAAGCAGCTGCAGGTGGCTATTGATGCCAGTATTCTGCAAGCCGCTCTGTCTCTGCAGTCTCCGAGCATGCCGACCCCATCTTTCCGCGGTCGCCCTTTCCTCATGGACGGGGCCCTAGCGATGTGGTGTGAGGACGCAAACGCTCTCAGCTGGCTAGAAAGGTCAGTAAAAAACATCCCATCACCTATTCCTGACACCACTCTGGCTGTCATTAGACAATCAGAGATGAAAAAGAAGATAAAGGCAGGGCTTCTCATCCACACCCGTATCACGGAGACTGCTACACTGCACAGGGCCCTTAGCGCCCAGAACCCGTGGTACAAAGTCGAGTCCTGGCAGCTGTACGGCATGACGGTGGATGACAAACCCGAAGAACCAGAAGACGGGGAGAAGGTAGTCCACCTGACCCTGGGCATCCCCGAAGACCAAAAGCAGGTAATCCTCAACCGTGACCGACGTGTAGCACACATGTCGGGAAGTGGGTACATCCGCTTTTTCACACCGGACGAGGCGACTACGGCGAAAGCGGAACCAGCAGCGACGAGTGGGGCAACAGCCTCGACGCCGTCCACCTCGGCTCCCCGACAGGGTACGAGCGGGGGAGACCTGAACTCGTCGTCGCAGAGCGGCGGGCACACCAGCGACGAAGATGTCCTGCTCAGCCCATAGCTCTACCCTTAACGTCATACAGACCAACCTCCAGCATAAACAAATAGCGGCGGCGACCTTACGCAGAGTGCTGGAGGCAAACAACGAGACCGTCGCCCTTATCCAGGAACCCTGGATAAGAAACAACAGAATCTGCGGTCTAAACAACATCGGTGGTAAGTTAATGCTGAACACGGTAGTTGACAAACCTAGAACCTGTATTTATATTCCCAAAACCATAGCAGCCACACTGCTTAACCAATTCTGTTCCAGAGATCTCACCGCTGTGAAACTTGTGACAGAAACACAAACCATCCTAGTCCTGGCCTCAGTGTACATGCCGAGCGACGGTGACATTCCACCAAGTGAACTCGTCGAACTGGTGCGGCACTGCGAGGCATCGAACTGGGAACTCATCATCTCGGCTGACTGCAACGCACATCATCCGCTATGGGGAAGTAAGAATGCAAACAGAAGGGGTGAGTTACTAACCGAATTTTTATTCCAAACAAACCTAACCATTATGAATAGGGGTGCGGAACCCACTTTTGTAAGCTCTAGGTACCAAACTATTATAGATATTACTCTAGCTACACACGCGGCGGCAAATCTTGTTGAGGGATGGCACGTGTCGAGCGAACCATCGTTCGCAGATCACCGCCGAGTGTGTTTCAATTTACGGCATAAGATAACAAACCCTGTTCCATATCGTAACCCCCGAAAAACAGATATAACTAGGTATACCAATTTAACAAACGAGGCACTAAGTGATGCACGAACACCTGATGAATTACTCAGTACGAACGATATAGAACGCGGCGTACAGTTCCTAACCGACACTCTTTTGAGCGGATACGAACTGGCATGTCCAATTATAACTCCTAAAAGCCTTGACAAGAGTTCATGGTGGGGGCCAGAACTAGAGAGATTGCGCAAGGGCCTTAGGAAACTCTTCAACCAAGCAAAAAATTCCAGGACCACCGAGGACTGGGACAAGTATAAAACAGCGCAGAAACACTACAAAAAACGGATCAGGTATCGAAGGACAGAGGCCTGGCGTAATTTCTGTAGTAGTATAAACTCAACAAACCAAGCCGGAAGAATTAAGAAAGTTCTTGCTAAGGGTGATCTCAACCTTTTGGGCTCCCTTAAAAAAGACGACGGCACCTATACAACCTCGGACGAGGAAACCAGCGCAGTACTGCTGGAGACCCATTTTCCCGGATGCCAAATCACATCCGACTTAGAGTGGCCTACTGACCACCACAGCGCACCAACAACCAGCGAATGGGATGTGGCCAAAAAGCTCGTAACCGCGGATAGAATAGAATGGGCTCTAAGGAGTTTCAAGCCTTTCAAATCCGCAGGGCTGGACGGAATATTCCCGGCCCTACTACAATGGCAACTAAAACAGGTAACCAAGCACCTAATACCAATCTACCGGGCCTGTATAGCTTTCAAATATATCCCCACACTTTGGAGAGAGGCAAAAGTAGTCTTCCTACCTAAACCAGGAAAAGAGGACTACACACAAGCCAAATCTTTCAGGCCCATCAGTCTAACATCTTTTCTTCTGAAAACACTGGAAAGACTGGTAGATCGACACTTACGGGATGGAGCTTTAAAAAGCAAACCACTGCATCCCCAACAACATGCGTACAGGAAAGGCAGATCAACAGAGTCGGCATTACACATGGTAGTACACAAAATAGAAACGGCTATAACCAATAAAAACTCAACACTTGCTGCCTTCATAGACATCGAAGGAGCTTTTGATAAAACAATACACAACAGCATTAACCACGCCCTGAAAAAATTTAGTGTAAAACCAGTAATAAGAAACTGGATCACTGAACTGGTCAGCAAAAGGGCGGTTCAGATAGTGGGAAATACTACCACAAGAGCCAAGGTAGTAAGAGGATGCCCCCAAGGAGGCGTTCTATCTCCACTTCTCTGGAACATAGTAGTGGACAGCCTCATAAAGAAACTGAATGACAGAGGATACACTACTATTGGTTATGCAGACGACCTTGCTATACTGATAAACGGGAATGCTGAAGATATGCTATGCAAAGTGATGCGCTCTGCTCTGCAGATAGTAGAGGAATGGTGTGAAGAACACGAACTTTCAGTAAACCCCAAGAAAACAGAACTTATCCTTTTTACCAACAAAAGGAAGTTACCAGAATACAACTACCAAAGCTTTTCAACACAAGACTCTCCCTATCAACGCAAGTGAAATATCTGGGCATAATTTTTGATAATAAATTGAACTGGGCGAGTCACCTAGAGGCTAAAACAAAGAAGGCCTGTATAGCTTTTAATCAGTGTAGAAGACTAGTTGGTAAGAGATGGGGTCTTAACCCAAAGATCACACTCTGGCTATACACATCAGTTATCAGACCTTCTATTACCTACGGATCAGTTGTATGGTGGCCCAGAACTCAGCTGACCACGGTGAAAACGAAACTCCAGAGTCTGCAACGCTTAGCTAGTGTAGCAGCTACTGGATGCATGAGAACAACTCCATCAGCAGCGTTAGAGTATCTTTTAAATTTAAGACCTCTGGATCTGGTCATACAGGAGGAAGCTCAGGCAACCGCTTTAAGACTAAGATCAAACGGACTGTGGAAAGTAAATACAGAAACAACACACTCAAAAGTTTTGCATGGGATTCTGAAGGAAATACCACTCCTTGAGGCGCCCATGGATAAAGCTTCATGCCACCATGTGTTCGATAGAAGTTACGACATCCAACTCACTGCAGAAGCAGTAGATAGCTCTGGCATCAATGAAGTTAGGATATATACGGACGGCTCCAAGACCTCACACTGTACTGGAGCCGGCGTCTTCTCGAATGATCTAAACATTTCAATATCAAATACCCTAGATAAATTAAACACAATCTTCCAAGCCGAATGTATCGGTATCACCAGAGCGGCACAAGCAGTTGCAGCCAGAGACGTCAGTGATCTTAAAATAAAGATCATCTCAGACAGTGCGTCGGTGCTTCAAGCCCTAAAAAACAACACAATTACCTCTGTCCTAATACTGGAATGCCACAATGCACTCCAATCCATTGCAACCACAAATAGTGTAACCCTGCAATGGATAAAAGGACATAGCAACTCGCTGGGTAATGACGCAGCAGATGAGCTGGCCAAGAGAGGCTCAAGCAATATAGTATTTGGACCGGAACCACTACTGCCCATACCTCAGGCCCAAATAAAAACATGGCTGCGTTCAAGAACCACAGAAAAACACCTCACCGAATGGAGAAACAGTGAAGGATGCAGGCAAACAAAAGATGCAGTTCCGGAGGCATCAATGAAGTTTAGTCGCAATCTCATCAAACTTAAAAGGGACAAACTCCGTAAAATCATAGGAATTTTAACGGGTCACTGTTCCCTAAACAAACATCTACATAACATAGGTGTAACAGACAGCCCACTGTGCAGAGGATGCATGGAAGCGGAAGAAACGCCACGGCACGTACTCCTAGAGTGCAGGAGCGTAGCAGATCACCGGGCACAAACTCTACGATCCCCATTAACTCTCCCGGAAGCCTGCAGCAGTCTGGCAAGGCTGCTGCAATTCTGGGACGACCTATGTTGGTTGGAGTAGGTATTTTTAAAACATCACGCACAATGGCCCAATCAAGAGGCTAAGTGCGGATAAAAGCCCCGTTAAACTAAACTATAATAAACTAAACGTCTTAAGGCCGCGAATCATATTTTCACTAACATACAACCTAGCACTGGCCTGCAAATCGCTAAAAACGTAAGAAAATTTGAATTTCGAGGGCTACCGTGAACATCCACCTTAATCAGAAAAGAATAGCGGCGGAGTAGGAAAAACACACATAAACTCCACTTGAGACAGACTTGTATTGACTGAAACCAACCCCTGTTCTTTCTTTTACAAAGCCCTTTATGTTCCGGGGCCGCGGTATCTCTTTTGAACAATTCCGCAGCCCCAGCAAGCGTAGGCCTTTGCTGGACGCCTGTGTTTTGCGTTGGGTTACTTATTTTGATATTATTATAGAAGTTTTGGCGGCACGGTTGGCGCAGTGGCTGAGCGATTGGACTGCTGCGCTGCGTGTCGCGGGTTCGATCCCCACACGGAACAAATATTTGTATTGCCTACAGATAGTTGTTTCGGGTCTGGGTGTGTTTGTGAGTTTAAATGTTTGTAAACGCACCTACGATACAGGAGAAAATCCTATTGTGGGGCAAAGGTTTATAAATAAAAAAAGTGTTGGCGGCCCCAACTTACGAACAGTAAGTCGTGGGTTCGAACCCAGGCAGGCGCATTACTTTGTGTAATTTATTTCATCACCATTGCTCTCAAAACGGTGAAAGAAAACATCGTGAGGAAAGCGCGGCATGTCTTAGGATCAAAAAGCAAAATTAAAAATTTTGAAAAAACCCACGACTGTTAAAAATTAATTAAAAAAAGGATAAAATAACATAAAACCCACCTTAAAAACCCACCTTAAAAAAACCCAAGAATGTCCGTCGGGGGCTGACATTAAATGAACTAGTTTTGCAATGTTCAGCTCCCGACGGACATTCTTGGGTTTTTTTAAGGTGGGTGTTTTATGTTATTTTATCCTTTTTTCAATTAATTTTTAACAGTCGTGGGTTTTTTCAAAATTTTGAATTTTGCTTTTTATTTTAAACTTTTTTTAAACTTTTTACTTTTATTTTTATTTTTTTATCTAAGAACATGCACCATTCAAACCTTAACCCATAACTGAAAACTGAATCAAAATCGGACTTGTAGTTTTGGAGAAAAATGCCAACTTTGATTTGCACAAAAAATCTTTGCTGCAGCGCCCCCTGGTGAGTTGTCACCGTAACACCTATCTAAGAACATGCACCAATCAAACCCGAATCCATAACTGAAAACTGAATCAAAATCGGACTTGTAGTTTTGGAGAAAAATGGCAACTTTGATTTGCACAAAAAATGTTTGCTGCAGCGCCCCCTGGTGAGTTGTCACCGTAACACCTATCTAAGAACATGCACCAATCAAACCCGAACCCATAACTGAAAACTGCATCAAAATCGGACTTGTAGTTTTGGAGAAAAATGGCAACATGTATTTGCACAAACACACAAACAAACACACAAACAAACAACCTCTCACCCCAAACGCATATACCGTCTCCGTTCCGTCGTGGGTAAAAAAGTTCGAAGACGTGTCACATCGACCAACCCACACTGGGTCCGCGTGGTAGATGATTATAGCCCATTTCTCTTCTAGAGAGGAGGCCTGAGTCCCTGCAGTGGAAATATTATAGGCTGATGATGATGATGAATGCTAGCTAGAGGCTTCGTAAAAGGTAGGATTTTTATTTACACCCTGTATTACCTGCATTCCAGCTGCAAGGCCAGCTTCTAAACCAACCAATGAATCTTCAAATACGAGGCACTGAAAATAAAATAATTTTATAAGGTTAAATTAGGGAATCCCCACATACCCGACTGCGGCGAAAGGAGGGTTATGTGTTTGACCTGTATTATGTATGTCTGTTTCTCTGTTCCCTCATAACTCCTAAACGGATGAGCGGATTTGGATAAAATGTATGTCGTTAGATTAGTCTTGCGTGGCGCGAGAGTCACTGGCTATAAAAAACTAAACAACCCGACTAAAAAAACTTAAAAGCAGAAAGCATCGTGACGAAACTCATGTCTGGAACCGAAAAAGTCGAAGACATGTGACATCTACCAACCCGCACTGGGTCCGCGTGGTGGATTAGCCCATCCCACTCATAGAGAGGAGGCCTGAGTCCCTGCAGTGGGAACATTATTATGCTGATGATGAAATACCTTGGCAGGCTGTGGGTTTTCCGGGAACTTGGAAGCGGCTACCAAGTAAAGGTCGGGGTACGGTTTACCGCGGTATATATCAGGATCATCAGCACAGACCTAAAAATTAATCAATTTATTAACACGTATGAAGAGAGGAGAATAAAAGCAATGAGCTTATCTAAAAGAGTAGGCAGGTTCAATAGGGATGTTTCTTGACTAAAAAATATGATTCGGTTTAGTCAGTTAAATTATCGAAAAATATTGAATATCGAAGAATTTTTAGTTTCATCAAATTAATGAAAATTGACAAAGATAAAACGCGTCAAAGATTATGAGTATTATGCTTGTGACGTCACTACGTGGTAAAAATGTAGCATTCGAAGCACTGTATCGTCTTAATTTTTTGGTTTGAGCGAAAAAATAAATAAATATGTGTCCATTATTTTTTAGAAATCACCCTAGTACCTACCTAAACTATAACCGCCCTATTAATAAAAATAGTTAAACCTGGTTTAACTTACGCTTGGTTTATCTCGCATGCCGTCTCACTTCAAACATATTCAAAAGAAAGTTAGTTATATATAAAGCATGCGAGATAAACCAAGCGTAAGTTAAACCAGGTTTAACTATTTTTATTAATACGGCGGTGCGGGTTAGAAACTTGAAATTTGCACACGGGTTCATTATGTATCGTAGAAGAAAGAAGAAGAAGAAGTGCTCCCAGCACTAAAAAGGATTATTGAAAATTCCATGGGATGAAAAGGGGGATAAAATTTTGTATGGGAAACCGTATTCTTTTTATATTAACGACATTCACGCTGGCGAAGCCGCGGGCTAAAGCTAGTCTTCCCATAAAATACCTGTATTGTTGAACTTACCTTATGGTGAAACATTTTAAAGATTTTTGGTTTAGTAGCGACGTGTAGTCTGACATCTGCTATAGTAGAGTTGGTAGCCAAAGCGAACAGCACTCCATTGCGGCGCAGGTGCTTCAGAAGCCTTTCAACTCCTGGAAATGAACTACTGGATATTAAGACGTATAGAGGGTGGACCAGTAGCCTAAACGAAGCCGAAATACACTTGTTCTCGCTGTCATTGCGATCGTTTTTTTTTTGTTCTAGAATCTAGACCAAACCTTTTGGGGGGAGGGGGGGGGGGTATATTGATGATTTCCAACGCTCCAAAAAAACAAAAAGGAGGTGGACAAATGGTTTGTGAAGAGACTTTACAATCGCACTCAGTTTTATCGGAATACTCCTACCGGAACAAGTTTTGCCTACAATAGCCCATCTGGCTTCGAAGTCGGTTTAGAGTCTTCCAGGTGGGCCATGGCAATTGGTGACCCGCTGGGAGCTTTTCTGCAGGCTCAGCATAGTTGCTTAGCGTAATTATAACTTATTAATTTGTTACATTTGCTTTACATTATCAAGGACCCCTCCAGATTCGTAAACAGTATTCCAGTGCCGCACAACCGGACAGTCAACCCTTTCCAATACGGTATTCAAAAGGCTGTTGGAGCTGCCCCGCACGCGGCACATCAGGGAGGCTAAAGCAGTCAGTGCTGGCCTTAGCAAACATACCTGATGCACTGCAAAAGCGAGGCAACCCCAACAGCATCCCAAAACCATTATTATACAAGACCCGTAGGGCAAAAAGAGGGGGAAATATCCATGCGGAATAACTTGGGGTCACCGACATAGCTCTCAAAATATGCAAGTTGAAGTGGCGTTAGGCAGGCCACATGGCTCAAAGAACCGACAACCGATGGGGAAGAGAGGTTCTCGAGTGGCGACCACGAGGCCTCCCACCAGGTGGACCGACGACATCGTGAGAGTTGCGGCAACCGGTAGATGCAAACGGCAGGTTGCCATTCTTTATGGCGTTCTATGGGGGCGGCCTTTGTCCAGCAGTGGACGTCTTATGGCTGATGATGAAAGATGTGATACCTTTCTTCAAGGGCGCACGGGGTAGCATCAATTTTGTCATCTGCCGCAACTCTTTCTCTAGATCTTCCACTGTCAGGTCAAGCTGTAGGTCCTCAATTACATTAGTACAAATCTGTTTTTCTGTACCTCCAAAATTCTGAAAACAAAAATTTTTTTATACTGCCGGCTCCAAAATCTTCTCGTCTCTCCTTTTGGTGACAAGCCAGGAGCCATAAATGCTATATGCGATGTTATGGTACAAATGCTAGCACGTCATGCTAACTTTCAATGTGGCGACACCTGGTGGAGGTCTATGTCCAGCAGTGGACATCCTTCGGCTGAAATGATGATGATGATAACGATTACCTGAGCTAATAGTCATCATTTTGCCGACGTCATTGTAGTGATCACCAAAAGTTATATCAATCTGGAAAAGGCATGTATTGTCGGTCCTCGAACAGCTGCCATTTTGATTGACTAAATATAGCTTTTTGATGTGCCATGATCAGACCAAGCCAATGTGCTGCCCCCCCCCCCCCCCCTCTAGACATAGGTCTGACCCTGGTGTCGCCACATTGACGGCTCCCGTGCGTCTCGTGTCCAGCAGGTCCGCGCAACCTTCACCAGGTCATCGGTTCACTCACCACTCTAGTGGGAGGCCGCACAACACAACGTCTTTCGGCTCGTGGTCGCCTCTCTGCAACTTTTCGGCCCCCAGACTTCTACTGACTACGAACCATCCATGTTCCTTCTTAGCCCTTTGTGTCCGAGGCCGCGGTGTCTCTTTCCAACAACCTTGCAGCCCCGACAAGCATTGGCCTCTGAGGCCCCTGCAATGTTGCTGACATCTCTTTGAAGCGCGCTTGGAACACGGCCTGTCATAAACATAGGACGTACGGACGGTGAGCAAGTCCATTACTCACCAAGCCATCACGTGGCCTCCGACGCCCGGAGTGTCTCCCGCAGCGGCTGGGACGAGAGGTTCTCTCCCTCTCACGTTCCGCCACCTCCTTCGATAAGAGAGTAGACCCCTAGTTGTGGTTGGCAGAGGCCCTAACTATAAGGTAAGACTTACCCTGGCCTGCAATTCTTTGGTATATTCCTTTCCACGTTTCCCGCAAATATCTTTCAATATTTTGTGATACTGTAATTCTGAGTCTGGAACCAAACGTACTGCCTGATTATTATCTTCCTGACCTCCTAACATGTGTCATCCCACTGCTGGCCAAAGGCCTCTCCCATGACTTACAAATTTTTCGATCCAAGGCTATTGTGGTCTGTGGACCACTGGTCGTTGGTTCTATCCAACTCGTGCCGCCATCTCCTACGAGGTCTATCACGTCGCCTTCTGGCTGTGTCAGGGCTCCAAAACGTGGTTATTTTGACCCAGAGCTCGTCGGCATACGGCAGACATGGCCAACCCAGCCCCACTTCAGCTTAACGGCTTTTTGAGCAACGTCACACAATTATCTTCGTTCGTTTTAGTGTTGATGGAAGGAGAGGGAGAAGAAGGTCAAAGAAAAGATGGATGAATTGTGTGAGGAATGATGAAAGAGAGAGGATTAAATGATGCTGGGTCGTCTCACAGGTCCGTCGGAGCTGCGAGATGTTCGAAACAGATACCTACCTACCGCGGCCTCGACACAAAAGGCTAAGAAAGTAGAAGTCTGACTGTCCCTGCCGCTCTGCCAAGAGCGGGAGCAATCATTTGATAATTTCGTTTTATGGTTCATCGTCATCATTTCAGCCAAAAGACGTCCACTGCTGAACATAATAAATAATTATGCCTCCCTCAGGTGTCGCCATATTGACCGGACCCGTGCGTGACGCATCCTGCGGGTCCCCGCCACCTTCACCAGGTCATCGGTCCACATAGTTTAATACCCTTTGGTTATTAAACTCATTTGTGTGCGAGCATTATGGCCATTATGTATGTTAACTTAAGCTGTTCACCTATAATAGTACCATCCATATCAAAAAGACAATGGGTTACTTCCTTGAATGTCTTGGCTACTTTCGAGTAAGGTTCCCCTTTTCGAAAGGGCGATGGGTTGGAAAACACATAACGCGGATCATACTTCGTCTGGAATAGCGGAGCATTGAAGCAAAGTAAACTGGTAATTTTTATTAATTAAATGAAACTGTTTCCTCAAAAAAAAAATTAGGTCGGAGAGTTGTATTGGCGTACTTGAAATTTTTGATATTAGTGACGTTTATGATACAACTATTATTCTGTCACATTATCTTGACGCTTGGCGGTTGTCACAATAATGTCAAAAACAATATAATAGCAACAACAGAAAACTAGCCAAATTATCGACGCACGCATTCCAAAAATGCGTCAAGTATGCTGTGACCGTGTAGTACGGTACAATGACTAAAGAATGAGAGGTGTAGTAGAGTACTCTGTGGTGTCTATTTTTTTTTAAATGTGACAAGCGCTGTCAGTTGTAACCATAAATATTGTGACAAATACAGAGGTTTATTGAGGTGCTGTTCCTCAAACGATGGGGCACTTAATATCGTGCCCTGCGTGTCCTGCTAGTTGTTCACTACAGGAATTGATGGACGCCACCGAAAGCGCCAAACTGTAGCCCAATTCTGGGCCGACACAATTTAAATTGACATCGACACACTAAGAAGAAGAATACAGAGGTTTTATTTTACACTAGCTGCGTTGCGAAAAAGTTTGAAAAACTTTTAAAATCTGACCAAGTGCGAGATAGGACTCGGCAAAAAATCATTTGCTTAATGTGACAGAAAACGTGATTTTTGTCTAACCGACTTCACTCCTTATAAAATATGATGACTTATGGGCGTTTTTTTTTAATATTAAATAGTCCTTCTCTTGATCTCAAACTTGTCATGACAGAGATAAGGTAGACGATGGAACGAGCGTACCAAAAGAATTTAAGCCTATTAACTCGCGACCTAATTAGATTACGGTTAAATGAACTTGTAAACTTCGACACACGTCGAGGCTGCGGGTCCCGTCGGGGTTGCGGGTCCCGTCGGGGTTGCGGGTCCCGTTGGGGCTGCGGGTCCCGTCAGGGCTTCGGGTTGTTCGAAAGAGATACCACGACCTCGACACAAAGGGCTTCTTCTTTTCGTGTCGATTGTATTATACTTCCATATTATACGGTTTGGCCCAAAAGGTAGCCACGTTTATTGCAGCGGCAGAGGCGCTGTTCAAGTCGCCAAGGGTGCATGTGTACGGACATCTGGGACACTCCAGTAGGTGGGGCATTGTTTGATCCGGAGCGCCGCACTCGCACTCGGTGTTGGAGGAACCAATGATACCCGACTTTGCCAGGTTATATTTGCAACGGCCCACTTGGGTGCGCAATCTACGAGGCATCTCTCTTGCCATAGCTTGCTGCGTACTTTAGGTGGCCTATCTTGGATTGCCTGAGTGGACCGAAGGAAGCTTTTGCGGCTCTTTAGTCTGCTCGGGGTAGTAGTGTGGCCGTAGAGGGGATGTCGGGAATCGGATTCTTGGGTCTTTTTTTCCAGCGCGCATGCGACAACTCTTCGTACAGCAGGTGGTGCGATACCTGCTAGCGGGTAGAGCTTGTTGAGAGGGGTCGGTTTTAAGCAGCCCGATATTATCCGGCACGTCTCATTTAGAGCAGTATCTACTTGCTTTGCGTGAGCGGTTTGGTGCCACACTGGGCACGCAAATTCACAATTCTTAGTCAATTCTTAGACACAAAGGTCTAAGAAGGAACATGGATGATTTTTTGTCAGTAGAAGTCTGACACTCACTACCGTTTTCCCACACTCCAAAAAAAACCGCAGGGAGCGGCACTCCTTGACTGTGCGCATAATAAAAGATTGAGCAAAGCGCTTCGTGCGAATTGTGTGAAACATCGACAAGGTATGGGCACAGTATAAATATGTATGGGTAGTAACGCATTATATAGGGGGGTGAATGTGCATCCCTTTGCTTCCTGCGGCCAGTACCCATAGATCCTGCCAAAATGAGCTAATAAACCAGCAAAATTTAATTTACTGTTGATTCCGATGACCTGGGCCCCGAGTCTGCTATTCAATGGTGTCAGAATGGTCGATCATTGATCTCATAATGGTTGATTGATGACAAGCCAAAAAGTACCTTATGCCTGTCGACTTAAGGTACTAATTACTTATTTTGGCTTGTCGTCAATCAACCATTATGAGATCAATGATCGACCATTCTGACACTATTGAATAGCAGACTCGGGGCCCTGGTGAAGGTTGCTGGGACCCGCTAGCTGCGAGACGCACAGAACCATCCATGTGGCGACACCTGGGGAGGCCTATGTGCAGCAGTGGACGTCTTTTGGGCTAAAATGATGATGATGATGATTATATTATGGTGTCGATATTTTTGTTTTTGAAGTTGATAATCCCACCCACCTTAAACAAATG
Source organism: Diarsia mendica (assembly GCA_949316265.1). Classification (NCBI taxonomy): domain Eukaryota; kingdom Metazoa; phylum Arthropoda; class Insecta; order Lepidoptera; family Noctuidae; genus Diarsia; species Diarsia mendica. The sequence continues at coordinate 11,864,943 of OX438916.1, forward strand.
TACCTAATGTAATAGTCTAATTAATATGCTATTACTATTCAGTAAAATCAATCAGGTTTCCATGCAAAACATAGGTACCTATCCCTGACATTGATACCTAATTAGTGTCACCTATCCAAAATATAAAGCACATTAAAAAAGTAGGTACCTACTGTATACGAGGTCAGGTTTAGGTTTAGAATTTTAGATTTAACAAATTTACAAGTCGGGCCTATTTAATTTGTATTGTTTTTTTTAATACCTCGTTGGTCCAGTGGTCGCAAGCGCGACTACTGAGCTTGAGGTCTTGGGTTTGATACCCGGGCCGGGCAAAGTTATATGGCCAGATATTGCACAGGATAGAGAGGTTTGGAAGGAGAAATGGGAAACCTTACCTACCACAAAATTATTCCAACAAAATTATGCAATAATTTAAATATTCGAGTATTCGAGAACATACATATAGGTAGAATCTGCCTAGCCTTTACCTAACTAAGTATGTTGAAGTCGTCTTCCAGTCTAACCGGATGCAGCTGAATACCAGTATTTTACATGGAGCGACTGCCTATCATCACTCTACAATCCAGTTTGTACTGAATAATACGATACCCGGATGGCCGATGGGACCGAAAAGTTCTGGAATGGCGACCGACCGCGAACCGGAAGACGTTACGTTGGAAGGCCTACCACTAGGTGGACCGATGACCTGGTCAAGGTTGCGGGGACCCGCTGGATGAGAGACGCACTGGACCGGTCAATGTGGCGACGCCTGGGGGAGGCCTATGTCCAGCAGTGGACGTCTTTTGGCTGAAATGATGATGATGATGAATACGATACCCCTTGTTGATAAGACTGGCTGTCAGAATTTCGAGTCACTGACTACCTGTGACGACTGCCAAAGATCTACAAATAACAGCTTAGCGTATTTTTTGAGGCATAGAGGAAACTCGGAGAGCGTACCTACATCAAAAAGAATATTCCGACGATTGGAGAACCTCCTCCTTTTTTGGAAGTCGGTTAAAAATCAGTAGAGTCACCTTACTTTTTCATCACATGAATTATGTATAAAAGTACACTGCTCAAATATTCATTTAATCCGATGTTTTCATTTACAAATGTTTCCAATGGGTTATTTTGAAGTTAGCCGTTGAAAAGAATAGTTGGTATCTATATATAATTGCCCCTGCAGTGCTTTAGACCGGGTAAGTCAATACTCAATACATTTATTGCTTCCACAAGTTTAAACACACAAGTTTAAGTTTAGTTTATGTTTGTTTGTTTAGTTTAAGTTGTAGGTAAGTCAATACTGTCAATATAATAACTTTATGATTTTATGTCACTATTAGGTATCTTCCTGCCCTCGTCCCATGTTATTTGGGGTCAGCACAACACGGGTCTAAATAAGAACTGCCACTCGGGTCGATCTTGAGGTAAAGCTGTGCTTGCCTAGGTCGGTCTGTGGATGGGTGACCGCCCGACATACAGAGTTTCCTCCGTGCCTCGGAAAGCACGTTTAAGCTGTTGTTCCCGGCTGCCATATATAAATCTTTGGCAGTCGTTACAAGTAGGTAGTCAGTAACTTGAAATTCTGAGACCCAGTCTTACCAAAAAGAGTAAGTATCGTATTACCTAGTATTAACTGGGTTGTGGAGGTCAGATAGGCAGTCGCTCCATATAAAATACTATTTCAGCTGCATCCGGTTAGACTGGAAGCCGACCCCAACATAGTTGGGAAAAGGCAGGCAGATGATGGATCAGCTCCTTAATTATAAATTCCTGTTGCTCCCAGGTCTTACGTCCACGTATCCACAGCCTACTAAATTAATGAAAGGTCCATTTTACGCTTTTTAACGCAATTCACATTATGATCTGCCAAAGTGGCCGTTTTAGACCCCCTGTGCTCCGATACATTATGTTTAGGAAAATGTTTTTTACAAGTTTTACAGGCTTCATACGTTTGCTGGTCCTAAAACCTGGTTTCTGGTTCTTCGTTTTATTTTTTTTATTGTAATTTCATCGAAACTGTATTGCAAACCTCGCCTGAGGCTCAGTTGTAAATTCCGCCTCAAACGCAGTAACAAACCCCACTTATATCAAAACTAACAAAACAACAAAACAACACAAACAAACAAACGAAACAAAACAACAACTTAACAAATTATATAGGTAGGTACTAAAAACTTCCTCGAGAACCACTATCTATTGGTGAAAACAGTATAAAAATCAGTGCAGTAGTTTTTGAGTGTATCGCGAACAGACTGACAGACAGACGCGGCGGAGGACTTTGTTTTAATATGAGTCATGTACCTACTTATCAAACAAAATAACATTATGATAATTCCCTAATGAATGAAACAAATGACTCGAACTTAAAACATTAATTTCAAATTAATTAGACCATTACAGGCACTTTTGAATGTCAGAAAAACAAAGAAAGCGAAGCTACAGTCACAAGGAATAATAACTTGTTAAAGTACTGTAGTTGCACATTACAAAGCGTAGATCTCTATGGAGAAGAATGGGCAAGAAACTCCATCCATGGACACTCTATTAAATCAAAAATATGTTCCAAAATCTTGGTTATTTGGGGGGTATGAGGAACAGGGTGTAAAGCTCCTCATCCCCCATAGAAAAGGGAGGATCCTCCGACCGGACTGGTGTTGTGTCCGGTGGGCTAACTGCCCGTCCGGTCGGAGGATCCTCCCTTTTCTATGGGGGATCAGGAGCTTTACACCCTGTTCCTCATAGCCCCCAAACTGGTAACCCCGACGTGATGGATGCCTCGAATTCGCATCTTATTGTTCTCCGTTTAATCTGTCATAATAACTGTAACTTCCGTGTTTCGCGTGTGTCTAAACTGTAATCTGTGTTGTGACAATCGTGACTGTAATCTATCTTCTCTGTACTCCTTCTTGTGTCATTTGTGTTGTGTATGTGGACTTTGCTCAAATAGACTGTGAGTAGGTACCTAAGGCAGTGACTTTTATTCCTGCCTACCACACCTAAACACATCTCTAAAGTTACTTATATAATTCATGTTTGTTTCACACTTCCTCATTGGTCTAGTGGTGGCAAGCGCCACTTCTGTGCATGAGGTCCTAGGTACGACTCTCAGTTCGGGCAGTGTTATTGAGTTTTTGCTAGGAAACGATTTTTTGTTTGGGGTGAAAAATCATATTTTACGTTAGAACTCAATGGAGAACTCATAAAACATTGTGCTAGTGGATGCTATACATAGTAAACGGGTCATGGAGGTAATTTATTTAAGTAAAGCTATATATAACCTGAAAAACTTGTATTAACAAAAACAGCTGAAAACAGACCGAAATAAACCGATATACAGTATAAGGTATATGTAAAAAAAACCACGTACGAACCATACGAACCATAGTACGAACCCAGGTAGGCGCATTACATCGTATACCTAATTTATTTCATCAGCACAGAAAGCGGCGAAGAAAAACGACGAAGTTATTCGCGAACACTTAAATCGAACGAAAAATTTTCATAAATTATTTAAAAATGATCATAAAATGAAAAGTACTGGGCCAAACCATGCTAAATTTTTATGGGACCAAATGGCAACTATTCCGCATCAAATTAAACAAGAATCACGTAAATCGGATCATACTTAAATCGCAGCGTAATCGGTGTAAGTACAGTCGAACAAGCTAATAAGTATACAGGGTAGAGATCTTTATAATTCTATAACACTGAAAATATTGATTGTAATTTTGTTTTATCAAGTGTTTCGCATTAACCGACTGATTTCAAACGCTGTATCGTTTGACATCAGTTTCTAAATGTATCAGTATACTCTTAAAAGTAAGTACAAGTTAGCTGGCTGTATACCTATTAGCTTGTTCGACTGTACATATAAAAAAAAAAACATACCAATCGAATTGAGAACATCCTCCTTTTTGGGAAGTCGGTTAAAACATCGCGATATATAAAACCGGCATATCCTGGAACCAAAACTTTGAAGGCATGAACCGTAGACAGAGAATGGTATAGACAAGCTATTAAAATAATAAGAATTACGAAAGTGAGACAACACTATGGCAAAATGTGTATGTGTGAACAGGACATAGCTATTGAAATAAGTTGTAAATAGAGCCAGTTTAGTGAAACTCAAAAGATGGTTGACTTTTTATTACCAATATTTCCAGAAGACAGAACATAATTATATCAACAAGAGTTACAAGTAGCAACCTAAGTTACCATAGAATAAATGTATCCAGCATACAAACTCTAACACCCCCACTGTATGCCTATACATTTTTTAAAGTAGTCCTGCTTAACTCTAGCAAGTCCTTTTGTGAAGATGTCGGCGGGCATCTCATCAGTCTTACAATATTTGATACAAATTTCATTTGCCTCGGCCAATTCCCTCACATAATGATACCTAATATTGATGTGCTTAGACCTCCTACCGACTGTTGGCACGTACACTAATTTTATAGCGCTTTGGCTGTCGCTGAACAGATCAATCGTATTATTCTGACCTGTCAGTTCATGATAGAGACCTTTGGCGCAAACAATCTCTTTCGCTGCTTCGCAGATAGCAACATATTCTGCTTCAGCCGTACTGAGTGCGACGCAACGTTGCTTGCGGGTCTGCCAGGAAAACGCAGCACCGCCAAGGACAAGAATATATCCTGTGAACGAATGCCCATCAGCATTGGCACCCCAGTCTGCATCGGCATATGCAACCAGAGGATTGCCAGTCTTCTTAAAGACCAATTTATGATCTACTGTACCCTTTAGGTACCTCAGCACTCTCTTGAGTGCAGCCATGTGAGTAGAATTCCAACAAGAATTAAACTGACTCAGGTAGCTCACTATGAATGTGATGTCAGGTCGTGTGCCACAGGACAGGTACATGAGTGAACCCACAATCTCCTGGTAGCTCATATCTCCAGTCGGATCGCCTTTCTCCAATCTGAGATTAGTCTCTGTGGGAGTCGCGACAACTTTGCAATCTTCCATTTTATACTTTTGGAGGACCTTCTTTATGAAATTCTTTTGGTTGAGCTCTACTTCTCCCTTCCTTTGCGTGAGCTCCATGCCCAGGCAATCCTTTGCCAATCCCAAGTCTTTAATTTTGAAGGCGTCCCCAATCTTCGCTTTCACGGCCCATCTCATCAATGTTATGCCCAAAAATGTAGAAATCGTCTACGTATAAGGCAATTGCGAGAAATTTGCTTTTGACCTTCTTCAAGTATACGCATGGGTCATATTTTGACCTCGTGAACCCGATCTTAATTATGTGAGCGTGAACCTTCACGTTCCAACATCGTGCTGCCTGCTTCAGACCATATATGGCCTTCTTCAGCTTGCACACCTTTCCTTCTTTCCCCCTCGTGATGAAGGCCTCTGGCTGTTCCATATACAGGTCTTCAGCAAGGTCACCATTAAGGAAAGCGGTCGTGACATCAATATGATGCACTGTCAATCCAATTTCTGCCGAAAGCGCCAGCAGTAGTCGGATCGACGACAGTTTAACCACTGGTGCAAAGGTTTCGGAGTAGTCCTCCCCCCACTTCTGGGAATACCCTTTAGCCACCAGTCTTGCTTTGTGGCGCTGCACTGTCCCAGCTACGCCAATCTTCAGCTTAAATAGCCACTTGCATTTGACTACGTTCGCTCCTCTTGGGCGATCCACCAGCTCCCAGGTTCCGTTCTCGATGAGCGAGTCGTACTCTTGCTTCATCGCATCCAACCACAGGTCCTTATCTCCGCGGTCCATTGCATCCTGTACCGATACAGGATCGTGCACGCTGAGAAAATTATATTCAAAATCTTCCCGTCTATTTGGAACTCTGGTCCTTTGAGGGTATCGAGGCCCCTCTACAGCTGGTTCAGCTTCTCGTTCTTCACTTACTTCTCTTTCAACGCTTACGTCTCTTTCGGCGTGAGAATCATTCCTGTCTGAATCCGAGATGGAATCCACTGAATCATGGAACTCCTCAGATTCGACTACAACGTTTTCGGGTGTGGTGGACCCGGTTCCTGGAGCTTGTACGCTCTGGCTTGGAACTTCTTCCTCAGTTTCCATAGCTCCGGTAGTCCCTCCTGTTATGGGGACTACGAAAAATTCTTCAGGAACATCCACCACCGGCATTTTAGTTGGCGATTTGTTCGGAGGTCCGAGTAAATCCATATTGTCCTTAGACTGATTTGGTAACCTCTCATCAAACACGGCATCCCGAGCAACAATAATCCGCCTTGGATTATTCTTAACATCAGCAAACTTAAAACCCTTTTGATCCTCACTATAGCCAAGAAATATAAGTTCTCTTGTCTTGGGATCAAACTTCTTGAGGCTTCCATCCTTAATAAGAACCTGTGCCTTTGAACCAAACACTTTTAAGTGCGAAAGGTCCACTGCCTTTCCGGTCCACACCTGTTCAGGAACCTTTTGCGAAATAGCCATAGTGGGCGAGCGGTTCTTCAAATAAATCGCCGTTAGAACTGCTTCACCCCAATATCTCTTATTGAGATTGCTTTCTGCTAGCATGCATCTCGCCTTTTCGACGATTGTTCGGATGGTTCTCTCCGCAACTCCATTTTGCTGTGGAGTGTGCGCTACAGTTGTCTGATGTTGAATTCCACGATTTTTTAGGTGATCTTGGAATTCCTTACTGGTGTACTCACCACCATTGTCGCTCCTTAACTTCTTAATCTTTTGACCCGTTTGATTTTCAACTAAAGCCTGAAACTCACAAAACATCCCGAAAACTTCTGATTTGCATTTCAGCAAATAGCCATAAACTTTCCTGCTATAGTCGTCAACGAATAGCAGTATGTATCTTTTGCCATCCCATGACTCCACCTCAATGGGACCCGCAACGTCACTATGGACCAGCTCCAAAATCTGTGAAGCTCTATTGAATTTCCTCTTCGGAAACTTCTTCACGCATTGCTTGCCTTGACTGCATGGTACGCAGGGGTTCTTGCAGTTCCCAAGACTATAACCAAGGCCCTTGATGATATCCTTAAGTTTGCGCATTTCAGATTGTGATAAGTGGCCCAATCTCCTATGCCACAACTCAAAGTCATCCTGACTTTGTCCTAAGAGAACCGTCGCCTTGTTACTCTCCGAACCTAAAACATAGAGTCCGTTTTGCTTGCGTGGTGCTGTAAACAGTACGTTCCCATCCACAGATACATTGCCATCGTAAACTCTGCAACGATTTTTGTCAAATACTACAACCTTACCATTATCAGTGCACTTGCCAACAGACATCAAGTTGGTGACTAGTTCTGGAATCAACAACACATTATTCATTGTCAGTCCTAACGGACGTCCCTTGTGACATACGTCTAACTTCACAGTATCTTGTGAGGTCGATACTATTTTGTCATTATTCGCGCAAGTAACAGCTTTCGAACTGCTTGCTATAGGCGTTAAAATAGACTTATTTGATGTCATATGTGATGTTGCGCCACTGTCTACCACCCAGCAATTATCCCCACTAGCGGCAAGTAAAGTAACAAAATCAGTAGAAAAATCATCATTAATCCTACCTACAGCCGCTAAACTGCTTTCAGTCTTGCCTTGTGTGGCTTTGAAAAGCTTACATTGCCATTTAAAGTGGCCCTTCTTTTTACAAAAATGACAAACTATTTTCTTACGATCGCTGCCACTACCACTTGCAACATTAGCTAACACCGTATTGTCCTTAGCATCATTCACTTGCTGTCGGTGACCTTCACGCAGAAGAGCCGCTATCACGTTCTCCGATGATAATTCCTTACCAGAATGTTCCATGGCCATCACCAAAGGGTCGTAAGAATTCGTCAAACCAGCTAAGAGAATAACAGCGATGAATTCATCATTCAATGCAGCTTGGATTGCCTCCAGGGCTTGATGCGTAGCTTGCACTTCATTGACGTAGGCATCCATATTTAGGAAATTATCCAATTTCAACGAAAATAGCTTCCGCAGCAGACCTAATCTCCTGATTAAACCACAGTCAGCATAGGCCTTTTTGAGCGCACTCCATGCTTGCCATGAGGTTTTGGCATTCTTGACAATAGTGATGCACTGTTCTGCAATCGACAGACAAATCTTTGCCCTTGCCCGTTCGTCGCGTTTCCGGTCTTCAGGCTTGGTAGAAACGAAATTTTCGCTCACACAGTCCCAGAGCCCAGCATCTATAAACAGCATTTCGATGCTGAAGGCCCAACTACCATAATTATCTCGACCTGTGAGCTTTTTGACCGCACTCGTGGAACTTTCCATCTTTATATATTCGAATTTACTATACAGGGTGTCCCGTAAATAATGGATCAAACGTAACGGGTAGGTAGCTTACCTAATTTCCAACAACTAATTTGAATATTTAAAAAAAAAACCGTTACAGTAACCAAGATATTTTTTTTTTTTCGAATTTTACCATTTTGTCTTCCAGAATTAAGTTTTTTTAATGCTGTTGCTGCAAATGATGACATTTTTAGGTATAATTTTTTATCTAACTTTTCTGAATAGCTTACTAATGTTATAAGATACCATTTTTTTCAATACCGTTTTATTTGCCTTAGAAAAAAAATCTTGAGTTGGATAGTTTTTTCTTTACGATGTTAGGACCAAAATTGAAAAATTTCTCCTGTAAAAAAAAATGTATGACACCGAAGACGACCATTTTTTTAAAAACTTGTACATTTAATAAGGTTTGCAAATTGGTATAAAACTTACGTCTAGTCCTTATCGTTACAAAGATATTGCTATGAATGTGATGAAGAAGACAGAAAATAAATTAAATTGGTACTATCCATTTTTTTCCTTTTCGTTATGGCTTGTGCTTGAATGCTTGTAATCGAAGCAGGTAGTTAAGGTAGTTATGCTTGTAATCGAAGCAGGTAGTTAAATTTTTTTACAGGAGAATTTTCTCAATTTTGGTCCTAACATCGTAAAGAAAAAACTTTTTAACTCAAGATTTTTTTTCTAAGGCAAATAAAACGGTATTCAAAAAAATGGTATCTTATAACATAAGTAAGCTATTCAGAAATGTTAAATAAAAATCATACCTAAAAATGTCATCATTTGCAGCAACAGCATTAAAAAAACTTAATTCTGGAAGACAAAATGGTAAAATTCGAAAAAAAAATAATATCTTGGTTACTGTAACGGTTTTTTTTTAATATTCAAATTAGTTGTTGGAAATTAGGTAAGCTACCTACCCGTTACCGTTTGATCCATTATTTACGGGACACCCTGTATATAACTGCCCTACAAATTCAACATCAACAAGGCATGGTCTGGGCCCATAACCTATTGAAATAAGTTGTAAATAGAGCCAGTTTAGTGAAACTCAAAAGATGGTTGACTTTTTATTACCAATATTTCCAGAAGACAGAACATAATTATATCAACAAGAGTTACTTAGCAACCTAAGTTACCATAGAATAAATGTATCCAGCATACAAACTCTAACAATAGCATCGTTTTTTCATCTCTTTTTGCGTATCGGTTTTTTGTTGTTTGCCATCACTAGCCATGATGGCAAACAATATTTGTGATGTCAGAATATTTTCTTAGATAAAAATTGTTATACGCTTATTTTGTGTAATTTGCAACTTAGTGATATTCCAGAAAGTAATATTAAGTGTGTAGTGATGGTGAATTGCTGTATATATGGCTGTAAAAGCCGTAGTGAACGAAATCAACCAAACATAACCTTTCATCGGTAAGTGGCATTTTCCATACTACACAAACAGTTTATGTACTTAATTGTATTCAATAGTAATGCGTATAATCATCGAACACGTTTATCATGGGACGGACTGATTCGTTGGTCTCGTGGTCGTAAGCACGACTGCTGAGCATGAGGTCGTGGGTTCGATTCCCGGGTCGGGCAAAGTGTTATTAGGTTTTTGTATCAGGAATTTATCAGTAACAGCCACGGAGTCTGGATTTGTGCCCGGTTGATGGCAATACGCTCGCCCCCTATTACATGAGACTTAAACTTAACTATATTCACCTTTTTAGGGTTCCGTACCTCAAAAGGAAAAAACGGAACCCTTATAGGATCACTTTGTTGTCCGTCTGTCCGTCCGTCCGTCCGTCTGTCAAGACCCTTTTTCTCAGGAACGCGTGGAGGTATGAAGCTGAAATTTATATCAATTACTCAGGTCTACTGTCCCTTGAAGCTGTGAAAAAATCAAACTTCTAAGCCAACGCAATCAAAAGATACAGCCGTTTATGCCGCAAATTTTCGACACTTGCAAGGGAATCAAAACCTACAGGGTGCTTCCCGTGAACTCAGAATCTTGAAATTTAGTACGAAGCAACGTCTTATAGCATAGATAAAGGAAAAATTACGAAAACCATAAATTTTTAGTTACATCACAAAATATATTTTTTTTACGGAACCCTCGGTGCGCGAGTCCGACTCGCACTTGGCCGGTTTTTTTTATTGGATTGTGGGAAATCATCAAATGAAAGAAAAAAGAAAGAAAACATATTTATTTAGTAGGTACACACGGCTACACATCAAGCTATACAAAACCAGTTAATCTTGGCCTCACTTTACTAGATCTTTTCGCACAATGAACGATCAGATTATACTGGTTTTGTATAGCTTGATGTGTAGCCGTGTGTACATGCCACAAGTGCACACATCAAACAATAAAACGCATATACCGTCTCCGTTCCGTCGTGGGTAAAAAATAAAAAATAAAAAAGAAATTGAAAAGAAAAAATAACAAAACAAAATAAAAGCGTGTGTGCATCTCACGGCTGTGCCAAATAGGACCAGTTCAGCAAACTGCCGAGCAGCTAGTGCCCGACGCTGGTTTTCAACTGGCCCTGAGATGGTGACGTAACGAACGTAAAACAGTTTAGCCCTTTGTGTGTATATTAATATGTGTGTGCATGATAAGGTACTTACATTATGTGAAAATAACTCCCCCCGCTCTTGGCAGAGCGGTAGGGAGTGTCAGACTTCTACTGACTAAAAACCACCCATGTCCTTCTTAGCCCTTTCTGTTCGAGGGCACGGTATCTCTTTCGAACAACCCGCAGCCCTGACGGGCAACTTAGCTATACCTTGGGTTATTACAGGCGTGATGTTATGTTATGTTATTACGTTTGAGTGTCGGTGTCCGTTCCACCTTGGATAATCGCATTCACACAAGTACTTATTATTCAGCTAGTTAATAATACATGAATCGGTTAATTAAGAAAAGGAACAGGTCACGAACGTCAAATTTTTCAGGAGATGCAAAAAACTTTCAATATCTTTTAATATGAATAGAATGTTATATTTTTTTATCCTATATGTTTAATTAGTATAAAATACGTAATTTACAATACTTTTCTTCTTGTTTTGATATTTAATAGTTTACTAAATAATGGTTCAAAAGTCGTTGACTTGTTCCTTTTCTTACTCAACTGGATAAAAGTAAGGAAAAATAAAGAAAAATATACTGCTAATCTGTATTACTTTATTCATTATCATTGTTTGTGCTAGTATTAGGCCAGTTTTCGACAATGTTGACAAAATAGTCCGAGTATGTGGAATATACTGCAGAGTGCGTCTCAAATCTTCAATCTTTTTGATCTTTTCTACTGGTAAAGCTGGAATAACCGATCGGTTCCTTCGTAAATCGAATGTGTTAACTCGGCCCATATTTTGAATGAATGGGCGACATACCACACATCCTTTCTGATCTGTAGTATACTCAAACTCCATGAATTGGGACACCAAGAAATGCTGCTTTTGATTCCGTGGAACCTGACGAGATTGTGTTTCAACAGATATGGCATATAATCTAATCTAATAAAAAGTTTCTTTAGTTTTCAAATTTTACATAGTTTCAGGCATACCTACCCTCCATCCCTGCGCTTTTGGCCGCGTTCCGTGGTCCTGGGTTCAGATTGGGGGTTGTTTTTCTAAATTTTTTGCCCCAAAAACTGGTTTTTGTGGGAAAATCCAAAATTTTTCTTCCCGACTACCTATTTTTTATTCTTTATTTGGCTAGCCCGCGCGGAGCCCGTTATCTGGACGTGCCGCACGTGCGACTAGCTCGCAATTTTTTTTAATTTATTAATCAGTGTTACTCATCATTGAAATTATCGTTTGAGTAAGAAAGGGAATAAGTCGGTGACTTGTTCGGTTTCTTACTTACACGGTAATTTCATGTGCCCTATATTTTCCTAACGAATAGACCGACTTATTCCTTTTCTTAACTGATTTGTAGGTCTTGCCATAAACAATTGAAATTCATTAAAATTGCCATACTGAAAAAAACCTGACCTGTTCCCTTTCTTAAATAACCGATTCACATTTACTTAATACTAGCACTTTGCCCACGGCTTCGCCCGCGTGGATGTCGGTTCAACTACAAAAATGACGATTTTCCATACAAACTTTCATCCCCCTTTTTACCCCCTTAAAGGTTAAATTTCCAAAAACCCCTTCTTAGTGCTCCCTACATTATAATAGGAAGCCGTGTGCAAAATTTCACATTCCTAAACACAAGTAATAAGATTTTCCATACAAATTTCCATCCCCCTTTTCACCCCCTTAAAGGTTAAATTTCCAAAAACCCCTTCTTAGTGCTCCCCTACATTATAATAGGAAGCCGTGTGCAAAATTTCACATTCCTAAACACAAGTAATAAGATTTTCCATTCAAACTTTCATCCCCCTTTTCACCCCCTTAAAGGTTTAATTTCCAAAAACCCCTTCTTAGTGCTCCCCTACATTATAATAGGAAGCCGTGTGCAAAATTTCACATTCCTAAACACAAGTAATAAGATTTTCCATACAAACTTTCATCCCCCTTTTCACCCCCTTAAAGGTTAAATTTCCAAAAACCCCTTCTTAGTGCTCCCCTACATTATAATAGGAAGCCGTGTGCAAAATTTCACATTCCTAAACACAAGTAATAAGATTTTCCATACAAACTTTCACCCCCCTTTTCACCCCCTTAAAGGTTAAATTTCCAAAAACCCCTTCTTAGTGCTCCCCTACATTATAATAGGAAGCCGTGTGCAAAATTTCACATTCCTAAACACAAGTAATAAGATTTTCCATACAAACTTTCATCCCCCTTTTCACCCCCTTAAAGGTTAAATTTCCAAAAACCCCTAATTAGTGCTCCCCTACATTATAATAGGAAGCCGTGTGCAAAATTTCACATTCCTAAACACAAGTAATAAGATTTTCCATACAAACTTTCATCCCCCTTTTCACCCCCTTAAAGGTTAAATTTCCAAAAACCCCTTCTTAGTGCTCCCCTACATTATAATAGGAAGCCGTGTGCAAAATTTCACATTCCTAAACACAAGTAATAAGATTTTCCATACAAACTTTCACCCCCCTTTTCACCCCCTTAAAGGTTAAATTTCCAAAAACCCCTTCTTAGTGCTCCCCTACATTATAATAGGAAGCCGTGTGCAAAATTTCACATTCCTAAACACAAGTAATAAGATTTTCCATACAAACTTTCATCCCCCTTTTCACCCCCTTAAAGGTTAAATTTCCAAAAACCCCTAATTAGTACTCCCCTACATTATAATAGGAAGCCGTGTGCAAAATTTCACATTCCTAAACACAAGTAATAAGATTTTCCATACAAACTTTCACCCCCCTTTTCACCCCCTTAAAGGTTAAATTTTCAAAAACCCCTTCTTAGTGCTCCCCTACATTATAATAGGAAGCCGTGTGCAAAATTTCACATTCCTAGCCCCAGTAGTTTCGGCTGTACGTTGATATGTCACCCAGTCAGTTATCCTTTTATACATATATATATATAATATAGAAGATAGATAAACACACTACACAACATTAGTTATACTGTGTACTAATTGTCACATAATTATCGCACACGTTTTTCACGGGACGGACTGCTTTGTTGGTGTAGTGCAGGGGTCACCAAATGGCGGACCAGGGTCCGAATCCGGATCGCCGACCAATTTTGTACGGACCTTGTAAAAAGTAACTTTTATTAGGTACTGAGTAAGAAAGTTGCTAAAATGTATCCCGCGCTTTGATTTTGTCGTCGTCAATTCGACAACAGACATAAATTATAAGGCAGAAATGTCATTTTACTTAAAGATATTAAAAAAAACCATTTGCTCATTTAATAAACTCAAGTAAAAACGGATCGCTATGGTAATTTATTTAAAAAACCAGACCTCTGAAGAATCTAATTGATGATGATGATGGTCTAGTGGTTGCAAGCGCGACTGCTGAACATGAGGTCCTGGGATCGTTTCCCGGATCGTGCAAAGTTATTTTTCCCTCCATCCTTTATACTCTTCTTATATCCCTCGACAAACTTTCCTCAGGACACTTTCCTCACTTTATCAGTAGTTCTGACCGATTTCTTCTCTTCTCCCAAGCTACCCCACCACCATGACGAACACAGAACCCATGGACCCTGCCCAGGAGTTTATGGCGAAGATCCTGGCCCGGCAGAAGCCGATGAACGAGGCTACAGAGCGCGGAGACTCCGCCGTTCAGCAGTTCTACCGGGATGCTGTCGTGCTGGTCACTGGCGGCTCTGGCTTCCTCGGCAAGCAGCTCGTGGAGAAACTCTTCAGGTGAGGCCGCACCTTTAAAGATGATTCCGTGCTTCGGAAGGCACGTAATAAGCTCGTGGTCTCGGTCGCCAAATAGCGGTCGTCAAACCATGTTAGAGACCCTTGAGGCGGTTTAGAAACTCTGACACTGGGTGTGAGGGGTCGATAGACCTTACTGCTCAAACGATAAGAAGAAGAAGCACCTTTAATCATACGGAGCCTGGTACATACCATTACCGTTTTTCGTCATAATAAGTGACAACTGCCGTTGGTCTAATGGGTACACCTCTGGCCCTCTGCCTTACCCTTCGGGGATTATAGACGAGGTTTTGTGTTATGTTACCTATACTAGTTGTTACCAGCGGCTTCGCCCGCTACAACTCGAAAAATATCCCACGGAAGATAAAATCGGGATAAAAACTATCCTATGTGTTAATCTAGGTTATAAACTATCAGTGTAAGTACCAAATTTTATCCAAATCCGTTCAGTAGTTTTTGCGTGAAAGAGTAACAAACATCATATTATATACATATCTAGTTTACAGACTTTCGCGTTTATAATATTAGTAGGAATAGGATATTTTACTGCCTTATTGGTCTAGTGGTCGCAAGCAAGACTGCTAATTGCGAGGTCCCGGGTTCGATTCCCGTGTCGAGCAAAGTGTTATTGAACCTTTCATATACCTGAGTAATAGCTTTTGTATAGCTTATGTTAATCTGAAACATATTTGACTTTGCCACTAAATAGAATATAACATTTAAATGTTCTGAAAGCGAGGCAGGTCAAGGTGACTTTTAACAATTGCACCGCACATGACATATATGTTAAATGCATGACACTTCAATTTACGACGCCTATCTATAGGCGTGATGTTATGGACACCCAATATGAATAACATTATAAGTTTTTAAACTGACATGGTCATGGAATATCGGGAACTCGAAACAAAAATCAAACATGGTAAATGTCCCGTTTATGATATGAATAACATTGTAACTTTCTTTTTGGGAAATCATCAAATGAGTCCTCCCGCTCTGGGCAGAGCAGTAGGGAGTGTCAGACTTCTACTCACTAAAAACCTGTGCTAAAACCACCCATGTTCCTTCTTAGCCCTTTGTGTCGATGCCGCGGTATCTCTTTCAATCGACCCGCAGCCCCGACGAGATAACATTGTAACTTTAGTTACACGTTTGTTTGTACAACTTTATGCGAATCCAATATAAATAACATTGTAACTTTTGTTACACTTTTGGCATAAAGTTGTACAAACGTGTAACAAAAGTTACAATGTTATTTATATTGTATGTCATTATGTTATGTTATATTCAATATTATTTCCTTCTAGAGCGACCGAGATATCAAAAGTGTTATTGTTGATGAGACCTAAGAAAGGGAAGTCCATCGAACAAAGACTCCAAGATATGCTTCAGGATCCCGTAAGTATACCTATAATACCCTTATTTATTTTGTATAGTTTGTAATATTTCATAAAAAAGAATTTCCCACCGGTAATCGGAAACAGGGTTGAAACTACCAGCGCGAGCAGCCGTGGTCAGGGCTCCAGAAAAAGGAACCTCCTAACAATGCGAGCCGTGTCCAGGAGTACCGCTTTCTGCATCAAGCCCTTGTGACCTGCCTAACGAGAGTCCCCACGGTGTTAGTCGAGGCTCTTGGCCAATTAAGCCATTGGGCGGTAAAAAGGACTATTGACAGTTGACACAATGATCGCTGAGTTCACACAATTAAATCAAAAAAAGTTTGACAACGTTTTTAGTAATTTACAACATAGTCTTACTAAGGGATATCGTAGGTATTACCCAGTTCTAACTACGTTGTGGAGGTCTGATAGGCAGTCGTTCCTGTATAATACTGGTATTCAACTGCATCTGATAAGACTGGAAACCGATCCCAAAATGGTTGGGATAAGGCTACACAGATGGAAGTACTTAAGAAAATCGAGAACCGGTAGACGTTGCGTTGGAAGGCCTCCCACTATGTGGACCGATGACCTGGTGAAAGTTGCGGGGACCCACTGAATGAGAGACGCACGGGACCGGCCAATGTCCAGAGGCTGAAATGATGACGACGATATAAATTGACGACTAACTCTTTATTATTCCCAGGTGTACGACATGGTAAAAGAGCGGCGCCCGAACTTCGCGGACCATATCATACCAGTGGCAGGAGACGCCGCTGAGCTCAGACTTGGGTTGAGTGATAAGGACTGGAACATGATCACTGAGGAGGTTAGTACGCTTACCATTTTTTTCTTAGTGTGTGGGAATTGACTCTCAAAACGGTGAAGGAAAAGATCGTGAGGAAACCGACATTTCTTAGAACCAAAAAATTTGAAGACATGACGTGACATCTACCAACCCGCACTGGGCCCGCGTGGTGGATAATGGCCCGACTCCTAGAGAGGAGGCCTGAGTCCCTGTAATAGGAAGGAACATTATACTTAGGCTGATGATGATTAGTCATTAGTCATTTAGGATCATTAGTCATTTATTCATAAACAATAATTGTATTTGAAATTATATGTTAATAAAATGAAAATTAAATTATATACAGAGAAAACAAAAAAATTAAAATATGCAACAATACAAAATACAAACAAGCCAGAACATTTCAACATTGCAAAAAATACACTACCACAATACAACATTATTATATAAAAAAAATCGCTAAAGTTCTTCAACAGCATATAGATTCAAAAGGAAACTATTAAGCTCCTTTTTAAAGGAACTTGAATAAATAGCGCTTTTTAGATGATGGGAAATCATCAACCTTCCACTCTGGGTGGAACGGAAGGGAGTGTCAGCCTTCTACTGACTAAAATCACCCATCATATTCCTCCATAGCCCTTTCCCACTCTGGGCTTTGTATTTCGGGGCCATGGTATCTCTATCGAACAACCCACAGCGGTAGGTTAGTCCTTATGGTCAGATTAGCAGCCCGCAGCAGACGTACCCTTATACAGGCCCAGAGGACCCCCATCAGACTGGACCCAAGACGGATGCAAGTGTGCAAGGGAACACCGGGGTGATTTTTATAGGTATAGCTAGTTATAGTCTGACGGACCCCTCCGACCGCCCCATGGCGGAGGACATCCATGACGATTTTCCACTCCGGAACAAAAGAAAAGGGTTCACCGGTGAGAACTATACCATACCCATATCGAGTTATTCCGGTCTGATCCCCTAAAACTGATACCCTAGGGGATCCGTTTTATTATGAATTATTTTCTATTCCGGTCTGATCCCCCGTAAAAGAATCGGATACCCTGACACATTTTTAGGACAGTCAGCAACAAAATATTTGTACAGCTTCTATTAGATTATGTTTCTAGTAAATTCGTTTGTTTGTTTTTTTTTTGTTTTATTTCCTGAAAATAAAGAATAGGCAGTAAAGTCCCACAAACTACCAGGAGAACAGAAGTAGGAAAGAGGTATTGGAAATTGGAATCTTCAAATCAAATCAATAATAAGCCTTTCTAATACCATACATTTCATTGTTGGAGATGTGATATGACACAAACTTATGTATGTGTGTCTTAAAAATTCACCATTCTGGCCTCCTGGTAGTTTGTGGGACTTTACTATCCTGGTTTCCTATCTCCAACAAAAAAAGTGCATGGTTTTAGAAAGAATTAATATAGATTTGATATAAAGATTCCAATACCTCCTTCCTACTTCTGTTCTCCTGGTAGTTTGTGGGATGATCGTACGATTGTAAGTTATAGAAATAAAAACTGATTATTTTTTCATTAACAATTCGGTCATTCTCAGAAGGCTTAAAAATGCGTGTCCGGGTCGAAATCCAGTACAAAATGGATTACTAACAACTTGATATTTTTTTCTATAATAGGTTATATCAAAATATTAGGAGGGGCCTGCGTTGTTTTTTATATAAATTAAATATAATTTAGTTTAAAAAAATAAAAACCTCCAAAATATTGACCTCGGTGCCGCGTCCGGCCCCGTATTGCGGCGGAAATTATTTTTTATCTTTTTTTCTGCAATACATGTCGCTATTTTTCATGTATTCATAAACACCTAGATAGATATTAACTCAATTTATAATATTTCTACGCCATAATAGGCCTTAGTAGACAAGTTACAACTGGTTGTCTTCACGTCCAACGTTTAGAGTTGATATCAGTGGCGCGCACTGATCGGTTCATATAACCCGTATTCTAGTGGCTGCGAGAATATTTGTTAGAGTAATACAAACTGTCAGTTGTGCCGCATCGGTGGTAAGGATAACACGCCTGTGCGTCTCCGTGTCACTCTTTTATTGAGGTACGTAATCGTTTTCGGTGGCTTGGTATACCTTTAAAATTGATTTCGGTGAATCCCTTTTATCCACAACTATTTGAATGAATAATTTATAATTATAATAAAAGCATGTCTTTTGCGTATTCGATTTCAACAAAAGAGATTAATATTAAAAATTCGGGCTACTTTTGAAAATATCTAGGATTTTGTCAATTATTTTGATTTCAGTGGCACTGATTTCGGTGTTTTCGGTGGAAATAGGTGCACCGAAATCAATTTTAGAACCACCGAAATCAATCAATAGCTATTTATTTACATTTTAAGATCGTTTATTTAGCTTTCTCATCACCTCTCATCTTGTTTCAGAACTGTGATTATGGCAGATTCAAAAGAAGATCGGTTGGTTAAAAAGAGATTGGCTGAACGACGTCGGAAAGCTCGCATCAAGAGTGATCCAGTGCTTTTTGCAGTGCACAAGGAGAAAAAATAAATATTTAAAATTATATATATTATTGTTATTTCATCATCATCATTCATCATTTCAGCCAAAAGACGTCCACTGCTGGACATAGGCCTCCCCCAGGCGTCGCCACATTGACCGGTCCCGTGCGTCTCTCATCCAGCGGGTTCCTGCAACCTTGACCAGGTCATCGGTCCACCTAGTGGGAGGTCTTCCAACGCAACGTCTTCCGGTTCGCGGTCGCCATTCCAGAACTTTTCGGCCCCATCGGCCTTCCGTTCTGCGAGCAATGTGCCCTGCCCATTGCAATTAAAGTCTGGCGATTCTTCGGGCTACGTCGGTAACCTTGGTTCTCATGCGGATGTCCTCATTTCTGATTCGATCACGCAAGGAAACTCCGAGCATAGCCCTCTCCATTGCCCTTTGGGTGACTTTGAGCTTTCTGATGAGGCCCATTGTGAGCGACCACGTTTCGGTCCCGTATGGAATCACTGGCAAGTGGCAACACACACTGGTCATAGACTTTCGTCTTGAGACACTGGGGTAAGTTGGACGAGAAGATACCGCGCAACTTCCCGAACGCTGCCCAGCCGAGTCGGATTCGACGATTGACCTCTTTCTCGAAGTTAGATCTACCCAACTGGACCGTTTGTCCCAGGTAGACATAATCGTCCACAACTTCAAGCGTGGAGTCTCCGATCTTGATAGGAGTGGGTGTTACATGAACATTCAACGTAACCTTGGTTTTGTCCATGTTCATTTTAAGACCCACTCTTTCGGAAGCTCTACTGAGGTCATCGAGCATTGTACTGAGGTCTTCCATGGTCTCAGCCATGACCACTATATCGTCGGCAAACCGAAGGTGAGTGATGTACTCGCCGTTGACGTTGATGCCAAGTCCTCTCCAATCCAGAACCTTGAAGATATCCTCCAATGCAGCGGTAAACAGTTTCGGAGATATGACGTCTCCCTGTCTCACACCGCGCTGCAGAAGGATAGGTTCCGAGGTCTGGTCCTGAAGTCAGACTGACATGGTGGCGTTTTTGTACAAACACTTCAACACCTCGATGTACCGGTAGTCGATTTGGCACCGTTGGAGAGACTGCAGCACAGCCCAAGTCTCGATCGAATCGAAGGCTTTCTCGTAGTCCACAAACGCTAAACAGAGAGGCAGGTTATACTCTTCGGTCTTCTGTATAACCTGCCGCAGCGTATGTATGTGGTCCACGGTACTGAAGCCTTTTCGGAATCCGGCTTGTTCGGGAGGCTGGAAATCGTCGAACCTGCGTGCGAGACGATTCGTGATGACTCTTGAAAACAACTTGTAGACATGGCTTAGAAGTGAGATGGGCCTATAGTTCTTCAACCGGGCATTGTCACCCTTTTTGAAGAAGAGTACCACCACACCCCTGCACCAAGCCTGTGGTGTTTTCCTCTCGAGTATGACGGAATCAAACAGCTTCTGTAGGGCCTTAAGGACCGGTTTGCCACCCGCCTTCAGAAGTTCGGCCGTAATTCCGTCATCACCCGGCGCCTTGTTGTTTTTAAGCTGTTTCAGAGCCATCCTAATCTCGTACAATTGCTGCAATTCTATAATTGCTGTTGTTGTTAGAAAGACTGATTTGTGACTGAAAAGTGATTTTTGTAGTAATTTTGTATTAATAAATAAATTGTCTGTGATTAAGCTGGAATTTTTTTTTTCAAGTTCCTATTAAGTAATGTTAGTTTTAGACTACCTACTACTTTTAATTACATTTAATGTAAAATAAACAGCTTCCTTTTAAAGTTGATTTTTGTAAATTTTCCTTTAAAACTTAATAAATGGGACATGTCTTGATAAAATAAAATGTTTTACTGTAAAATTTACCTGCAATTTCTTACAGACCATATTTTCATAGTAAAACTTAGGCAGTTAATATAACATTTATAAAACAACAGTATTTGAAAAATAAATTATTTGATATATTTGATTTCGGTGATAAGAATATTGATTTCGGTGGACACCAATTTTTAAAAAATTAAATCCCTTCATATCCTTCGGTCTATACGATTCCCTCTACTACTAATATGTTTTAAATTAACTCTAGATTTGATATTTCATGATAACATGCCATAAATTAAAAAAAAAAATTGCCACCGAAGTCAACCAAATAATGAGTCTCCTGATAATGACCCAGGTTCTGTTTTCGGTTGACTGTACTTCACTCGTACTTGTGTCAAAAAGGGGATCAGACCGGAATGATAAATTACAGGGGATCAGAAAGGAATAAACAAAAGAAAAATATTGGCAGTGGATCGGTTTGGGGGATCAGACCGGAACAACTCCCCATATCAACCCGGGGGTAAACACGAGTTAACCTTTAAAATATATTACAATTAATTACCCATTTAATTATTGCAAGTTTATAACTGAGTCACAAACATATTACCATTCACGGAATATTTACCATGTACAGGTACTATTTGTTTTGAGGTCCCGATATTTCCCCGTCGGGGCTGTGGATTATCGAAAGAGATACCGCTGCCTCGGACACAAAAGGCTAAGAAGAAACATGGGTGGTTTTTATTCAGTAGAAGTCTGACACTCCCTACCTCTCTGCCCAGAGCGGGAGGAGTCATTTGATGACTTTCCACCCTCCGAAAAAAGGCATACCTCTGTCTAACTCGTCTAGGCTTACAGGCGTGATATTAGAAAGAAAGAAAGAAAGAAAAAATATTTATTATCGCAGAAATAAAAAAAAAAAAGCAGGTAAACACACAACTTACAACTAATTATTAAAAAAAAAAAAAAAAAAAAAAATTGGTACGTACAAAAAAGAAAAAACAAGTTTGCGTTTACATAAACTTAAAACAGAACCCAAAACCAAGTCTCAAACCAAGTTATCTTCATGTGTCAGGTGAACATAATCTACCACATGGCTGCAACGACGAGGTTCGACGAGAAGCTCCGCGTGGCCACGATGATCAACGTACGGGGAGCCAAGGAGGCTCTGCTACTTGGCAAGGCTTGCAAGAAACTCAAGTAAGATATTACTGATCATAGGATGGTGTTGAACGGCTACTTCATCATCTATTTTCCCTGGGGTCGGCTTCCAGTCTAACTAGATGCCGCTGAATACTGGTATTTTATGTGGAGCGACTGCCTATCTGACGTCAACAACCTAGATAAATCAAAGTCAAAGTCAAAAAATATTTATTTCAAGTAGGCCAGTAACAGGCACTTTTGAATAGTCGAATTAAACTAACTGCGGCACTCAGAGATATCCAACGATTGCTCAAGCCGCCACCCAGCAAAGGCCTAGCATAGCATAGTTTTGTATGACAAAACTGCCAAAAACCTTTACCAAGCGACGTCCCAAGCAACCACTGAAGCTCTCCGAGTGCGGCAGTAAACTACTGAACTACACTAAGCTACAGTCCCAGTCACAAGGCATAATAACTCGTGAGTGTACTGTAGTTGCCAATTCCAAAGCGTTGGTCTCATGAGAAGAATGGCAAGAAACTTCATGGACACTCTTTTAAAATCGTTTGGGTTTACAATATTATGTTCAAGGTACAAACGTAATCTTGGTATAATGGCGTAAATGGCGTCGCTAAATAAGAACAGCCGCTCGGGGTCAATCTACAGGTTAAGCCACGCTTTCCTAGGTTGGTCCATCGATGGGTGACCGCCCATTACATAACGAGTTTTCTCTGTGCCTCGTAAAGCACGTTATTTGTGGATCTTTGACTGTCGTTAACCAACCAACGTGTATCGAATAACCCTGTAGATACTAACTGGGTTGTAGAGGTCATATAATAGGCAGCAGCTCCATGTTAACATTTTTATTTTGCTGTATCTGGTTAGACTGATAAGGCTAGTCAGATGATGGACCAGCTCCTTACTTATGAATTCCTGCTCCCTCCAGGTCTTATGTCCACGTATCCACAGCCTACTCCTACGCCTGCAACCACCTCATCAAGACAGAGGTCCTGGAATACTTCTACAGCAGTCCAATAGACCCTGAGTCACTCATCACCATGGCTGAAACTGTTGATGAAGATAGACTCAATGATATTACTCCGAGGTAAGCTTACATTGGGGGTTTGAACTTCAAACCCAGGGCGTCCATCGGGGCAGCAGGTTCTTTGAAAGAGATACCGCGGCCCCGACATAAAGGGCTAAGAAGGAACATGGGTGGTTTTTAGTTAGTAGAAGTCTGACAGTGACACGGGGTTATTTGATGATAACCCGCAAAAAAAAGGGCTCGAACTTCGAACCAAGGCAGGTGCATCACTTTGTGTAATTTATTTCATCATCACTGCGCTCTTATAACGGTGAAGGAAAACATTGTGAGGAAATCGGTTTGTCTTAGAACCAAAAATTTGGAGACATGTGACATCTATCAACCCGCACTGGGTGTGGTGTGGTGGATAGTGGCTCCTTCCCTCTCATAGGGAGGAGGCCTACAGTTCCAGCAGTGGGAACATATTATAGGCTGATTATGCTTAGGTATGCTTAGTAATCTACCTCGAAGGTCTAGAGGTCGCAAGCGCGATTGGTGGTTGGTGGCATCTGACTGCGAATTTGAACAAACTGCACATCACATTTTATGGGAGTGTAGTCTTTGGCAGAATGAACGTAATATTATGTTAAATAGTGTACAGGTTACATCCGGAGTTATTTACTATACGGACCTTGTAGAAACTAGAACAAATTTCCGTGCGTTCAAGCAATTTTGTCATACCTATTATTGGAATCAAATATAACAGCTCACAACTTAGGACCCAGTAATATTAATGACAATAATATCCGTGGTGCTAGGCAACTGGGCTTATCTCAGTTGTATACGTCCCTGTGTGCCTATTGGCCTTGTTCTGTTCTGTCTCCTGCAGATATGGAGGGAAGTGGAAACTATGTTTTTTCCTACTCCTCCGCTATTCTTTTCTGATTAATTTCGTTGCGGGATCCAAGACAGTTAAATCATTTCTCTGGGACTTCGTCGAGCTTCATTGTCTCGGCGCTTTTCTTGTGGTCGCCACTGTTGATTCTGGCTAACAGGAGTTACAGTGGTTTGGGAATAGTGTGGCGGGCTTGTCCCAATAAAAAAAAAAAAAAAAAAAAAAAAAAGCGCGATTGGTGAACATGAGGATCTAAGGTTCGATTTCAAGGTCGCGTAGTATAATAGTGTTTATCCATCATGAATTTCTATAAAGCAGCTACGGTGTCTAAATTTGTGGACCCCCTATTACATGGTAAAATGTGGTGTACTATTAGATACATCTCTATCTAACCCAGCCTGTGCCTCAGCAGTTTGAACATTACAGGCTTATCAACGTACTTGACTAATTTAAAAGTTTTTGTCCATTTCAGTCTGATAAAGAACTGGCCAAACACGTATTCGTTCGCTAAGGCAGTCGCTGAGGAGACAGTCAAGTCCATGTGCGGTGATCTGCCTATTTGCGTGGTTAGACCTGCCATCGGTGAGTATCCCCCACTCATCCTCATCATTCTCTGGCCCTTATCCCAATTCATTTGAGGTCGGCGCAGCATGTCTTCCTCTTCCATACCTCTCTGTTTCTCGTCATCTCATGAGACACCTCCTTTCTTACCACACACACACACACAGCCCATCCATCGTTTCTTTGATCTTCCTCTACTCGTATACCCTTCCACATTCATGTTCAAAACCTTCCTCACGACATTTTCCTTATTCCTCGGCATCACATACCCATACCACGATAACAGATTTCCAAACAATTTTTCAGTCACCGACGCCACTTTTAAATATCCCCCACTGATTTGCACCAAGAATTTTGGGACTCGAAAAACACAGGAAATGCGCTGTGATGTTAAAGGGTTAAACAACACTGCTTTGGTGGTGACCAGGTATTTTTAGTAACAAAACAAAAAAACAACCGACTTCCAAAAAACAATAGAAGCACCTAAAATGACTACTTTCGGAAGTCGATGACTTTGTTTGTTTCATTGCCTTTTTTTCACGTTGGGCGCCACTGTGGCGTGGTGCTTTAGGTGGGGTTGAGAAGCAGAGAAACCACAACAGTTTAATACATATATTTAGAAAAAGAGCATAAGAATAGTTAACAGGGGGTAGGTCTTAGCGTTCCTAGAATTTCTTTCACTGACACTGCACTTAGGTAGAAGGGTACTGCCCTGGGCTTTAGGTCGACACGCACGAGGCCGGCGAGGGCTGCGCGGTGTCGAGATGACCGCAGGGCTGCAGCAGTGGAGAAGGCGACCGCGTCTCGGTCGCGGCAGCTGGCAGGCGTGCGGGAGCACGGCTATAGTGCCCACGTGTCGGGCACGTGGCTGGAGGAGTAGCCGGTATAGCGGCCGGCAGCGTGCTGTAGGCACGGCTGGTGCTAGCCAGCAGGGACCCTCCACGTGGCAGACGTGGAAGGCGGCTAGCGGTGTGCGGAGGCACGTAGTAGGAGGCCGTGACGGGATCGTCGCTCAGCGGGTAGGGCGCGGAGGCAGCTACGACGCCCGTCAGCGGTGTCTCGGTAGTTTTTAGTCTTCAAGTAGAACCCTGGAATCAAGCGCGTGGCAGGGTGGGCCCGTAAGCGTGGTGCCAGGATCGGTGAGCGCCTACGATGCGTGTGTCTCCCAGCCATAAGCCCAAGCAGTGGTTTCAGGGGAAGCAAGGAGACTCACCCATCGTGGCAGTTCACAAAGGTTAGATCAAGCCAGCACATGTCGCGATAGTGTGCTCTCGCCGCGCTTCAAAGCAGGTTAAGCGAATGTGGCGAGGCCATGCAGCGGAAGGTGAACGAGGCATGTGCGGGCTTTACAAAGGCAGTATGTGCAAGTGCAAGATTAGATGGATGATACGCAATTAGCTGACGTAGCATCTGTACAAACACGGTAGCCATTATTGACAACCGACAATTACATTGTAGACAATCACCGCAGAATACAGATATACAATAGAATGCGGTGAATGTATCCAGACATAAGAGAATTAGCTAATTACTCAAAACACTCACCCAGATCACTGAGGTTTACTTATTCGAAGGCGTTCAGGACAAAAGGAATGATTTGCAGCTCGGAGCTAGTATTTATAGTCTCATAGACCGAGCGTCTATGGTTGACTCGTAGTGTAGTTGCTCTGGTGAACCGTAACTAGTTATGTGCGTGAATCGATTATATTAGTTTAGTCGATTACAACGCTACACTACCGACTCCGAAAGTAAACTTATTTTAGACTTTCTCTTTCAGGACTTGAGCTTTGCTTTCGACTCGGACACCATCTTACAAATACTGGTAGACCTGTTCTAATCACCACAATATTCTGTTCCAGTGGTCTGCTCTCAGAAGGAACCTCTGCCCGGCTGGCTGGATATGTCCAACGTTTATGGAGCTAGTGGTGTAAGTATTATGCTCGTGATCATCAGATTATGGATATGGCGAAACTATATCTGCCTGCCTTTTCCCAACTATGTTGAGGTCGGCTTCCAGTCTAACCGGATGCAGCTGAGTACCAGTATTTTACATGGAGCGTCTGCCTATCTGACCTCCACAACCCAGTTAGTACTGGGTAATACGATATCCTTTAGTAAGACTGGTTGTCAGACTATCAGGTCACTGACTACCTGTAATTAATGCCAAAAATCTATATATGGCAGCCGGGACCAACAGCTTAACATGTTTTCCGAGGCACGGAGGAAACTCGGTACGTAATGGGTGGTCACCCATCAACAGGCCAACCTATGCAAGCGCGGTTTAACCTAAAGATCGACCCGAGTGGCAATTATTTTTAAACCACGAGCTCCACTTCCTCGAGTAAGCATTCCATGCTATTACAAGCTTTTAGAAGTATATGCAACCATGTAACTGTACGCTTGCAGAGCACGAGGTCCTGGATTTGATTTCTGGGTCGGGGAAAGTGTTATGGGTTATTAGTAGCCCGGTTTATTAATTTTCAAAGGCGTTCGGTCCTTAATGACTCTGTAAATGCCCTCCTGACCATTTTCGATCACGGTGACCAATCTTAGCGGTGATTATGCATCGGTGCCAGAGATATTATAGTGCAGGTGTATCCCTTTCAAAGAGTGGAGGCCTATGTCCCAGCAGTGGAAACATTAATAGGCTGTTGATGAGGTGTGTGTGCGTAGGCTCCGGTGCACTCTCTGTTCCTTCCTCATAGTTCGATGAAATGGCATTCCGCGCACGACCAAACGGTTAAACGAGCGAACCGAGGCACGGGTTTATTTATTTATTTATTAAAACTTTATGCACAACAAAACGTACAAAGGCGGACTTAATGCCTTGGGCATTTTCTTTCTACCAGTCTACCTTAGGGTGATGCAGAGACAATACACAGTAGGTGCAAAAACAGAAAATCATGTTAGAAAAGATATATACTTATGAAATAAGAATAAATACATACATATATACATACATAAAATATATAAAGTTCTGAAAGATAAGCAAGAAAGACTAAAACAACTTAATTTTGAGACGAATCTGCCAACTTCTTGTGAATGTGTTCACGAGCTTTTAATTTGAAAGTGAACTGAGTGTTTACCATCCTAATATCTTGAGGGAGGTCATTCCAAAGGAAAACCGCCTGGACCAAGAAGGAAGACTTAATGAAGCCAGAGCGATGAGAAGGACAACGTAAAAGGCGATTATTGGCGGAACGAAGAGTCTTGCTGTGCGCAGTGCATAAATACTGACAAAGAGAGGTCAGGTAGGAAGGGGAAGTGGGCTTGTGAAGAAGAGAAAACAGGGTTGTCAAAGCTCTCAACGCTCTGCGCTGCCGTATAGGTAACCATTTCAGAAGCGATCGATGCTCTGACACATGGTCATACTTGCGAAGATTGAAAACGAATCGAATACAGTTATTTAGAAGCCGGTCAAGTTTATTGAGGAGATCTGCATTCAGGTCATAGTAGCACATATCACCATAGTCAATAATGGGGAAGATTAGGGACTGCACAAGCATTGCCTTGATGTGTGCTGGGAGAATATTTCTCAATCGATAGAGAGACCGCAACGTTCCGGTGACTTTCTTGCTCACAATCGCAACCTGCTTACGCCAGTCAAGGCAAGTGTCAACATGCAAACCTAGATCCTTGACGTCAGAGCTAAACGGGATCACTGTGCCGTCAAAGACAACCGGTGGGACCGTCAAACCATTCAGCCTCCTCAAACTATAGGGGCTCCCTATAATGATGGCCTGACATTTGGCAGGATTAACCGCCACCCCGAAACGATCCGACCAGTCCTTAACAACTCGTAAATCCCGGTTTAGCTCCTCGATCGCACCCGATAAGCCGTCAACACCCGCCTGACAGTAGAGCTGTAAGTCGTCAGCGTAAAGATGATACGCACACTGAAGTTCGGCAGTTATGAGATCTATAAAAATAGAGAACAAAAGTGGGGATAAAATGCCGCCTTGAGGGACGCCAGCATCCAGATCACACCAGCTGGAGTTAGAGTCACCAACAAGAACTGACTGCTGACGCCCCCGAAGATAGGAAGAAAACCATACCAGGACCTCGTGAGAGACCATGCGATAGGAGAGGATGGATAAAAGGACTTCGTGACTGACGGTATTAAAGGCATTTGAAAAATCGATCAACACCAAAACCGTAACTTTGGTGTCCTCCATTCCCCGCCTTATATCATCAGTCACTTTAAGGAGAGCGGAAACGGTACTGTGCCCGGGCCTGAACCCGGATTGGAATGGACTGATGAGGGAGTTTTTGTGGATAAAGTTGGAGAATTGCTTATGTACACAAGCCTCGAGCACTTTGGATAGGAAAGGAAGGATTGAAATTGGACGAAAATGGCTAAGAAGAGTGGGAGTAGGAACTTTAGGTAGTGGTCGAACATGGGCTTTCCGCCACACGGAAGGGAAAGCACCGGAGTAAAGGGAAAAGTTAACAATATGGGAAATCGCAGGAAGGAGCTGATCAACCACTGTCACGATCATGTGTCGACTGATGTTATCGCAACCAACAGCTTTGGATTTAATGGAAAGGATGATCTTTTTGATCTCTCCCGGGTCGACTGGGGTGAAGGCGAAAGGAGCAATATTGGGTCGCGTCAGACCAGCAAGGTAGTCAAGGGTTTGACATTTGGCTGAACTATCAAGGGCGGGAACAGTGGAGAAATGACGATTTAGATCGTCCAACCCAAATGTCGTAGGAAGGTCTGAATGCCGCGATTTGCCGATACCTAGGGTTCCAAGGAACTTCCAGATATCAGCAGGAGAAGAAGAAGTGATATTATCAAGAATGTGGCGGCGTTTAGCGTTGCGTATCATCTGGTTACAACGATTGCGAGCAGATTTGAAGAGGGTCCAGTTATTATCCGAACGATCTTTTTTATACTTCCGAAACGCGCGATCCCTTCGCCGCATTGCCATCTTTACTCCCCGATTCATCCATGGCGCCGGCGGGCGCTTAAGCTTGACTTTCCTGATGGGCGCGTGGGTGTCGTACAGGTTGACTACAACTGAATTGAAGATATTAACTTTTTCATCAACCGAGGTGGCCTCCTCCAGGGGTGTCCACTGTGTCCAGTCGATATTAGCAGCATCTTGTATAAGTTCCTCAGTATTCATCCGAGCAAAGGCACGCCTGTACTGGAATATAGGTTTGGGTTTCGGGGGTTTAAGGACATAAGACAGGAAGATAAGGTCGTGATGGGAGAAACCAGGAGCGTCATGTTGACCATGTAAGGAGACTAAGGAAGGATTAGATACAAGAATCAGGTCGAGCCAAGTATCATCACCGACAGTGTTGTGATGCGTTGGTTGGAGAGGCAACACGTGTAAACTGGCTGACTCGACCAGATGGAGGAGTTTACTGGACCGAGAGGAGTTCTGGGCAAGGAGGTTGGTGTTAAAATCCCCCATGACAATGTGATGTGCATACTCTGAACCCAAAGATTCTAAGACCGATTCGAATTCGGTGAAGTAATCAAGTGAAGGGGGACAATACACAACTCCAATGACGGCTTTAGCTCGTTTAACACAAACCTCGAGAAAGAGAAACTCAGCCGAACCATTAGAGGACGAAGTAGCGAGAATTTTAAAAGGGAAATCAGCACGAAGATAAATTGCCACACCACCCCCTCTCCTTCCAATTCGATCATTTCGTAGAAGAACGAATCCTGGGAGAGAGTAAGTGGTGGACAAAAGTTCAAGTTTTAGCCAGGTCTCGGAAATTAGGACAGCGTGGACATCGTTATTCGTAAAAGTATCACTCAGTTCATTGTAGTGGCTAGGTTTATCATGCGGTCATACGGTGCCTTCAGGGGTCGTTTACGGAGACGCGGGGCGTCGCGCAGTGCGTGCATATGGCTCGTCTCATGTTTTTCTATTAATTTACTGAGAGACGGGTCCACCGCAACAAACGCTGCATTTTAAACTAACGAGCGAAAATAGCTTCTCGGAAAATCGACGATTGAAATCGTTAACTTATTCATACATCGCCATGTGTTTGAATTAAAATCGCAGCGCGCGACGCCCCGCCTGTACGTACCTAAACATGCACTTATAGCCTTTTGTGTTCCGGGGCCACGTTATATCTTTCGTACAGTCCAGCAGCCCCGGCAAGCGTCGGCTCTTGCGGACTGCTTCTCCTTCTAATGACCTCATAAACCATTTCAGATAGTCCTAGGTACAGGCATTGGCCTGATGCACACGATCCTGGTGAACAGAGACACCAATATTGGCCTGGTGCCAGTGGACTATGTGAACAATGCCATCATCACTGCTGCGTGGGAGACGGCCAAGAGAGGACCTGTGAAGACGCCCAGGATATATAGTGTTACTAGCACAAGGAATCCGGCGCGTTGGGGTGAGTGATGCGAATGGTCTATTTGAGGATTTTCTCGTCTTCATTGATAGTAACTAACTACCAAGACTATAGTGTCCTTCTGTGTGTCTGTCTGTCACGGTTGTATTTCATGAACCGTGATAGCTAGACAGTTGTTCACGTATCATGTATATTTCTATTGCCGCATTACAAAAAAAGAGTAAAATGAATATTTAAGGGCTCCATTGCCCGTCGGGGCCGCGGTATTTTGTACTAGATTACGTGGCCTCGGCGCAAGGGCAAAGAAGGAACATGGGTTCGGTTTTTAGTCATTAGAAGTCTGACACTCCCCTTCGCTCTGCCCAAGAGCGGGGGGGGGAGGGGTCATTCGATGATTTTCCACTCACCAAAAAAAAAAAAAAAGGGGGGCTCCATTTCTTGTCGTTTTTTGCTCTATACTTATTAATAATGGTACGGAACCCTTCGAGCCGACTCGCACTTGGCCGGTTTTTAAACCGACTTCAAAAAAGGGAGAGCGTCTTATTCAACAGGTACATGTTTTTTGTATGTAGGTATGTGACCTCATAAAGTCTCTGTCAACTCCGTCATTTATGATACGATTTAAAAAACGGGGTAATAGATCATGTCACATTTCTATGCCGGTTTCCTAACGATGTTTTCCTTCACCGTTTTGAGAGCTGTGATGATGAAATAAATTACACAAAGTAATGTGCCTGCCTGGGTTCCAATTCCAACCCACGACTTGCTGTTCGTTATGCGGGCGCCACACTATGCTCCTTGCGCTGCTCATCGCTTTGCTCCTCGCGCTGCCGCTATTTGCCGCGATGTTGCCCGCTCTGCCCACACACTGCTCTACTCGCGCAAATAATCGCGCAATTAATCGCGCAATTAATCGCGACGCTCCTCACTTGGCATTTGACTTTGGTGGAGAATGGACGACGAAACTTTGGCAGCGTGCGAGCTCGGCGCTATGCATTTTTAGCATAGCTTTTTTTTTATTGACTAATGGTCTAAAAGATGCCATTAATGATTTTTTTTGGCTTTCTTTCAACTCTTCTACTCCTATTTTCATTAATCCTCCAAGCCTCACCCAAGCATCGTGTACCTACCTACAAAATTATAATTAAATTAGAAAAAACTCAAGTAGCCGGTGGGTAAATAATCCCGGCCTAATAGTTATTTAATAAAATAGTAGACTAGGTATCTACCTACCGGCCGACTACTTAATATTTCTCTATTTCTTAATAGTGGAATTTTAACAATAA
The DNA here is from genome assembly GCA_949316265.1 of Diarsia mendica. NCBI lineage: Eukaryota > Metazoa > Arthropoda > Insecta > Lepidoptera > Noctuidae > Diarsia > Diarsia mendica. Next base: position 11,897,253 of record OX438916.1, read on the forward strand.
AACTATTATGATACGTACCCTAAATTTTTCGTAAGTCGTTTAAAAATAATAAGCCAAAGTTTATCTTTTAAAAACAAGCTTTCAAATAAATAAACATATCTTATGTTTCAAATGATGATTTTTGTGTTGTGGATCCCAAATAATTGGCTCCGCAGACAACAAATAAATAAATAAATAAATAATAACACTTTATCGTTTTACCCTACCCCTTTATTCTACGGCGCGGGCGCTTGGCGAGGACATGCATATGAAGCGTGCGTCTTGCCGCTTAGTGCATGTTTACGTACGCGCGGCGCGGCGTGCGGCGCGGCCGGCGACGCGTCGCTCGACGCGTCGAGCGACGCGTCGAGCGAATTTTGTGTTCACGGACAGGCGATGCGTGCAGCGGCAGATATCATCGTTCGCGCAAACACAAACGTATGGCAATGTACGACGGTGTACATAGAGACGCGGCGCGGCGGCCGCGGCGGCGGCCGCCGCGAATTTTCAAGGCCAAGTTCCGTCGCGGGCATCGCTTCATCGAGAATATACCGCCGCGTGCATCGCCGCGTCCGTCGCCGCGTCCGTCGCCGCGTCCGTCGCCGCGGCCGCCGCCGCGGCCGCCGCCTCAAATTCAAGCAATCGCGTATAAATTCGCTTCTCCGTGAACGCACTCTTACTTGCGTGAGCGCTCGATGCGGACTGCGACCGCGCGATTATGTGGCCAGCCACTCGCGCTCGTATTGCCGGCCCTTTGACTCGCGCGCAAAAGCCGACAAAATAGGGAGCGATGGGCAGGACGAGGAGCATGACGTGCGGCATGACGAGTAACGTTGCCACACTATGTCTCTGCCTCCTTTCCTCGCTACTTCCCATACCACTCGTCGAGTGTGTGGCGCCCGCATAGTCAGGGCCGCAACCACTGGTTTTCTATCAATAATAGAATAACAGAATATAATACATTTATAGGTACCTAACCCATAGACAAATACCTTAACCTAAATAAAGGGTGTAAAAGTACCCTTAACGCAAACGAAGGGCACGTCGCAAAGTCGCATGTCTGTCCGTCTTCTACAGACTGCAATGTACTTCGGAGAGTGTGCGCAAGAGCTCCACGAGCTGATCCCACCATCTCCTTTCTTCCATCGGGAGACTAGACGTACTGCAGGGTATCACCGATACCTAGTCGACATTCCACACATTCGAACGAAGCGCTTTGCTGGGTCCTTTATTATGCGCACAGCCAAGGAGTGGAATTCCCTGCCTGCGTCGGTTTTTCCGAGTTATATAACCCTAATCTGTTTAAGTCGCGAGTAAACAGGCTTCTATACTGGGTAAGCTCGTTCCATCGTCGACATCATCTATGCCCTTAGGGCAAGATTGAAGTCAAGAGCAAGCCCATTTATAATAAAAAAAAAAAATTGTTCTCATCGCTATAATTTTTTTGTTCTAGACCATACTAGGGGGTTCCCAAGTTACGGAGATATTGGCGGTCAAAGTTCCAAATTTTTCAGAGCTGTTTTTGTAAATACTAGTTTTTCAGGTTATAACTTTACTTAAATTACCTCTATGACCCGTTTACTATTCAAAGCATTCACTAGCACAATGTTTTAAGAGAGCTGCTACATTCAGTTATACGAAAAATGAGATTTTGACCCCAAAAAATGTCGTTTCCCATCAAAAGTTTTTGTGTAGGGGTACGTAGTTTGATGTACACACGGCTACACATCAAGCTATACAAAACCAGTATAATCTGATCGTTCATTGTGTGAAAAGATCTAGTAAAGTAAGGCCAAGATTAACTGGTTTTGTATAGCTATCAGTGTAGCCGTGTGTACAGAATGCATGGTTGAAGCTGTGTGATGGGTTAATTTACATCCTGTATACATTGGTAGGTACTAATAATTCTCATCTGCAGGTGGTCTGTCAGATACCATGGAAGGCGATATAAGGAATAAATACCCTACTCCGGCATCTATAATGTACGGTTTCGCCTGGTCTACCACCAACAAAACTCTCTTCTGGATATACTCCTGGCTCCTGCATATGATTCCTGCGTATATGCTGGATGGCATATCCTTGGTCTTCGGCAAAGAGAGGAGGTAGGATGTTAATCCTTACTTTAATACTTTAAACTATAGCTGACCCGCGCAACTTCGTCTGCGTCACCTCAGAGAGGGAGTTGTTTAAGGACTAATCTCGTTTTTGCAACCTTTTTCGTTTATGCTTCGCTCCTATTGGTCTTAGCGTGATGTTATATAGCCTATAACCTTTCTCGATAAATGGACTATCCAAAACAATAATATTTTTTCAATTCCAACCAGAAAATCCTGAGATTAACGCGTTCAAACTCTTCAGTTTTATAATGGTGAAAGTAACTCTGTCTTTTTTTTTAATTATAAATGGGCTTGCTCTTGACTTCAATCTTGCCCTAAGGGCAGAGATGATCCCGTCGGGGCCGCGGATTTTTGTACTAGATTACGTGGCCTCGGCGCAAGGGCAAAGAAGGAATATGGGTTCGGTTTTTAGTCAGTAGAAGTCTGACACTCCCCTTCGCTCTGCCCAAGAGCGGGGGGGGGGGGGGGGGGGGGGTCATTCGATGATTTTGCACCCACCAAAAAAAAAAAAAAAAAGGGCAGAGATGATGTCTGTCGGCTGTCGCGCTTTCACGCCAACACTATTGAACTGATTTACATGAAATTTGGTACACAGATAGTCTAGAGCCTGAGAAAGGATATAGGCTACTTTTTAATGCGAAAAAAGGGCTGTAAAGGGTTGAAATGGGCGAATGAAAATATCACTTTTGGTCGCGATAACCGGACATCCACGCGGACGAAGCATCAGCTAGTAAATTATACTGCTTTTTAATTTCACTCGGGTCGATCTTTAGTTAAAGCCGTGTTTTCCTAGGCTGGTCTGTGGATGGGTGACCATATGGAGTTTCGTCTGTGCCTCAGAAATCACGTTAAGCCGGTGGTCCCTTATGGACCATTGCCATTGCCTTGTGGGCCATTATAATAGATCTTTGGAAATCGTTACAAGTGGTCAGTAGCCTGAAAGCCTAACAACCAGTATTGCCAAAGGGTATCCTTTTTATCATCAGCCTATAAATATTCCCACTGCTGGGACACAGGCCTCCTCTCTTTTGAGAAGGAATGGGATTGGTAGATGTAACGTTACATGTCTTCGAATTTTTGGTTCTAAGACATGCCAACCGGCATGTCTTAGAACCAAAAATTCGAAGACGGTGAAAGAAAACATCGTGAGGAAACCTCCTCACGATGTTTTCTTTCACCGTTTTGAGAGCAGCGGTGATGAAATAAATTACACAAAGTAATATGTCTGCCTGGGTTCGAATCCACGACTGGGTACTGTTCGTAAGTCGGGGCGGCCACCACTGGGCCACCGCTGCTACGTTACCGCTGATAAGTTGTAGGGGTCTCAAATTATGTCTAATATTGTAAAATAATAATTGTTATTTTCTTGTCTTACAGATTCGTGAAACTATACACAAAAATGTACAAAATGAGCACAGCCCTATCATATTTCACGCTGAACGACTGGAATTTCATAGACAATAATACTGAGAAGCTATACAACAGTCTATCTCCTATAGACAAGGAAATCTTCGACTTTGATATCCACAAGATAGACTGGGTAGAATACATGATAATCTGGTGTTTGGGACTAAGAAAATATATCGTCAAGGACGGCTTAAAAGGTTCGGCGTACGGCAAGAAAAAACAGGCAGTTTTTAAAATTCTCTTTTTGATTATAATGCCGTTATATTTTTATATGTTGTTTAAAGTGTTTAGTTTAGCTTTAAGCTGTTTGTTTATGTTGTTTAGATTTGTTAGTTTGTAAATAATAGTTTATAAGTGAAGTCAGGGGCCCATGGGCGGCGTTAACACTCTGACACCAGGTTTAGGCACTACCTTCACGAAAAAAATGAGTTAATAAATTATATTTTTTTAATTTGGGCTGTTTTTTTTTTGTTTACAAGTTATTTTCTGCTCCTGGAGGGTATCGTGGTTAAATACCTAATAACATCAGCTGGGGTCGATCTTCAAGATTAAGCCGTGCTTACTGGAAGAAAATAGGATACTCACATGGGTAGGAAAATCTTCGACAGTTCAGGAAATCAAGGAGCACGGGTTCACAGCAGTTTCTTCCAAGGGTTCAGCGTTGGTTCGAGTAAGCACACACTGATTTCTTCACATAAGTTTGATTTTTGAGTCGTTTTAATAGCGGTAGCGGGCGCGCGCGGGCACGTCAAATCCACGTGCGGTTTTTCAACGGGTCGGAGCAGAGTGGAGTGAGGGTGAGAGAGGGAAATAGGATTCGATTGGACGTCTGATCTTTCGTTTTGAATTGACCAATGAGAGTATAGAGTATGGTGTGTGTACCTACAATGTTGCAACTATGCGTTTTGTGATTTCCATAGATAATTAGATATCAATAAAAAATGCAGATAAATAATGTGAATGGCGCAGACACTTACCTACCGAGTTTCCTCCGTACCTCGGAAAGTACTTACATTCCCGTAACAGGTAGTCTGTGACCCGAAAGTTTGAGTCTTACCAAGGGGTATCGTGTTACCCAGTACTGACATGGGTTGTTGAGGACAGGATAGGCATTAGGCAGTCGCTCCATGTCATCATTGGACTGGCCTGTTGGTTTAGTGGTTAGTGACCCTAACTGCTATGCCGGAGGTCGTGGGTTCGATTCCCACCCAGGACAAATGTTTGTGTGATGAGCACGATCATTTGTTCTGTGTCTGGGTGTAATTTATCTAAAATATGTATGTATTTAGAAATATATAAGTATGTTTATCAGTTGTCTAGTACCCATAACACAAGCTCTGCTTAGCTTGGGACTAGATGGCGTTGTGTGATAGTTGTGGAATATTATTATTATTATATTATCATACTCTAACCTGTACAGCTGCATCTGGCTGCACTAGTAGCTAACCTCAACATAGTTGGGAAAAGATCATCATCTGCCTGAGATACTAGCGCTATAATTTTATTATATAGTAGCTTCTTGTGAATGGTCGTGGGTTCGATTCCCACGAGAAGCATACTTGGAAAAGTTGTTTCCAGTTTTAGCTAGGACATTGCAGACTTGAACCACCCACCTGATTGTCTGATTAAAAGATGGTTCCGTGCTTCGAAAGGCACGTATAGAGCCGGTGGTCCCGTCAAACCATGTCAGAGGCCCTTGAGGCGGTATAGAAACTCTGACACTAGGGTGTGTGGGGTCGTTAGACCTTGCTGCTCACACGATAAAAAAGATAAGATAAGAAGTAGCATATTACATTATTATTGATGAGGTTTTTCAGAAAAGCCAGGTGTGCAGTACTTGCGACCGTCGTCGTTCGTTTATGACCCGATGTAGGTACTTATAATGAGCGTGGTCGAGGCAAAAGTCGTAGGTGTGTGTGTAGGTACCATTATGAAATCAAATGTTATCAAAACGAAATAAAATCAAAATGACAAAACGGTTGACGCAGTGGCTAAGCGATTAGACTTGCTGCGCTGCGTGTCGCGGGTTCGATCCCCGCACGGAACAAATATTTGTATGGCCTACAGACAGTTGTTCCGGGTCTGGGTGTTTGTGTGTATGTAAGTTTAAATGTCTATGAACGCACCCACGATACAGGAGAAATTCCTAGTGTGGGGTGTTTAAAAAAATAAAACAAATTTGATGATTTACCTATCGTGTATGTGGGTATCGCTAGCATAATTTAATTTGACCCTAAACTTGTGTAATGTGGCTAGACAAATAAATAATTAGGGCGCCTTCAAATTAGGGCGTTAGCAGCGCGGCAGTCGCGCGACTATAAACAATTATTTATTTATTTATTTAAACTTTATGCACAAACGTGGTACATAGGCGGACTTAAGGCGAATGCTCACATACTGCCCGCGAAATTCAAATTTTCTTACGTTTTTTGCAATTTGCAGGCCAGTGCTTGGTTGTATGTTGATGAACATTTGATTCGCGACTGTAAGACGTATTTAGTTACAGAATTATAATCATCAAAATCATCAATACAACCCTCCAAGTTCATATAGATCGAGGAATAACTTTGACCTTGAAAAAATAGTTTCTCGATCTATATGAACTTGGAGGGTTGTGTTGGTGATTTTGATGATTATAATTCTGTAACTAAATACGTCTTACAGTCGCGAATCAAATGTTCATCAACATGCAACCAAGCACTGGCCTGCAAATTGCAAAAAACGTAAGAAAATTTGAATTTCGCGGGCAGGGTGTGAGCTTCCCCCTTAATGCCACAAGGCATTCTCTACCAGTCAACCTTAGGGTCAAATAGGACATCATTGTGGTAGAGTACAAAAATAAATAAATCAGGAGAACACTATTTTGTAACATAAATTAAATTAATATAGGGTAGGGTGGTAGCCAATGAACCACCAAAAGTTTGAAGAGCTCTAGCGCGGTCGTTATTAGAGTTTAAGAAAATATTTTTATCTCAAAACATAGGTTATTTAATAAACTACCAAACTGCGTTAAACAAATGGAAAATATTTGCTATTGCCTAATTAATACACGTTTTTCTAAAGCAAGTCAAATGGTTCATAATGTACACCTAGGGGTACACGATGAACCGGGGGGGTGGTACTGAATGATCCAGGTGGTACACAATGAATCACAGTAATAGAAAAACCAGTAAACGTTTGTTTTAAGTTGAAAATTAATATAAAAGTAATAAGTTTAAATATTTATTAGGTTTCGGGTTATATAAAAATCACAGAATCAGTCTTGGAACTTAATTATTACAGTCATTATAAACTTTTTATTTTGGTCTCTTAACTTTCAGAAGTCATAGCACTCAAAAATATGGTATTCCGATGTTATTTTCGGGATTTTCACTGTTAATTCAGAGATGCCTTGGCCCAAACCCCCCTGAACCAATCTTGGCCTGCCATTTCATGGACTTTAACGATTTCACTTTCCAATTTTGTCTGTCTTAGAATTTATAGGCACAATTCAATGAATATTCCTGGTTCATTGCTTACCCAGGAAAAGTGGTTCACTGCGTGCACATCCCACTTTTAGAAATATTTGGGTATGTTTTATTTAATAACCATGGAGGAAAAAAAATAAAAAGTAGTTTAAAATAAGCGTAAGGACCTACATTACACATACAATTCACTCAAAGTTTAAAAAGAGTTAGATAATTAGAGTAATAAAAAAAGAAACTCAATTTTTTTTCAGCGTTTTTATTTTAATAAACACAAAGATGCGGTTCACGCGTTCGTTTGTGGCGACAAGCGGCTGGCGACTACTCAATTTATATATAGTAGTCTATGGGCGACTAGACCAAACTGCATGATGTGACAAGCGAGTCGTGACATGATTTTTGTGCAAGTTTGCCACGTACCGTATGGACGGTAGGTACTATGGTTCATACGGTACACGCGGTTCATTGGCTACCAGCCTACCACCCTACCCTACCTACATAAATCGTACATACTAATACATATACATAAATATGGAATTAAATAAACTAAGTAATATATATTATAATACATACAAATAGATCATAAAACGAGGAACCAAACAATAATTACCATGACTTACACACTTAATTAAGAGTAATTCAGTCCGATTTTAAGAAATGCTTCCGCACAGCTCTTTTGAAAGCCATTTTGCTTTCCGCTTTTTTAATGCCAAGGGGTAGCGCGTTCCATAGTTTTATGGCTGAGACAGTAGCGTAAGAAGATGACATGAAACCAGTACGGTGTGAAGGAATTTCAAGGAGTAGGTTGTTAGAAGCTCGAAGGTTACGACTGTGTGAACTGCCCAACACTTTGAAGTATTTTTTTAAATAACCGGGAGTACATGGATCCTTTAATATAGTGAAAAGCGTGCAAAGAGATCTGAGGGATCTTCTGAGTCGGATAGGCAGCCATTTAAGCTGAGAACGGTATGAAGAGATGTGATCGTATTTACGAAGGCCAAAAATAAACCTAATGCAATTATTGAGAAGACGATCCAATTTGTTTAAAAGTTCTTGGGAGAGATCAGAGTAGCAAACATCAGCATAGTCTATAATGGGAATCACCAGTGACTGGACCAAAGTTATTTTAGTGCTAGATGGTAGAAAATGTTTGAATCTATAGAGAGACCGCAGTGAGTATGTGACTTTCTGGCTAACCTGAGCCACCTGCTTGTTCCAACTAAGTGTGTCGTCAATGTGCAGGCCTAAGTCTTTAACGTGTGGCGAAAGAGGGATCTCAAAGCTGTCGAACATAAGCGGTATCAGTTGGCTAGTATCTAAGTTTCTCAGGTAGTACGAACTACCTACGAGAATGGCCTGGCACTTTCCGACGTTGACAGCAACCCCAAATTTACTGGACCAGTCTCGTAGCATTTTTTGTTGGCATTTAGTTGGGCCACATCAGAGGTATGTGGCCCAACTAAATGCCAACAAAAATGTATGTGGCCCAACTAAATGCCAACAAATGCCAACAAAAATGCTACTAGGGTGATAGTTTGAAGATCAGCATTGAGTAATGAGATGCAATGGTCAAGGTTGGCAATGTCGGATTGAGCGTAAAGTTGCAGGTCATCAGCGTATAGATGATAAGAGCACTTGAGAATAGTAGTAATTGAGTTTATAAATAATGAAAATAACAGAGGAGAGAGTATACCGCCTTGTGGAACGCCAGCTACCAGATCGCACCAGTCGGAGTAAACCTGATCAGCACGCACCGCCTGCTGGCGACCACGAAGATACGATGAGAACCATTCACGTGACAACGATGAGGCCCCAATTTGAGACAGTATGGCCAGGAGGATATCGTGGTCAACGGTGTTAAAAGCGTTGGAAAAATCAATTAAAACCAACACCGTAACCCTCGAATTCTCCAAGCCATCCCTAATATCTTCTGTAACTTTAAGTAGGGCCGTGGCCGTGCTGTGACCAGGCCGAAAACCCGATTGAAATTCGGATAACAGGCCATTTTTGAGGACGTGAGAGGATAATTGCCTAAGAGCAACCGCTTCAAGGATTTTAGATAGGAAAGGGAGAATGGAGATCGGTCTATAGTGATTGGGCAAAGTGGGACTGGAAATTTTTGGAAGAGGGATAATGTAGGCTTTACTTATCAACGGGTTGTTACGGCTGTTCTTATAAAAATGTGCTGCAGCCGCGCTGCTAACGCCCTAATTTGAAGGCGCCCTTAATTAGCTTAATGCCCCGGTTCGATAACCTCATTTGATTACAATGGGTATCACTCAAGTCTAAAGGGCAACCGGTGGATGCAAGCTGCAGGTTGCCGTTCGTTATGGCATTCTATGGTGGGAGGCCTTTGTCCAACAGTGGACGTCTTCTGGCTGATAATGACAGTTCCAGCAATTCACCCATTATGATATATTGGGCATGCGATCCAAAGGTTTCTTTGCAGCTCAGTTCAGTTTCTTTCAAAAAGAAACCGTATATTTATAAAGTCATAGTTGTAGTTTCGTTTGACTGCCTGGTTGGTCTTGTGGTTGCAAGTGCGACTGCTCCCCGGGTCGGGCAAAGGGTTCACCATCAGAAATTTCTGAGTCGCAGCCACGGAGTATAGATCTGTGCTCGGTTGATGGCAATAGGCTCGCCCCCTATTAGATACATGGGACGTAGGTAACTATTTACGGGGAAATGTGGGCGACTATTATATACACCTCTGCCTGACCCTTCTGGGATTACTAGCGTAATGTTGTTGCATGTAGTCTAGGAGGTATTTGAGTTAGGATAAGGGATATGTATTATCCTCATAGTAAGGTTCCGTGTACTTTCTGACAAATAACCAGTAGAAAATAAAACAAACAAGTACGTTACATACATTATATTTACGAACACCAAAACCTTTATACAATATACATACATACATACTACCGCAATTTAACTTATCATCATAAATCAGAGAAATATACAAAATTGTCACTTTTGCAGTGGCAACATCAAACCAAAATTTTTAAATGGCAACATTTTTTTATGGTTCGAAAAGGTTATGAACAAAAAAAAATAGAGGGTAGATGAGACGTGCATGTCTATTTAAATATCGACTTGGCTAAAAAAGTGTATGGGGACCCTTTTTATTAAATAAATCATATAGTAGTCCTCACTCAGAACTTTTCATAATGATTTTTCATCATCTTTCATGCCTAGGATACACGAAGCCAGTTTTTCAAGCCAGGACATCAAGCTAGTTCTCTACTAAACTGTCCTGGCTTGGAACATGCTAGAAATGAAGCTAGTTTTGTCTACACGAAGCCAGAGGTACTAGCTTACTGACACTAGCTTGCTATCCTGGCTTGAAAAACTGGCCTCGTGTATCCGGGGCACTATTTCAAGGTGCTGGTCGAAGATAAAATAGCTTTGAACCGTCAGGTCTACTCTCTGTAGTTTCAAACGAATATACGGGCGTTTCCTAAACTGTATCTCTAACGGACAAAGATTACAGGCCTGAACTAAAAATGAATGACAATACGATTGGACAGTAGTACCTACTACGTACATGTATTTTCAAAAACCATGATTCTGAATATAATAGGGAGTAGGGTTCATTTCAAAGTTTTGAGATACTTTCGGACGGGCCTGTATCTTCTTTGACGGACTTATAGAGTAGACCTCCTATATCGGTTGACCTAAGTTACAGAGTCCACCAAATATGAATTCTTTGCCGATTAAAATCTAAATTTTAAATAAAATTGCGAGTTTACAAATAGGTATCCTAATATTAGGTGACTACAAATAAATTGATGTGAAAACGTAAATATATGAACAGCCGACCAATTCGGTCGTTACAATGTATTCCATAGTAAATAATACAAATATACAATGTATTTTAACTTGTTGAAAACTATTTCGTTTTTCAACATGATTTTTATAAACATAAGTTTAACAACAAAATTAATATTTAAATAACATTATTTGCTATTACCCATTTTTTGGACATGGACTAAAAACAGATAGTTTAAGGTCAAACAGATGAGCAGTACTTTGCTGTCGACAGAGGCAACTTTAGCTGACGACAGACGTGACTTTAGCTGTCGGCAGACGCGACTTTAGTTGTCGACAGAAGCAACTTTAGCTGTCGACTGAAGCGACTTTAGCTGTCGACTGAAGCGACTTTAGCTGTCAACAGAGCCGATGAAGTTTTTGATGTTACATTCATATCAGAGAATTTGTTTGAGGTCAATATTTAGAGAGATGACTACAGAATTTACCAAAGATTAAAATCAATTAGATGTACCCTCACCATAATTAGGTGAATAAAAGAGGGGTGATTCTAAATGAATCTCATTGTAATCAAAATAGCAACTTAATATTATTTTGAGGAGGTCAATCTAAAGATTTTAATCTTTGGCGTAACCTGTATGTTACATTGAGTATTAGATATATACATATCTTCATGGCCTTTTATAGGCAGGCCAGGCCAATAAGTCATACAAATTGATTTGGACTAAACAAAGACCTTACATTTTTTTTAAATAAACACCAAAAAAGTAATAATTTTCTTTGTATAAATGCTTTTAAATAAAATAATAAATCGCTTTATTTTATTTGATGTTCAACCAGGCCAAGGATTGGTCTAAAGAAAAAGGCAAGTTTTATAAATATACAAAACTATAGCGATGTTTTTTATACATATATAAACAGTGTTTAAATTATATATTATTATCATCTTATGTACATTTAAGGAAATAATATAAACAAAATGTGGACTCATTGCAAAAATATAAATGAATTCAATCTATTTTTTTTATTGAATTTTTCAACAGTTTTTCTTGTTTTTTAATCATTGTTACCCAGTAAATGATCAACTTAAGACTTTTTACAGTTCTGGACAAAGTAAAAAGTACAACAAGTTAAATTATCAAAAAAAAAAACACTAAAACTATAACTTTCTTTGTGATTTGTTGAAAAATTCAACTGAAAATATAAATAAAATTCTACAGAGTGAATCAGTGCAAAGTAAAAGTACTTAAGAATAATGTCTTTGTAACTCTTATGTTAAAGTTACAATTCGGCAACTTCTGCTACAGATATTAATTCAGTCTCTTTCTTGTGATATTTCAGGCACTTGACAAGTTTTAGTTCTGGTATTGGGTAATAAAACAAACACATAACCATCCTGGACTTCTCCGCAGTCGGGTCAAAAAATTGTCATTGCTGGGACAATGAACACTTCTCTATGTCAGGGAGTGGGATCTACCACGCGGGCCCAGTGCGGGTTGGTAGATGTCACATGTCTTCTAATTTTTAGTTCTAAGACATGCCGGTTTCCTCACGATGTTTTCCTTCACAATTTTGAGAGCCATGTTTCTTATATGACGCAACTTATCAGCACACGTTATTTGGTCGTGTCATGTACTGATTGCCACTCAAATATTAATGCTCAGACATTCTGGCTACTCACTGCAGATTTGAGGTTGTAACCTATTGTTTTTGAGAAATTTTGGAGTAATTTCCACTTCTGCAGACAGCTTTTTCATAAGACCTGGCCTTATCCAACGTTTGGATAAAACATAATTTAAGCAGTAAAAGACTGCCATAGCAAGACACGCCTTAAAATACTTAAACTACAGAATTATTACTAATATTTTTGTCAGGCCAGGACTTGGACTTTTTAAAATAGTAAGGCCAGCAAATGGTACGACTGAAATAAAGGCCAATGTATGGCCTTGGATTCTAAAGCGTGTCCTATTTTTTTTATAGATTTCACCCTTTTACAAAGAAATAACTCATTATTAATACATATAATTTGTTTTTCTTATTCTTACTCCTAATATATATTTAAAAGTATTTAATATACTTAAATTTTGGTTAAATATGAGGGTTTCATCTCATTTTAAAATGGATATATTCAAAGTTTACTTGAAAATCTGACAACCAGTATAAGCCATAGGTGTTACCCAAAACTGGGTAGTGGAATTCAGATAGACAGTCGCTCCATGTAAAATACTGGTGTTCAGCTGCATTAGGTCAGACTGGAAGCCGACCCCAACATAGTTGGGAAAAGAGCTAGGCAGAATATGATTAACTTATTTTTTATCGACTTCAAAATATGGAGGAGGTTCTCAATTCGACTGTTTTTTTTTTGTATGTTACGTTACTCCGTCATTTATGAACTGATTTGAAAAATTCCTTTATTTTTATTGTTTTTGTTTTATGCTATGTAAGTACCCAATACCGTAAGACATAATTCCTCCCCTGTCAAGTATCCAAACTGACATGTGTTGCAAAATCAGTATTTACATCGACAATAATTTTATCTTTCAAAATTTCAGTTTTCAATACATCACTCTGACTTGTAATATTCATCGATTTAGTGACATCATTCTTGCTAAATTCTTTCAAATCATTATCGACATTATTTTTAAGAACTTCTTCATTGACTGACATACTATTACCTACTTCGACCAAACCATCTTCTGCGACTGTCTTTTGTTTTTCTGCTTCCAAAGCGTTCAATTCTTCTTCTTCTCTTCGGAGTTTGTCCAGAGCCTCTCGTTCCTTCTTCTCGGCTAGTTCTTTCCTCTTCTGTGCGTTCCACCACGGCATGAAACGCTGGAACATGACTCTGGAACGGTGTTGGGGTTTCAGGACCCAGGATACGGCTACGTCGATGTCTGCGATTCTGAAAATTGAGAAATTTGGAGTTGAGATGGGGTTTTGAAATGTTTCATGGCATATCATGGTTTCAGGGCATCTTCTTCTTATCGTGTGGGCAGTAAGGTCTAACGACCCCACACACCATAGTGTCAGAGTTTCTAAACCGCCTCAAGGGCCTCTGACTTGGTTTGACGACCGCCATTTGGCGGCCGGGACCACCGGCTTATACGTGCCTTCCGAAGCACGGAATCATCTTTTTATCAGACATTGAGGTGATTCGGGCCTGCAATGTCCTAATCAAACTGGAAACAACTTTGCAAAGTATGCTTCCCATGGGAATCGAACCCACGACCTCCGGGTCACAAGGCAAACGCCTAAACCATTCGACCCCGGAGGCAGTTTCAGGGCATATCATTATGTTATGCAAGTGGCTAGCCAAGGAACTTGAGGTACTAGGTTGTATTCCGTGGATGCGTAAGTAGAGGTCTACAATAGACCCGTATAATTCCAAGGCATGAGTCAATCACAGAATATACGGATAGGTATTGGTTGATAGTGACCGACCACGCCACCTCTAGACCACAATCTTTTCATCATAACATCACGTTTGTAATCCCCGAAGGGTTAGGCAGAGTTATACTCCATTAGTACAGCTACATTTAGCTAGTTATACTTATATTTAAGTGCCATGTTTCGCCTGCTGCTGCGAACTGGGCACTAATCGAGACTGCGTGGCGGCTACTAAGAAGTTCCTGATGGTAAATACTTTGCCCGTAGGAATCGAACTGATAGGGAAGAAAGGTTCTCGTGTGGCGACCACGAACCGGAAGACGCAGCGTTGTTAGGCCTCCCACCAGGTGGACCGACGACATCGTGAGAGTCGCGGGCAATCGGTGGGTGCAAACGGCATGTTGCCGTTTGTTATGGCGTTCTATGGGGGAGGCCTTTGTCCAGCAGTGGACGTCTTATGGCTGATGATAATGATGATGAGGACAATGTAGGTTTTTTGTTGTCATTTTGTATGCAATGCACGTCATGTATCTTCTTCTTCTTTGTAATATAATAATAATAATATAATAATAATATTCCACAACTATCACACAACGCCATCTAGTCCCAAGCTAAGCAGAGCTTGTGTTATGGGTACTAGACAACTGATAAACATACTTATATATTTCTAAATACATACATATTATAGATAAATTACACCCAGACACAGAACAAATGATCGTGCTCATCACACAAACATTTGTCCTGGGTGGGAATCGAACCCACGACCTCCGGCATAGCAGTTAGGGTCACTAACCACTAGAACAACAGGCCAGTCATATAATATGTCCGGAAAACCTGTGACACAACACGCTTTGCTAAAGGACAAAAGAGATAATTCCTTGACATACCTTCGCTTAAACCTCTCCCTGTCGAGGGCATATCTCTCCCAGTGGCCGGCTCTGGCCTGCCTGGCTGCGAACGACCACACTCTCATCACGTGCACCTTGGGAGGGTCTTCGGAGAACTGGACCTGGAGACAAGAAAATGGATAATGTTAGAGCGGTTTTATTGACTAGTTAGGAGCTTATTTAGATGAAAGATGTCCACTGTTGAGGATTTAGTTGGCATAATGTAACAAATTGCTTAAATTCGCCGAAAAATAAGCAGAGGTTATAATAACCTTTTGATGCACCTGATAAGATTGTAAATATAGCGTGACGATTACAGATGAGAAAGTAAGAAAAATACGTGTTGCGCCTACCCCAACTAAGATAGGACAAGGTCAGGATAATGACGACACCTGACAAGATTAACAGGCTACTGACCTAGTCCTTACGAATCCATCTATTTAATTAAACTACTATGTGTACATCGTGCATATAAATATAAAACAAACTATGCAAAAAAGAAAAGATAACTATTGTTTTAAAGTGTCTTCAATTCGCTCGGTGTGTTGAATTATGTGCGTTCAACTTTCGTAAATGACAAATTACTGACAGATTCCAATCATCTGCCACTACAATAGAAATCATATTGTCTAGAGTTCTAGGATGTTTGGTTAAGTGGCATGTTCTATCTGTATGACAGATGGAACATGTCATTGTCTGTCATCCGGGTGTTAAATGCTATTGAACTCAGCAACAGCAAAAAAACTCGTTTGATGAACAAAATTTTTAGGTGCTCGTACTAAGGTGGCGCAAAAAACTGTATAAGCTGAGGAAAATAAGCTAGTAAATCTCGCTAAGATCGATGGATCATAGGGAGATATTACGTGGGACTTAAATATGTATAACTGGCGAAATGTGGGTGTACTTTAGGTGTAACTTTGCCTAACCCTTCGGGCAATAGAAGGTTGTCGACAATCGAAAGTCTTCTTAAAGTCATATGATGAAAAGAAATCCCTCAAACTACTCAAAATAAGCAGGGGAAACATAAGACTAGTAGTTAGTAGGGATCGCAACAGGACACTGTGGACTCAATAGACACCTGACGATTATGAAAGTAAAGGAAGATCCCATATGCCCAGCATGTGGAGAAGCGGAAGAAACAAGTTTCCACCTTGTGGCTGAATGCACAATGTATGAGCTACTCAGATGGGAAATCCTAGGAACAGATAAGATTAATGAAGAGAAGCTTGCAGAAATCTCCACCGAACAACTGGTGAGCTTCTGCAAGGCAACAGGAAGATTCGCGATGCCGACCACCAGTAACCCATGAAGGGGATCCACCAAAATGGGGAACTGGGCGAAATAATCCACAACGAAAGGACTGATCGCCCGCCTGGTGTCTGCCGGCGTCCCCGAAGATAAATAGAAATAGAACCCTTCGGGGATCACATGCGTGATGTGATGTTATGTTATTGTCTAAATCGACAACAGATAAATACTACTATTAAAATTTGTAGTAGCATTTGATGATTTCCTATTAACATATTGTCTAAGTCGACAGCTGCTACTACATGTCTGTCATTCAATTACGAGTACTAAAGGCAGTGACCTCAGCACCAAATATTTCTAGGTTACCATGTCAAGATACATATCTCAAACGTTCACGCTCTTATGTCTAACGGAGTGTGAAACGTTCACGACGGGTAGACGAATTTGAATAGTGGCCAATTTATGCCACGAGGTGGGTGTTTTAGTCTAATGGCTGTTTTCACTCTTATTGAAGGAGAAATATTGTTAGAGTTGGAATTTTGACTTTGGGTGCTGGGCTGAGAATTGGAAATTCAACGAAGCGGTTAATGGAGCCTGACAATATTTACTACAAAGGTATTAAGGTACGGAACCCCTTCATGTGCAAATTCGACTTGCACTTGGCCAGTTTTCTCCACAGAGATCTACTCTTTGGACTGGACTACAGTACTTTCACAAGTTATTATCCCTTGTGATTGCAGCTTCGCTTTCTTTGTTTTTCTCACATTCAAGTGTCTGTAATGTTCTAATTAAAAATGTTTTAAGTTGCTACCCTGCGGAGGTCATTGTTTCACCAAGTCCAATTGTACCTTCCGTCACGCTTGCCGATTCGAGGTCTCCACTCCTCAGCTTGCTTATTCTGTGAGCTGAGCACAAACTTCGGCTTACGAGAAAAAGGCGCGACTGTATGTTTGTATTTTGAATCACCACTCTCGGTCAGTTTATTCCGTGTGTAATCCCAAATAACCGGTGACGTAATATCAGATTCACGTCAATGAATAAATACCCTGAAATCCCGGCTAAAAATACTCCTCCATGTTCATCCTGTGGGCGACTTTCAAATACGTAGGCGAATGTATCGGACTTCCCTAATAGGGGAGGTATGTGGAATGATGATGACGTCGAGTGTCATGTATCTGGGATTCTGAATTGGTGACGTTCTTCAGAAAGGACAGGTGCGTAATACTCGTAACAGGCGTGCGTGTATGAATGTGCACGGGGCAAGAGGAGTATGTATGGATCGTAGCAGGTGGCGTTTCTGCCTACCCCCATCGAAAAGTCAACACGTGTATAAGATACGCACCGAACCGGGACATGTGGCAGAAAAAAGGGGAGGCCTATTCATCAGCAGTGGGTGATTTCTGGCTGATATGATGATGATGATAAGATAGCCTGGCTTTTTATGAGTTTCTTAGGTGTTTGGTTTGCGAGATAGCATCTTAGTGTTGAGTTGTACGTTGTACTTGTTCTCCCTATCATTGTGATCATGTTTTTTTGTTCTGCAAAGTTTTCCCAACTTTTTAAAAACGTACTATTTAAATACCTCCATTAACCGTTTATTATTCAAAGCATCCATTAGCACAATGTTTTAAGAGCGTTACATTGACTCCTATAGTAAAACGTGTTTTTTTAACCCAATAAAGAGTTGATTCCCAGCAATACTTTTTGCGTATAGTTACTTAGTTTGATCTACAGAATGTTTGGTTACCGGCTTCGTGAAGTGTCCATTTACTTAACACCCTGCATAACAGCTATTACATAGGATTTAAACATAACTGGCGAAATGTCGGTGTACAAATGGGTACACGACTGCCTAACCCTGGGCATAACCAGTTTGAAGTTATGTTATGTCTATGTAAATTATCTCACTAGTTAGCCAGTGTACCAAAATATTACATAAACCTTGCAACATACCTACAATCATTGCTAACTGTCATGCTTACCACCAAAACAACCTTCGGCCTAAAACAATTTACCGAAAAGCAAAAACAGTATCTTTACTTATTCATTCAAGTCTGTTGTACAATAATAAACAAATGACGAAACGCTGCGTCATCATTTAAATCCGTGAGTCATCATCATGACGCGATGATGACGACTGTTTCGGAAATATTAGCCTAATGTGATCTCATATGGGTAAAGGATGACGTTTCGTAGTTTGTGTGAACTTGGGATCGTAGCATAAGAATGGCTTGTTGGGGGCACGTCAAGGTGACTAAAATATTACTTAACTAGATAGACGTGTAGATGTCGGTCAAATTATTTACTAAAACCTTCCTCGAGAACCACTCTACCAATTGATGAAAACAGCTTGAAAATCGGTGCAGTAGTTTCTGAGTTAATCGCGAACAGACAGACAGAAATAATAACGGGTGACCATTTTTACGAATTGTAACGTGCACCACCACACCAAAGCGTAGATCTCTAAGAAGACTGAAGAACGGACAAGAAATTCCATGGGCACTCTTTTAAATCAGAATATTTTTACAAAACCTTGGTTACATCATTCATGTTGAGATGGTATGGTATATTATTTGAGAACGATGTAGCAAGGTGTGCACGATAAAAGTGTCCACAGTAAAGATAAAAAAGACAATTAGAAATTACTTTTCAGACTGCCTAAATGACGAGTAATAGAATGACGAGTGAGAGATTTGATATTTTGGGTACAAAGGGCGGAGCATCAGAATGAATTGGTGATGAAATGCGATTACGATCTTTCTATAGACCAGTAATCTATGTCGACCGACAAAATTCGGAGTACCCCGGTGAAATTACTGTTTCTGAGAATCATTATAAAGATGACTAATACGATTCAAGAGGAAAGAGCATCTATTGTATTTCTCTACTAGCTTTTGCCAGCGGCTTCGCCCGCTTGAAAATGACGATTTTCCATACAAACTTTCATCCCCTATTTAACTACCTTAGGGGTTGAATTTCGAAAAATCCTTCCTTATTCCTTGTCGACATTATAAAGGGAACCTCTGTGCAAAATTTCAGCTTTCTAGGTGCAATGGTTTGGGCTGGGCGTTGATGAGTCAGTCAGTCAATCAGTCAGTCAGGAGTCAGGACTTCTCTTTTTACCCGACTACGGCAAAGCCAAAGGAGGGTTATGATTTTGACTGGCTATGTATGTATGTATTATTTATATAGATTAGGAAACACCAAATACGACCAATTAGTAATCATAAGTACTTATTGGTTATTTCAATAAAGTAACTACATTTATTTCAGTCACGTAGTCTGCTTTCCCAACCACAGTGACGATGATCTGTTAGTAACCGTTTTTCCTGTAAGGAATTACTCAGAAGCTTTTAGCTGCTCATGTACATAACTGGCGAAATGTGGGTATACTACAGGGTTTAAAGAAACGAATCCTTCACGAAGCTACCGTTGGTCCTACGGCTGACATTTCTCCGATCGTGTCTGATTGCCGTCCCATCGGACTATGAGAGTGAGGGAAAGGAGAAAACCTAAAAAACTTAAAAAAGTATTTAATTTATTTTAATTATTAATAATATAATTCATCATAATTTCTTTCATTTTCAATTCATCATTCATCATAATTCATGCAATATCGTCCCCGTAGAGGGAAAATTAAATAACTCCGATTTTGGCGATATTGACTTTTTCCTATTTTCAAAACACCTAAAACATGCCGCATATTTTAGCCTTACAGGCATTTTCGTATCTTATTCCGTTCCAAAAATATAGTCATTTTTGTCGGAAAGATGGAATAATAAATATCTTCAGACAAACACTATTTTTTTAAAGGAAAAATAAATAACTCAGTAAATAAATCAATAACTGTGGTCAGTGATAATTTGAATGTCAAATAAATTAAATAACATGAGTTGTTGAATTTTTTCTCAACTTAAAAATTCTTTCACAAAGCTAACTAAGTTCTAGGAAAACTAAATAACTCTACTTATTTAATTCTGCTATTCAGAATTCTGATATAACGTACCTAATTTATAAATACTTGATGTTATCTATTTCTTCTACAACTAGATAATGATTAATTATAAGATGCTAGGCAAATAAAATTAATTAAATTAAGTTGTTTATAATTATCATAACACAAAATGCACCTGAGAAAAGTTGATAACTCTTCTGCTTTCATTTGAATTTTGACTCTTACGTTGAAGTGTTAAGGTTACTTTTAGCTTGTCACACAAATTGTTTTTTGTTAGGTATTTTCGTTAAACATTTTTTTAATAGTGAAACCACTTATCGTTAAAATAAATTAGCGAATAATTTTCTGTAGTAGTAATTTTCAATTCTGCAGGGTTAAGTCCCTCGCCGCGGTGGTCCTCATGGAGTTGTATTTCTTATCGAATACGTACTGTTTGGGTACTCGATCGTTAACAGCTTTCACCAGGGGGAGCTCACTTTGGATTCCTTCTAGTGCCACAGTATGCTGCGTGTACTTTTTACCCCAGAGTCTTAGCGTATTGAGGCGCACCGCCGTCATCGTTGCTTCCAGCAAAATGAACAGGTGGAGCGGCGGAAGCCCCAGGATGGCTTCGAGGGCTGCGGTCGGAGTAATACTCATGCAACGTGTGAACGCCATGCAGGCGAGCCTTTGCATACGTTGCAGCTTGCTTATGGCTGTTATTAAGTTGGTGCGGGACCACCAGACCACTGCCCCGATCATGATAATGGGTCGAATTAACACGCAGTATAGCCAAAGTATAATTTTAGGGGATAGGTCACACTTCTTACCAATCATCCTCCTGCACTGCCAAAAGGTGATGCAGGCCCTCTTTTGCTTTTTATCAAGATACACACATACATACATAAACTCACGCCCTTTTCCCATGGGGGTAAGATGGCTGCTCTAATTTAACTTATTGTCCAGGATAGCTCCCAGGTATTAATTGACCTCGTTGGTTACCTGGAGCTCAGTATCGAATAGCTTACGTAGGCGATGAGGGCCTAGCATTCGTTTTCGGGTAAACATGACAAGGTCAGTTGTTGTGGAGTTCGCTGAGAGGTCGAACTTAGCACACCATCGCTCAACTATGCGTAGCGCCTGCTAAGTGGTTGCAGATTCTCCCTGTCACCTTTTCCGAGATGAGGATGGCGAGATCGTCTGCGTACCCAATAGTGTAAAAGTGGTTAGCATTGAGCTTCGCGATTAGGTCATTAATCACCAGATTCTAGAGAAGGGGCGACAGCACTCCTCCTTGGAGAAAGCCCCTGTCTATCACTGCTGACTGCTGCTTTGCACCAAGGCGGACGACTCGTTTGCTAAGCATATTGGTAATCTAGTCTATCAGTACCTCTTCCACCCCGTGTAGGGAGAGAGCGGCGCTGATGCTGGGGAAGTTTGTTTTGCCGAAGGCTCCTTCGATATCTATGAAAGTACCCAGGCAGTTGCCCTTCTTATGTATCGCTTTTTCTATCCGGCCAACCACTACATGAAGAGCGGATGCAGTGGATTTACACGCGCTGTATGCGTGTTGATTTGCGTGAAAAGGTATTGCTTTTAAAACGCCATCCCTCAGCTCTCTCTCGCATTTATCTTCTCCATGGCTTTCAGGAGAAAGGAGGTCAGGCTGATCTGGC
Source organism: Diarsia mendica (assembly GCA_949316265.1). NCBI lineage: Eukaryota > Metazoa > Arthropoda > Insecta > Lepidoptera > Noctuidae > Diarsia > Diarsia mendica. Next base: position 11,919,123 of record OX438916.1, read on the forward strand.
TTAGGGATGAATATGACTTTCACTTGTCTCCATCCTTTCGGGATGTGCCGAAAGGCCAGGCACGCCCACAATATGGGCACCAGTCTTACAGCAACGGAGGGCACACCCCATTGCAGTAATGCTGGGAACACCCCGTCCGGACTGGACGCCTTGAAAGGATGGAAGCACCCGATCGCCCACTGGAGTTCCTCCAGCGTGATCATCATGATGGGCATAATTCCAGTCGTTTCCTGTTGAAGTTTGTTTTACCTCAGTCCAGTCAATTGTGGGTGTGAAAACGCAACCTGGGAAGTGAGTATCAATAAGGACGCGCATCGCCTCTTCTGGAGTAGTGGTAACAGGTTTTCGGAGCACTGCAGGTCCAGCAGAGTTCTGCTGTGCTAGTATTTTCCTTACCCTGTTTGCTTGTTGGCAGGATTCTTTTTTGAGTTTTATTTAAATTGTATTTTACTTACCTATTACGAAATATTTTTAGTTGAATTGAGTCGTTTTAAAGTTTTATACCTAATGATTGTTGTACCTTTGTTTTGCTGTTCATTTTTTAGTTGAGTACTGACCTATGGCTTAGGTGCAAACAATCTTAATTTTTTGAGTTTTAACACAGAATAGGATTATAGTACTGTTTTAATTATGTTTTGATTAGATACAAACTTATATTTTTTAGTTCTAATTGATACATATTTTAAGTTTTTCATAGTTTCACTTACTACTTAAGTATGCCTTACGTAATTAGGTCTCTGATTTTAGAGCTTTAATGTTATTATTTGGGTTCAAATTATTTTCTGTTTTGATTTGAAAGAATACTTTAAGTTAATTTGTTTCCACTTGTTATAATTGGTGTAATTTTGTTTATTTTTTTAAGTTTGTGGTAAGATAAGTATCTGATTACAATACACTTTTGCTTAATTTTATTCTACTTTTCTATTTCTTCCTTATAATAACTTTATTAATATCATAATACAGCTTTTATTTTATATGAGACCAATAATAGTTAAAAAAATATCAAAGTAATAATAACGTACAAAGCCACAAAATTTTACATTTTAAAATATTTCGAGTTTGATAAATTCAATAACTGCATTTATTTCTCCAAATTTTACTCTACCAATATATTTAACTTGTAGGAAAACTAAATAAATAGCCGAAATAAGTAGCTAACTGTAGTTACGTTATAAATAACAGTTGTGGGAAAATTAAACAACTTTTTTTTTATTTTTTATTAAATTATAGTTAAAGACAGAGTTCACTTCGTTAAAGCATAATATAAAAGGTAATCAGGTCCACCAAATATAAAATTACCCACGTAAAATTGTCTCACATTTTTTAACAAATGTACATTAACTGAAAAAAAAACACTAAATCGCGTTTATCTCAAAACTACAAAATCAGAGTTATTTAATTTTCCCTCTACGGGGACGATATATAAAACAAAACACATAAATATAACTTTAAACTAAATATTTAAATACCTTCATAGCAAATATAACTATCTTACTGACACTATTTTAAACCAATATTATTTATTTTGTTATTCTATTAAAAAGACGCCTTCATCCTCTCTCCTATAAAAATTAACTTTGCTGTGCCCGACAGGGTCCATAATTGATTCTATGTTTTAACATACCAACTGTTACATGTACACATTATGGAATGCAATAAAGTATTGAGTATTGAGTATTAAGAGTAAGTAGACTTCTGCGTAATCTGTGCTTCTGCGCGTTTGTCTCTGTCGACCGTTGGTAAATAATACAAGAAAACTTCACTTTTAAAACGAGTCGTTGCTAGTCAATCTCAGAACTAGTTTAATCGATTTTAATGACAATAACTTGTTTTAGTGCAACCTTGGCTTCTGATATAAAGATTTTGAAATCGTATGATATAGGCGTATTCTTGTTCGCATAGTTAGGATGATACGAGCTCGTGGCTTAATATTGACAGCCGCTCGGGCCGATTTTTAAGTTAAGACGCTCTTGACTAGGTTGGTCTGCGGATGGATGAGCACCAATTACATATCGAGGTCAGATAGGCAGTCTCTCCATGTAAAATACTGATATTCAGTTGCACCCAGTTAGAACGACTTTAAAATACCTAAAAAAGACAGCCCAATGAATACAGTGTAAGACTGTAAACTGTAAGTACACAATAACTCTAAAAATAACTGGATGGGTTTAGTAGACAGCTATTATCGCATGTGTGCTGTTTTCATACCGCACTGCGGACGTTGTCATCATGAGGCTTTATTATTTTACAGGCCACCATCCATTCCATTGACAAAAAAATCATCATCATTGTCTTGCCCTTCATAATAACGACCTATTCCCATAAAACTTTATTTCTCTTTAACCACGTTTACGGCAAGAATTTTCAGAAATCCTTTCTTCGTGTTCATCTTCGTATAGGTATAACTCTTGTGCAAAATTATTTGCTACTCTCTCTCGTCTGTTTGTTCTGGCTAATCTCCGAAACGGGTGGGTTGACCGATAATGACGAGATTTTTGCTGGCAGAAGGCTATTTATAATATAAAAATAATTAGGTTTCAGTGCACAAAAATTAAGTCCCTTGAACCTATTAACCAAATCCGATTCAAAAGTGGGAACTAATATTTTTATAATCATTTACGCAAACTTTTTATAATAATTTCACGCGAACGAATGTCCCGAACAACAGCTAGAAATGCAACTCAACAGAAAATCCGTTTACTTTGCTGCGCGAAACAACCAAAAGATTTAATTTAAACGATGATCTTAATGTGGCAGAAAGATTCAGCTGTTCATCATTTCCCGCGAATCGTTACAGTTTTTATGGACGAGTTAAAACGAGACAACATCGGCAAAACATCGTGAGGAAACCAGCATAGGGAGAGATATTTCTCGACGGCATGTAAAGCCAAGTCTGCGTCGGTGCTGCGGGTTGGTCACAAAGATACCGCGGCCTCGATATAAAGCGCTAAGAAGGAACACGGGCGGTTTTTAGCCAGTAGAAGCCTGACATCCCTTTCGCTCTGCCCAAGAGCGGGAGTTATTTGATGATTTTCCACCCACCAAAAAAAAAGGCCCATGATGGGCGGCAGTAAAACTTTGATAGGTACCTAGTAAGGCACTACTTACACGGAAAGAAGATCACGGCTGTAATCCTCGTAGGGTAAGCGGAAGTGTACCTTTAGCAGACCCAGACTGCCAGTTATGTTTGAAGCTCATATAATAGGGGACGAGCGTATTGTCAAAAGCACGCAAATACTAACGACTGAGAAAGTCACCACTGCTCTCAAAACGGTGAAGGAAAACATCGTGAGGAAACCGGCATGTCTTAGAACCAAAAATTCGAAGATATGCGACATCTACCAATCCGCACTGGGCCCGCGTGGTAGATTATAGCCCATCCCTCTCCTAGAGAGGAGGCCTGAGTCCCTGCAGTGGGAACAATTATAGGCTGATGATGAGAAAGTCCCGATGGAAAACCCCAATAGCACTTTTTGCCCGACCCGGGAAACGAACAGTGGTAGCATCAGTAGCCGGAGTTGGGAAGTTGGCGGTATGATACTCCCGTGCACGAAAGCACGTGAAACCGTTGGTCCTGCGCCTGATCTCTGTCCGGTTGTGTTTTATGGACCCATCGGACTATGAGAGTAAAGGAACTTAAGGAACAGAGAGTGTATCTTGTGTCTGCGCAATAATAGGGGATCGGACAAAAAAAAAACTAATTAGTCCGTCAGATAGATTTCCAAAAATTATTGGACACGTATTTTTTCTTTTACGTAAACTTAAAATGAAGACGATACAGTGCTTCGAAAACTCGTGTGACGTCATATGATATTACATTTTGACGACACAAGTGACGTTTCAAGCCCCACTCTTAGATCTTTGACGCGTTTTATCTTCGTCATTTTTTATTGATTTGATAAAGTATTCAATATTTTTCGATAATCTAAATTACGGACTAAACAGAATCATATTATTTTGACCCAGTCCGATCCCCTATTGTGCACTATAATATCTCCCGCGCCCGATGGCTAATCCCCGCTAAGATTGGCCGCCGTGACCGAAAACGGTTAGGACTACCTATATTTGCCGTCACCTCATGAGAGACTTTCTAGCCACATGGCCACATCGTCTTTCACACAGTCTATCCATTGTTTTTTGTTCATCTATTATTTTGACACGCTCTAATTAATAAAATTCGTGATGCCAAGTATTGCCAAGTACACTGGCCACAGAATTTTTAGTGTCACAGGCCGCCAAACAATTTCTAGATACGTCATTTGTGGCGTAGTGCGACTAAACGGTGATAAATAATTATCTTGGATATGTTTACGAATGAATGGAAGATACTTACTGTCAGAATGTTTAATTTTATTTAAGAGAAGAAGAATGCATGACTGTGTTAAATAAATTATTTGTTTAAATAGTGTGTAGTGGCTTATCGGCCGTCCTATTCAAATTATATACGTTACGATTGAAAGTGTTGATAATGGCACTTCTAGTAACCGAAGTCTCCATGATTTGTGGTAGCAATTAACGCGTCTATGTCCTAGCAAAAAGCCACCCCGACCCGTGGTACAACTGCGATGTCCAACTACCCTTTCCCTTTCCCTTCTACCCGCTTATGTATCCGACGCTCTTTGTAATAGGGATGGTTGGGTACTATAAGTTGGAGGTAAGGCGCAACCTAGCTCTTGCGAAATATGTGTTTATGGTTTTTCGAGGAATATTAAATAATCCGCAAATATTAGAATCGTTGGGATTACTCGTTCCAGACAGGAGGCTACGGTTAGGACCGAGGGCGGGGCTGTTTAGAGTCCCGGCAACGCGTACCAACTTATTAAAGTTTGCACCTGTGATTCGTGCAATGAGAATACTGAATAGTGTGTCTCGGCGTTTGGACATATTTTCTTGTTCCTTGGCGGAATTCCAGAGGGAGACACTAAGTATGTTGTCCACTGTATAACTGTGTTATTTGGGACTGTAATTAACGACTACTTTTGTTAACTTGGGTCTTACCTGTCACAACAAATGTATGTGTAAATAAATAATAAATAAATAAATAAATAAATAAACTAGTTGTACTACGGGGAAGTAAATTTACCCATGGTTCAACTCTTTTTTCTGATATTTATGATTATGACCCGTGGTACAACTGTGGAATTATGTCCAACTGGTTGGACCACGGGGATAGGATGATCGTGTAAAACAAACATACATGCAACGCATGTTGTACTCCATGACGCGCGCTCGCTTCGCTCGCATATTACATAACACTATTGTCTTCTGTCCCCGAAGTGCCGGGCCTCCGCCGGCCTCCTTCGTCGGCCTACGGCCCGGTGCCCATGCCGCCCATAAAGGATACTGTCGCGAGACGGTCGTATTATAATTTTGGTTAAAAGAGGAGGTAGTAATTGCACTTCAGCATTAATAGATAACCTTTTCCTGTTTATTACCAGTAGTTGTTCCATAGATCATACATTCAATTCCCAGAAGTACAACTAGTTGGACCAAGGAAAGAACAACTCACTGTAATTGAACCATTGGTAAAGATATTTCCCCATAGAACAACCAGTTGAACCCAGTTGAACCATGGGTAAATTTACTTCTCCGTAGTACAACCAGTTGGACATCGCAGTTGTACCACGGGTCGGTCACTGCAAAAAGGATGGTTTTCGCACTGCAAGTTACTGAACTGCGGTTTACCATACAACCATTGTCATGTACCGGCTGGTTTCTATAGGCACTATACTGTTGACCACATCCGTCATTTTGTTCTAGCCCGACTTCGGGCGTTCCCGTGACCGTTCGGCTATCTCCATCGAAACCAAAATGGCGGATTGACAATGAAGAATTGTGCGAGCATGTACACAATGCGTCTTGGAGTGATTCCAAGTTTCGTGGCAAGGTTATGATCATTGTCTTCTAGTTATGGGTGAATTAATTAGAAATTTGATTGTTCTTCGCAATTCTTTCTTATTAGTTGTTTGAAAAATTAATGTGTATTTATTTTGGTTGTGTGGGTCCTACATTTTGATACTGAGCCTTTGGCCCACCACACACTTATATAATATATCATACCTAAAACCGAATTTATGAAACCATGCAACAATCAAGCCTGTAACCCCCGAATGATAAGGGAGAAGTGTACCAAAGTGTGAAGTGTGTGTGTCCGCCCGTGAGATGCACACAGGTTTTTTTTTTGTAATTTTTATTTTTTATTTTCTTTATTGTTTGTTGTGTGCAGTTGTGGCATGTACTAAATAAATATGTTTTTTTTTTTACCACATTGCGCCATTTACCTATGTTTAAGGCCCATGAAACAAGGAGCAAGCCTTTGGCCAACAACTGGACACGAATCCAGACTGGCCGCTACTAGGAAATTCCAGAGTCAACTTTTATATTGACCGTGCAAAAAACTTGTTTTTTCCGAACGTTCCATATTATCAACATTTAAGATAACGTATGACCGACTATACAAGCAAGGTAGTCCCCCTTTTACGTTGTGAAATGAAAACATCGCGTTTGCGACCACTAAATCAAAGAGGAAGTCGAATAAATAATACCAAGAATTTCTCTGGTCAGAGTACAGACGGCTACACATCAAGCTATACATTTCCAGTTTACGCTGATCTCGCACTGTACGGAAATCCTATACAATGCGAGACCAGCTTACACTGGAAATGTATAGCTTGATGTGTAGCCGTGTGTACCATAGACCTCGTCGGGGCTGTGCGCTAAGAAGGAACATGGGTGGTTTTTAGTCAGTAGAAGTCTGACACTCCCTACCACTCTGCCCAGAAGCGGGAGGAGTCATTTGATGAATTCCCACACTATAAAAAAAAAATAACAGGATACCAATTAATAGATTTATACTTGGTTGATGGCAATACGCTCGCCCCCTATTACATGGGACTTATAATTATATACCTGGCGAAATTTTGGTGTACTTATAAGCTGACCCTTCGGGTATTACAGGCGCGATATTCTGTGTTATATATTCAATAGCAACGTCACATTGTTCTAAGTTTATAACAATGTCAATCGACAATGCACGACCGACTATACAAACAAGTTAGATTCCCAACCACATTGCCTTCAAAAAGGTACATAAGCAATCACTTGGAACTTTAATGACTGATCTCATTAGATCAACATTGATCGAGACATGCCATGATGCACGTAGACATTTGTTTGTAGTAACGAGGATCGAGACAATGCAGAGAAATGTTTTGAATATGAATGTGGAAGGGTATACGAGTAGAGGAAGTCCAAAGAAGCGATGGATGGACTGTGTTAAGAATGATATGGTAAGAACGGAGGTGTCTCATGAGGTGACGAAAAACAGAGAAGTATGGAAGAGGAAGACATGCTGCGCCGACCAGAAACGAATTGGGATAGGGGCAAGGTGATGATGATGATGAATAATGATGATGAATGAAAAGGATTGTTGAAGGATGGAGACAATAGAAGCTAAGGGAATGTTTAACTGCCGGGGCTGTGGTTTGTTCGAAAGAGACCGCGGCCTCGACAAAAGGGCTAAGAATGAACATGGGTGGTTTTAAGACAGTAGAAGTATAAGACTTCTACTGTCTTAAAACCACCCATGTGCCACGCGCCTACTACACGCTCACACTTCACCACAGTCTTGCCTGCGCGATTACACGGTGCACACAGTACATCGCGCGTGTGGTTGGTAATGGTAATACTGTTTTACCAACCATACGCGCGATGTACTGTGAAGTGTGAACCAAGAGTGTGGTGAAGCTTGAGCGTGTGGTAGGCCCATTACACTCCTTTCCGCTACACCCAGAGCGGGAGGACGAGAGAAGGGAGTAATCCAGGCTATAACTTCCCCACTGCTAGGACACAAACTTTAGGACCCTCTCACAGTGAGGGTGAGAGGGAAGAACCACATTCTATGTGGCTGAACGGTTCTAGGATATGTTAATTTCTACACGATGTTTTCTTTAAGCATTTTGAAATCGGTAGTGATGAAATAAAATACACAAACATGCCATGGTTTGAAACCGACCTACGACAAAAAAGTCGGGGTCGTTAGCATTACTCACAACATCGCAAGATACTAAAGCTAGTCATGACTTGCAAATTAACTGTTTATATCTGTCTATTTTGGTCATAAAATTTTCAAAATTTGAACCCGTCCTTTGGACTCATAAAGAAAGAACACTCATCAATGATGACGAAAGTTCCCAAGATAATTGCGCACTGGGAAAGTTACAAAGAAATGGTGCAAGGACTGGATTGTATCATAATATTAGTCATCTAAGTACTGAAGTCGAAGTTGCACCAGAGATTTCGTTCTGTAGCTGTATATTTGCATCATTTTCTTCGTAATGTAAAAATATCGCAATAGAGGTAAAACCCCTTTTTTTGGAAATTAGGAAATCATCAAATATCTCCTCTCGCTCTGGGCAGAGCGGTAGGTAGTGTTAGACTTCTAATGGCGCCCAGTTGGGACTATAGTATTTTTACAGGGGCCCCACATGGGCGCCATTTGGGACTTTTGTGTGTTCACAAGTGACAAGAGTCCCAGCTGGGCGCCAAACTTTTGTTGTTTCGTCAAGACAATCTCTTTCTACCGTGTTTTAAACAATGATATCTACTATGCGAAGAGAAAGAACAAACATCTATTGTTTCAAATACCTGATTGGCTACAGTATAAGCGATAACAAAGATTCGAAGCATACTAATTAAACAAAGGCTGTACCTATACATTCTACATTGCTCTATTGTATTTGGACAAACAAAAAAAACCTACATACGAACATTGAGAACCTTCTCCCTTTTGGTTTGGAAATCGGAAGTCGGTTAAAAACATTCATCCATCATCTGTCTAGCTATTGCCTAATTATATTGAGAACGGCTTCCAGCTGAATACTCGTATTTTACATAGAGCTACTGTCTATCTGACCGTCACACACAACCCAGCTATTAAGTACGAATCTACGAATCCACGTGGCAAGACCGGTTTAAGTACAGACCTTTGGTCACTCACTACGGAATTGTCAGCCGAGACTGTGTTTTCCGAAATCAAACTATAATATTACCGTACCACTGCCTATATATGCATCATCCAAAGATTGACTGGTAAAAGAATCATATAGAACGAACCTAATACAACTCGACATGAAATCTTTCTACAATTTGTCATTTTGTCGATTCTTCCATCGACAATACCCGATTCTACGGTGGTCATGCTACGCGTGCTGAGACATACACCTTTGTGAACGACCCGCCCCCTGGTCGTATCACATCACGTAGACCTAGTACGAGCAAGTCGATTTATGGAGCACTGATTAGGATAGATAACAGACTTGAGATAGAAATGAATTTATCAGACAGGAGGACGCTACTGCTCTCGATTTAATCAGTCAACAATATTTATCAGATGAGATCTGACGCCGCTATCTATCAATGAAATTATTATTGAATTGGGCCATGTTGACGATAAGACTACGAAATAACTACAACTGGACTGAGAAAATGAATTCGAGGATCTCCAACCAAAGAACAATTCAACGAAGGAACGAGAGATATGTAAAATAAAAGTAACACCGTACTATTAAATGAGCAATATTACAGCCGGTGGTCCCGGCCGCCAAATGGCGGTCGTCAAATCATGTCAGAGGCCTTCGAAGCGGTTTAGAAACTCTGACACTAGGGTGTGTGTGTGTGGTGGGGTCATTAGACCTACTGCCCACACGATAAGAAAAAAGCAAAATTAAAAATTTTGAAAAAACCCACGACTGTTAAAAATTAATTGAAAAAAGGATAAAATAACATAAAACACCCACCTTAAAAAAACCCAAGAATGTCCGTCGGGGGCTGACAATGACATTAAATGAACTAGTTTTGCAATGTTCAGCTCCCGACGGACATTCTTGGGTTTTTTTAAGGTGGGTGTTTTATGTTATTTTATCCTTTTTTTTTCAATTAATTTTTAACAGTCGTGGGTTTTTTCAAAATTTTTAATTTTGCTTTTTATTTTAAACTTTTTACTTTCATTTTTTTTTATCTAAGAACATGCACCAATCAAACTTTAACCCTTAACTGAAAACTGAATCAAAATCGGACTTGTAGTTTTGGAGAAAACTGGCAACTTCGATTTGCACAAAAAATGTTTGCTGCAGCGCCCCCTGGTGAGTTGTCACCGTAACACCTATCTAAGAACATGCACCAATCAAACCCGAACCCATAACTGAAAACTGCATCAAAATCGGACTTGTAGTTTTGGAGAAAAATGGCAACATGTATTTGCACAAACACACAAACAAACAAACACACAAACAAACAAACAAACAACCTCTCACCCCAAACGCATATACCGTCTCCGTTCCGTCGTGGGTAAAAATGAACAATATTTCTTAATCGGTTTTTAATCCAATTCTCGAAAACAGCTCTAGCGACTTTGATGGCTGTTGCAATAAGGCTTCACGAGGGCGAAAAAACGATCTAGCTAGGTATCATATCTCAGAAAATGCGTTTTCTATATTTTCATGCGAGCAGAGCTCGGTCACCTAATACTATGTTTAAATCCTATACAGCATAGGGGGACCCTATTGCCGCCAACCGGGCAGGAATTCACCACATAATTTATTTCATCATTACTCTGAAATCGGTCATAGAACCAAGATCCGAAGACAGGGGACATCCACCAGCCCACATAGATCTATATAAATAAAAAGAGAAGTCCTGACTGACTGACTGACTCATCAACGCCCAGCCCAAACCCTTGGACCTAGAAAGCTGAAATTTTGCACAGATGTTCCCTTTATAATGTAGACAAGGAATAAGGAAGGATTTTTCGAAATCCAACCCCTAAGGGAGTTAAATAGGGGATGAAAGTTTGTATGGAAAATCGTCATTTTCACGCGGGCGAAGCCGCTGGCAAAAGCTAGTCATCTATATAAATAAAGAGAGAAGTCCTGACTGACTGACTGACTCATCAACGCCCAGCCCAAACCCTTGGACCTAGAAAGCTGAAATTTTGCACAGAGGTTCCCTTTATAACGTAGACAAGGAATAAGGAAGGATTTTTCGAAATTCAACCCGTAAGGGAGTTAAATAGGGGATGAAAGTTTGTATGGAAAATCGTAATTTTCACGCGGGCGAAGCCGCTGGCAAAAGCTAGTGCGTAATATGTTGGGAGTCCCACTCACAAAGAGGCCTCAGCATTGGGAACTCATTACCAATCATTAACTTACCGGCCCTATTAAAAAACTTGATTGCTAACGGCTTGGAACCAGCAAGATTGCATGTCTCATAATACTGACGCAAAAATTGTTAGAAATTGCTCAAGCCGTTTCCGAGTTATTGAGCAACATACAGACAGATAATAAACATTGAGTAGGATTACGTGGCGAATCACCATTGAATGTAAACTACAGAAATAATTCAATTCCATTGTGTAATTGGTTGATGAGTAAATATTTATTTTTTGTATAAGGTTTTGTGTTGCAAGTTGATGTGCTATTATGCTGTCAGAAAATCTACATTTCTTCCGTCCAAGGAGATCGAGTTATCTATTATAGTAACCGGGTTGTAGGCCCTGTAGAGGTCAGATAAGCAGACGCTCCATATAATACCGCGGTCGATCAGTTTTCACCCCTAATTAATTTTTTATTTTTTTGAATGGTAGGGATTAGTAGGGAATCATCAAATGACTCCTCCCGCTAAAAACCACCCATGTTCCTTCTTAGCCCTTTGTGTCTAGGGCGCGGTACCAACCCGCAGCAATTTATAAATATCTCACGTCACGAACACGATGTTTGTGGTCGCATGATCGCATCCCTCCGAAAAAGCTCGACCGATCTTTGTTTTTAATATTTGGAAGTTATGAGAACAGGTAGTAAAGTACCTATTGTTTACCATCCTGGCCCCAGCCCCCATTTTTTTTGAGGTAGTGCTAGGTAGAAAAAGTGCATTGTGACAGCTAGTAATTAAATAATAATTTTACGCGGGCAAGGAACCTAACAGACAGATGTGCTGCTGGGGAGTTTGTTCCGCCACTTCTTCTTCCCAGCTAAAACACTAGGAAGTGTCGAAGGGTGGCCGTTTTGGGGACTGTTTTTTGTAAATAAATTTTGACGTTCGAAAAGTGCTAATTATAATCAGTCTAGTTTGAATAAATTACCTTTGATTTTGATAGGTCGCGAGCTTAGTCTTTTTCGTCTTTACGTGTCGATGATCATAAATTGTGTTAGACCAGTATGTAGCCACCTGCACACCTTTATCATTTGCTTTGAGTAAATCCTGAAAGGTGCAAGTGGTTGTACAGGATGGGCAGGAGAGGTGGCGCATATCCTGCAGAGGGGCTCCACCCAAATCGGGCTTATTAAAAGCAAAACAATGAAAGATGTACAGCTGATAGATTTAACCTACCTAGCTACATTATTTCATTTAGAGGACAAAGACCTCAAAGTCCAGTCAGCAAATGATTCATCGTAAACTTAATGCTACTTTTTGTTGTGTAATTTAAAAAATTGTAAACAATGGTGAAAATTCGATGAAACAGCTTTGTGTGAATAATAACAATACCACGTCACGACTGCTCAGCTTACTGAAGCGGTAGGCAGAGGTGTATAAATTGTACACGCATTGTCTCCATTGCGAGAATATCCTGGATGAGGCTGGCACAAGAGCGAGCTTGGCAAAAGCAGAGAGGCCTAAGTAGCGGTGGGTGAAGTCGGGCTGTGGGCCTGTGGATGATGATGATGACACTCAAACGATATGTTACCAATTAAATGTTTAATCAATGACAGTAATGCGCATTAAAAACCATCATCTATTTAGCCTTTTCCTAGCGTTGGGATCGACTTCCAGTCTAACTGGATGCAGCTGAATAAGGGTACGTGGATGTAGCGACTGTCTGTGTGACCACAGTCACCCAGTATTAAGTAGGTTGTGGAGTTCAGATATGCCGTCGATTCATGTGAAGTACTAGTATTCAGCAGCATCCGGATAGACTGGAAGCCGACCCCAACATACTTGGGAAAGGACAGATCATATAATAGGCAGATGATGATTTTGATTATATTTTCTTAATTGTCTGGTTCCAATCTTTCTTTTATTTTTATTTTAAACGGTTTTATTTAGCTCACCCCGTTTGTTTTATTCTTGGATCAAATTTAGTAATTCAAATTTCACCCTCTTCCTGTCAACCGATTAATCTGAAATTTTGTATACACTTTGGATTTTGGTGACAATACAATTATGTTTATTCATTATCATTATAAATTCAAGATGGCCGCCGCTACAAAATGGCGGATAATTTATGTTTTATTAATCCTATCAATATGGGTATCAAATGAAAGGGCTCAACAAGCAGAATACAATAAACTATATAAAATTAAAATCCAAGATGGCGGCTAAAAACTAGAAAATAAAAATAGGTAAAAAAACTTCGGAACTGTCGTGCTGCGGAAATTACAATTGACGTGCCCCACGGTTTTTTCCCACGACTGTATCTATTTTATTATTTTTTGGTTTTTAGTACATTTATCTTAAACATTGCAATGTATGTTTAACATAAAACCGTTTAACTTAAAAAGTTTTTTATCTGCAATGACAAGAGATCACCGATTTTACTCGTTTTTATCCCGTGATCGACAGATGTGACCCCAATTCTATGATATTATTTCAAACGCAATTACTGTCTTACGTAATTGTGTTAGTAGGTTTTAGATACAGTCATAGGTTTTTCCACTAAGAATGTCTCAATCAGAAAATAAACTCATCTTCTATAATTAACATTAAACTATTGTCCGTTTTCACTTACTCAACAATACATGGAGCAATTTACATGGAGCGGCTGCTTATCTTCACTACATATTATGTAACAGTCCTCCGCCGCATCTGTCTGTCTGTCTGTTCGCGATAAACTCAAAAACGACTGCACCGATATTCATGCTGATTTCACCAATGGATAGATTGGTAATGTTTTTGTATGTATATTGGCTAAAATATAATACCTACCTACTTGTTGGAGAAAAATTTCATGATTACTTTTAGTTGCGATAACCGATATCCACGCGGGCCTGGTCGCGGACATCAGCTAGTATTATTATAAATTTTAGTATTAATATATAAATAATAATTTCACGTGGGCGAAGGTTGCTAAGTCCAGCTGTCCCAAATCGAGTAGACCGGAACATGTGTGACGGCGCGACCCTAAACCCATTCGTCACAATTGAGTCACGCTTAAATCAGCTGATTTTATTGTTTACTTGAACTTATTCTAATACAAATTGTTCATAACATCACGCCTCTAATCCCTGAAGGGTTAGGCAGAGGTGTACTTAATAGTGCACTAACACTTTGCCAATGATATTTAAGTCCCATGTAGGGACTAGCCTGTTGCCATCAACCGGGCACCAATTCAGAATCAAACCTAATAACACTGCCGGAGGCGGGATTCGTATCCAAAACCCAGTATCACGCGTGTAACCCCCGAATGGTTAGGCAGCGGTGTACCCATAAGTACTGTCACGACTTCACGAGCACCAATATGTTTACACGAAGCAACTTTATCACATCTTGTCACCCAAGTCAACCTCTCCTGCACGCGGTGCCCCTGCTGAAAAACGAGGCTCTGACGAAAAACTCGCCAAGACGTATTGGCCAGCGTGGCGTTTTAAGGCTAAACCCTCTTTTCAATGAATAGTGTCAATAAACCACGGCCCTCAGTTCCCAGCAGTCCCGCTATTCCGAGTTCTGACAGCGGCTCCGGTAACGGCGGGGCGGAGGGTGCTAAGAATCTCTGGATGTCGCCCAGCTGTCACAACCCAACGACCTTCACCCTGGCGTCTTACAACGCCAGGACGCTAAAGAAATGTAGGTCGCGCGGCGGCGAGATGGGCAGACGATAATAGTTGCCATCGAGAGAAATACCTGGATGAGACTGGCACAAGAACGTGGCGTTTGGCACCAGAAAAGAGAGGCCTATACCCAGCAGTGGGTGAATTCGGGTTGTGGATGATGACTGCGTTGATTAACGTTTTATGTTTTTACGAACATAGCATTTTGGAAGCTATAGGGTAAACATACCGGTTTACCAGCCACTACCCCTTTTCGGCCACTTCGCACGTTATTTTGAATAATAGACAGTGTTATAGACCGATCCTTTCTAATTTCGCGCTATTCGATCGGGACGAACTTCACGGTTCATAATCCAAAGGCATGACCTCGAAATTTGCGAACTGACCCCTCAGTCGCCATTTCAAAATTCAGTGTGTGGACGCGTGTCAAAATTAAGAAAAAAAATAGCACGTGGATTGATTTTCAAAGGTAAGTTTTTAAGTGTTACTGTTGGTTTATTTGTGATTGATTTGGTTTGTGTGTATTTAGCATGTTTAATTTCATTATTTATGTGCCCAAACTCATCAAACTTGTCATAATTTGTGATATTTTTGGTGGTCGGATAATACGTCAACGATAAATTTCAAAATCTAGTTTCCGACCGGGTGGTCGCAAAACCGGTGTATTCACGTCATTTCTCGTTGCCTTTATTGCGGAAACCTTAAATTCACCAACATAGATTCCATAATATTTGTGAACAGCTACAATTTTGTGAATTTAAAGCTAGATTTCGGCCGCCAGTATACCTCATATTTCCAAAGATATAACCTTCTAAAATATGTAAAGTTTAGCGGCCGATAACCAGTAAAAAATAAACCTATTTCCGGCCGTTTGACGGCCGATAACCAGTAAAATCAAAACCTATCTCCGGCCGTTTGAAATAAAGGTGGCCGATAAGTGGTAATAATGTAACCTATTTCTGGCCGTTATATTTGATTTTGACTTTGTTTCTTACCCCTTTAAGCTGCAACGGCTAGATGGGTTAAAATTAAATTTGGCATAGAGATAGCCTTACTCTGAATGAATACGCCTACTTTTCAACCGCGGGGGCGTAGCTAGTTTACTAATAATTGCCACTTATTCAAGCTTATTTACCGGTAATATGTGATAATAGCTACATTTTGGTTGGTGTGCTTGGTGTAGGAATAACACTTTTATTTGCAGATGGCACCCGTCAGTTATGGAAAGAAAAAGTAAAAAAAATGAAGAGCCTTTCCGAAGAGTTGCTTATAGTGAAGAGGCACTGACAAGTGCGCTTTCAGATATACGCAGCAACATTCGCGGCATAAGAGAAGCATGCCGCGGCAGTACGGAGTTCCAAGATCCACTATGCAGGACAGACTTTCCGGTCGTGTTGCTGATCAAAGGAGAAAAGTTGGCCCAGACCCTATATTTGGTTTTGATGGAGAAAAGAAAATCGTTGATTGGATAATTGAGTTGGCGAAAGCTGGAATTCCAATAAACAAATATGACCTTCTGGATACGGTGGCTGAGCTTGCAATATACCTGGGCATAGACCATCGCTTTCCAGGAGGTAAACCTGGAATACGATGGTATATCAGCTTTCTCAAACGCCATCCAAACATAAGCATCCGAGAGCCAGAAGCTATTAATAAGGCGCGAGAAGCCATTAAAGAACGTTCAATTCGAAAATGGTTTACAGATTTACACACTTTCTTGGATGAACGAAATGCATTAGATATATTAGATGATCCGAGTCGTATTCTTAACGCTGATGAAACTGGAGTTTCATACTCGAGGGGAAAATGCCACAGGCTTGGTGCAGGGGTGTGGTGGTGCTCTTCTTCAAAAAGGGTGACAATGCTCGGTTGAAGAACTATAGGCCCATCTCACTTCTAAGCCATGTCTACAAGTTGTTTTCAAGAGTCATCACGAATCGTCTCGCACGCAGGTTTGACGATTTCCAGCCTCCCGAACAAGCCGGATTTCGAAAAGGCTTCAGTACCGTAGACCACATACATACGCTGCGGCAGGTTATACAGAAGACCGAAGAGTATAACCTGCCTCTCTGTTTAGCGTTTGTGGACTACGAGAAAGCCTTCGATTCGATCGAGACTTGGGCTGTGCTGCAGTCTCTCCAACGGTGCCAAATCGACTACCGGTACATCGAGGTGTTGAAGTGTTTGTACAAAAACGCCACCATGTCAGTCCGACTTCAGGACCAGACCTCGGAACCTATCCTTCTGCAGCGCGGTGTGAGACAGGGACACGTCATATCTCCGAAACTGTTTACCGCTGCATTGGAGGATATCTTCAAGGTTCTGGATTGGAGAGGACTTGGCATCAACGTCAACGGCAAGTGCATCACTCACCTTCGGTTTGGCGACGATATAGTGGTCATGGCTGAGACCATGGAAGACCTCAGTACAATGCTCGATGACCTCAGTAGAGCTTCCGAAAGAGTGGATCTTAAAATGAACATGGGCAAAACCAAGGTTATGTTGAATGTTCATGAAACACCCACTCCTATCAAGATCGGAGACTCTACGCTCGAAGTTGTGGACGATTATGTCTACCTGGGACAAACGGTCCAGTTGGGTAGATCTAACTTCGAGAAAGAGGTCAATCGTCGAATCCGACTCGGCTGGGCAGCGTTCGGGAAGTTGCGCGGTATCTTCTCGTCCAACGGGGTAAGTTGGACGAGAAGATACCGCGCAACTTCCAAGTGTCTCAAGACGAAAGTCCAGTGTGTGTAGCCAGTGATTACATACGGGACCGAAACGTGGTCGCTCACAATGGGCCATGGGCCTCATCAGAAAGCTCAAAGTCACCCAAAGGGCAATGGAGAGGGCTATGCTCGGAGTTTCCTTGCGTGATCGAATCAGAAATGAGGACATCCCCTTGAGAACCAAGGTTACCGACGTAGCCCGAAGAATCGCCAGACTTAAGTGGCAATGGGCAGGGCACTTTGCTCGCAGAACGGATGGCTGATGGGGCCGAAAAGTTCTGGAATGGCGACCGCGAACCGGAAGACGTTGCGTTGGAAGGCCTCCCACTAGGTGGACCGATGACCTGGTCAAGGTTGCAGGAAACCGCTGGATGAGAGACGCACGGGACCGGTCAGTGTGGCGACGCCTGGGGAAGGCCTATGTCCAGCATTGGACGTATTTTGACTGAAATGATGAAAGCCAAAAGTAGCTATTTGTTTGATTTGATATTTTAATCTGTTACTTAATTGTATTTTTAAGTCTTAGAAGAGAGTAAAAATATACCGCTTTATGTGAATTGAACATTTTTTTACTTTCATACTATTATAAACCTTATGACCTATTGAATATGAGTCGTTTTTCTACCGTAAATTAGATGGTCGATAACCAGTGCACTGGTGGACGATAACTGAGTGAAAAGGCCGATAGCCGGTATATTTGTTATTTTGACGAATAATATTTTTTTTTTAATTATGTATTACTGATACGTATATAAACGTTAGGTTTTATGAAACTAGACTATTGTACAATGAAATGAAAAAAAAACGAAAAGTCTGAGAGTGCAGCTTAATGCTAGAAATCAACTCTGAAGTCAGCAAGCCGCTTAAACGGCCGATAACCGGTATGTTTACCCTACTAGGTATTCCAAATTAGATCTTATATCAATGTGGAAACCGCTATTTTGCAAGAAAATAGCTTTTGAATTTTACTAACTGTATACATATTTGTGCTCGTGAAGTCGTGACTGTACACCCACATTTAGTTATGTTTAAGTCCCATGTAGGTAATAGGGGGCGAGCCTATTGCCATCAACGGGGCACAAATACAAAATAGGTACTACTTTGTTTAATAACACATACAAGTGGAACATTTCCTCATAATACCTACTACGTTCAAGGTTATACCACGTGACCGTGTTGCTGATCAGAAACCTTGTTTGTAAGAAATAAGGTTTATAATCGCGTGCTCAGAACGAATTAATACAAGTGATAAATACTAATTTACGTTACGTTAATTATTGCTGTGATTTTGTACGCAATAGGTATTTTAATTGAAACCATATTGCCTAGCTAACAAAACATATCCTTATCACCAAGTAAATTGCTTTAGTCCCTTATCTAACAAATGACGTACGGGCAACGGTACGTCAGAACCCAACCACTTGACCTACGAAAACCATCCTTATTGGCTACGCAATAAAGGTGTTCTAAATCTGTTACCTCTGGTTGAACATGCCTATATTTTGTTTGAGGAAAAGTGATGTCTAATATTGGTAGGATGGTTTAGTATTGCTATTTTGAAAACCCAATAGATGTTGTTTAGATGCATGGCGTTTTTCACGTAGACGAGATCGCCTGGTTACAGGACAGGTCTACTCTCTTTTTTCTTTTGAGGGTGGGAAATCATAAAATGACTCATCGTGCTCTGGGCAGAGCAGTAGGGGGAGTGTCAGAGTTCTACTGACCAAAAACCACCCATGTTCCTTGTTAGCCCTTTGTGTCAAGGCCGCGGTATCTCTTTCGAACAACCCGTAGCCCCGATGGGCAGGTCTACTTTCTAAGCATGAAACTGAACATTTCCAGACGAAGATATGGGTGTTTCTTAATCTGTATCACTTATGAATATGGTAAGTTATGGTTCTGAACTAAAAATGAATGTCAATACGATTGGATAGTAGTCCCTACTCTGGATGTATTTTCAAAAGTTATGAATCCGAATAATAATAGAGTAGGATTAATTTCAAAATAACTTATTATCGGACTTATTATTACTGCTTTTTATTATCTTAAATTATTTCGAGTCATGCCCATGAAACAGGATGGTTGATCAAGGAAAATTAGGCGTGTTTTTTGCAAGGTTGCAAGATTATCCTCCTAAAGTTTAGAAGGATAAAACAACAGTTTAGGATCTAAACTATTGTTTTTAAACATCAAGGAACTGTGAATGTTTCCTTAGATAAATGTATTGGTACTAGGCTGTAGTCACGCAATGGTACCTACCCAACACATGGAAAGAGAAAGAGAGGCAGACCACAAAAGAGGTGGGACGACGACATCAGACAAGTAGCGGGAACAACATGGGGTAGAGTGGCCATAGAAAGACCAGAATGGAGAAGATTGGAGGAGGCCTTTGCCACCTGGCAAACGGACACGCAAAAGTGGAGAAAAAGCGAAATTTACGGAAAATAAAAATATTGTCATGTCCGATTGAAGGCTATAAATAAATAACTAGGCTGTAAAACTTATTAAAAATAATAATATTCCACAACTATCACACAACGCCATCTAGTCCCAAGCTAAGCAGAGCTTGTGTTATGGGTACTAGACAACTGATAAACATACTTATATATTTCTAAATACATACATATTATAGATAAATTACACCCAGACACAGAACAAATGATCGTGCTCATCACACAAACATTTGTCCTGGGTGGGAATCGAACCCACGACCTCCGGCATAGCAGTTAGGGTCACTAACCACTAGACCAACAGGCCAGTCACTCAGTCAGTCACAGTTATTGTGTGTGCTATTTGCTAAAAAACTTGCTGAGTATCAAGTGATAAATCCACTTACTTCCACTATTAATTTTACCTTTGTCCCTGTCCAAATAATTGAAGATATAAATAATTTATGTCCATATCTCAAATTGCCAGTCATCGCAGATATCAAGAATTTATTAGTCAATAGATAGCGTGCAGTTTGTATGATGCAATGCTGTTTACTTTTAGAAAACATCTGTTGTGATCTTTTGTTACGCCTTGAGATCATTGAAGGCTTATTTACAAACTTACTAATAGGTACCTGGGCATTTATCCACTAACTGGAAAATCACTGTCCCAAGCTAATTTTACATTGTGAAACGTAATATTTCTCAGTTAATTGTATCAATAACGACATAGTATTACGTATTCTTGGAATGCAACTGCGTATTCAGCAATTTAATAATGTAATATTTGAGAAAATTAACCTCAAACACCTCAAAAAACAGTCCCCTGGTGCGTCCCTATTCCAGAATTACAAATCTTGTAACAAATATTTCTTTTTTTGATGTTGATAACTGAATAAAAAATATCCAAATACATTACACATAACAGTAAGCATCTAATACATAGCAATTATATTTTTACGATTGAAATTAAATCAAAATATCTATGTGCGAATGCTGTCCTCAAATTATTGAAACAGTCCCCTGTTAAAATTTGAACACCACGCTGAAGTCAAATTTTGTTTTAGCGTGATGCATTTAGATCGTGATACAGAAAGTAATCGATGTGAATTTTGTGCGGTTGTGGAGGCTAAGCGAGAAACTGCCATTTTTTTAGTGCTATGACAGCGTCTGTAGGTGAACTACACATCTTGACCGTTACGTAAACAGTCCCCTGGCTAGCTTATTTTATACTATTATAAGAGTTAAAAGTATGAAAATTTGTTAAAAAGAATTGATTATCTAGGATGTAGCCACATCTGTTTGGTTAATCTGATATGTTTAAATGATTTTGTTTTATTAAGTATTCATGTAAAAAAAACAGTCCTCTGGTGAACAGTCCCCTGTCATTTTTTAAAATGAAAAAAAAATATATATTACGAATTACAAAGAAAAATAAAGACTAATTACTTTAACAAACAAAATCCTTGTTAAAAACAAGTATTTTTTATTATAAGGGGCCTGTTTTTCTGTACAAAAGTAGAGAAAAACAGTCCCCTGTCACGGTTTGCTTAGGACAGTCTTGTATGGACGATTTTCCAGTTAGTGGAGAAATGCCCACCTACATAAACTCCAAGTTTTTCTTTACTAAAACTATAAAAAGTTAAAAAAATTGTAAGTAAGTATGTATGTTGTAGTAGAGGGTAATCTTTGAAATTATTAAACCGGTTACGAAAATTCTTTCTAATAATCGGAAGTTAAATTATTCCAGTGTCAAAGGACAAAATTTACGATAATAAGGCGAGGGAATCTATTGGAAGACGAATTCATAAAGGAAGTCACAGTTTATTAGTGTTATAGCACTAATGACAAAAATTTCTAGGAAATTGAACTTTCATGATAACAAACAAGTCATGTTTTTCTCTTTATTCTATCAAAAACATCTTCCTTTTGTGATGCTAAAGTTTTATTGCACCATTTAGTAGTAATGTTGACTAAACAATTACACAAATGCAATGTTTTGATCAAACAGCTGTTGACAGTGGACATCTTTTGACAGTAAATAAAAACAAAAGTCGATATTTGCCATAGTTAATAGAAATTCAGACATGTCTTTCAAACTATTAGCCAAAATACAGACAAAAGTACAATAGGGTAGTTGACCGACTAAAAAAAATATGATTCTGTTTAGTCCGTCAGTCAGATTATTGAAAAATATTGGATAGGTACGTGTTTTTTGTTTTATCAAATTAATAAAAATTGACGAAAATAAAGCTTGTCAAAGACCATGGAGAGGGGGCGTTTGACGTCATAGTTAGGTAAAATTGGACCAAGCTGTGACGTTTCACGACTTTTCGAAGCACTGTATCGTCTTCATTTTTTGTTTACGAAAAAAAGAAAAAATACGTGTTCAATATTTTTTGGAAATCTATCTGACGGACTAATTAGTTTTTTTTTTGTCGACTACCCTATTCTTGAGGCAACTTCCTTCAAAATTGTACTTTTACCTGTAGTTTGGGTAAAAAATTGAAAAACCACTCACCCTTTTAGCCGGTAAATTTTTTCTTAGCAGTTTCTTCCTCTCATCGATCAGGAGGCCAGTCTTCACGTCACCAGGATCCACGTTATCAAAGTCCACATTCTCACACACAGTTACGTCCTTCACATTCGCACAATCCACTTCATCCTCACTGTGCTCCAGGTACAAGCTATCATCGGCCAAATTACAGACACTTTTAGACAATGAAGCCGTGAGATTGAACGAGAACTTCCCACACCCTGAATCACTCATGTCCGAGTCACTATCGTAGTCTTCAGAGTCACTAGTCTCTCCGAAGACATCGTTGGATGTGTAGCAACTGTCAGGGGAATCTTCGAAGACGATGAATGAGTCCTCTGATTCGCAGTCTGAAGTTCTGCGTAGCTTCGGACAGTCATTAAAGACGATCTGGAATGAATCTTCGCTTTCAGGGATAGAGCCACCCGGAAGAAAACAGCCAGCTACTTCATCGAAATATTCTTTTTCAGATCTCGGTGAGTCAGCCACTAATTTACCAGGCCAAGCTTTTTCCGGTTTTGTGGCTGCTTTAATGTATTTCTCGAAGCAGCTTAACGATGGTGAGTTTTCAACGCTGGATGCGTCCTCAATAACAATCTCGTTGGCAAACTGTACGTCGTCTTGAATATTCTTCCTCATTTTAGACTTTGTACGTTTCCCGCAGGTACGGTTAGGGTTCTTAAACCTCTTGTCCTTTACTTTTGTTTTAGGTTTTGATAGTTTTGTTAGTTCTGGTGCCAAAATAGGTTCAGGTAGCTTAGGCACAACAATGGTTTCAGGTTTAGGTTGTCCCAGTACAACGATAGGTTCTGGCTCAGGTTCAACAGGTTTAGGTTTCTTTCTCCTGTCTTGCAGCAATGCCTTTAATTTACTAAGCTTATCTTCGCAAGTTGCAACCACTTCAGGCTTCGTATCACATACTAATTTATTTTCATTGGTAGTTTCAATTTCAGGTACATTTTTAACAATTTCTGTTGTCTCACAGACTGCAGGAGGCTCCGGGACAGTTGGAGGGGTTTTTGCAAACTCTGTTTTGACCTTAGGGCCGTCGATTTCATGGAAAACATGGTCATGATAGCATACAGGGCTGGAATACTCCAAAAAGGAATCGCTAACAATGTTCTCAAAGTCTTCAGGAGAGAAGGCATCTTCAAAACTGTCTTCAACAGAACTTGCCTCTACAAACACCCTCTTGGGACGTCTCCGAGCTCTGAAGTTACATGGGACGGGCTTGCTACCGAGCAGCAGACGGACCTGCTCGATTTTATTTTGACAATGAGCCGCGGCCTTCTTACAGTCGGTCATTTCCGAAGTCAAAAGCTCACTAGACATATAGTTTGAACGATTTTCATCCTGTAAAATTTTATTTTCATCCAAAAGTTTGGCGCCATGCCACATCGGCGGTACCGCCATCTGTCGGCCCGGCGCGGCGGTAAAATCACTCTGTTTCCGCTTGCTAAACATTGCACTTGTAATCACATTCATTACGCCAGAAAAAAAACTTGTAATGCCCGATAATGGGGAATAATCAGGACCAATATCCATATCTTCATCTGTTTTCACATCAATATTATTGTTTAATTTTGATTTAGGCGCCATTTTTTCCTCAGTGATAATCGTGTCCGCCAAATTTTTCATCAAAGGATCCGGAATGAAATGAAGGTTGTTTAGAAAAAGGTCGTCACCAAACGAGTTTCTCATATCTTTTTTGGTTTCTGTACTGTAGTTGGCGATGGAATAATGTGTAGGGTTAAAAACGGCGTGCCTATCGGCCCGATTTGTAGCAAAATTCATTTTTATTTATTTTTTTATACTATTTCTATGATACACTTGTAAACTAGATCACAGAAGACATTATCACTCACGCACACATTGTAGGGACTCGAAAATCTTTAACAATGTCTGGAGAAGGCCTATGAACGAATCTGCAACACTTAATAAAGTTCTGATAGCACTGCAAAGGAAAATCTCTAGGGGAAATCCAGACACTATCGCGGTGAGAAATCGCGTCGGTTTTACACACTACTGATGTAGATTTATCTGCGCAAATCAACACGTCTGTGTTCGAAAAAGTAGTTGTGCACTTGTTTTTGTTGGGATAATCGTTTTTAAGCTCCATTATGACGAATATAACTTGTGATACACGTCTCTATAGTTCAGCCATTTTGTGAAAAATATGGGGAATGACAGATAAAATAATAGTTTTGTTGTCTTTGCCGTTGTAGTGATGTAGCAATTAGCATGACCATTCATTCGCACTGTTTCAAATCGATACAAAGTAAATCGATTGAAGTCAAGAGAAAAATATTTTCTTGTAATTAATTCATTTTGACAAAGCCTTCTGATTTGTTTTTACCTGTTACTATTTTTCTCTTCGCAATCAGATGAGTCTCATGGAAAATAGCAGAATAAGCTGGACAAAACCAACGACCAGAGCTAAAATTTGTGAATCAGCCCTGAATCGAAACAACTGAACGTGAAAAGAAACAGTTGCACGATGCAGGTTATTTGTGCAATAGTTTTTTTGCCAATAAATAAAACAATGCTACTATTATTGTTGATATAAAGTTCTTCTACTATACTCGCTGTTCATTATAATAATTGAAAGATAAGCGAAAGTAACCCAGGAAAGTCAGTTTTTTTCTTCATTCAACCTCATACTGACCTACAAATTGCTTAATAACAATAAACTCATTACGATGAACTTAATAATTTTAACGAGTGGTCTGGCAATACTTTTCACTCGATAAACACAT
The DNA here is from genome assembly GCA_949316265.1 of Diarsia mendica. NCBI lineage: Eukaryota > Metazoa > Arthropoda > Insecta > Lepidoptera > Noctuidae > Diarsia > Diarsia mendica. The sequence goes on from OX438916.1 coordinate 11,944,392, forward strand.
CACTTGATTTTAGGAATCGATTTCAAAAATACCGAAACAAAGACAATCTGGGAAGTCCTTGAACATTTTCTGATGCAATAGTACGTTTTCTATGACGCACAGTTTGTTCTCGTTGGTTCTACAAATAATTACGATTGGCTAATCGTAACAAAAACAAAGTCCATTATTGGTCAATGTACGATATTGACCTGTGATCGGTTATTTTTGTAATTACAGTAATAACAACTAGTGAGGAGACAAGGGATTGTATAAACCAGAATGTCCGATTCTACAATAACCTCGAAGTTACCAGAACAAAATAAAGTACTTAAGGCGCGTCCCCCAGCAAAACGTAGCTCTAGCCGTTTTTTATGCAGTTTTCTGGAGCTTATAACTCTTAAAAAAAAAGATATATCAACCAACAAAAAATACATTAAATTTCTACATACTCTTACCTTCAAAATGGTACGTTTTGTTTTTTTCTTTTTTAAGTAAAATATTTAATTAATCCCCTCACAACGAAACCACAGAAATGAGAAATAATTATTGAAAACATGCTACTTCTCCAAAACTAACAATTGTTTTTGTTTTGTTTTTACACTAATGGATAAGCAATTTCATAATGAACATTATGGTACGATTTTTTTTTTCAAAAACCCAAAATTTGATTTTATAAAGATTTTTATGCAAAATTCTGAGCGTATTCGCAACCGTATCTATTGACATTCAGTATGCCGCCAGGCCTCGAAGGGGGAACCCGTGTCGCTCGTCACCGCGCCGCGTCGGCTCATGCGCTCGCTCGCTTACGTCACATTATCAACAGATCTAAGAAGTAATTTCAAGTAATAGATATGGCATTCAATGAAATATTTTTTTATGAAATATTTATTGGTGCGTCCAAATACTTTTGGTCATTATGAATTCAGTTATTATACTCACGTCGATAAATAGGTAGGTACTTTCAACTTTTACTGTGATACAAAATAATATTGGCACGATTACGAAAATGAGCTCAAAATTAAAATCCAAGATGGCGGCTAGGAAAATTTTAGGTTTTTCCGTCATGGGTGTCGTTTTCATGGTTTTTGGGGTCGCTGATTACGAAAATGAGGTCAAAATGAAAATCCAAGATGGCGCCGACGTAAAATTTTGGTTTTTCCGTCATGGGTGTCGTTTTCATGGTTTTAATGGTCGCTGATTACGAAAATGAGGTCAAAATGAAAATCCAAGATGGCGCCGACGAAGATTTTTGGTTTTTCCGTCATGGGTGTCGTTTTCATGGTTTTTGGGGACGCTGATTACGAAAATGAGGTCAAAATGAAAATCCAAGATGGCGCCGACGACAATTTTTGGTTTTTTCGTCATGGGTGTCGTTTTCATGGTTTTTAGGGTCGCTGATTACGAAAATGAAGTCAAAATGAAAATCCAAGATGGCGCCGACGAACTCAATTTAGTTATCTGCCTACTGCCTACCCCCTAAGAACGATGGCGTGATAATTTATAGCCTATGACCATTTCTAGGTTATCATCTATCACCGTACCAAATTTCATCAAAATCCGTTCAGCCGTTTAGGCGTCAAAGAGCAAAAGTCCCAACAAAAACGACTAAAAATCACTAACTCAATTTAGTTTTCTGTCTACTGCCTACCCCCTAAGAACGATGGCGTGATTATTTATAGTCTATGACCATTTCTAGGTTATCATCTATCACCATACCAAATTTCATCAAAATCCGTTCAGCCGTTTAGGCGTGAAAGAGCAAAAGTCCCAACAAAAACGACTAAAAATCACTAACTCAATTTAGTTATCTGCCTACTGCCTACCCCCTAAGAACGATGGCGTGATAATTTATAGCCTATGACCATTTCTAGGTTATCATAAATCACCATACCAAATTTCATCAAAATCCGTTCAGCCGTTTAGGCGTGAAAGAGCAAAAGTCCCAACCAAAACGACAAAAAATCACTAACTCAATTTAGTTATCTGCCTACTGCCTACCCCCTAAGAACGATGGCGTGATAATTTATAGCCTATGACCATTTCTAGGTTATCATCTATCACCATACCAAATTTCATCAAAATCCGTTCAGCCGTTTAGGCGTGAAAGAGCAAAAGTCCCAACAAAAACGACTAAAAATCACTAATTCAATTTAGTTTTCTGCCTACTGCCTACCCCCTAAGAACGATGGCGTGATTATTTATAGTCTATGACCATTTCTAGGTTATCATCTATCACCATACCAAATTTCATCAAAATCCGTTCAGCCGTTTAGGCGTGAAAGAGTAACAGACAGACAGACAGACAGACAGACAGACAGACAGACAGAGTTACTTTCGCATTTATAATATTAGTATGGAAGTATGGATTTCATAAAAAAATATTTCTTTGAATGCCATATCTATTACTTCTTAGATCTGTGAATTTTACTTGTATTCGTATGAAGTTCGCCAGGTGGCGCAAGTAATAGGGGTGGGGTGCGGCAAAGAGGGAGCAAATGCTCAAGGTTATTTGCTCAGGGTACCACCTTAAAGTGGAATATTACTGGGCGTATTGTGAACAATGAAAGTTGATTTTTTTAGTGTGATAGCGGGATTTCATAATAGTTAGAAAATGATGTTTTGGAGTCTAACGTCTAACTCTGCCCATATGACGACCCACTGACCGCCTCGTGTATGACATTGGAGCTTGAAGGCTTAAACCCACAGCTTAAGGCGCAGTTAACGGGGGAACCGTAAAAACGACCTGTTTTTCGTCGCAGAGTTAGCCGTATTGCTACTTATTACAATTCCAAAAAAAATACAGTGTAAAGTCAAATGTATAGGTAAAAGACTTATGCAAAAATATTTTCTAAAAGTAATCAGGACCTCGAAAAAAAAATCACAAAAAAATCACACGAAAAAATTTTTTCGTCTCGAAATGCTCAATATTTTGAGTGACAACTGTTATTTATTTTTTTACTATCAGAAAGGAAATTTAACCAACTAAAGACATAATATGTAAAAATATTTTAACATTACAGCGTATTTTTTTTTTTAATAAATTAAATCTGCGAACTATCGTTCATTTTGGCAGTCACGAGCATCAAACGCATCGCCATTTTCAACCTTATTTGTTTAGGCGATGAGTTAAACGCGCGCTCAAGGTCGCGGGCAGCTAATGTCGCCTTAAACCTCAATATTGGTCGCAGAGAATGTTGATCCTAAGTACAAGCAATTTTGTTAACTTACTAACATTTTGTTTGTGTGTGTTTACCAAATAAGAATTATCATTATCGTAATGCACGCACAGTTCAAAGTTCAACAGTGTCCAGTGCCCCTTCTCGAATGAAACTTTCCCTGTGTATCTTCGGTTACGTAGGCATAGGTAGGCATAGTACAACAGGCTTCTACTGGGTAAGCTATCGTTCCATCGTCGACATCATCTCTGCCCTTAGGGCAAGATTGAAGTCAAGAGCAAGCCCATTTATAATAAAAAAAAGAACTAAAATGTTGTCGTTTTATTTCGTTCGATTTTTGTATACTTTAATGAAAAAAGGAAACACGTAAACATGTCAATATAATATTTTTATTTCACATTTACAAATCACAGTTATTAACTTATTATGCACACGTACACTTAAAATTAAGCAAAATTAAAACTTGACCCCTGTAAAATATTTAATAGCAACTATTTCTACTCATAATATTCATTGCTCTTTTACTTTCATCAGGCGTTCAGCTGAGTATTTCTTTGAATGTGGCATTTATTAGGATTAACACAACATTTCGGAAACTGACTACTTATAAAAATACATTAATATTAACAAATTAGTTTTTGGAGATCAGAGGTTACAACTGGTAGCAGATTCTACATTTATTTCGAGAATGGCGACATTGAGAAAATGGGACCAATGTTTTCTGATTTTGCACATTGTGCATGAACAATTATTGCTTACGGGCTTACCTACACATTATACCTCCTTAAAGCTCAATAATATTATGGATACAATGATTTGAATAAACTACCTACCTACAATTCTATTTTAATATGCATGCATGCATGCTTAAATTAAGTAGTTTTTCAGTGCCACCTGTATCTTTTGGCGCCCAAATAACGCAGAAAGCCAGCTGCTGATGACTGCATTAGTTCCGATTTTTCCTATATCTTTGTATGTACAGCTATATCTAGCTCAATTTGCTGTTACTTTGGTCTACTTTTCGACAGAAATTCGCTATTCTCTCTTAGGCTTTTTATGAAAATAAAAAAAAATATGCTAAAATAGGTATTTTATCAATTTTTTTATCGAAGCCGAATGCTAATGTTCTTTCCGCCATTGCAATAAATAGTTTTGTTCTATCTAGACCTTATTTGGGAACATTTCAGATTTTTAATCTTAAAACTTTACTTTAATTAGCTCCATAACCCCTGTACTATTCAATGCATCCATTAGCACTATATTTTGAGTGTTTCTACTTTGACTTTTAGCACCAAAAAGGGTCATTCTTGTGTAACTTAGTTTGATTGATGTACAGAATTTTTGGTTGACGGCTTCGTGAAGGATTCCTTTGCACTCTATGACCTAGAAAAACCGTTACTCTTTTGCTTTAAGTACTCATATTTGCGGCCATCCCACTGCTGGACAAAAGCCCCCACAACTTCCAGCTCTCTCCAGGACAATTAAACTTCTGGTTTTAAAAATAAGTTCACAAGTTCTAAAGGTCTGTAACTCCAATTTCCTCTGCCCTGGCCTGGTTGATGGGTGGTATACTCTTCAGGGTGCTGTCCAACAGTTCCACTGAAGAGGTGAAGATATGGGTGTTGCTGTACAGGGTCCAGAGAAGCATGGCGAAGAATATCAGCTTGATGAGGCGGTCGGCGAAGTAGCGGCTGGAAGAAATGTATAAGGAATAGAATAGAATAGAAGAATAGAATATGTATTTATTCGCTAATGGACAGCAGCAACACAAAAGAGCAGCACATACATAAACAAATAACAACAAAGAGCTTAACAATTAATTATACAGCTCAACTGCGCTGAGCATGCCCATAACGAAAGGGATAAGGGGAGGAGAGATAGGGGGGCTATGGGATCAGTAAACTTGTTTTAATCTCAATAACTGCCAAGCCTTTTCCAAACTGTATTGGGATCGGCTTCCAATTTACCCGGATGCAGCTAAATACCAGTATTTTACGTCCTCAACCCAATTAGTTTTAGGTAATAGGATACCCCTGTCAGAACTTTGGGCCACTGACTATAAGTAACGACTGTCTTCGTTTTTTGGAGGGTGGGAAATCATCAAATGACTCCTCCCACTCAGGAAGTGTCAGACTTCTTCCTTCTTCGCCCTTTGTGTCCGGAGACACGGTATCTCTTTCGGAGAACCCGCAGCCCCGACGGGACTGTCTTAAACTTATAAATAACAGCTGGGACCAACGGTTTATGTAATGTGTGGTCATCCATTCAAGCCTGAAAATTGACCCGAGCGGCTGCTATTATGTAGCCACGAGCTCTTCATGAGGTCCAAGTAGTTGTTTTTTTAGAAACGTTTCCCCAACACTAGGAATTTCTCCTGTATCGTGAATGCGTTTTTTTAATTTTTTTATTTAGCCTGTACTGTCCCACTGCTGGGCAAAGGCCTCCCCCAACTCCTTCCAAGAGCTCTTATCTTGTGCCGCTTCGAACCAGCCCTCATGGTACGCGTCTAAATCATCACGCCATCTCTTTCTAGGCCGGCCTCGGCGGCGCCGTCCGTCTTCCGGCATCCATCGTGTAAAATTCGTGTTGAGGCTTTTGCCCAGCGGCCATCTTGCATGCGGCTGACGTGACCCGCCCAATCCTACTTTAACTTAGCAGCCTTCTTGCCCATGTCCACTATACCCGTTTTGGAGCGCAGCGTGGTGTTTCGTATCCTATCTTGCCTTTTGACAACCAAAATACTGCGCTCCATTGCCCTTTGGCATACTCCAAGGCGGAACTTCTGAGTCTCGGTGAGTGACCATGTCTGAGCACCGTTAATGCGTTTACAATTATTTAAACTCATATGCACAACCACCTGGAACAATTATCTGTAGGCTATACAAATATTTGCTCCGTGCGGGGATCGAACCCGAGACACGCAGTGCTGCTGTCAATCGCTCAGCTACTGTGCCAATTTTGCCGTCAAAGTTGCAGTGGTTTGGGAATAGTGTGACGGGCTTATGGCCCCTTTTTTTGGGTGCTGGGAAATCATCAAATAACCCCTCCAGCTCTGGGCAAAGCAGTAGGGAGTGTCAGATTCTACTGACTAAAAACCACAAATGTTCCATCTTAGCCCTTTATGTCGAGGCCACGGTATCTCTTTCGAACAACCCGTAGCCCCGACGGGGCAACCTGGAGCCCCGACGGGGACCAACTTACATCTTATGCAACTTCCTAGCCCTGGGCAGATTAGCGGGATCCTCCTTACAGCAGAACTGCCTGGTTCCCAAGACATAGTTCTTCAAATACTCCTCAGGGTCCAGCTCCGAGGGGTCAGTGTAGAAGGTCTGGTTGTCTGCCGGGGTGATCCTGGTGCGAAGACTCTTGTAGTGGTCGTTGCGGAAATGCCATTCCTTTGTGGTGTAGTACTGGAGGACGTTGAGACCGTGGCTGATGCGTTTTTGGAGGTTTATCATGCTGGGGAAAAAAGATAGCTTAGTTATGGTGGAACAAAGTCAACAAAGTCCTCAGCAATAGGTCATAGGTGTGTGAACTAAATACAACTGTGCCTACTAAAACCGATCGGGGAAATAGGTACGACCGAGTACGACGCTATGTAATAAATATAAATCTACCCTGCTTATCCCAATCCACAGCTTGACATAAACCGCCTCAACAGGTGGCTACAACACCCTGACCTTCATCTTTTAAATCAAGTTTGTCATAGCAACCAAACCGTTTCAGCTTGCTGAGGTCGTCCTTCTCCCTGCTGATATACGCCAGATTTAAAATATGCGTAAATCCTTTTAACGCAAAGAAACGATGGATGGACTGTGTTGAGGATGATATGGTGGAGAAAGGAGCTGACTACTGAGACGAAGAGTAATAGAAACGTATGGAAATTGGGATAAGGGCGGGAGGATGGTGGTGATGATGATGATCCTTTCAACGCAACTTACAAAGTCTTTTTCCCCAGTAGAAACAGCAGCGCATCGACCAGATAAGCCGGCACAATATGGCTGACGAACATATCCAGTTGATGAGTGATCCTGTACGACTTGATGGAGCCGCCTGGGTACCACAGTGCCACCGAGTACGGGTACTCGTTCACATATTTCTCTCCTGTAAGATAGAAAAGGTACATCATTGAAGTCTTTCTTTACCGGGTGGTTAGTAACAATTTTTATTTTATTTCTGCATGTCCTCTCGAAGTTCAACCTATAAGGTTGGCGTCTGCTTAACCAGACAAACCTGTGGATGTTTTCAGCGAGGGCCTCCAGCCAGGGCGTAAAAACTTATAGACTAAATGACAGTAACTAAGTGTGCCGTGTGCCGTACGGACCTCAGCCTAGGCTGTCACTAGGGAGGACTGCAAAGGGACAGGCTGGATCAGACAGATTATTGAAGGGCTGGTTTAACACTACTGGCTCAGCATCGCTGGCTAAGTCCGCTGCATAGACATCCTTTCACGTCTTAAAATCAACCGGTTCTATGCTTCTCAAATCTAGTGAATTCCTGTGACCTTGAAAGAGTCATCAGCAGCAATGCAGCAACTGCAGTCAGCAAGTTCTACCTGCCTATTCGACTTAGGTACATGGGTATTAAGTAATGATTCGTTACTAATTCTTTTGTTTAACTTACCTAATTGTATAATTTCGGCCCACGTCAATTTTATAACACCAGATAGTGTCAGGTTGTATAGTTGCGTATCTTTTGGTCTGAAAATGAAACAGTATTTTTCATGTTACAGCATTAAGGTACTTATGTTATCGACGAGCAAAGTAGCCACAAGTCGTATGGTTAATGCACAAAAACGGTAAAACAAGATAAACTATGTATAAACAAGCATCTAGGAATCTACAAGGTCTACAATCTTCTTTTTATCGTGTAACGACCCCAGTCAGAGTTTCTAAACCGCTTCGAGGGCCTCTGACATGGTTCGACGACCGCCGACATGGTGCCTTCCGAAGCACGGAATCGTCTTTTTACCAGACAATCAGGTGATTCAACACTGCAAACTGCAATGTCCAAGCCAAACTGGAAACCACTTTATAAAATATGTTTCCCGTAGGAATCAAACCCACGACCACCGGGTCACAAGGTAAACACCTAAACCACTCGACCACGTATGCAGTCATCTACAATGCCCACCATTTTCCTCGTATTTCAGCTGTCCATAAGAACATTTACTGTATCTCTCGCTCTACTCACTTGTCCTGAGCAGTGACGTAGGCAATCAGGATACAGGCATTGGCCACCACGTCCACTGATATGGCGTCAGCTTTGTAGGAAGGTTCGCAGTGCATCGTGCGGATAACACCTGGAAACATCAAGAAGAATTAGTTCTCAAAGTAGTCAAATCATAATACCTACATAAATCAAAGAACAGTGGGCAAAAATGTATGGGGGCGCACCCACGTCCGTCACAGCTTAGACTACATTTAAAAAGTACTTTTTTGAAGGTATCACAGCCATGTTTCTCTATGCCAAATTCTGTCCTATATATTTCAAGTCAAATAGAACACACCTAACCTAACAGGCGGTTTCCAAGTCGATTGAAACTAGACAGATAAAATTGTTTCTTTGGGACTTCGTCGAACTTCATTGTCTCGGCGCTGCACTGGTGGTCGCCACGGTCGATTCTGGCGCACAAGAGTTGTGGGCAGGGAATAGTGTAGCGGGCTTATAAATAACAGACTAGACTAGAAATCTCTCACAGTCGGGCAAAAAGAATACTCACCTTTCCCACTCCCGATGACCAATCCCGTAGGACCGTTCAGATTGTCCACCCAACCAGGGATAGGTTCCTTCCACGCAGCAGTCACTGCAAATATAAAGGTTTATCAGTAGGAGTGAAGAGCTCGTAACAACAAATGCGCGGATCAGTCTCCAGGTTAAGCCGCCCTGGTCTAGGTTAGTCTATGGATGGGTGAACACCGTTTCCTGCATGCCTCGGGAAAGACGTTAAGCCGTTGGTCCCAGCTGTCATTTTTACCCGACTACGGCGAAGCCAAAAGGAAGGGTAATGATTTTGGCAGTCTATGTATGTATGTATGTATGCAGGGCTGGGCAGTATTTGAATTACTTGTAATTAAAATACGTAATTGAAATACAAATACGTATTTTGTATTTGTATTTTAATTACTTCCTTAAAATGTAATTTGTAATTCGTATTTCAAATACCTGACGACGAAGTATTTTGTAATTAGTATTTCAAATACTTGAGGCTTCAAAATACACTTTAACAAAAATACATTTATACCTTCATTTAGCGATCGTGAGTGTGAGTGCGAGGCGAGAGTGCAATGATGGTAAAGCAGTTATTAGAGCTAGCAACACTGCACCTGTTTTATACTGAACGATATGACTGTAGGTCAAAATTGGCCAAAGAAACGCAAAAAAAAAATGTACGTTGATTGTCAATGTCAACTTGTCAAGCTAAGATGGCAAGTCATAACGGTTTAGTTTTGCACGTGTAAAAAAATTTGGTTGTTGACAAGATTTTGGGTTAAATTTTTGAACAAAAAAGGTTAAAATAAAAACTTTTAAGTTGGTTATTTTGTTTTTAATTCATTTTTGCGACCGACATCCGAAAGAAAGTTAATTTACACTTTTTTCTGATGGTTTTTGAAGGCGGTTATTTTTTTTACAGTTTTTTTTTTAAAGTATTTGTAATTTGTATTTTGTATTTCAATTAAAAATTGCTAAAATACTGTATTTTGTATTTTATATTTTAAATACCTTATTTAAATGTAATTTGTATTTTGTAATTTAATTACTTGCGATACTGTATTTTGTAATTTGTATTTCAATTAAAGCAGAGCATGTATTTTGCCCAGCCCTGTATGTATGTATGTATGTTCCACCGTAGCGCCTAATCTACTGAACGGATTTTAATAAATTAGGTGTCAATAGATTTGTAAGAATAGCCCGGGTGACATAGGCTATATACATTTTAGAAATTCTTTTTATGACGGAATTTAAATGTCAAAAACTTACCTCAAAAAATATTAAATTGAGATAATCATAGCAAGTTTGGTATCAAATGAAAGGTCTTGGCGAGCACATTACAAATATGTATTATATTATAGTTTAAGTACACACAAAAATAAAATTCAAATAAAAAATTAAGTTCAAAAATCTAAAACCCGACTACTAACAAAATCGCGGTCTTAAAAGTAGAAAACAAGAAAATAATTCTTGTCTGATATTCTTCGTAGTCGCATGCCACCTTGTATCAATGAGAACGCCATGAAGGAGCATCAGGTATCAGTGGCATGCGACTACGAAGAATATCAGACAAGAATTATTTTCTTGTTTTCTACTTTTAAGACCGCGATTTTGTTAGTAGTCGGGTTTTAGATTTTTGAACTTAATTTTTTATTTGAATTTTATTTTTGTGTGTACTTAAACTATAATATAATACATATTTTTTCATCTTTGGCAGTCGTTACAGGTAGTCAGTCAGTGGGCCCAAAGCCTAAGAACCAATCTCACCAAGAGCTATCATATAACCGGCCAGTACTAACTGGGTTGTGGCAGTCAAATAGGTAGATATGGGTGAATTGCCCAAGCAAAAAAAATACACGGCAAACCTGAGAACGGTAGTGCAATGTGCTAATTTTTAATTTTATATATTTTTTCTCAACAGCGTAAACTTACTTCTCTACCTTGACAAAAAAAAATAAATAATAATAATAAATAATATTCCACAACTATCACACAACGCCATCTAGTCCCAAGCTAAGCAGAGCTTGTGTTATGGGTACTAGACAACTGATAAACATACTTATATATTTCTAAATACATACATATTATAGATAAATTACACCCAGACACAGAACAAATGATCGTGCTCATCACACAAACATTTGTCCTGGGTGGGAATCGAACCCACGACCTCCGGCATAGCAGTTAGGGTCACTAACCACTAGACCAACAGGCCAATAATTGATTTCTACCCATTAATATACGAAAAAAAAATTTACAAAGTGTTATTCTATCATCACAGTGGCCTGTCCTGAACCCAATTCCGCTCATAAAATACCTTCCCCTGCAAATACATTCGTAATATGGATTTAAATCGATTTTGTAATCATTAAATTATAATACATTCGATCAAATAAAACTATTTTTGTTTGTTTATCTTCTTTCTCATGGATTTGACAGGCAGTTAACTTTTGTCTGGAAAAAAGTTATCATTTCAGAGGATAGTAAGTTTTAGTAGAATAGCCATGTCAACATTGCGTTGTTACACCCCCCTCACCTTTCCTCACTTCGGATCAGTCCGGCTCAAGCTCTCGGCGCGAACGCACCGGTCCCAACGTCTTGCGGTTTCCCGCCAAAAAAGTAAGTTTATCATTTCAGTGATATGAGGACAAAAATAATTTCATTTCGGTGGCTGTTATAACTCGTGTTAGATTAGTATGCACAGTATATCATTTCGGTGGTAATTTTTATCATTTCGGTAGACACTTTTCATTTCAGTGGACTCTTAAAAATTCATCCTTAAATATCTATGTAACTTTTGATGATATTTGATGTCCACTCGCGCACAATGTTATAAAATAGGCTAAAGTTTTATTTGTCATTAAAAATATGTAGATAGCATTGAAATAAAAAAAATCCACCGAAATGACACATAAAAATCTCTTGTTGAAATTCACCCATTAGGCCTCCCATAAGTGTCGCCACATTGACCGGTCCCGTGCGTCTCGCATCCAGCGGATCCCCGCAACCTTGACCAGGAGCACGGTCCACCTAGTGGGAGGCCTTCCAACGCAACGTCTTCCGGTTCGCGGTCGCCATTCCAGAACTTTCCGGCCCCATCGGCCATCCGTTCTGCGAGCAATGTGCCCTGCCCACTGCCACTTAAGTTTGGCAATTTTTCGGGCTATGTCGGTAACCTTGGTTGGTAAATAGGTAGTCGCTCGATGTAAAATACTGGTATTCAGTTGCCTCCAGTTACACTAGAAGCCGACCCCCAACATAGTTGGAACAAGCAGGCAGATAGTGACGATGGTACTAACCTATAGAAGGCCTGGCGATGGCCACGGGAAACTTGCCAGCGTATTCCGCCACCAGGTCTTCGGTTATAGCCTTCGTGTACGAATACGTGTTGGGCTCCGACGATATTATCCTGGAATTAAGAAATTGGGGCTAAAAGAAGTAACGTATCATGGTATCACCAGGGAAGGGGTCCGCAAGGGCCAACCCCTGTCGGGTCTGCGGGATTGTTTGAAAGAGATTCCGTTGCCCCAGAACGGGAGGGCTGAAAAGGCACATGGGTAGTTTTACGTTCCGCTCCTCCCTAAGCGGGCGTCATTACTCATTTGATAGTTTACCATCGAACATTCATTCATCATCATCAGTTCATCACCTTACTTTATCAAATCAAAATAATTAAGTACTATAAGGTTTCTGCTATAAAGAAGCCTACATATATAAGATATGTCAAACATTTATGACGGAGAACAAAATCAAAACTAGCACATAGTTTCACAGTTTGGGTTTGTCGTCTCTTAAGGCGAGGTTGCTGTACTTTGTTTTTATGTACGCACGACCTCGCCCCCCGCCCTGCCGCGCGAGCGATATAATGCCTAAATTTGGACTGTTTTTTGCTTCTTGGAGAAAAACTATAAAGAAATTATACAATCTGTTTTCACCATTTACTTCAGAATCATCATCATTTCAGCCAAAAGACGTCCACTGCTGAACATAGGCCTCCCCCAGGCGTCGCCACATTGACCGGTCCCGTGCGTCTCTCATCCAGCGGGTTCCTGCAACCTTGACCAGGTCATCGGTCCACCTAGTGGGAGGCCGCGCAACGCAACGTCTTCCGGTTCGCGGTCGCCATTCGAGAACTTTTCGGCCCCATCGGCCATCCGTTCTGCGAGCAATGTGCCCTGCCCATTGCCACTTAAGTCTGGCGATTCTTCGGGCTACGTCGGTAACCTTGGTTCTCATGCGGATGTCCTCATTTCTGATTCGATCACGCAAGGAAACTCCGAGCATAGCCCTCTCCATTGCCCTTTGGGTGACTTTGAGCTTTCTGATAAGGCCCATTGTGAGCGACCAGGTTTCGGTCCCGTATGTAATCACTGGCAACACACACTGGTCATAGACTTTCGTCTTGAGACACTGGGGTAAGTTGGACGAGAAGATACCGCGCAGCTTCCCGAACGCTGCCCAGCCGAGTCGGATTCGACGATTGACCTCTTTCTCGAAGTTAGATCTACCCAACTGGACCGTTTGTCCCAGGTAGACATAATCGTCCACAACTTCGAGCGTAGAGTCTCCGATCTTGATAGGAGTGGGTGTTACATGAACATTCGACATAACCTTGGTTTTGTCCATGTTCATTTTAAGACCCACTCTTTCAGAAGCTCTACTGAGGTCATCGAGCATTTTACTGAGGTCTTCCATGGTCTCAGCCATGAGTCCATGACCACTATATCGTCGGCAAACCGAAGGTGAGTGATGTACTTGCCGTTGACATTGATGCCAAGTCCTTTCCAATCCAGAACCTTGAAGACATCCTCCAATGCAGCGGTGAACAGTTTCGGAGATATGACGTCTCCCTGTCTCACACCGCGCTGCAGAAGGATAGGTTCCGTGGTCTGGTCCTGAAGTCGGACTGACATGGTGGCGTTTTTGTACAAACACTTCAACACCTCGATGTACCGGTAGTCAATTTGGCACCGTTGGAGAGACTGCAGTACAGCCCAAGTCTCGATCGAATCGAAGGCTTTCTCGTAGTCCACAAACGCTAAACAGAGAGGCAGGTTATACTCTTCGGTATTCTGTATACTTCAGAATAAAAAGTTCTATCTACTGATTTAGCTTTCATATAAATTCATGATGAAATGTCTTAGCAGTACACGTTTGAAATTGTGATATAAAGTCATGTTTGATAAAAAAAAGTATCGAGCCGATCATTCTAAATCGCGTTTCTATCTTTACGATTTACTAGAGAGTATGTTCAATTTTTACGTAATGATTTTTATTTATTAAAAAACTCGTATTTAGTTCGATTTTTATAGGTTCAAAAATCTTAAAATTACTGCAACCCCGCCTTAAGGAGAATAACCTGATTTGAACGGAACTTTTTCTCCTAAACACAGGTTGTAATCTATCTAGGAGTGCAGTTCCCATTATTTCTAAGTCCTACTCACTTAGGTTCCAAATAAGCCAGGGTATCATCGTCCATCCACTGGACGATGTCCATGATCTTGCGTGGCTTGTGCACCGCCGGGTACACCTTCTCATCGAGCACATCCAGGTCACAGCGGCAGTACGCTGTCGATAGATGTACGAACACCTGGAGACGGAGATAAAAGGCTGATTGAAGAGGTCTCAATTTTGTTGATGGAGGGAGAGGGAGAGGAAGACCAAACGAAAGATGGATGGAGTGTGTGAGGAGTGATATTACGGAAAAAGGAGTAAATAATAGCGACGATTGACAGGGGAGAATGGATGAAAAAAGCGTGTTACACTGACCACAAAAAACATGGCAAGAAAAAAAAGAAGATGCTAAAGCCCGCATCAAGCTATGGCAAGAGAGATGCCCACCACCTTACGACTTCTTGAAGCCCCAAGAACACCTGGCTCCCGGTAGTGAACTTCAGTGGCCTATTTGGAAAGCCCTAAATCGATTGCGAACCCAAGTGGGCCGCTGCAAACCATAATCTCGCAAAGTGGGGTATCATTGGTTCCTCCAACACCGAGTGCGAGTGCGGCGCTCCGGACCAAACAATGCCCCACCTGCTGGAGTGTCCCAGATGTCCTCATATATGCACCCTTGACGACCTGAACAGCGCCTCTGCCGCTGCAATAAGCGTGGCTACCTACCGGGCCCAAACCGTATGAAGTAGAACCGATACGAAAAGAAGAAGAAGGAAGATGCTGATATTGATGCTAGCGACATTCTAGTATGTAAACTACTCTGATGTATCTAAGACCTGGTATCCACCAAAGCGGAGAGGAGCGTAGACAAGAGAAGATGTGCGGAAATCAGCCAATTATTATAGTTAAAACAATTACTGGTCTTTCGCCCTTCCTGAGATTGGTCGAATTTGGCTCTCTCTCCGCTCTGCTCGTCTCCACTTTGACGGATACCGGGCCTAATGCGCTTTACGAGTCAACATGGACACGAGTTGATATGGCTGATCTGGAAGTCTTTATATAGACTTCAGACACAGGTTGGGCGAAGCAAAGAAAGCCTGTTCAGGTACAGATACATAGATGATTCCGCGTAAAATAGTGTTGACCCATAAACGATGGAACACTTGATATCGTGTCCTGTCTGTACTGTTATTTGCACATCACAGTAGCTGATGGACGCTTCTGAAAGTGGTCTCTTTATTCATACGATTTTCTGATCTTTACACGATTACCATCTCTGGTCCAAAACAGAAGCAAATCATTACAGGACACTGATTTTAAAATAGTAATATCAATTACTAGTACCTCTAAATTCTGCATAGTTTCTGCGAGACTCAACATTCTCCAAGTGCCCGTTGTGTTCATGTTGACAGCATCCTTCAGTTTCTGGTCAAATCTGAAAACAGAATAGGTACAGTTTAGAAGTCAGTTACTGCCTCGTTCCCAGGTCGGGAGCCTGGATTTGTGACTAGTTGATGGTGGCTAAATAATAACGGGCGGTCGGATCTATCTTGAGGTTAAGCTGTGCTTGCCTGAGTTCCTGAATCTGGAGGCCATAGATGGGTGACCACCCACACATACCGAGTTTGTATTATTTGGTTCGGGCAGTCATTTGTAGATATGTAACAGTTCGTTCTACAAGTCAGTGCCATGGCCCAAAAGTCTGAAAACCAGTCTAACCATCGTACCTAGTACTAACTTGTTAATGGAGGTCAGATAGGCAGTCATCATCATCATCAACAGCCTATTAATGTTCCCACTGCTGGGACACAGGCCTCCTCTCTTTTTGAGAGGGAATGGGCTATAATCTACCACGCGGGCCCAGTGCGGATTGGTAGATGTCACATGTCTTCGAATTTTTTGGTTCTAAGACATGCCGGTTTCCTCACGATGTTTTCCTTCACCGTTTTGAGAGCAGCGGTGATGAAATAAATTACACAAAGTAATGTGCCTGCCTGGGTTCGAACCCACGACCTACTGTTCCACCACTGGGCCACCTCTGCTCTTAGGCAGGCTCGATAGGCAGTCGCTCCATGTAAAATATTCAGCTGCATCCAGTTAGACAACCGACCCCAACATAGTTGGGTTTTTGCCCAACTAGGCAAATGATGATGATGCTAAAAGACTCATCGTAACTAGCGAAATAACTGTACTGTATACCTCTGCACCTTTTGATGACCACAGGCTAGAAGCTGATGAAACCTCACCTAACACAAGCGGCGCTATGGAAGATGATATTACATTCCCTCTGGAGAAGCTTCTTATCATCATCTGAGATGCCCAGCCCGTCCTCCGTGATGTCTCCGTTAATGATCTTGATCTTCTTGAAGCTGTCCGGGTTCTGCTCTCGGATGAGGTCGAATACCTGCCGGGGAAAAGAAGGGTTAGTATAGCAGAGGTGCTTTGAAGACATCAGGAAGACAGGATCATGAGCCATTTCAGCTTTATCTCCAAACGGTGCTGCGTTTTCCGAAAGAGATACCGCGGCCTCAGCACAAAGGGCTAAGGAACATGGGTGGTTTTTAATCAGTAGAAGTCTGACACACCCTTCCACTCTGCCACGATTTCCCAACCACCCAAAAAAAGGGTTGGTAACCAAGGCCGTAGGTAGGGGGAGGGGGGATTCAATCGTCCCCCTTAATTAAATCTCGAAAAACTTTAAAGTAACCAACCCAACGGAGCTCGCTTCGCTCGCTAATACACCCTGTGCTTTATCAGTAAGAATTGATACAAGGGACTCGTATTGTTCATTTCTAAATGATTTGACAAATTAAATAGATTATTCAAGGTCCGATTTATCCTAATTTATTCGAGGAGGAGTGTCAAAACTTTCGAGTTCGTTTCGCTTACTCCAAACGAGCAACAATCATTTATTTGAGTAAAGTTCCTCAGTTTAATGTTCAGAATGCTTAGTTGTCAGCTCGTCGAAAGCGATCATGACTTTATTTAGCCATTTTTTTTGGCCAGTGAAAAATCATGAAATAACCCCTCCCGCTCTGGGCAGAGCGAAAGAGAGTGTCAAACTTCTACTGACTAAAACCATCCATGTTCCTTCTTAACCCTTGTGCCGAGGCCGCGGTATTTCAAACAACCCGCAGCCCCAATCTAGCTCTTGAAGAGAAACTCACCGTCTTACTGCAAAGGTCTTTGAGTCTTTCTTCACAGCTGAGACCTTTCTTCTGTCTCATCAGAAGATAGATGGCGCCTACTTCTGGACAGCTCCGGAGAAGCTTCTCGATCAAAGCCTGGAATTAAAAAAGGTAAAATAAACGGTTTATTCTGCACAAAATAGGCGCACGTTATTTAAAGTGGAAGTGCCAGGGCAACCGGCGAAATTGGAAGGTTTTAACGCTTTTTACATAGTATGTAAAAAGCGTTAAAACATTTAGTTTAGGTAGTCTTAACGTGATTTCCTAGGCACAATGGAAACTCGATATGTAATGTGTGGTCACCCGTCCACAGTCTGACCCGAGGGATCATTCCCACTAGTTCTACAGCACAGTCCTACGATAGAATACCTCCTTCCTACTTCTGTTCTCCTAGTAGTTTGTGGGACTTTACTACCTACTACCTATCCCTTATTTTTCATCTCCAAAAAAATACGTTTCAATATCTCCTGCCTACTTCTATTCGCCTGGTAGTTTGTGCCGTATTTGTACCCTAAACTGTGTGATAGAACGAATGAGAAACTTGAGTCCCGCTGGTTTTACGATTTTGTAACAGTACCCTTATATCATAAAACTAGTGGGAACGACTACTAAAAAATGTTTAATAGGACCAGTAGAACTAGTGGGAATTTTTGTTCCCACTAGTTCTACGATTTCGTACCACCATGAATCGTAGAACTAGTGGGAAAAAAGTCCCAGTAATTCTATCGTAGGACTGTGCAGTAGAATTAGTGGGAATGATCCGACTCGAGTGGCTTGTTGTTATTTAGCTACAAACTCCTTACATGGTCTATATACGCATAGATTAAACAATAAACCCAGTCGAGCGTTTGAAACAATCAAACGCGTATAAACTGTAATTTTGAGCGATAGCTGCGTGTTTGCACTTTCTCCCTGGCGTCAATAATTGGTGGAGCTGATGAGTAGCGTAGCGTAAGTGCTAACATAATGTTGCATCACGCTTATAGTCTACAAAGGGGTAGACAGATTATGTTTTAGCCCCATATAATACTTCGGAAGGCACGTATTTAAGCCGGTGGTCCCGGCCGTCAAATGGCGGTCGTCAAACCATGTCAGAGGCCCTTGAGGCGGTTTAGAAGCTCTGACACTAGGGTGTGTGGGGTCGTTAGACCTCTGCCTACACGATAAGAAGAAGAAGACATAACTTACTTTCCCAACGAAGCCAGTTCCTCCAGTGACGAAGATAGTCTTCCCGCGGTAGAACTCAGCAACTGTGGGTGGCATCTTGAATTACTGGAACAGAAAGAATAATAAATGAATATAGAGAGATAGAAAGGAAAATGAATGATAAAAAAAGCTAGTAGGAACACATAAAACTTAGATTGGTCTTGTCCGAGTCCAAAAAGCCCTTGTAAGGTTCATGGACAATTTGCATTGAGCAAGTATTTGTAGTGAGCTATAACTTCTGAATAAATGATGAGCGAGCCAAGCGAGCTCACCCATTAAAAGAGAAGTCTGGTGAATCGTGATATTCGTGATGCTTTGTTTAAGTTTTCTTTTTAAATAAAGATAGGTACTAACCATTAATCATAAACACAGTTGTTCAGTGTATAAAACAGCTTAACTATTGGTGAAATCTAACCGAACTGTAACGTAACTAAAATTAGTTAACTGGTGTAAAACTATTACGTTATTCGATAGCTGCAACTATAAAAGCTATTACAGCTGCTAATTCAGATACTTAAGTAACGGAACGAAACATTGACTTGAGCTTCACAAAAAACTGAAACACTAAGACTGAAGAAACATCCACATTTCGTCAGTTCTTTTTGAGTTCCATGTAATAGGGGGAGAGTTATTTCTATTAGCTTTATGAGAAAGCTAATAGAAATAACTCTCCTTAAGTTCCTTAACTTTGCTAAAGATTTAGACCTTTTCAACGATCAATAATGTCTAAAACTTTGCCAAAGATCAATAATAAAAAATAAAAAATAAATTGTAAACTTTGCCATTACTTCTTAAAAAAAATGTAAGTGCATAAAGAGCAAAAAAAAAAATACTACGTCAGATGTACAAATTACTAGAAAATATCCTTGTCTTATCAGCTGTCTAAAAAAGTTCACTAATCAGGGTCACATTCCCAGGAGAGGTCAGGACAGATGGGCCAGAATCGTTACACACTGGGTGCGCCTGAAGACGGTCGTCGTGACCGAGGTAGACCCAAGAAACGTTGGCGTGACGATCTGGACTCGTTCGTGACTGATTGGCCAGAAAAGGCACAACACCGGGAGAGCTGGAAAGAAATGGGGGAGGCCTTTGTCCAGCAGTGGGACACAATAGGGTAATAAAAAAAAAAAGTCATGGACTACAATACGATGATTTTATCTTAAGAAAAATCTGACTAACTCAAACACTACTGAATGTCGGGGGAACATTTAGTTAACATTATTTGGAAGTTTGACATTTCGAAGTGTCAATTTAGTCTCTCAAATTAAAAACCACACTATAGGGACTACTAAAAAGCATTATTGTCTGACATCTAAACAATAAACGATAGCTTTTCGGGTTCCTTACTTAATTTGTTGCATTTTAACCCTACTATGATGTCCTGCAAGGAATACGTTGAGTTACCAGTAACCCTGTATTTCATCACCACTTACACGGTTCTCAAAAAGGTGAAGAAAAATATCGTGACCCAATTCACGGACGCAAACGCCAAACGCGGCTTAACCTTGACGACCGAGCCGTGCGTCTGTTATTATTTAGCCACGAATTGACGAAAGGTGCTAACAATTAATTTTCCTGACGGAATTAATAATTGCGATCGCGATTCTGTTTCCAAACATGTAAACATTAAAACATGATTTGGATACAAACAACTCTAACTGCCACACACAAAGTTCAGTTTGCTCTACGAGTTCATTGTTTTTATTGACTGACTTAGTAATGAGTATCGTAATGTATATGGATGGATAATTATGAATGTATCAATTCATTGGCAATGCGTAAATAAATTATGTTTTTGTTAAGCATCGGTGCCTGTCTGTGTAAGTCAGATATATGTAGTCACTACTTTATCCTACTAATCTAAGTTTGTAAGAATGTATATGTATGGATGGATGGATGGATGTTTGTTACTCTTTCACGCAAAAACTACTGAACGGATTTGGATAAAATTTGGTACACAGATAGTTTATAACCTGGATTAACACATAGGATAGTTTTTATCCCGACTTTATCTTCCCGTGGGATAATTTTCGAGGTGTTGCGGGCGAAGCCGCTGGCAGCACCTATTAGTGTATCTTTCTGTCTTTATCGCGTGGTTATTGTCTTACCTGGAGTCAGAGTTTATCGCCCATGGGCCTCTGTGCAATTTATTTCATCACCGCTACTCTCAAAACCGTGACGGAAAACATCGTGAGGAAACTGGCATGTCTTAGAACCAAAAAATTCGAAGACTTGTGACATCTGTGATACGCAATGGGCCCACGTGGTGGATTATAGTCCATCCCTCTCCTAGAGAGGAGGCCTGAGTCCCTGCAGGGGGAACAGTATAGGCTGATGATGATGACCTCCAATCTCCATGATCTCTGTAATGTAGTGATCAGCTCGATTTTTTAATTAGGAATCAATGTAAAGACATTGCTTCCTAATTCCTACCACAAATACATGATCCACGCAAAAAAAAAAAAACATTTCCTGACACATTGACTTGGGAATCGACCGACACCTCTCATTCTCAGCAGTTGTGCTTGCGACCACTACACCGTCTTCATCAATACAATTGACATACAAACACTTTTCTTGACATCTCTATTGACCTCAAAACCCGTTAATCATTGTGTGTATAAGAGTATATGTGTAAGTCTTAGATTGTAAAACTGTGCCTACAAACATACATGCAATAGTGACATATATATACTAACACTTGCTAATACCTTCGGTCAACAGTCAAAGAGTTGTATCATTGCCATCAAACTTCACTTTAGAAGGTGACAAACATTTCGTAAGGTATCGAATGGATGAAACGCCATCGAAGAGGTCGTGGCCACTCGTGGCTAATAACAACAGTCTTACCGAAGGGTATCGTATTATCCAGTTCTAACTTGGTCATGGAGTTCAGATTGGCAGTCTTTTTTTCTTAGCGTATGTTGTTCCACTGCTGAGCAAAAGCCTTCCCCCATTTGTCACAAACGCTTCAAGTCGTCGCGCCAATGTTTTCGAGGCCTCTTTCGGCGACAACGCCCGTCTTCTGGCACCCACCCGCTGCGTGACGACTCCAGCTCATCGGTTCTGATGCATTCTACAAACATGGCCTGCCCAATCCCACTTCAACCCAGCATTCTTAGTGCCCAGTTGCCCACATCAGCTATTCCGGTTTTTGACCGTATTGTGGTATTGCGTATTCTGTCGCTGAATACAGAATACCCAGTACGATTCGGTCCATCGCCCTTTGTTTTGACCTTGAGTTTAGACTTGCTACTCAGTAGGGAACTAGGGACCAAGTTTGAGCACCGTAGGTTAGGATTTTACCCACAAATTACACTCTACCTAGGGATAGGGCATAAACTACTACGTGGAGTCGGTTTTGCAAATCATACTTAAATGAGCTCATACGCCTTATTATAGACACAATTAAAAAGCCATTGTTATAAATCTCCTGGAGATTTATTAGCGGACGGGAGGATATAGAAAACAAAATTAATTTATTTTCTCTTTTATGAGAAAAAATAAAAAATAATGTTAAATAAAAGTTTATCGGACAATTAGTTTGCTAATTGAACCGACTGAATTATTTGGTGAACTTGTTGTATAATGATGAAATGACAACTCATGTTTTTGCAAATCGCTGCTTGGCAAGACGAAAAAATCTAATTGATGAACTGACAGGTCACCTCTTTCAATGTATTGTATGCTAATTTTTTTTTCTGATTCCCGATACCTTTTTGAATATTTAAAACTTTTTACACTTAACTAATTATACACATTTCGCCAGTTATTTATAAACTAGTTTTTGCCAGCGGCTTCGCCCGCGTGAAAATGACGATTCTCCATACAAACTTTCATCCCCTATTTCACTCCCTTAGGGGTTGAGTTTCGAAAAATCCTTCCTTATTCCTGGTCTACATTATAAAGGGAACCTCTGTGCAAAATTTCAGCTTTCTAGGTTCAAGGGTTTGGACTGGGCGTTGATGAGTCAGTCAGTCAGTCAGGACTTCTCTTTTTATTTATATTGATAGATAGATAGATGGATTAATTTGTGCCCGGTTGATGCCAATAGGCTTACTCCTTTTTACATGGAACTTTAAGAGGAAATGCGAGTGCTGTCTCTTTCTACTATCGCTGTCTCTCTCCGTCCTCCTGCCCTCAAATTCGTGCGATAAGGACAACTATAGAAAAAAGTTAGAATTCGAGGTTTGGCTCTCGCCTATTTCCTCCTCCAATATTGAACCAATTTAAAAGATATTTTAGACAATGAATAAGGAGGTTATATACTACGCCGCTATTTTTTTTCTTTTTTCGTTAATAGTTGTCAAATTTGTAGACTAGGACTCTGTTAACAGCGATCTAAACAAGCAATTTTGAGCATTTTTTGAGGGTTCTAGTGCTTATAAAAATAATTTATCACCAAAAAGGAAAACATAGGGGCATAGAAATAGTTAATATTTATTATTCTGTAAAAAACCATTGCTCTAGGGTCATTAACCAAAAAGAAAACAGGCGAGAGCGTTTGTATGGAGAAAAGACCACTCGCGTTTCCTCTTAACACGACTGGTAAAATATGGGTGTGGTTTAGGGCAGTTGACTGACAAAAAAAAATATGATTCTGTGTAGTCCGTCTACTAAACTATCGAAAAATATTTGATACGTGTATTTTTTTTTAATTTATCAAGTCAATAAAACATTACGAAAATAAAACGTATCAAAGATCGTGAGTGGAGGCTGGGGAGTTGGGGACGTCACTTTCTGGTAAAAAATTTACCAAACTGACGTCGCACGACTTTTCGAAGCACGATATCGTCTTCATTTTTTGTTTACCTTCGTGAAAAAAAAAAAACGTGTTCATTATTTTTACCCGACTGCGGCGAAGCCCAAAAGGAGGGTTATGTGTTTGACATGTATGTATGTATGTCCGTTTCTTTGTTCCCTCATAACTCCTAAACGGATGAAGGGATTTGAATTAAATATACGTCGTTAGATTCGTCTTGATGGCGCGAGTGTTATAGGCTATAATATTTCCAATACCATCAAAATAAAGGGTTTTAAAAGGAGATTACAAAAATATAAAACACTTATATATGTTTAAAAGAAATTCAAAGTGACTAATCCTGTAGAAAAGCACAAAAAGTGCTTGTTTTTTGCTTTTCAGTTTTTTCAGTCGGGTTTTTAAGTTTTTTAACTATTTTTTTTTAAATCTATCTGATGGACTAACTAGATTTTTTTGTCAACTACCCTATTTATAATAATAATATGTAGTAACTGCGTCTGTGATCATTTTACGAATTTTAACGCAATTACTATTATTATTTCTTCGTGGAAGTTGATAATGACATCGCAACTATATCCGTAAAGCATTTAAATACATTTTCAGTTTCCGTTCACGAAGTTTTTGCATTCAAAATAAAGTAATTTACGTAAATACATAATTAATGATCATGAAACAATGCATTGGCCATGTAAGCCAGTCAGGAAATTAAATAATAGCTTAAGTTTCTAAGGACAGGGGTTAACTCAAAAATAAATTCATTTTTGACTTGCAAGCTTCAAACACAGGGCGATGTATGAAAGCGTTAACGATTTCAAACGTCGATTTTGCGAGCAGCGATTTTTCGCTCGTTTGTTTAAGGTGGTACCCTGAGCAAATAACCTTGAGCATTTGCTCCCTCTTTGCCGCACCCCACCTCTACAATACTTCGTAAACTATTACTTGCGCCACCTGGCGAACTTCATACGAATACAAGTAAAATTCACAGATCTAAGAAGTAATAGATATGGCATTCAAAGAAATATTTTTTTATGAAATGTTATAATGAATTCAGTTACTATACTCACGTCGATAAATAGGTAGGTACTTTCAACTTTTACAGTGATACAAATATTACGATTACGAAAATGAGCTCAAAATTAAAATCCAAGATGGCGCCGATGAAAATTTTTGGTTTATTCGTCATGGGTGTCGTTTTCATGGTTTTCAGGGTCGCTGATTACGAAAATGAGGTCAAAAATGAAAATCCAAGATGGCGCTGACTAAGATCTTTGGTTTTTCCGTCATGGGTGTCGTTTTCATGGTTTTAGGGGTCGCTGATTACGAAAATGAGGTCAAAATGAAAATCCAAGATGGCGGCCATGAAAATTTTTGGTTTTTCCGTCATGGTTGTCGTTTTCATGGTTTTAGGGGTCGCTGAATACGAAAATGAGGTCAAAATGAAAATCCAAGATGGTGGCCAGGAAAATTTTTGGTTTTTCCGTCATGGGTGTCGTTTTCATGGTTTTTGGGGTCGCTGATTACGAAAATGAGATCAAAATGAAAATTCAAGATGGCGCCGACGAAAATTTTAGGTTTTCCGTCATGGGTGTCGTTTTCATGGTTTTTGGGGTCACTCATTACGAAAATGAGGTCAAAATGAAAATTCAAGATGGCGCCGACGAAAATTTTAGGTTTTCCGTCATGGGTGTCGTTTTCATGGTTTTTGGGGTCACTGATTACGAAAATGAGGTCAAAAGGAAAATCCAAGATGGCGCCGACGGTTTTTGGATGTTCCGTCATGGGTGTCGTTTTCATGGTTTTTGGGGTCGGTGATTACGAAAATGAGGTCAAAATGAAAATCCAAGATGGCGCCGACGAAAATTTTTGGTTTTTCCGTCATGGGTGTCGTTTCCATGGTTTTTGGGGTCGCTGATTACGAAAATGAGGTCAAAATAAAAATCAAAGATGGCGCCGACGAAAATTTTGGTTTTTCGACTATATATATATATATAAAACGACACCCATGACGGAAAATCCAAAAATTTTCGTCTGCGCCATCTTGGATTTTCATTTTGACCTCATTTTCGTAATCAGCGACCCCAAAAACCATGAAAACGACACCCATGACGGACAATCCAAAAATTTTCGTCGGCGCCATCTTGGATTTTCATTTTGATCTCATTTTCGTAATCAGCGATCCCAAAAACCATGAAAACGACACCCATGACGGAAAAACCTAAAAAATCTTTACCGCCATCTTGGATTTTCATTTTGATCTCATTTTCGTAATCAGCGACCCCAAAAACCATGAAAACGACACCCATGACGGAAAAACCTAAAATTTTCCTAGCCGCCATCTTGGATTTTCATTTTGACCTCATTTTCGTAATCAGCGACCCCAAAAACCATGAAAACGTCACCCATGACGGAAAAACCTAAAATTTTCCTAGCCGCCATCTTGGATTTTAATTCTGAGCTCATTTTCGTAATCGTGCCAATATTATTTTGTATCACAGTAAAAGTTGAAAGTACCTACCTATTTATCGACGTGAGTATAATAACTGAATTCATAATGACCAAAAGTATTTGGACGCACCAATAAATATTTCATAAAAAAATATTTCATTGAATGCCATATCTATTACTTGAAATTACTTCTTAGATCTGTTGATAATGTGACGTAAGCAAGCGAGCGCATGAGCCGACGCGGCGCGGTGACGAGCGACACGGGTTCCCCCTTCGAGGCCTGGCGGCATACTGAATGTCAATAGATACGGTTGCGAATACGCTCAGAATTTTGCATAAAAATCTTTATAAAATCAAATTTTGGGTTTTTGAAAAAAAAAAATCGTACCATAATGTTCATTATGAAATTGCTTATCCATTAGTGTAAAAACAAAATAAAAACAATTGTTAGTTTTGGAGAAGTAGCATGTTTTCAATAATTATTTCTCATTTCTGTGGTTTCGTTGTGAGGGGATTAATTAAATATTTTACTTAAAAAAGAAAAAAACAAAACGTACCATTTTGAAGGTAAGAGTATGTAGAAATTAAATGTATTTTTTGTTGGTTGATATATCTTTTTTTTTAAGAGTTATAAGCTCCAGAAAACTGCATAAAAAACGGCTAGAGCTACGTTTTGCTGGGGGACGCGCCTTAAAATGCAGCGTTCGTTGCGGTGGACCCGCCTCTCAGTAAATAAATAAAAAAGCACGTGACAAGCCTTCTGCATGCGCCGCGCGACGGCGACCGCGTCTCTGTAAACGAGCCCTTATAGTTTATTTCAGCGCATGTCGATACCATTTTCAGGACCATTTTTTATGCTTCATTTTCGCCAGCACCAACTATCATGATACCGGTATCGCG
The DNA here is from genome assembly GCA_949316265.1 of Diarsia mendica. NCBI lineage: Eukaryota > Metazoa > Arthropoda > Insecta > Lepidoptera > Noctuidae > Diarsia > Diarsia mendica. The sequence goes on from OX438916.1 coordinate 11,971,154, forward strand.
TAACTCCTAATCGACTGTCGGTTGATTGATGAAACTTAGCGGAAACTATAGCAATGTATGTCTAATTATATATTGCGAGGGAAGCACGGAAGTGTTTTTGTTAAATAATGAAAAGTATAATAATATGTTAAAATATGTATGGATAGATCAAAAATCGGGTTTGGTCGGTAACAGTTAGAGTTTAAAATCAATGCTCTTGAGTTGATTTTATTCCGTTATGTGACTATTTGATGAAAAAGGCATTCAAGGAAGTAATATGAACTGAGAGGGTTGTAGTATTGGTGATTTTAATCATTATTGCTCTGTAAAGTCACATTAATTGATACGGTCGCGAATCCTATTTTATTTAACACTAGCTGTTGCCAGCGGCTTCACCCGATACAACTCGAATTATCCCACGGGAAGTTAAAATTGGGATAAAAACTTTCCTATGTGTTAATCTAGCTTATAAACTATCTGTGTACCAAATTTTATCCAAATCCGTTCAGTAGTTTTTGCGTGAAAATGTAACAAACATACGCACACTCACGCACTCACACATTCACACACTCACAAACTATCGCATTTATAATATATTTTATTTTTTTCGGCAAATTTCAAAAAACGTAAGAAAATTCAAATTTCGCGGGCTACCTTGTCGCATTATTTTGCCAAAGAGCGATGGAACGTAGTATTCTCAATATTAGACTCTCTGATCGAATGGGCAACACCTTAATCTGGTCTAACGCAGGTATTGCCGATGTTGGCTGCGGGTTGTTCGAAAGAGATACCGCGGCCTCGACACAAAGGGCTAAGAAGGAACATGGGTGGTTTTTAGTCGGTAGAAGTCTGACACTCCCTTCTGCTCTGCCCAGAGCGGGAGGAGTAATTTGATGATTTCCCAGCCGCATAAAACAAAAGGCGTGTTTATGTAAGTACCTATGTAATTAAATTCAATTGCTTCCAGTCAATGAATATCAATTATTTTAAATGCAAATATTATGTTAACGAATAATTATTTTGTTAATTCAATGAATAAAAACATCTTCAGGTCAAAAACCGATGATATTAGTGACCTGTGACTATTTAATAGAGGGTAAAGACCCCTTTCGTAATAAAGAGAATTAATAAAGATTATACGTTAACTCTTGAGAGCAGGTGGCGGCCCAGTGGCTCGGCCTCGACTTACGAACAGTCGTGGGTTAGAATACAGGCTGCATACACGATTTATACTCGATACACTGCTCTCAAAATGGGCAAGGAAACATCGTGAGGAAACCGGCATGTCTTAGAAACAAATAACCCTCCTTTTGGGCTTCGCCGCAGTCGGGTAAAAATCGAAGACATGTGTCATCTACCAACCCGCACTGGGCACGCCGGTGAATTATAGCCCATCCCTCTCCTAGAGAGGAGGCTTGAGTGCATGTTTACGTAAGTACAGGCGTCGCGCGGCGCGTGCTGCGTTTTTAATTCAAACACAAATATTGATGAATTGCCAATTTGTTAATTTGTTTGTCTAGTGGTTAGTGACCCTAACTGCTATGCCGGAGGTCGTGGGTTCGATTCCCACCCAGGACAAATGTTTGTGTGATGAGCACGATCATTTGTTCTGTGTCTGGGTGTAATTTATCTATAATATGTATGTATTTAGAAATATATAAGTATGTTTATCAGTTGTCTAGTACCCATAATACAAGCTCTGCTTAGCTTGGGACTAGATGACGTTGTGTGATAGTTGTGGAATATTATTTATTTATTTATTTAATTTATGTACGTACCTGATTAACCTTAATTAAGTTTTAATTTTATTAGTATTATCCAATGTTAACCAAATATTTAATCTTAGTTTCATTAATTTATTATTCTGTTATTGTATTAATTGCCAATCATTTTAATCCATTGAATTTATTACTATTATGTTGATTTGTTTGTTAAATTGATTTTATAATTTATAATTCACGACTTATTGCTATGTACATAATTAAAGTGTAATAATATTTTGCATGTGGTGTTAGCCTGTAAATAATTGTTGCGCTCATAATTAATGTATATTATGTAATTTTAAATGAAATGCAACGTGTAAACAATTGTAGGCTAACCTAAATAAATAAATAAATAAATAAATAAATAAATAAATAAATAAATAAATAAATAAATAAATAAATAAATAAGTAAATAAATAAATAAATAAATAAATAAATAAATAAATAAATAAATAAATAAATAAATAAATAAATAAATAAATAAATAAATAAATAAATAAATAAATAAATAAATAAATAAATAAATAAATAAATAAATAAATAAATAAATAAATAAATAAATAAATAAATAAATAAATAAATAAATAAATAAATAAATAAATAAATAAATAAATAAATAAATAAATAAATAAATAAATAAATAAATAAATAAATAAATGAAAAAGTTAGCGATTTCAAATGTCGATTTTACGAGAAGTGATTTTTCGCTCGTTAGTTTAAAATGCAGCGTTTGTTGCTGTGGACCCGTCTCTCAGTAAGCACGAGACGAGCCTTCTGCACGCGCCGCGCGACGACCCGCGTCTCCGTAAACGAGCCCTGAGTTCCTGCAGTCGGAACATTATAGACTGATGATCAATAATACTCTATGCTGATGATGATACGTTAACTCTCGCTGACTGCCTTGTTGGTCTAGCTAGAGGTCGCATACGTGGTGGCTTTGCATGACCCATTTGCTTACATCACACAAGTTTTTATAATTTGTTGTATTTTCTTTTACATTTTAATTGCATAGATTTTTTAATGTCAAGTGAAAATGTGGAGTTAAAGCCTACCTAACACAAGCATCTCCTTGCTTCACAACTGACCTCAAAATCATGTTTGTTTGACCTTATGTAAACATGGTAAATTCCCCGTTTTAAGAGGAAATGCGAGTGCTGTCTCTTTCTACTATCGCTGTCTCTCTCCGTCCTCCTGCCCTCAAATTCGTGCGATAAGGACAACTATAGAAAAAAGTTAGAATTCGAGGTTTGGCTCTCGCCTATTTCCTCCTCCAATATTGAACCAATTTAAGGGCCGGCTCCGGAAATCGAAGGTTGGGAATGTCATAGAAATAGATAGAAAACGATGCTCCACAACCTTGAAATAAATCACACAGCTAGCCAATGAATGTAACTTGTTATTGAAACTTTCGAATTTAAGATAATGCTTATGGATAAGTGTAAAAAAAAATCAGAAAATCACTAAAAACGAGTAAATCGCACTCCCGTATTGTAACAACTGAGTCGTAATTATTGAGAATTTTTAAATGAATTTTATTAAATAATAAAGTTAAAAGTATAAAGTAGTCACTGAAAGCTTCATTTTTTAATAAACATACTCTCATTTTGTGTAAAAAAATCACAAACTTGCCTATGTTTTTCGCTCAAAATCTTCATACAAATTACTATGAAGCGGAGCGCTTTCTTATCAAGCTTCGACGGACCCACTCGTGGCTCAGTCTGCCACGCGCCTCCAACGTGAGAGCACGTCGATTTGCGCCGCATCGGCAGATCGCAGTCGAACCGTGTACGTACACAAAATCAGTGCACAGTGGTCTCGCGACAAACTTTTGTGATACCATAATAGTTTTGAAATTGAGTAAGTATACTTTATATATTATTGTGAATTTGCATTATATTACTCGTAAATTAGATAGTAGGCAATGTACTGGTAGGTATGTGTTTCTTATTGTGTATTTGTGTTTTTTTTTTGTGCGTCTGATTTGACATTACTTACATTTCGTTCGTAGAACAAAAACATCAAAAATTCTGGTTGTTTACATTTTCATTATACTAATTCTTAATTATCTGATAAACGCGTGGACCGATTTATATGATTCAAACGGATAGAATGGTTTTATACCTAGAATTTTCATTTGACAAAAAGTCGTTAAGATATCTCAACAAACAAAAAATCTCATTTTCAAGTTGCTCTCGTAATTAACCAACAAAAAAGATACCTACTATGGCGCACAGATATAAGCCGCGCGCGGAGCGTTTGCATGTATGAAGATACCGTACTTCCCCCTTTTTAGAGTTCCGTAGTCAACTAGGAACCCTTAAAGTTTCGCCATGTCTGTCTGTCCGTCCGTCTGTCCATCCTCGCTTAATCTCTGTTACCGTTAGCACTAGAAAGCTGAAATTTGGTACCAATATGTGTATCAATCACGCCGACAAAGCGGTTAAATAAAAATTGGAAAAAAAATGTTTTATTAGGGTAGCCCCCCTGTATGTAAAGTGGGAAGTGTTTTTTTTTTAAATTTCAACCTTAAGGGTAAACAACAAGCCAACGGCACGAACTAGTTGGTGGGCGGGGCTAAAATGCATGCTATTACATCCGACGTCACGAGCGAAATGCATAGAGCGAAAGAGACACAACTAAAACGGGCGCGCGATTGTTTCTATGCAGACCTTTGGTAGTATGGATACCATGAAAAATCCATTGAATGTATATGTTCAAAATATAATTATTTGAATTCTTTAATAACTAATCTATGTCTGTATGGTTTTACTTTTTTAATTTTCGTACTATATACGTAACTTATTTACGCCCAAAGATGGTTAAAATTAGTGCTAAAATATGAAAGTTTCGACGCTCATAACTTTCAAACCAATATTTTTTTTCCAATTCTGCTTCCATAGAGACCTAGATAATGACAAGACTAGTAGATACAATTTTTAATTTTGAACCTACACCGTCAACCAGAGGAGTAATCACCCTATTACGTTTGTATGGAAGAATGACTTGCTTGTGCAACCTTAACGTGCGATATATTGTTGGAAAGGTATTTAAAAATGAATAGGGGTTTACTAAAATCATTTTTTGATAATGTCAATAATTTCGGAAATAATCGCTCCAAAAGTAAAAAACAATGTGTCCCCCTCCCCCCCTCTAACTTTTGAACCATAAGTTTAGAAAATATGAAAAAAAACTGAAAAGTAGAACTTTATAAGGACTTTCTAGGAAAATAATTTTGAACTTGGATGGAAACAACAGTTTTTGTACAAAAAAGACAAAAAGTTGCACAAAATAATTTCTGGACTAAGTTTGTAGTATAATCGTATATATGCAAGCATTTTTTTGAACTTCGTTTACATATTTTACGGACGGACGGACGGGAAACTACGGAACCCTACACTGAGCGTGGCCCGACACGCTCTTGGCCGGTTTTTTTTATAGGTACTATGGTTAAACGTATCAAATTTTATTTGTGAATAACAGTGTAGGCATTTATCGTTGTAGCCCTGTAGGTCCGGCCGTGTGGAGGAGCCCTGCACATTGTGTGTGTGTGTGTGCTTATCTGTCTTCATTTTATTTCATTAGGTATCTGATATGTTATATTTATTGCAGAATCAAGAATATCCGGCACTAATCATGGAACCGGAGCTGCAGCCTGATGAACATGAACTGGTTGTTGGCCGCAGATTGGTCGACGTTGACTTTGTTTTTAAGCAATAGGGGATCGGACAAAAAAAAACTAATTAGTCCGTCAGATAGATTTCCAAAAATTATTGGACACGTATTTTTTCTTTTTTCACGTAAACTTAAAATGAAGACGATACAGTGCTTCAAAAACTCGTGTGACGTCATATGATAGTACATTTTGACGACACAAGTGACGTTTCAAGCCCCACTCCAAGATCTTTGACGCGTTTTATCTTCGTCATTTTTTATTGATTTGATAAAACAAAAAACACGTATTCAATATTTTTCGATAATCTAACTTACGGACTAAACAGAATCATATTATTTTGACCCTGTCCGATCCCCTATTGCAAGATTTATGTGATCACGGTTTTCAGTACAATATATTATTTTTGTAATTGGGAATAACAATTTCATTTTGTATTGTGCATCTAAAATAATAAAATTATATAGTACAATTTAATATATGTACATTATTAATCTCGCTATGCTAATAAATCTAATAATCACTAATAATCACATATTTGACCACATATTATTATCAAAATCAGTGACAATAAAGTTACAATTTAGTTGGCGAGTCAAAGTCTGACGTGGCGACCCACTGTGCATACCTACATGTGTGCGTGTGCGGTGCGCGAGCCTCGATCGTTGTGAGTGTAGCGCTAAAAACCTAAACTTCGCGCGGCGCGTCCGCGAAGCTGGCCCTTAAAAGATATTTTAGACAATGAATAAGGAGGTTATATACTACGCCGCTATTTTTTTCTTTTTTCGTTAATAGTTGTCAAATTTGTACACTAGGACTCTGTTAACAGCGATCTAAACAAGCAATTTTGAGCATTTTTTGAGGGTTCTAGTGCTTATAAAAATAATTTATCACCAAAAAGGAAAACATAGGGGCATAGAAATAGTTAATATTTATTATTCTGTAAAAAACCATTGCTCTAGGGTCATTAACCAAAAAGAAAACAGGCGAGAGCGTTTGTATGGAGAAAAGACCACTCGCGTTTCCTCTTAATAATGTTACTTGTCATGCCAGTTTAAAAACTTATGTAACCTTTTAAAATTGAAATAAACACTTTTATTTATTTGTATTATTTATGTATCGCTATCATCTCTTTAGCATTTTCCTAAATATTTTAGTGAATCGGCATCCAGTATAAAAGAATGCAGCTGAATACCAGTATTTTACATGGAGTGACTGCCTATCTGACCTCCACAACTCAATTAGTACTGGGAAATATGATACACCTTGGTAAGACTGGTGGTCAGATATTCAGGCCACTGACTACCTGTTACGACTGTCATTTGTAAATCCGTAATGGGTGGTCAACCAAAGCATCTCCAGGTGGAAGGCTTTTTTTATTATTTTAAACGGGCTTGCTCTTGACTTCAATCTTGCCCTAAGGGCAGAGATGATGGAACGAGCTTACCCAGTAGAAGCCTGTTTACTCGCGACTTAAACAGATTATGAACTGGGAAAAACCGACGCAGACAGGGAATTCCACTCCTTTGCAAAAGGTCGATGAAGCCGCCAAAGCAGCTCTCACTAGACAAATAGTAAGCAAGGCAAGAGACGCCCCCGTCGGGGCTGCGGATTATCGAACACGACCTCGGCACAAGGGCGAATAAGGAACATGGGTGGATTTTAGTCAGTAGAAGTCTGACACTCCCTTCCGAGCTGCCCAAGAGCGGGAGGAGTTATTTGATGATTACCCTCCCCCCAAAAATAAAAAATAAAAGCCAAGAGATGTTCTGCAGGGGCCGACACCTGTCAGGGCTGCGGGTTGTTTGAAATAGATACCGCAGCTTCAACACAAAGGGCTAAGAAGGAACGAGGGTGGTTTTTAGTCCGTATAAGTCTGACACTCGCTACCACTATGCCCAGAGACGGAGGAGTTATTTGATGATTTCCCACCCTCCAAAAAAAAAAAGGCTATATAGAGATTGATGATGTTAAGGGTGAGCTTCCAGTCTAACCGGATGTGATGATGTGATGAAGCAACTGTTTATTGATTTGAAGTTTCATCTCAAAAAAACTCAATAATATTTGATTACCGAATATCCTCCGATAAACATATCATCTTAATTGTTCAATTAAGTGGTTAAGGGCGAATATATGCACGCACTTTGTGAAATTCGATGATTTAAGTAACAGAGTTATTATTTTGTTTTTTTTTTTAATGTTTTTTCCAGGTCAGTGTCGGGTTGCATCTTGATTAAAATATGATCGTGTCCGTGACCGTGAAGGGAGCGTTCAAGTATTACGTAACGAATTTGGGGTCTTGATATACGTTACGTTACGATGCGTTACAGAGGTGTTTGAACTACGCGTTACGTAATATTTTTAAAACGTTTTTTATCTCAAAATTTCTAATTTTACGTAAATACAAAATTTCTAATCTATTCTATCTATTTTTTATAAATAAAAAGAGAAGTCCTGACTGACTGACTCATCAACGCCGCAGCCCAAACCCTTGGACCTAGAAAGCTGAAATTTTGCGCAGAGGTTCCCTTTATAATTTACGGAAGAGCGGAGTCTCCTACTACAGGCATTATTTGCTTAAAAGGAGACTCCAATCATCAACTAATGTAAGAAATATTGTTTTACGCAAATAAATATTTTGTATTTGTATTTTTGTATAATGTAGACAAGGAATAAGGAAGGATTTTTCGAAATTCAACCCCTTAGAGAATTAAATAAGGGATGAAAGTTTGTATGGAAAATCGTTATTTTCAAGCGGAAGTCGCTGGCAAAAGCTAGTTTTACGTAAATATGGTCACTTGGTGGTTATCTGTCGTAACGTTTTACTCGGGGGTGGGGGAGTACAGAAAAAAGTTACGGTGCGTTACATGGGGGGTAGGGGGGTAAATGATATCCAAAATATGCATTGCGTAATACTTGAACGCTCCCATAGTTAGGTGTGGAATTTCACTTTTATAGAAAACAGCTGATCTTTTTATGGTTCCGTACCAAAAGGGTAAAACAGGACCCTATTAGACTCCGCTGTCCGTCCGTCTGCCAGCAGGCTGCATCTCATGATCCGTGATACTTAGCTAGACAGTTGAAATTTTCACAGATGATGTATTTCTGTTGCTGCTATAACAACAAATATACAACATACGTGATATTTTCGGGATGTCATAAAGTTGATTCTAAAAATAATTATTTGAAAAAAAACTTAATCTAACCAAAAACATTAAAATTCGTTTAACAACGTGAAAAAGTCAAACTTTATTTTAACCTCTAACTCAACCTACCCATTTAAAGCTAAAACACTCACTATGTAATTCAATTATCACTGTATCACTCGATTGATAATTGCCCTCCTCCTCTTTTAAAGTCCGCTAAATAACCTTTAGTCATTAAAAAACTTGTCACAACCTTATTTATAACCAAACTAGCGACCCGCCCCGGCTTCGCACGGATGCAATGCTGATTTATATTATACATATAAACCTTCCTCTTGAATCACTCTATCTATTAAAAAAAACCGCATCAAAATCCGTTGCGTAGTTTTAAAGATTTAAGCATACAAAAGGACATAGGGACAGAGAAAGCGACTTTGTTTGTATGTAGTGAAAACTCTCCTTTTCCACCACAGTCGGTCAAAAAATTTAAAACATTTTTTTGGGTTAGTGCTGATTGGGAACCTTTCTTATTTCACTCCGAAAGTTATTGTATAACTACATTTATTTATTTATTGTTCACAAAATCCACCGCTCTTTGAAATTTTATCTTAAGAATATTAAGCTGAACTTACCTACAGCCAATTACGCCAATTAGCCATTTACATAGATACATAAATAAAATTGGTTCTTGATAGCCCCCGAAAATTAAAAAAAATGTAGGTAGAGTCAAGCATAAGTCACTAATTATTTATTTTTACATAAGTTCTTACATTTTGCTTGACACATTTTATACTCATCATTCTTGTTAATAATATTCGTCAAACTGGCATAATTTTAAACATATTTTACGAACACACAAAAATCTAACCGTGTGTTTTTTACAACCTTCATCATAATATTAATATCATAAACGGGATATTTACCAATATAAGTTTTTAAACTGACATGGTCACTGACATTACTATTAATACTGTAAACGGGATATTTACCATGTTTTGATATTGTTGCGAGTTCCCGATATTTCGGCGCTGTTACAAGCACCATGATCACGGATAAACTGACGTCATTGCGGGTGGATGTTTATGAGCAGACAAATCGGTCTACCCTCTTTCTCTCTTTTTCTTTTTTTTTTTGGGATATTTACCATGTTTGATTTTATCAAACATGGTAAATATCCCGTTTATGATATTAATATTAGTGTCAGTGACCATGTCAGTTTAAAAACTTATATAACCTTCATCATATTTATTTATTTATGCACATATTTGATATTCTAACAAAAAAAAAAAAACAAAAAAATGAATCAATTTTCGGGGGGAAAACCAGAATAGTGGAAATCATCGCTAATCTAAACTAACTCTCTACTAATAACACTAACATAGCATGTAAGTACAGTTTGTTACTAACCACTAACTACGTATGGACTGCTTAGGTCTGAAATAAAAATATTTTATTTATTTATTTAAATTTTTACTCCACTGCGAGTCTGCGACGAAGCTTAAAATTCTGCTTACCCATTAAAAGCCAAAATATAAACATTCACCCATAAAATTATCACTGTATCAATATTAATCGCGAACGTAACTAAATAACAAGCCTCCTCCTCTTAAAGTAGTCATTTAAAAATCTTGTCACAAACCTAATTTATTATTTAAACTCTTAATCCTTCTTTCCACCACAGTCGGACAAAAAACGCATCATTATTTTTTGGATTAGTACTGATTCCCTCCATTCTTGTTTCTCCTCAAAAATGTATCTGTTTTGTATAATTATGTGTTTTATCAATTAAAATCAAAGAGAGAAAAAAGTATCTACCAGTTATATTTTTGTATATTATATTATTGTTCAAAAATAAGTTTTTAAACTGACATGGTCACTGACACTACTATTAATATCATAAACGGGATATTTACCATGTTTGATTTTTGTTTCGAGTTCCCGATATAAAAAAAAAACATGGTAAATATCCCGTTTATGATATTAATAGTGGTGTTGTTCAAATATGTTTAGAATCAGCACTAACCCAAATACTTAACCTCTAGTTCTGCTTACCCATCTAAAGATATTAAACACTCACCGATATATTACCACTCAATCAGACTCACTGAGCACTGTAGTACGACTGTGCATGAGTTGATCGCAAACGCATTGTAAGTTTTATTGTCGCTAGGGTTCACACTTCCCAGTTATTTTAGATTGAAGAAGTTTTCCGGACAAAATTTTAAAAATGTCAAGGTAAAGCGTTGATTAAAGGGATTTATTTTGTGATTTTTTTTGTGAATTTTTTTTTGTTACTATTTAACATTTTATTTAATAGAGTATACTAACTAAAAAACTAAATTTGTTAAAAAAGCTAAAAAAGTAGTGAGATTCATGTAATACCAAGTCAGTTAATTTATTTAGTCCCTCCTTAGGGGGGGACCTTCAATCTGAAGTTATTACGTAATTAGCTAACCTAACAACATCTTATAGTGACCATATTATATACTACTAGCTTTTGCCAGCGGCTTTGCCCCCGTGAAAATGACGATTTTCCATAAAAATTTTCATCCCCTACTTAATTCCCTGGGTTGAATTTCGAAAAATCCTTCCTTATTCCTTGTCTACATTATAAAGGGAAGCTCTGCAGCTTTCTAGGTTTAGGGTTTGGGCTGGGCGTTGATGAGTCAGTCAGTCAGTCAGGACTTCTCTTATAGAAGAAGACTAAAAATCTTTGATGTTTTAAATAAATAGACTGACTTGACCATTGCATCGCATTCGCCCATTTTAATGTCTAATCGCCATCGCATTTTTTTCAGCATGAGGTTTTGAATGTTATATTAGAATGCCGGATGTTTTAGAATTCCATACATATTCCGGACACTGCGGATAAATTCTGTTTGTCTGTGTGACAACCCCAACTTTACGCGTCAGATATACAAAAGTGTGCTCGTCTGTCTGTTTATTTAATTTAACCGACTTTAAAAAGGAGGAGGATATCAATTCATCGGAATCTTTTTTTTATGTTTGTTTTCCGATTACTCGTAGATGGCTGGACGAATTTGGATTTTTTTATTTTATTTGAAAGGGTATATTATATACTTTTATCGTTATCAATTCATCGGAATCTTTTTTTATTATATACTTCCCAGGTGGTCCCATGATCAAACCAGTATCTGATGATGGATCCTGGAGAAGTGGATATAACTCTTAAAATTTTTCTTCATTTGTTGGAAGAGTACTTTCTTGGAACTGAACTGTTTCGAGAAAAGGATGGTACGGCCGTGACGCTTTTTGTACGACTTGGCGTTGCCGTGCCCCTAGATCTACTTATACAATGCAGTTTTGCATCCGCATCAAATTTCAAATTTCACAAAATACATAAATTATTATAATCAATTTAAATTACAGTTCAAACGTATAAAGTATTAAAAAAAAAATAGTTGCAGGAATACGGCACGGTTGGCGCAGTGCAATGGCTCCAGCAATGGATTGCTGCGCTGCGTGTCGCGGGTTCGATCCCCGCACGGGACATATATTTGTATGACCTACAGATAGTTGTTCCGGCTCTGGGTATTTGTGTATGTGAGTTAAATGTTTGTGAACGCACCCAATACAGGAGAAATTCCTAGTGTGGGGCAACGATTTTTAAAAGAGAAAAAAAAAACTAGCCAAGTAGGAGAATTCGCACATGAAGGGTTCCGTACCAACGGCAACAAAATCACGTTTGTATTTAATATTATAACTCATTATTCATATACATATAACTCAATATTCTGTGAATATTTCAAGCGTCCATCTGTTGCCGTTACCAATATCGAGCAAAAACAATTAAAAACATCACGTTTATCACGGTTCATGAGATACAGCCTGGTGACAGACGGACAGAGAGACATACAGCAACAGAACCACATTTTTTTTTATAATAAAGATTTAGATTCCTATTATTTACGTCATAAAAGTTCAAATACAGTTAGTTAGACAAGTTTTGAATTGTCAAGGATAAATCCATAATTGTCAGTTCTTTTAGATTATTTTTATTAGATCAAAAAGTTAATTATATCTTAAATGCATTTGTGCTCATCTGTCGATTGAGCTAGTGTTTTAGAATAACCTGCATATTGTGGTTTGGGGCTGCGGGTTGTTCGAAAGAGATACCGCGGCCTCGGCACAAGGGCTAAGAAGGAACATAGTTGGTTAACCTCCCCCCCCCCCCTAAAAAAAAGGGCATAACAACTAAATGAATAAATGTTTGCGTTAGGAAAGAAATCAGACAAGATGCGTTTAAACATGGTGGTTTAGGTACACTTACCGATTTATAAATGTACGAAAAAAAATACCTACCATTTTTTTATTGATTCGGGTCGAGAATCATATTAGTAAAGTTAACAATAACATTGCAAAACGACAGCTTGTATTTATAACTGTGTGGGGTGTCTATCGACCGCTCTCGAGAAATGATTATGGTGGTTTTTAAAATACGTCACTACATCACTACTATTATAGAACAAAGTCTTCCACCACGTCTGTGTGTTCGCGATAAACTCAAAAAAAAAAGTAAAAAACTAAAACCCGACTACGACAAAAAAAACGACGCTGAAAAAGTATGAAACAAGATTTTCAGGATAGAACAAAAAGAAAAGCCGTAGTCACACGGTATTGAAGTGTTTAGGTTAGTACCTTTTAACGTGTGACTACGGCTTTTCTTTTTGTGTTATCCTGAAAATCTTGTTTCATACTTTTTCAGCGTCGTTTTTTTTTTATTTAAACAATTTTGGTGTTAAATATTGTTTTACTCTTTACTTTTTGGCCGCTAGAGGGCGTGATTTTAAATTTGAGCAATATTTTAGAAATGTACAAGTGAGGCTCTTTCAAATGATACCAAACACGGCGTATTTATCTCCATTTTTATTTTTTAAGCCTTACTTTTTGTCCGCTAGAGGGCGCCAAATCGCTTTTTGTGACACGTCACGTAGCCTATGTTCAGCGGAAAATTAAGACGGTTCTAACGATACCTCATATGTCGAGTTCCGATAAGTCGATTAGAAGCTATGAGGGAACAGATGAAGATACACACATACATACATACAAACATACATACATACATACATAGCCAGTCAAAATCATAACCCTCCTTTGGCTTTGCCGTAGTCGGGTAAAAACTACTGATCCGTTTTATGGATAGAGTTTTTCTCGAGGAAGATTTTAGTAAATAATGAGAAATAATTAAACAAGCCTCAGTTTTTTTAATTGGCCACAGGATCAAACTTCTAATTTTATAACTAAGCCACGGGAAAATTATATAGCCTCTAATATACTAATTCGTCTTCTTTACAACGCCCACTAAATTTTCTATAGAAAGCGTCAAGTGAAGAGCAACAATTATATTAACTTGTCCTTGTTATTTATACATAGGCACCTAATTTACTTACTCAGCCACGGAATTTATATCTCACCACCATTTTTCATTTTACAGCTTCAACACAAGGCCCTCAAAAAAATATGATTGAGGCGACCATAGTCAACATCATTTATTATAACTTAGCATGTAAAATAATACATCACATTCTTTTATCGTGAAAATAGCAACAGCAAGATTTGGCGCGAGCGCGCGAGACGACAGTGACTGGCCATTTGCACCAATCAGAGAGCGCCATTCTTATCATGTACTGACGAGTTAGTCACGTGTATTCAAAATGTCAACTTTAGATACACTTTAGATTATTACATATACGTTAAAAATACCTACTAGTAACAGAAATGTTTTTACCATTGTCTAATTGACTAGTCATAGTCAGAATGTATGACTCGTCATTGTAAACTGAGGGAAATAGGTTAGGTTAGGTTAAAACTGTGACCAAACGCGCGCGAGCCGAGCGAGCGAAGCGAGCGGTGCCGCGGCAGCGGCCGGCGAGCGCTACTTCCGAGTTGCTTGCAGAAATGTTTTCACAATTTATTGTTTAGTTTTCCGATAAAAATGAAGTTCTGAAGCGATTCTGTCGATAACTTTTGTAGCACAACATGTAAATAAAATCGATCTTTACTCTGAACTTCTATATTTAAGCCTTTCGATGACACGACAGTAGTTATACAGAAGTTTATATATGTACTATTAGTGGCTATAATATAATATTTGATGACAATTTTAATTAAATTCTGATGCTCAGTTAATGTGGCATGAGTTATAATTTAAACGTACTGAGTTAATAAATTAGAAGCTAATAGAATATTTTTTTGATGCCTTATTTTAATATTTTAGAAGTTTACTGTTTGAATCCATGTTACAAATTTAGATGCTAAAAAATAATCACGATGCTGAGTTGTATTTAGAGTGGCTTTAAAAAAGATAACTTGTGGCTAAGATAGTATTATTTAGATGCTCGTTAATTGTGGCTGACTTAGTAATTTAGAAGGCAAGTTAGATTTTTAGATGCAAATAATGCTATTAAAAAGAAGCCGGTTTAATTAGCACCCGTAAATAATTTGACCGACATCCAAGCGGGCGGCCGCGGGCATCAACTAGTTTTTTAATAATTCCTTGGTTGATGAGGTAGTTGTTTCTAAAAAAGAGTGTAAAGTGTGCCTCCCCCCCAGCTGCTCTAATTTCTAAAGTAAGATAAGGAAAATATTGAAAGAAAGTTAGCTTGAGTGTTTTAAAAATGAATGAGCATTAAAAATATTGTTTGGTGCTACGGAACCCTGTGTACGGGCCCGACTCGCACTTGGCCGTTTTTTTTAACGAAACATCGTTCTGCTAAAACAGGGAACGAAAACCTTTTCGTTCGTTTCGTTTCGTTTAGCAGAACGATGTTTATCCCGCTTATGAGTAAGGTAAGGGAAATCTGAATTGTTGTTTATTTAATCTTGTAACCTAGATTAACACAGGATACTTTTTATCCCGGTAGTACGAGTATGAAACTGAAAGACGTTGCGTTGTGCGACCTCTCGCTAGGTGGACCGATGACCTGGTGAAGGTTGCGGAGACCCGCTGGATGCGAGACGCGGGAGCTGTCAATGTGGCGACACTTACCTAGGGGAGCACTATGTCCAGCAGTGAACGTCTTTCGGCTGAAATGATGATGATGTTGAGCCCGTGGGACAATTATTGTCGAACTCCACGCAGGCGAAGCCGCGTACTTATACATGTACTTTACAAAACTTGAGTTTAGGTTAGGAAGTAAAACTACACAAAGAATGATGAGATATATAATTTAATTTATATTTTAAAAGCTAGACAAAATATGATAATAGCTAATTTAAAAGTAGTTTAGCGTTTACTGCGGGTCGTAAGGCCAAATCTTAGTACGATACAATGCATCTAACACTATTGATCTTTGTGAGTCCCGGAAGTCATTTTTAGTTCTTTGACAGTTATTACAGGTAATCAGTAGCCCGAAAGTCTGACAACCAGTCTTAAACAAAGAGGTGACGTATTATCTCCAGTTCTAACTGGGTTGTGGAGGTCAATAGGCAGTCACACGTAAATTAAATTACTGTAAATCGGATGTACTGTACCAGAATCATAAATCACTACATAAATATATATATAAACATATTTTTTAAGCTATTGCATAGCTTCTATCGCGGGCCTTGAGCGTGGAGAGTGAATCCAGAAATTCCCTAACGAAAATATTCAAGATTCAGTATTCAACCAGGTTGCTATGGTTACGGAAAATAACAAGGTTGTCAACTGAGGTTGTCAAATTAAATAATTAATTATTTGCTGTTGATAAAAACTGCTATGCAATAGCTTTACCGCGGCAGTCTCCGAGTGCCACATTTTTTAATGTTTTTTTTTATTTTTTATTTCTTCTTTATTTATAGAGGTAAACCCTCTATAATTAAAGAAGGTTAAGTATATTACTTACGTGGGCGAAGCCAGCAAGGATAATAATATGAATTGTGTTAAAATTCGCATGAACTTACATGACTGAAGTTATGAATATTGATGTCACTTTGTGACTATTTTACGAATTTTATCGCAATTCATGTAATTATCCTATTATAATAATGCGGTCATTTTAGACCCCGGTATTCATCGGTACCCGGTTAGAATGGACTGACCCCAACACTGTTGGGAAGAGGTAGGCCGATGATGATTCATGAACTTTTTTTTTAGAGTGTATGAAATCATCAAATGACTCCTTCTACTCTGGGCAGAACGGAAGGGAGTGTCAGACTTCTACTGACTAAAAACCACCCATGTTCCTTCTTAGCCCTTGTGTCGAGGCCGCGGTATCTCTTTCGAACAACTCGCAGTCCCGACGGGATGATTCTTGAACCTTTGCTTAGAACTTAACTCTTTTGTTGTCAAGGAAAATCTATAACAAACAAAAGACGACTCGAACGATACTTTAATTGAATAAGAATCTAATGTGTGACCTTGAGATCTGCCATTATGTATGTCCGCTAGACTATTTGTTTGGACAAGTACAGAACGTGGTGAGAATACAATAGACAATACGCGTGCAGAGTCGGAATAGACAAGTTTACTATTATAGATTGGAAGTGAATATAGCACATCACTGACTATTTTCTATCTAGAAATTTCGTATGTTGGGGTCCGAAGATATCGTGACTTGCCTGTTGGGGCTACGGGTTGTTCGAAAGAGATACTGCGGCCTCGACACAAAGATCTATGAAGGAACATGGGTGGTTTTTAGTAATAAATTAGAAGTCATAACACTGGGTCCATATTGGCTCACCTAAAGTTTTTTACCCGAAATTGTTCTTCCTAACGATTTGTAATCCGAATGATCACTCCTCCTAAAATTTTTCATCCTAAAGTTTGAATTCCTACTATTTGTAATGCTACTGGCGATGTTCCTAACACTCATGTTTCCGAAAATTTTAATTCATAATATCTTTATTGTAAACATATTTCAACTCCTACTGTTTTTTATCCTAACGTTTTTATCCCTAAACATAATTACCATAATATTTTCACTCATACAACTGTTTAGAATGATTAAAGGTCGTTTCACTGATTTTTGTCTTGAAATGAAATCGACTCTTGGGGGCACTATGAAAAAAATACTTAGACAAATTTCGCGACCAATTTCCAGGAAGCGCTCGCCGGCCGCTGCCGCGGCACCGCTCGCTTCGCTCGCTCGGCTCGCGCGTAGTTGGTCACAGTTCTAACCTAACCTAACCTATGGATATCTTTGCATAGTATATAAGGTCCCATTAAAATAGGTGGACAAATTTTAACACAGCACACTTAAACAAAAAAAAAAACACTATATAAAGTGATTTTATTTTGACTTAAAATAATAAATTGCCGGCACTCTAGAACAAACTCATCCTATAAAAGTAGGTATTTTAATGTCTTTTTCTTATATATTTTCCGTTTTTTTATTGTCCGTATTTTAGCGGTCTAAATGATTTCTAAAATTTTGTCCACCTATTTTAATGGAACCTTTTATAATACTGATTATTATGAATAAAAAGTAATATAAACAAAAAGATATGACTTTGAATAATAGTGTAAAAGATGGTTATGTTGAGAAAATATAGGAAAACAAATAATAGTGTAATAGATGTTTATTGCTACTGACATTATGAAGTTGAATGCTTCGGAATTAAAACATTAGAGACAGAGACTTTAGGAATTGCGATCGTTAGGATGAAAAATGTTAGGAAGAACATTTTCGGATTTCCAATTATCGGAGTTGAAATTTTAGGTGAACTTTGGCGCACCCCATAACACTCCTTACCGCTCTGCCCAGAGCGGGTGGAGTCATTTGATGACTTCTTAACCCTCCAAAAAAAGCTCGTGTCTTAATAATAACGTGCTTGCCTAGGTTGACCTGTGGATCGGTGACCACCCCCCGTAGATACCGAGTTTCCTCCGTACCTCGGAAAGCACGTTAAACCGTTGGTCCCCGACGGGATGTCAGGAACACTTTTTTTTTTGGTGGGTGGAAAATCATCAAATGACCCCACCCCCCCCCCCGCTCTTGGGCAGAGCGAAGGGGAGTGTCAGACTTCTACTGACTAAAAACCGAACCCATGTTCCTTCTTTGCCCTTGCGCCGAGGCCACGTCATCTAGTACTAAAATCCGCGGCCATACAAACTCTGACACTGGGGTGTGGGTGTGACCTTACTACCCACACGATAAGAATAGATCTCGCCACCCCGGAGGACCAACACTTTTGTTTATATTCCTTGGACACCACTCTGTCACAGATTCACTCCACCTGCTATCACCACGCCTTGTTAAATTGTGGGTCATACCAAATAATAAACAAAGCTGTAAGGAACATCATTATAATTTTCACTTTAAGAACGGAGTTTACTGTCTACCATAACTATCTCGTAATAACTTTTATGATAGGTTTTATTACGATTTCATTTCATGATGAACTGAAATATAATTGATTACAGTGTAGTTCCCAATTCGCTAGTATTTGGCATCGCAGTTTTAGAGAAAATAAAAACTTTTTCTCTATGGATTGGCAACACAGCTTTGACACTTCTTTTTCGCGCGTTGAACGGCATCGCAACTAAAAATGGTTTCTGAAGAAAAACTTTTTGGAAAAATGTGGAAATACTCTTGTATAAGTTGGATTGTCGACGTCGAACCAAAATCCGGAGTCCCGATGGTGTGCGCCAACGCAACTTCAGTTTAAATCGACGGCAAAGTGTCGACCGGGACTGGACTTGACCTTGACGGAGCTTTACTACACTACATTACTTCGCCTCGGTTATCGAAGGTAAGCTTTTTGTTTTAGGTGCAACTAAGTCAAAAAACGTGGCTGGCTACAGCAATGGTCGAGGATAATATACCGTGTTGGTACGAGATACTTAAACACGAAGATCAACTTTGATACGAGATATCAGCTTTGATGTAAAACAGATTTCTGTTACCGGCACGCGATGCCCATGCCGACCACATATGCTTACAGTACGAGATACTGTTTACCGTGTTAGTACGAGTTACCAAACACGAAGATCAACTTTGATACGAGGTATCGACTTTGATGGCAAACGGCACGAGCTGCCAATTTGATCTAAACCAGCATGTGCTTACAGTACGAGATACTGTTCAGTGCTATTCTAATGCTGTCGAGAAACCTTACAATATACAGTGTTTACAAACACTACAAGATATCAACTTGGATGTCCGATTTCTATTTACCGGCACGTGATGCCGATTTGATCAAAACGAGCATACAGTGCGACAGTACGAGATACTGTGTAGTGCAAGTCAAATGCTGTTGAGAAGCCCTAAGGGACCAAGTAAGGTATTTTTTCATCATTTTTTGAGAAAAAAATCATTAAAAGGTGTGAAATTTGTCAAACATCAGGCCCTGATGAATAATGTGACACAATCCCAGATATTGAATCCTTATCATCACCAAAGTAAAGCTAGTGATCTCTAAAATGGGAATAACTAGAAATAAGTGTATCACTTACCAGCAAAGACAGGTGGGCACAGCACTTACAATATTAGACAAAATCATGTCTCTTATAATAAAAAACCTACTAGATAAAATAACTATGTTAAAATCACTTGGTGAAGCAACAAGTTGGTGTGTGAACTCTATCATTAAGAAATTAAAAACAAGGTCTGTAGTGGCTCTGCACAAGCATTTCATAGAAATTACTCATAAAACTATTTTTAAATGGTGGCAATTTATCAAAGAATTGCGGTAAATAAGATGCCTAATACAACAGAGTTCAAATTCTATTAAGAAAACTGCACCAAGCCAGCAATTTCTGCTTAAAACATAAGTAACAAATATATGGGAAACAAGAAGAGTCAACCACAACAGTTGAAAGCATCAACCAACCAAGGAGATCACACCGCAGAACATCCTTGAACCCACAGCGTTCCGAGAGAACCCGGGATGCCTACTACAACAACAGGAAATAAACAAGGTACATATTTTGTTTGTTGGTTGTCATCAACAAATGACCCCATTATATTGCAGTGGATTATGGATTTCATGTCCCTTTCATGTCTCAGTCCTAAAAATAATTTACCTGATTGTGAAATTACACATATGCAGGAAGCTATTCATAATTGTTCACCTTTTACAATTAAGAGCTATAACACCATGTTGTCATCCAAAGGGAGAATACATCTCAAAAGATTTTCCTTGTTTCAAAACCTGATGGCAAACAGGTTAATTTTAAATCTAAAACCTTTGAACAAGTCATATTTATGATTATTAGATTTAAAGTTCCTTTGTTTTGAATTCAATGGAACCTTATATGAATTTACAGCATTGCCATATGGACTATGTACTGCACCTAGGTTGTTCTAATCTACATTAATGATATTTTATATATTGACCAAGCATATTACAAGGAGTGTTTACAATACATGAAAACAACAATTAGTGTGTTAAAGTTCATATGCTATTATTAGGGTTCCGTAGTCAACTAGGAACCCTTATTAATTATGACAAAAGTACCCTAGTACCTTGTTAATGTTGTAAACTGGGATTCATGATTAACTCCAAATCATTGTGCCTACCTACCAACCGTACCTTTTGAAATAAGAAATACTTACAATGAAGAGTATGATAAATTCTAAAATTTAAAATAAAAGAATTTTGCTTTGTTTTTAGGCACATTAGTAGCAGCATGGCCAGCTTTATCATAATATGGCATAGTACATACAAAACAAATGGAAATGGAATACCATTACTGAAATCAAACCATCTTTTTATCAGACAATCAATCAATTATTTTATTAATTATGATGCATCCATGAGATTACCTATGGGTACTTTTTCAATGGTCATCAGCATCATCATTTCAGCCGAAAGACGTCCACTGCTGGACATAGGCCTCCCCTAAGCCCCCCCTCGCCACATTGACCATGACCAATAATTGACCGTTGACTTTCAATGGAGAAGGAATAACAAAGGTAATTAATTAGATCAAGTACCTACCTGATGAAAAGCGACGGATGAGTCATGAGGTCTTCGAAGTAACGAAAGCGCACCAAAAGATGCCAGTTATGTTATTCCTCCACCAAGGAAGTGAAGAAAATTTGATTTACAAGTTTATACAGACCTGTCAGGTTGGGATACTCATTGCTATGGTGAAAATGTTGGAGGCCTGTGGTCACAATCAGAGCAATTATATCACATAAACCAGGTTAAGGGCAATATTTTCTGGTTTAAAATGCTTTGTAAATTTAAAAAATAATTGTGATATTCTTCTTCGGATTGACAACACTACTGCCATTGCTTGCATTAACAAGATGGGTAGTGTTCAATGTCTAACCTAAATGATGGTTGTAGAATGAAATGGGTTTGGTGTGAAGCTAGGTGTATTAATCTCCAAGCATCTTACATAAAATCTAAATATAACTTGTCAGATGAGGAACCAAGGCATACTAACATTGCCACAGAGTTGGAATTATCATTTATGATTTATTAGCCTTACATAAAATCTAAATATAACTTGTCATATGAGGAATCAAGGCATACTAACATTGCCACAGAGTGGGAATTATCAATTATGATTTACTAGCTACCGGAGTTAATTCAAATTGTAAAGCATACTTATAGGGATACCTATGTGTCATGAACTTGATATAGAGACCCATATGCATTTGAGATAGATGCCTTCTCAATTAAATAGAGCTCCTACTTTTTTTTATACACATTCATACCATTGACATTAATTAC
This sequence comes from Diarsia mendica, assembly GCA_949316265.1. Lineage (NCBI taxonomy): Eukaryota > Metazoa > Arthropoda > Insecta > Lepidoptera > Noctuidae > Diarsia > Diarsia mendica. The sequence continues at coordinate 11,993,341 of OX438916.1, forward strand.
GAATTGTCTTCAAAAATAAAAAAAGGGGGGGGGGGGGCAAGGAAATATGAGTAGGTGTAGGTACCCAGTGTGGACTTGTCAGATATCCTTTGGTAAAAATGATGATGGTTATAAAACCAATCATTTTCTATTCTAATAATAATTTATTAAAATCTCCTTTCAGTACCAAACACCCATAAAGCAACCAGCTTACTCCGGCAGTGACCATCTTTTGCAAAATGCATTCACATGTAAAGGTTTGCCACTAACCTATCCACTCCACCAGGTAGGCTAAAACAATTTAGTACTACTTAAAGAGTTGGTAGTTATTCTGCCAAAATCACAGTGTGATTCAATACCAGATCTAATACAATACCTCACTGAAATACATTATACATAAACCAAAATAATGTTGGCTACAGCTTGTTACATTAGGCTAGATCAATACTTTCGCTTCTCTGTTAAATGAATGAATTGAGCGTTTTCTCATGGGTCTATAAAGAATTCAACCCACTTTATACAAGTATGGGAATACTTGTGATCCTACAATAGTAGTGTAGGAGTATTCACTGTCTAATTGGGGATAATCTGAATTTTAATTTAAAAAATTAAGTAAAAAGCTTGTCACCTTATCAGCTCTTGTTAGTGCTCAAAGAGTGCAGACTCTATCAGTTATTAAAAGACAATATGTCCATGTCACAAGACATAATACATTATGTACATTACTATATTCTTATAAAAATATCACTGTCATCAAAAACTGAAACCTGCTTTCCTTTTCTATCAGGCATCCAAACAAACAATTAGTAGAAGAATTAAATTATTAATGAAGGGAAGTGGGATTGACTGATATATTATGTACCACACATAACACACTTTATGCAGACACATATTTTGCTAAACAGGCAAGGGTGTCATTAGATGTCATTAGGAAAACTATTGGCTAGCCAGATAGTTTTATTACATTGACAAGGTTCATGATGTATCAGTGAATGTTAATGGTTTATGTCTGTTTGACGGCACGGTTGGCGCAGTGGCTAAGCGGTTGGACTGCTGAGCTGCGTGTCGCGGGTTCGATTCCCGCACGGAACAAATATTTGTATGACCTGCAGATAGTTGTTTCGGGTCTGGGTTTTTTATGTGACTTTATATGTTTTTGCACGCACCCACGATACAGGAGAAATCCCTAGTGTGGGGCAACGTTTAAACAAAAAAAAAAAAAAAAATGTCCTACATGACAGCTTTATTAATACCGTATACCAACTTGAAGATGTAAATAATATTTACATTCCTTTATTTATCTTTACACAAACTTAATAAGTTTCATTAACATTCAGTTTTAAGTTTTATTCAAACATTCCTTATTATTAATGATTATTTATTTTATTTGTACACTGTCATTAATAGTGTTTTAATTTAGTAATATGGCATTATTAGCTATACATACTTATAGCATTTATTGTTTCATATTGTATCTGATTATGAGACAGGACTGATAGTATTTTATTATCATGAAAATACTAGTAGCCAATTATCATTGGTTTGTCTTTAATGACGCCCTAGTTATGTAAGCCACACAATGGCTAGGTATTTTGTCTTTTTACACATACATACTTATTATATAATACCTTAAGATTGATGATTATGAATCATACCTACCTAAGATATACAAGCATAGGGTAGTTTGACTATATTGGTCTCAAATAAATTTGATTCATGTAACAATAAGATTGATTTGGTAAGTCTTGTATATTTCCAAAAGAGTGGCCCATGTCGACTTAGACTCTAAACAGCTACACTGTAATCAATTATATTTCAGTTCATCATGAAATGAAATTGATTAATCAGACGAACTTACCTTAAGTGAAGTCCGATTACAATTTCATGAAGGATGAACTGAAATATAATTACCCACCCAACCCATCCTTTTTAGGATTAGTCCCTTGTCGAATGGGCTAATAGAGCAACGCTATCTCTAAAGAGTGTCAAAGCTGTGTTGCCAATCCATAGAGAAAAAGTTTTTATTTTCTCTAAAACTGCGATGCCAAATACTAGCGAATTGGGAACTACACTGTAATCAATTATATTTCAGTTCATCCTTCATGAAATTGTAATCGGACTTCACTTAAGGTAAGTTCGTCTGATTAATCAATTAATCAATGCATAGAAATTTATAGTACTAAGACTTTAATCCAGGTTTCGTTATTTGTTATTACCATGGAAGTTAAGGGTGACTATGGGTTTAAGCGGGGTGCCCTGTACGCATCTGCGTCAGAGCATACCTAAAGGCTGGTGTTTGCAGCAGTCGAGAGTTCCATTATTTCATTAGTAATTTATCTCCGAAGATCAGCACAATTCTTCCAAATAGAAATATAGAATTAGCAAAAACGGTTTGAAATAAGGTAAATTTTATTTACAATATTTACAAACTACAATTTACAGAACTAAAATTATAATAAAATATTATAAAGAAGTAAAGAACTACTTATTACTACCTAATATTATAAAGAAGTAAAGTTTGTGTGTTTGTTAAATTGTAAGGAGTAATCTCGGGATCTACTGAACCGATTTTAAAAATTCTTTCACCATTATAAAGCCACATTATTGCTGAGTGTCATAGGCTACTTACTTTTTACCCGACTGCGGCGAAGCCCAAAAGGAGGGTTATGTGTTTGACGTGTATGTATGTAAGTATGTATGTATGTATGTCCGTTTCTTTGTTCCCTCATAACTCATAAACGGATTAACCGATTTGAATGAAATATACGTCATTAGATTTGTCTTGATGGCGCGAGTGTTATAGGCTACATTAAAATTGAAAAACAAAGAAAAATTGCGGATTTTGGGGGCAAAATCACGGAGTTCAAAAAATTTTTTTTTTTCAATACCATCGAGTAGGGTATCAAAATAAAGGGTTTTAAAAGGAGATTACAAAAATATATAATACTTATATGTTTAAAAGAAATTCAAAGTGGAAAATCCTATAAACAAGCACAAAAGTTAAATCATCTGCGAAGAATTTTACGCGACCAACGAAAGAACAAACACAAAAGAACTAAAAAGCTGGAAATAAAAAAAGTAGTTAAAAAACTAAAAAACCCGACTGAAAAAACTGAAAAGCAAAAAATAAGCACATTTTAAATTAAACAAAACTTGGAAGCAGGCGGAGTTCATTTGAATATTAAATTATGAAAAGAAAAAATGAAAATAGAATGGACCCCGCCTGCTTCCAAGTTTTGTTTAATTTAAAATGTGCTTATTTTTTGCTTTTCAGTTTTTTCAGTCGGGTTTTTTAGTTTTTTTTATCCCTGTATTCCCACGGGAACGGGATCTACGCGGGTGAAACCGCGGGACGTCCGCTAGTAAAATATAAACAAGTACCTAGCAAAAGTTGGCGAAGATAATGTACCACGGTATTTAATTTTTTAAAACAAATAAAATTATAGTAGGACGACACCCAATGGAAAAGGTAGAGAATATTACAAAAATTAAAGGAAAAATAAATTCCGGTCGATCTGAGGTCGGGAAGTGGGGATGGGGGGGTTTTTAAGGGGTAAAAACGGTTTATCTCGATTTCCGGCAAAACTACAAGTCCTATGGAAAAAAGTGAAATGGTAAAGTTGTAGGTAAAAAAAGATCTACAACTTTTGTATTTACACTTTTTTCACATAACTTCAAAATATATGTGGATTATCCAAAAAACCAAGTTTTTGGTTTTTTATTTTTATATTTTACAACTTTTATTATTTTTTTTACAAAATTTGGTGGAAAGTTACCTTTTTATATCCCAAACGGCAATATACGTACAAAAAAATTAGACGAATTGGTAACCTCCTCTTTTTGAAAGTCGGTTAAAAACAGGATACTTTTAAGCCACACGATAATTATTCTAATGATCATTGATCATGCGGGTGAAGCCGCAATCAAAATCATCATCATCATCATCATCTGCCTGCCCTTATCCCATCTCTTTGGGGTCGGCGCAACACGTTTTCTTAGCCGCAATCAAATTATAGTAACACAAATAAAATAAAACTCATTATTTATCTTAATTTAATTTATTATAATAATAATTCGAATTAACATTGCTTATTGCTATTATACATGAGGTATACAATTACAATACTAAGGATATTTGTGAACGAGCAACTTTTTTGTTGGGACACAGTCGCGCAACTGTTGCCCAAATTTAGCTCAGGTATGTCGATTAAATAAAATGGTTATAAGGAGGAAAAGAGATAGCAAGATATTGAAGAAAAAAATAGAGTTTAAAATGATAGTGAAAATCACTCTAACTGCGGTACTCAGAAATATTTACCGCCACTTAGTAAAGGTTTGACCTACAAAACCTTCACAAAACCACAGATAACAAAACTGTCAAAATCTTAACTAAATGATGGCTTAAGTAATCAGTAAAGGTCTCTGAGTGCGGCAAAGTGAAATTCACTCTAAACGTTATTTTAAAGTGAAATTTTCTTCAAGTATTATTTTGAAGTGTTTGCGCCAAGTATTAAAAAAGAAATTCACTGTACATACTTAATGTAGCTACACCTTTATTCAGAAGTAGCTCTCTAAGGTTACAATTACGAATTTTGCAAAGTATTTTTTTCATGTTGTGAACAAAATACGATAACTTTGAGTATTAGGCAGGTTGCAAGGTCCGCTTCATTGCGGTGATGATCGCCTGTCTTTGGTTTCTGTGCAGTCAAGGAATTCAAATGTTCGGCACCCAGCAGCAGCAGCATCAGCAGCTGCTGTATCAGCAGTATTGTCACAGAATAGTATTTGTAACAAAACAGTACATACATTTTGGTAAACAATAGAGTAGGTACATTCCATTCATTTAGTTATATATTTAGCTTAGTGCTGTGACAGTCGGACTTCCTAGTTTTTTAATTTGAACCTAAGATATGCCTTAGATTTTTCGGGTTCAAGTGTGTGTTAAAAGGCATTTGTTTAAAACTTGCCTAGCATTTTCGTTCCATGACCGTACTTTACTCAAATGTTTAAAAGATTATAATCTACATTACAATAAGATTAAGTAAAAGACGTTTACACAACAATTTGACACACTTCTTAAACAAATTACTACCTAACTACTAGGTATTAATTTACACAATATATAATACCCATTTTCAGTAAACACTAAAAGAGACTTCCATGAATGCATAAATAAAGGGGTTTTAAAATTTTTGTATGAAAAACCGAGCCGGGAATCGAATCCAGGACCTCACGCTCCGCAGTCGCTATTGCAACTAGACCAACGAGGGATACCACCGATTTATTAATATTGTTTTTATATTGATTGCTTGATTGTAGGGTGGTCTTTGCCCAGCAGTGGGAAATTAAGGGCTAGCTATAATAATAACAAACAAAGAGTCCCTCTTAGTGTTTCTCAAAATGGACTAAAATATCATAAGTTTGACTTGAATTTGATTACAATTTATAACAGGCACAGTACGACCTCACTTTTATATCAATAATAATTAATATATATTTTATCTAAATTACGCGCTAATCAATGAATATAACAGATTAAAGTAATAGTAGACGAAGTAGGATAATAATAGTCCCAACATGATCTGCACTGATTTATCCAGGTAGTATAATCTGTGGACAAATAGAAATAAATTAGTTATATTAATCATATTGTTTATTGTTTATTATTGTTTATTTTTTTGTTTATTATTGTTGTTGTTGTTGTATTATTATTATTTTTCAAATCACGTTCGCCCGTTGCTGGGACCATCGGCCAGAGTAGAGATGTCAGATTTACAGCGAAGGACGTTAGAAAAGTTATTAACAGTATGAGCAGAGGCAAATCTCCTGGATATGATGGTCTCAGCATCGAGCATCTTAGGCATGCTGGAGTCCACCTGCCGCGCGTCCTGTCCATGTTCTATAATCTCTGCCTTTGTCATGGTTATTTACCAGAGGAACTTACAAAAACCATAGTGGTTCCAATTATTAAGAATAGAACTGGGGACATTTCGGATAAGAGTAACTATCGTCCCATCTCTCTTGCGACCATAATAGCCAAGGTGCTGGACAGCCTGCTTAATAACATTCTTATCAAACATGTAAGTTTGCACGACGCTCAGTTCGGTTTCAGAGCTGGGCTTTCCACTGAAAGTGCCATATTATGTCTTAAGCAGGCTGTACAGTACTATACAGATAGGGAAACACCGGTATTTGCGTGTTTCTTGGACTTGTCAAAAGCTTTTGACACAGTCCTTTATGATAAGCTTTGGGACAAACTGGGAAGGGCGGGGGTACCAAGTGAAGTCATATCACTGTTGCAGGACTGGTACCACCGTCAGCAGAACCAGGTGAGATGGGCTGGTGCCTTATCCGAGCCATATGGCATGGAGTGCGGCGTGAGGCAGGGGGGACTGACCTCTCCTTTGTTATTCAACCTGTACGTGAATGACCTTATCGGTGAGCTTAGCAGCACTCATACCGGTTGTCATATTGATAGCGTATGTGTCAATAACATTAGCTACGCGGACGATATGGTGCTGCTGGGACCATCGGTTGGTTCTATACGAAAGCTGTTAGCTATTTGTGACATTTATGCGGGGGAACATGGACTGACCTATAATATTTCCAAAAGCAAAGTTCTGCTTTTCAAGGCGAAAGTCAGCGTTTCCGTGCCAGTGTGTGTTCCTTCAATTAAATTGTATGGTGAGGAACTGCAGAGAGTGACCAGTTTTAGGTACCTGGGTCACATTGTGACAGAGAATCTGTCCGATGACGAGGATCTGGAGCGGGAGCGCAGGGCATTGGCGGTCCGAGGGAACATGGTTGTCCGTAGATTTGCTCGCTGCTCTATTCCAGTTAAGATCACCTTGTTTAAAGCATACTAGACAGCATACATACTAGCATACTTTTTAGTTTTAGATTTTTATTGTATTTACCTTCTGTGTTTTTGAATAAAGAATTATTATTATTATTATTATACTGTCAATCTTTTTACGCGAGCAGTCTATGGGTAAATCATACCCGTCGGGCTGCCAATGTTCTGCGCGTTCAATACAACAACATCTTTAGGATGCTGTTGCGGCTGCCTCCCTATTGCAGTGCGTCGCTTATGTTTGCCGAAGCTCGAACGGATGGCTATCCAGCTATAGTTCGGAAAAGGGTTGCTTCGTTATTACGACGAGTGAGAGACAGCAGCAATGGCATCCTCAGGATGATTGCTTCTCGCACTGACTGTCCGATCCAACATAAGTGGATGTGTATATCTACCGGACAATACTGACGTGCTATTGCTATGTTTTTGTGATGTATTTATAATGTGTGCAATTTCTAATATTATTGACTATTTGACATGATGATCATTAGTATATTAATTTTGACTTTTGTTATTTAATTTTCTTTATGTAATTATTTTCTATTTTAATTTCTATTGTGTGGTTTATAATTTTGTGAATGTTGTTTGTTTTTAATTGAATTTATTGTTTTTGTAAAATTTTGTATGTGTGGGCGGGCTATTCTATTCTGTTTTGTAACTATTGATTTATGGATTGTATGATCTGAAATAAACTTTTTATTATTATTAATAGTAATAAAGTAGAATATAGGGTAAGTTCAAACGGGCAACTATTGTGCAACTGTTGCTGGCCTTGTAGCAATGTAATAGGTGTAAAAGGGTCTCTTTTTTAAATTCACCTTATAATGTTATAACCTTACTATGTTGTTTTAACCTTACTTCATGGACCTACACTATTCAATGCATCCATTAGAATGTTTTAAGTGTTTTGCATCAAGTCCTACCGTGAGTATTTTTTTTATTTTTTGCGTAGAGTTACTTAGTTTGATGTACAGAATGCGTGGTTGAAGGTTTCGGGAAGGGTCGCGGACGCAGTATAGTGCAGAACGACACAATAGTATTTTTAGCACTTGAATCACATTGCCAGGAGAGCGCTATTGGTAATAAGTTATGAAACTGTATTGTAAAAAAAATCAAATTAGTTCCAATCACGGTCACGCGCCGAGAGATCCTCGGCGCAATATAACTCTTTAAATTTAAATCTTAGAGGCAGTGTGACTTACTGTTTCTGTAACCTCCTGGCAGCGGGGAGGGTGGAGGGATCCTCCTTGCAGCAGTACTCCCGCGCGCCCTTGATGTAGTTCCTGATGTACATACTCCAGTCCATATCCTGGAAGTGAGAGCGAAATTAGACCATATTTAGAGGTGTCGAGGTTCAAGGGGTTTACAATAATTATTTTAAAAACACAAATATTTGACGTGGCTCAAAAGGCTGCTCAACTTAAATGGGACTGGGCAGGACATGTCTGTCGCATGTCGAATGAGTTGAGGTCCCGTAAAGCTCAGGATTGGTACCCTGAAACAGTTACACGAGGTCGTGGCAGAGGCAGACCACGCAGGAGATGGCGGGACGAATTGGATGTCTTCCTTGAGAATTGGATAGAAGTTGCACAGAATCGCGACCGTTGGAAGGAATGGAGGGAGACCTTTGCTCAGTAGTGGGACAATATGGGCTAGCTATAATAATATAATAATACTGCTAGAACTTAGGTAATGTGTCTGCCGCGCTGGTCGAGTAGTTCCAAGCGCAACTATTGAGCATGAGGCTCTGGTTTACTGGACGGACAAAGTCTTTATGAGTTTTTAGTATCAGAAATTTCTCAGTAACAGCCACGGCGCGGTGTCTGGATTTGTGCCCGATGGATGGCAATAGGTTTTACCCCTATTACATGGGAGATGGGACTTAAACATAATAGGGAAATTTCCTGACTATCTTGATGACTGTTAGATTATCGAAAAATATGGGATACCTACGTATTTTTTGTTTTATCAAATTAGTAAAAATTTACGAAGATAAAACGTGTCAAAGATCATTGGCTTACATTAATAGCCCCCGCTAGTGACGTCACTTTCTGGTAAAAAATGTACCAAACTGTGACGTCACACGACCTTTCAAAGCACTGTATCGTCTGCATTTTTTGTTTACTCGGAAAAAGAAAAAATATGTGTCCAATATTTTTTGTAAATCTATCTGATGGACTAATTAGAGTTTTTTTTGTCAACTACCCTATTATTATAATGTTCTTCTTACCTTCATATCCGTATAGAAAGTATCGTTATCTTTCTTAGAGACCCTGTGCTGCAGCGCCACAAAGTTATCATTGGTGAAGTGCCACTCCTTGGTGGTGTAGTACTGCAGGACCTCCAACCCGTAGTTGATGCGTTTCTGCAGCTTTATCATGCTGGAATAGAGTTGGTTTTCGTTTAGCAGGGAAGTTACTAAAAGTCTTCAGGCTCTTAATGGCATCTCGTAAGTCAACCTAGTAAGGGTTTTGTTCAATTGGAACAAATTCTGTGGATGCCTTGAGCGTAAGGATTCCAGGCAGAGAAACTAGTGACTGCTCTCTAAGGGCACCCCTGTGGGGTACGGACGTTGGTTGAGGCATCACTGAGGAGGACAGCAAAGGAAGAGGCTGGATTTGAGAGAAAGGGTATTCGGGGTAGATAAGCGACTATATTTGCGAGTAACCGAAAATAAATGAAGCTGAGGAATGAGGAAATGTCGTGAGGAAAGGTAGGAGTATGAATGTGAAGGGGTATTAGAGTAGAGGAAGGCGAAAGAAACGATGAATGGGCTGTGTAAAGGATGATATGGTAGAAAGGAGGTTTTTCATGACGACGAGTAACGAGTTCAGCTGCACCTGGTAAAACAGAGCCAACTCGAATAAGTAGTTGAGAAAATATTGCTTTGTAAGTTATTTAGTGGTCGCAAGCGCGACTGTTGTGCTGTGCAATTCGATTACCAGGTCGGGCAAAGTGTTATTGGGTTTCTCAGTAGCAGCCACGGAGACTGAATTTGTGTCCGGTTAATGGCAATAGATTCGCCACCAATCACATGGGACTTCAACATAACTGGCGAAATGTAGGTACAATCATCGGCCCGATTCTTGAGCGCTGACGCAAAAGTGAGTTATTGGGTCCCTTTGGTGGTATGAAGTGAGACGCGGGGCGGGGAAAGTGCAGTGATTGGCCCGTAGCGCATCGCGTCATAGTCGTCACAAGGGATTTGTTCTTTACTCCTGCTGCACTTACCTCACGACCAATAAATAATAAACGGGTGTGCGTTTTATTTGTTATAAAGTGTACGATGCGCTCAGCGATCCCCACTCTTCCGCCGAGCGCTCAAGAACCGTGCCGGTATCTGTATACCGATGGATACCACCTCAACCATTCGGGGATTCTGACGTGATATTATAATTGTATTTTTTTTGAAGAAGGAGTACTTACAAAGTCTTCTTCCCCATGAGAAACATGAGCAGGTCCACGAAGTAGGCGGGCAGGATGTGAGTGAAGAACAGAGCGATCTGGTGTGCTATCCAGGAGCTCTTGGGTGAGCCTCCAGGATACCAGAGGCAGACGGTGAACGGGAACTCCTGGACGTGAACGCGACCTGCAAGAGAACATTACATTTTATTTCCACTAGTGACTCGCTCCGGCTTTGCACGGGTGCAAAAAAGGTATTAAAACCTTCCTCTTGAATCACAATATCTATTAAAAAATCCCGCATCAAAATACGTTGCGTAGTTTTAGAGATTGAAGATACATAGGGACTGTCTGTCCCTATGTATGGGAAGTGACTTTTTTTTATACTATGTAGTGATAGTGATGTAGTGATAGTGATGATGATACGTCTTTAAACGCGAAGCACATGGCTAGTCATGGTGTAGCAGGATTTAATGTATACGGCGGATTTCATAAGTCTCGAGTTCGAGCCCAAGACACGCAGCTGTGATTTCTCGGAATCTCGTCTATGTGTATTGTTTAAATTATTGTCACTTGTTTCGGTAAAGGAAAAAATCACGAAGAAACTTCGTCTAACTGCCGCACTCAGAGAAGTTTTATGATTACTTAGACCGTCACTTACTGCCGTACTCAGAGATATTTAATGATTAGGTACTTTAGCCATTACTAAGTGACGCCTTAAGTAACCATTAATCTCTGAGTGTGACCGTAAGATATATTTCTCAACGGCATGTAAAGTCAAGTCAGACGCTCACAGGAGGCACAAAAACTCTGACACCAGGTTAGGCACTGACCACACGATAAAGAAAGTAGAAGTTTGTATGTAGGAGGTAAGCTTATGAATTACTGATCCGATTTAGAAAATTCTTTCACTAACGGGATGAATTATACCCGAATGTCATAGGTTACATTTTAAACGTTCCCGTTGACTAATTTCTGAATATAACAAGCTAGTTTAAATATAAAGTGTAACTTACCCATATCCAAAGCTTGTCCCCAAGTGATAGGATTGATCCCCGACTGAGTGATGTTGCAGATACCAATCTGTTTCGGCCTGGATAGGAACAGAACAAAGCAGAAATTAACAAAAGAGGACATGCTTCGCTGATTGCAAATTAATTGGGATAAATGCAAGATAATTAATTAATGATGATGATGATGAATAACAGAACAGAACAAAGAGTGAAAACAAAATTATTTATGTCTTGTAGGATGAATGTTCGATCCAACAAGTATCGAGTGGCTACATAAAAACAGCCACTCGGGTCGATCTTTAGGTTAAGCTGCGCTTGCCAAGGCTGGTCCGCGGTTGGGTGACCAACCATTACCTTTCGCGTTAAATTTGTGTCTCGGAAAGCACGTTAAGCCGTTGGTCTCGGCACTTATTTGTAGATCTTTGACAGACGTCACTTGTCAGTCAGTGGGTCGACAGTCTGACAAACAGTCTTACCAAGAGGTACCTATCGTATTACCCCATAATTAACTGGGTTTTGGAGGTCAGATAGGCAGTCACTCCATGTAAATTACTGGTATTCAGCTGAATAACGTAAAACTGGAAGCCGACCTCAATACAGTAGTGAAAAGGCAAGCAGATGATGAAAAACTAAGAAAATTCCATGGTGATTTGTGTGGTACCTACTCCTTAGGCAACTTACTTCTCAACCCCGGTGAGGTATCCCAGGATGATGCAGGCGTTGACTGTGACGTCGACGGGCACTACGTCAGCCGCATAGCTGTCGTTGCAGTGCATCGTGCGGATCACACCTGGAAGTTAACATGGTACTGTAGCGAACATTATCAATTTGAGAACAACTGCCTATGTTTTTACTCTTGACCTCAACGAAAAAAAAGGTGAGGTCGACTATCATCATTTCAGCCAAAAGACGTCCACTGCTGGACATAGGCCTCCCCCAGGCGTCGCCACATTGACCGGTCCCGTGCGTCTCTCATCCAGGGGGTTCCTGCAACCTTGACCAGGGTGCTTACTCTGGAATATAATTCCGATAGATCGACATTGGTCAAAAGTCAGTTGGTTGAGTTAAACGTCAGGGATTGGCTAGACTCAGTCCGCCTTATTAAAAAACGTAGTTAAACCTGGTTTAACTTAGACTTGGTTTATCTCGCATGACGTCTCACTTCAATAATATTCAAAAGAAAGTGACAGCATGCGAGATAAACCAGGTCTAAGTTAAACCAGGTTTAACTACGTTTTGTAATAAGGCGGAGTGAGTCCAGCCAATTGCTGACGTTTGACCGACAATTCCAATGTCGATCTATCGGAATTATATTCGAGAGTAAGCACACAGCTCATCGGTCCACCTAGGTCGACTATGGAACGAGCTAAACCGAAAGAATTATCACGAAAGTTAAAACATTTTTTCCAAGACCTTACACCAGGAATTTCTTCTGTATCGTGGGTGCGTTTACAAATATTTAAAGTATATTTAAATAGCCAGAACCAAAACAACTGAGGGACTTGATGGATGCATTGAATAGTGATCGTGGAAGTATATCAAGTAAAGTGAAAACATCAAAAACTTATTAAAAATAAAATACTAGTGGAAAAGTGGGAACTTTGAACTCCGTATATATGTAGAAGGTTCTCAGGTATGGTCCAGAACAAAATAATGATCACAATGACGGGGTAAACAAGTGACCATCGGTTTCGTAAAGAGTCCGTTTACACCCTTTTATTTTTTTGGAGGATGGTAAATCATTAAATGATTTCTCCCGCTCTGAGCAGAGTGGTAGGGAGTGTCAGACTTCTACTGACTAAAAACCGCCCATGTTCCTTCTAAGCCCTTTATGTCGAGGCCGCGGTATCTCTTTCCAAACAACCCACAGCCCTAAGGGAGTAGTCGGTTTACACCTTATAATTATATGATTTGACATACCTTTGCCAGCTCCTACTAGCAGTCCAGTAGGTCCATTCAGGTTGTCCACCCAGCCAGGCATGGGTTCCTTGTACGCGGCAGTCACTGGAAATACAATAGAAATATAAGTAAGTAACTAGCTATGACCCGCGATGTTTGCCCGCATTAAATTATTACTAAAATATGGCTTCCCTTTTTGAATCGGATTTTGTTACCATTTTCAAAGTCATTTTTGCACGGAACCCTAAACCTTTTTCTAAAATAAACCCTTTTTCTATAAGAAACGAACAAAAATAAAAAATGAAGGTTTTTTTTGTTACTCGTATAAATACTGAATTATACTTTCAAAATATGCATTCGGTGAAATGCTGTTATTTTGAAATCAATCAATCACTTTTAGTTTTCTACTTCCATCTGTCAAAAGACAGCAAAACATCTTTTACCGCGCTAAACACCCGCCGCCATGTTTGTTTAAACGTCAATTAGTACCGCTACTCACCGATAGATGGCCGCGCGATCACGATAGGGAACTTGCCCTCGTACTGTGACACCACGTCTTCAGTCAGAGATTTTGTGTAGGCATATGTGTTGGGCTGTGGCTCGATAATTCTGGAATAATATAATTTATTTTAGTATTATGATCATTTATTCATTTTTATATCATTTTTTGTAAGCAAAGAACTTCTACTAAATACTAAGTTTCGTATTACATGTCATGTTATTTTGTGTTAATTGAATTTTCAATTATTTGTTGTTGATTGATTTGTCACTACTCGTACTTAACGTATGTAGTAGAAGTTATATGTTTACAAAAAATATAGCTTCTCATCATGGGGTGTATTATATAACTGGTATTTTTTGTGTAGATATCACCAGAAACTGTCAAATTCTCCCAATCAATCTTGAACGTAATACTTTAGCAATAAAGTCAGAAAACCTACTAAAGAAAGACATAATATTGTAGTTCCTTGATGACCTGGCGTCTGTAAGCCAACGCAGTATTTCTATGCAGTTGAAGGTACGCCTATAATTAATGCGACGAAATGACGCACACATTATGTCAGCTGTTGTCTCCAAAAACTATGAAGACAAAAAAAAAAGATGCATCGTCATTAGCCATAATACGTCTGTTGGAATATTGAACCCAGCTGTATCGGTACACCATTCAACTTGTCTATGAGACTGAGATTATGGTCAGGGTTTATGATTAAATCCATGCCTTATATCTGTCAATGTTGTCTCGATGACACTGACAGTACTAGACTCTCAAGAATGGTTCTTTGTCTTTTGCAACGTCCATATTTAATTTGATATCTCTCTGTTCTGAATAGCCCACGCATCATGTCTGCTTACATAACTGTTTTTCTGTATCCCTTAATTTAATGTGAATCATATTGTGTAACTGTAATATTCTTCGCTGGACAATAATAAGTATTGTACTATGTGATTGGTGTTCGTTTCATTTCGCTCGACACCTGCAACGTGTCAACCTAACCTGATTTCAAACTGTGCATCCACTGCGCAGGACTGACACAGCCAAAGCTAGGCCTCCACGACGCCTGGCTGGCTCTCTGCTCTACAACGTCCACTGATGGACAAAAGCCTCCCCCATAGAACGCCTTAGCGAACGGCAGCCTGCCGTTTGCATCCACCGGTTGCCCGCGACTCTCACGATGTCGTCGGTACACCTGTTGGGAGGCCTACCAACTCTGCGTCTTCCGGTTCGATGGTCACCACTCGAAAGAGAGAGTGTGTGAAAGGCGATATGGCTAGAAAAAGGGTGTGTAATAAGATTAATTTAAAAAATGGGCTTACTTGGGCTGCAGATGTGCCAACAGCTCGTCATCCATCCACCCGACGCAGTGCATCACATGCTCAGGCCGATGTTTGGATGGGTACAACTTCTCCTCGAAGAGTTCCAGCTCGCAGCGGCAGTAAGATGTTGATACGTGGACGAAGGACTGGAACAGAAGGGTAGGAATTTATGGCTTTTAAATTATGATGGATGTGTACATAGAAATTAATATAAAATCTATATTAATAAAAAGAGAAGTCCTGACTGACTGACTGACTCATCAACGCCCAGCCCAAACCCGTGGACCTAGAAGGCTGAAATTTTGCACAGAGGTTCCCTCTATAATGTAGACAAGGAATAAGGAAGGATTTTTCGAATTAATTCAACCCATAAGGGAGTTAAATAGGGGATGAAAGTTTGTATGAAAAGTCGTTTCTTTTCACGCGGGTGAAGCCGCTGGCAAAAGCTAGTATTATATATATGGACGTGCGATTTGGATGAGCTCATGGCTAAATAATAACCATTACAGTTAAGATGCGCTTGCTGTCTGTTGTAGATCTTTGACAGTCGTTACAGGTAGTCAGTGTCCCGAAAATCTGACATCCAGTCTAACCAAAGGGTCCCATACAACCTAGTACATGTAAAATACTAGTATTCAGCTGCATTCGGTAAGAGTGAAAGCCGAACCAATGTGGTTGGGAAAAGGTTTGGCAAATGATGTGTATGGTGTGTGCTTTGAGAGATAAAGAATTTATTAAAGAAGTGAATCATTTCGATAGTGACGAGATACTGTAAAGGGATATAATAATATATCCAGCTTTACAATCACTGACAAATGCTTGCACTGACTGGACCGGTCCCCTCAAATCTGTGTGGTTCTTACTTCGAAAGACCATCTCAGACATTAATCTGCTTGGTGCATAATAATGATTTGACCAAACGTTTGAACTTCAAATGAGGCTGTGACCTCCTGGCCGCGGATTATCGAAAGGCATAACGCGGCCTCGGCACAAGGGCGAAGAAGGAACATGGGTTTGGTTTTTAGTCAGTAGAAGTCTGACACTCCCCTTCGCTCTGCCCAAGAGCGGGGGGGGGGGGGGGGGGGGGGGGGGTATTCGATAATTTTCAACCCACCAAAAAAAAAAAGACTGTGCCTTCCGAGTTTGTAAGGATTCCATTTTTTTTTTTTGAGGTACGGAAACCTAAAAATATCGTGTAACGTGTCAGAAGTTTCTTACCTCCAAGTGTTTCACCCCCTCAGCCAGTTCCAACACTTTCTTAGTTCCCATTGTGTTCATTTTGACAGCATCGCGGAGAAACATGTCGAATCTGAAACATTACGTACAACGATCTTAATGTAAGGTGATAAAAAAGAAAAAAAAAAAAAAAAAAAACTGAGACATGTGACATCTACCAATCCGCACTGGGCCCGCGTGGTGGATTATAGCCCATCCCTCTCCTAGAGAGGAGGCCTGAGTCCCTGCAGTGGGAACATTATAGGCTGATGATGATGATGATAAAAAAGGTGTAAACTCTTACAACGTGGTTGCCACTAAAAATTCATAATGGAAAATCCAATAACACTGCTCGATTTAGGAATCGAAACTAAGACCTCATACTCAACAGTCATGCTTGTACCACTAGACCAACGAGGTAGTCTGCCAATACAAGTGGAACACAAATACATTATAATATTTTGCTTCAAAATGTCTCCAATAATAATAATAATAATAATATTCCACAACTATCACACAACGCCATCTAGTCCCAAGCTAAGCAGAGCTTGTGTTATGGGTACTAGACAACTGATAAACATACTTATATATTTCTAAATACATACATATTATAGATAAATTACACCCAGACACAGAACAAATGATCGTGCTCATCACACAAACATTTGTCCTGGGTGGGAATCGAACCAATCAATGTGTATTATGTGTGTCTGTAATCCATTTATTTACAGGTAACCTAACCGTGACCAAACCTAACTACTCTAATAATTCTCAATCCGAATCCATAATAAAACTGTAACTTAGATGGATTATTATGTCATTTATGACAATTTCCAGAATTTTGTCTCCTTTTTCTTACATATCAAAACTGCATCTTGTATCTCATAGTACTGACCTGACGCAAGCAGCACAATGGAACAGGATCTGTGCCTCCTCCTGAATGAGCTTGCGATCCTCGTCCGATATGCCCAGGTCATCAGACAGGATGTCTCCGGGGATCACGTGCAGCTTGTCGAAGAGCTTTGGGGAGTCGGCTTTGAGGCGGTCGTATACCTGGAATGGTTGAGGGAGAAGAGAAAAGAATTTGGTCAATGTGTTTTTTTGACAACCCGTGACCCTAGTTTATGAATGAGACCATAATTTATTAAACAATAAACTGTTGTACCTACATAATTTATTTTTACAGCATGCACCAGCAAGGTGTATTCAGAATGAGTGTGAATGGGTCATAATGGTCATAACGAAGCCAAAAAAGGCTCTTTTTTTCTCAACTATATCACACGTTTTTTTAAAACACGCACGTAACATCACACCTGTAATCCGCGATGGGTTATGCAGAGGTGTGTCTAATAACACACATAAACAAGACAACATTATATAGTGACATTTTGCCAGGTAAGTTTTACGTCACATATAACAGGGGACAAGCTCATTGCTTCAAAAGGGCACAAATCCATGGAAAACCTAATAATACTTTTTGTCCAACCTGGGAATCAAACTCAGGATTCAGTAGGACAACGGGGCAACAAAGGCCTATCTTTAAAAAAAAAAACTAATTTTCAATGTTTTGACTTTGCATTCACATCCAAAAAAATACGAAAAAGTTTAGGTATCTCAAAACAGTTTCGCTACTCGATACTAGATGGCGCCACTTACCCGAAAATTCAACAAATCGTCCAATCTTTCCTTACTGCTATGTCCCTTCTTAGGTCTCATGAGGAGGTACATCTTCTTGATATCTGGACAGCATCTGAGGAGCTTTTCCACCATCACCTTCCCCATGAAACCGGTGGCTCCGGTCATGAAGAGCGTTTTGCCGGCATAGTACTCTGCTATGCTAACAGAGGGCGCCATGGTCTGTGGACAAGGAATTGTCATTGGTTACATTAATATAATATAACATCACGCCTGTAATCCCCGAAGGGTTAGGCAGAGGTGTACACACGGCTACACATAAAGCTATACAAAACCAGTTAATCTTGGCCTCACTTTACTAGATCTTTTCGCACAATGAACGATC
Source organism: Diarsia mendica (assembly GCA_949316265.1). NCBI lineage: Eukaryota > Metazoa > Arthropoda > Insecta > Lepidoptera > Noctuidae > Diarsia > Diarsia mendica. The sequence goes on from OX438916.1 coordinate 12,011,537, forward strand.
AGATTACTGGCCTACTTGAAATAAATATTTTTGACTTTTGACTTTTGACTTTTGATTATACTGACTGGTTTTGTATAGCTCGATGTGTAGCCGTGGTACCTAACAGTACACCCACATTTCGCTAGTTACCTATGTTTAAGTCCCATGTAATAGGGGGAGAGCCTATTGCCATCAACCGGGCACAAATCCAGACTCCGTGGCTGCTACTGAGAAATTCCTAATAGAAAACTCAATAACACTTAGTCCGACTTGGGTATCGAACCCAGGACCTTTTTTTGTGTTTGGCAAATCATCAAATAACCCTCCCGCTCTAGGGCAGAGCGAAAGGGAGTGTTAGACTTCTACTGACTAAAAACCACCCATGTTCCTTCTTCGCCCTTGTGCCGAGGCCGCGTCATCTCTTTCGATAATCCGCAGCCCCGACGGGATAGCATATTAGCTGACCTAGGAATCGTAATCAGGACATGAGGACTAGACCAACGAGGTCTATCAACCAACTAGGAACTACCTACATATTTACTAACAAACAAGTGCGTATGTGCCGTATGTCGGTAAGACAATATTTATTTTACAATTACGAGCAGAATTTCAATTAGGTACCTCTCGAACAATGATTTAATTAGAAAAACTGGTTTTAGTACTTAACAATAATGAGTGTTGGTGAACTATTATAATAAGAAGGGATATTACCGCAATATGGCTTAACTTTAACTAATCAAATTGATGAGAAAATCATCATCAGGCTAGCCTTGTACCAATACCAACTATGTTGGGGTCGGCTTCCAGTCTAAGCTCAACAACCTCGTTAATACTGGGTAATGCGATACCCCTTGGTAAGAACTAGAACCAGACCCAGGACTACTTGTAACGAATGTCAAAGACCTTTAAATGCGAGCCGGAAAAACGGAAACCAGATAGATGAGATAGGGATCGGACAAAAAAAAAACTAATTAGTCCGTCAGATAGATTTCCAAAAAATATTAACCACGTATTTTTTCTTTTTAGGGTTCCGTACCTCAAAAGGAAAAAACGGAACCCTTATAGGATCACTTTGTTGTCCGTCTGTCTGTCTGTCTGTCTGTCTGTCAAGACCTTTTTTCTCAGGAACGCGTGGAGGTATCAAGCTGAAATTCATATCAAATACTCAAGTCTATGGTCTCTTGGAGCTGTGAAAAAATCAAACTTCTAAGTCAACGCGATCAAAAGATACTCCCGTTTATGCCGCAAATTTTCGACACTCGCAAGGGAATCAAAACCTACAGGGTACTTCCCGTGAACTCAGAATCTTGAAATTTGGTACGAAGCAACGTCTTATAGCATAGATAAAGGAATAATTACGAAAACCATAAATTTTTAGTTACATCAAGATACTCCCGTTTATGCCGCAAATTTTCGACACTCGCAAGGGAATCAAAACCTACAGGGTACCTACTTCCCGTGAACTCAGAATCTTGAAATTTGGTACGAAGCAACGTCTTATAGCATAGATAAAGGAATAATTACGAAAACCATAAATTTTTAGTTACATCACATAATATTTTTTTTTTACGGAACCCTCGGTGCGCGAGTCCGACTCGCACTTGGCCGGTTTTTTCATGTAGAAATGAAGACGATACAGTGCTTCGAAAACTCATGTGACGTCATTATGATAGTACATTTTGTACTTTCAATAATTGTAAAAAGATCATGGAGTGGGGCTTGAAACGTCAATTATTGACTTGCTTTAAGGACGCATTTACGATTGATAAGTCAAATCATTACTTTTTTAAACAAAAGTATGTTTATTAAATACAATGCTTTGTATTTTTAAAATGTTTTTGCTACTTATTGTAGGTAGATGTGCAAGGTACAATTCTTAACTATAAATATAATTTTAGATATGTCCAGTTTCTCAATAAATGTACCGAAGTGAAAATTTTTTACTTCATCAATCAATCGTAAATGCGTCCTTAATTGACGCGCTTTATCTCCGTCAATTTTTATTGTTTTGATAAAACAAAAAACACGTAATCTAACTGACGGAATACAGAATCATATTTTTTTGAGTCAGTCCGATCCCCTATTCTTTAATTACAAGCTTCTGGCTCTCTATTACATGGAATTTAAAGATAACTGGTGAATTGAGGGTAGACTATTAAAAATACCTCTTTTTTTATGGTGGGAAATCTTCAAATGATTACTCACGCTCAGGGCAGAGCGGTATGGGAGTGTCACAATTCTACTGAGTAAAGACCACCAATGTTTCTTCTTAGCCTTTTGTGTCGAGGCCGCGTTATCTCTTTCGAACAACCCGCAGCCCTTTCGGGATTAGGAATACCTCTGCCTTTTCAAAAGCCATAATATATATTATGTACACGTATCTTAATCTATCTTATCTATCTATATATAATAAGTAAATAAAAAGAGAAGTCCTGACTGACTGACTGACTCATCAACGCCCAGCCCAAACCCTTGGACCTAGAAAGCTGAAATTCTGCACAGAGGTTCCCTTTATAATGTAGACAAGGAATAAGGAAGGATTTTTCGAAATTCAACCCCTAAGGGAGTTAAATAGGGGATGAAAGTTTGTATGGAAGATCGACATTTTCACGCGGGCGAAGCCGCTGGCAAAAGCTAGTTAATATTTATTTTTGATTCCTATCATCTAATTCTAAATGCACCACAGTCCCCCACACCCATAGATAAAGCGGTTTGTATTAATTACTAGCAATTAACCACAACATGGATGGTTTGATTGCGAAACATTTGTACATGTTCATACTTAGCCTTCAGTGTTAATTCATGTTCTGTAAGTGTTATGGAATATTAATGGTCTTATTATTGTCAGACAGTTGATTTAGTACAGACTTGACTGCCGTTGGTCTAGTGGACGCAAGCGAGACTGTTTTGCATGAGGTACTGGGTTCGATTCCCGGGTTGGGGTAAGTTGTTATTGTATTTTATTTTTTAGATCTTTGACAGTCGTTACTGCATGTAGTGGCTAGAAAGTCTGACAACTAGTCTTATCAAAGGGTCTTATCGACTGGATTGTGAAGGTCACCTAAGCAGTCGTGCCTTGAGCATACTCTTCTTATGTAGGTACCTAATAAGAAACTGGATGTCAGACTTTCAGGCGCAGGAGGTGGGATATCATCAAATGACCAATCCCACTCTGGGCAGAGTGGAAGGGAGTGTCAGACTTGTACTGACTAAAACCCACCCATGTTTCTTCTTAGCCCTTTGTGTTCCGGGGTTGCGGTATCTCTTTCGAGCAGTCCCGCAGCCCAAAATATGGTCCAGAATTCGTTCAGATTTTAATTGTGTGTTTGACTACCTTTAACAACTGGCCCAGGTTTATGACAGCTTTAAAAACCACTGTTTCACAATGCGTTTTTCCGCTATCTCACCTACCTATGCAAAAACTCAGTTCATTGATGCCATAAATTATAATCAATACTCTGCTAATTAATGTTATTAAGTAATGATATAAAAACAACAGGTTTATAACGAGAAGCAGGTAGGTTGTTACACGCTAAGCAATTCTATTGTCTATGCAAGTAGGTACATGGGAAACTCGAGTCAATCGAGTAGTATACCTAGTCTACATAATTATTACAGATCCATTAAGGTTTTACTTCATTTTGTTTATAAGAGTAGAGGAAGAAGACCAAAGAAACGATGGATGGACGGGACCGCCACACTATTCTCGAACCACTGTAACTCCTGTGCGCCAGATTCAACAGTGGCGACTACCAGTGCAGCGCCGAGACAATGAAGTGAGACGAAGTCCCAGAGAAACGACGATTTCAACTTCCCTCCACATCAGCTTGTTTGGATAGACAGTCTACATAATGATATGGCAAGAAAGGAAGTGTCTTATAAGATCACGAGTATCAGAGAAGTATGGAAGACTAGCTATTGCCAGCGGCTTCGCCCGCGTGAAAATGATGATTTTCCATACAAACTTTCATCCCCTATTTAACTCCCATAGGAGTTGAATTTAAAAAAAGTCCTTCCTTATTCCTTGTCTACATTATAAAGGGAACTTCTGTGCAAAATTTCAGCTTTCTAGGTCCAAGGGTTTGGGCTGGGCGTTGATGAGTCAGTCAGTCAGTCAGTCAGGACTTCTCTTTTTATTTATATATACTTATTGCCAGCGGCTTCGCCCGCGTGAAAATGTCGATTTACCATACAAACTTTCATCCCCCATTTAAATCCCTTTGGGGTTGAATTACGAAAAATCCTTCCTTATTCCTTGTCTACATTATAAAGAGAACCTCTGTGCAAAATTTCAGCTTTCTAGGTCCAAGGGTTTGGGCTGGGCGTTGATGAGTCAGTCAGTCAGTCAGGACTTCTCTTTTTATTTATAGAGAAGATATATAGATAGAAGAAGAAATGCTGCGTCGACACCAAATGAATTGGGATAAGGACAAGAGAATGAAGCTTCTTCTTTCTGATGATTTTTATCTTCTGCATGATTTTTTGCCCTTTTCTCAGTTTCGTTAGGGGCGTAGGCCGCGTAGCATGGCTTCTTCATCCATGCTTCTGTATTACTCGTTATACCGTGTCTCACCCTCCGCAAGGCTAAGTATAATTATGTATGGTCTTCCAATCTAACACTACGATGAATCAGGGGAAATCGTATTATACAGTGAAACCTGGTCAAGTGGGACCTCAAGGGACCTGAAAATATGTCTCACTTATAGAGGTATTCCATCTTACCCATTGTCTCAGATATCCAAATCTGTCTCATGGGACCTCATCATGAGTTCCAGTTATAGAGGTTTCTCACTTATCCAGGTCCCAGTTAACCAAGTTTCACTGTACTACTAAGTGGGTTGTGGAGGTTACTTAAGCAGTCACTTCAAGTGAAATGCTGATATTTAGCTGCCTCCGGGAAGACCGAGAAGCCAACCTCAATATAGTCGAGAAAAGTCACGGCAGATGGGAATTTCTTAGCTTCATTTGACGGTTCTTATACTTCGTCCAAATTCTTGTCTATTGTATAAAATGGTTGCATGAATAAGTTATAACAAAAACTCAAGTTCAAAACTCAGGTTTAGGTAACCCTGGTATTCGAACAGTTAGCAAAAGAAACCACGAACCCCTCAAGAAAGCCAACGACAAGATGACGAACCAACAGATTCGCACATCTGTTACACCTAGCCCTCAGCTCCTCAGACATAACATAATCCAAATACCGACATTCATAGCAATGTTATCATCTTCTTATCGTGTGGGCAGTAAGGTCTAACGACCCCACACACCCTAGTGTCAGAGTTTCTAAACCGCCTCAAGGGCCTCTGACATGGTTTGACGGTGGTCGTCATTTCATGATTTGATGTTTTACTATTGTTTTTTTGTAATTTGGTGTACATAATAAAGAGTATTCTATCTATTTGGCGGCCGAGACCACCGGCTTATACGAGCCTTCCGAAGCACGGAATCATGTTTTTATAAGCCAATCAGGTGATTCAAAGCCTGCGATATCCTAGCCAAAGACACGAAGAAGATGGCAAGATGACGAACCAAGTTATTCGCACAGCTGTGAGCTCCTCAGCCCCTCAGACATGACATAATCCAAATACCGACATTAATAGCAATGTTATCATTATAACACGCAATATGTATGTGCCCCACGTTTTCACCTTGGCAACGCATCGCGCGACACACACAGCATACTAACTCTTTGAAGTCGGGAAGTTATATATTGTTGAGATTTTAACTCGGAATTAAATTAGGGTGCAGAAAGGTCAATCGGTTTGTTGATGAGGATGTTTGGATGTGCATGTAACGCAGTATTGTATAATTGCATTCTATACTAATCTATACTAATATTATAAAGAGGTAAAGTTTGTATGTTTGTTGTTTGTTTGTTGTTGTTTTTTTTTTTTTTTTTTAATTGTAAGCGGTAATCTCGGGATCTACTGAACCGATTTTAAAAATTCTTTCACCAATAGAAAGCCACATTATTGCTGAGTGTCATAGGCTAGGTTTTATCCCTGTATTCCCACGGAAACAGGATCTACGCGGGTGAAACCGCGGGACGTCCGCTAGTATGTGGTTACTATAGTTCCGGCCTATCCATTTTTTTTATATAGGTAAAAACAAAAGAAACTCTCGCGTTATCCCATGGGAGTAGGTAGAAACCACAGAAAGCTGTTACGATCCTTATTTATATACTTCTTTTGCATTGTCCACATTCATACATCAGGTCATACACGTACGCCGGTTGCGAGTACCTACTAGGCCCGGTCACGGTAATATTATCCGGTTTCCAGCAAAGCGGAGAGGAGCGGAGACGAGAGGACATGTGCGGAAATCGGCCAATCACATCAGTTAATTTTTACATTTGGTCTCTCGTTCTTTCTGCCACGCCATTCAGGCAAAACATGACTGTCTGCTATAATTATTGATGTAACATCTTGCATGCCATGTGTTGTGTAGGTATACTCATGTTTTGAACAAATAATTAATTATCTTTATCTTTATCTTCTGTGATTGGTCGAATTTGGCACATCTCCTCCGCTCTCGTCTCCGCCTTGGTGGAAACCGGGCCCTACACACCTGGCCCCCTTGCTCAATCCATTTTTTATCTACCTACATTTTTTTACTTTCAGTCTACCCGGATGCAGCTGGATACCGGTAACGAATGTCAAAGCTCAATAAAAGACTACCGGAACCAACGGTTTTACGTGCTTTCCGAAGCGAGAAGAAAACTGGTGAAAAAAACTAAAAATACTCAACTAGTCATATCGATGGATTAACCTAGACAAGCGCTGCTTAGCCTGAAGATTAACCCGAGCTACTGTTATTATTTAGCTAAGTGCTCCATAACCCAGTTATTAACTAACAATAACCAGTGGTAAGACTTTCAGAATTCTATATATCTATAGCAATTTATTGTCTGACAAAGACACAAAAAAATATGACTAAGCAAATTAATAGACGCGTATAGAATCTGCAATTGAAAGTAAATACCATAAAATTTTGTTCTAGGTCCAACCGAAATTAAACCTTATGCGTAAAACAATAAAATTCATTTCAGAAAAACACACGTGTGTTTACATTTTTGGCAACTTAATTGCGATTGCAGAATACGTCTTGGTCATAAACGCGTGACTTAGTACATTCATGTTTCTGAGACGCGTTTGAACAAACAGACATACATTAGTTCTAGCTGTTCAGTAAATAGGGAAACTGTCCAGCGATACGTACTCGTATTTGTTTTAAGATTATTATATAGCTCATAATAAGTTTAATATATTGTCACCAGAAATTGACACATTTGTATAATATGTTGCACACAATGCTAATATAAATATATTTTATGTTCTTTAGATGGATAACCATCTAAACACGCTCCATAATTAACATGGATGGGTATTATTGAACTGACTACTACAAATAGTTCAGTTAGAGCAGGAATGGAATTATGAGAAACGGACATACATACATGATACATACACGCCAATCACATAATTTCTTTTTGGGCTTTGCCGCAGTCGGGTAAAATATTGGGTATTTTTTTTTGTTTCATCAAATTAATAAGAATTGACGAAGATAAAAGAGTTGATAAATTTCAAACTGCCATAAGTCCACTATACGCAAAATTTGGGAAATCAAGGTTTTTAGTTTCACATTAGTGTAAATGGAAAATTGTACAAACAGTGTTATAAAATGTTGACTATCGACTGTGTCTAAGTATTTTAATGAACAAATTAACAATAACATTCATAGATAATAAGAAAAAGATAAAAATAGTTTGGACTTATTGCCGATTGATATGCCCATACTGGACTTATGATGATTAGTATGGACTTATAGTTGTTTGAAAAATACTAACCGGCAAGACTGACGCCATATTGACTAGTTTGACGTTTTATTGCCAAGTTTGACGTTTTGTGATTGGTCGCAATGGACATGTGAGAATTTGAAATAATGTCTTTGTGGACTTACTAGAATTTAAAAAAAACTGACATATTTAACCGTTATATTCAAGGCAATGCCTGTGACTTATGAGCTTTTGAAGTGAGCGGTCAAACGTGAATTTTAAAGGTGAATACAACTAAATCAAAAAGTCAAAATTTGTTGGAGGTGGACTTATGGCAGTTTGAAATTTATCAACTTTAAACGTATCAAAGATCAAAAGTGCGGGCTTGTGACGTCACTTTCCGGTATAAAATGTACTGCAAAGTGACGTCATACGAGTTTTCGAAGCACTGTCTCGTCTTCATTTTTTGGTTTTGTGAAAAAAGAAAAAACACGTGTCCAATATTTTTGTAAATGTATCTGACGGACTAATTAGATTTTTTTGTCAACTACCCTATTTCATGATCTACAGCTTTGCCCTTTTTTTTTTTTTGGTGGGTGGAAAATCATCGAATGACCGGGTTAATTTGCGATAACACTCACTGTGAATGAGAAAAATGCGAAAAACTGATATTATATTTCGTAATAAAGTATACCCACATTTTGCCCCAGTTATGTCCTTTATAACAGAGGGCGACACCATCATTCTTCAACCATTTCTTGTGTAATAAAGATTATGATTATGATATAACAGAGGGCGACACCATCGCCATCAACTGCGCACAAATCAATTACTCTACAGAAATATTTTCCTACTAAAACCACAACGTTTTTACGCCCATCTCATGGAAATAAACTCCAAGTATTTAACCTACTTGTTCCCCATTACTAAGGTTTCGCACAAACGAGTCTCTGGCAACTGCCACCGGTTCATTTGGCACGAAAGTGGTCGGTGGTCACCACGACTGGACGATGGCCGCCACCAGTGGATAGGCGGACAGTGAGCGTAATAGCGAGTGGCTTTTCAAACTATTTTAGAAGAGTAACCTGGAGTTTCTTGCTGGTTCTTTTCCATAGGAAATGATCAACGCAAACCGTGCACTTTTTATCGAAATTAAGTGCTCATAGATGCCTTTGGGGGCAAAACCTGGGTGAGGCTGTCACATAAACGTAGAGATTGGCACCAGAAAAGAGAGGCCTATTATATACCCAGCAGTGGGTGAGTTCTGGCTGTGGGTGATGATGATGATGAAGTGTCCATGTAGGCCAATGTGAAATAAAATATTTAATAAATAATAAATAATAATCAATTTTTAAAATTGATTTTGATTTGTCGCGAGTGGTCGCCTCTCGCTACACGTGTGTGCGGTGATTTCTTACAAAACGTTTTAAAAACCAAGTAAACACCTTGTCATAGCAGCAGTGGCCCAGTGGTGGCGCCCCCGACTTACGAACAGTAAGTCGTGGGTTCAAACCCAGGCAGGCGCATTAATTTGTGTAATTTATTTAATCACGAATCAAAGAAAACATTGTGAGCAAAACGGCCTTAGAACCAAAAATTCAAAGATATGTGACATCTACCAACCCACACTGGGCCCGCGTTGAGGATCATCCCATCATATAGACGAGGCCTGATTCCCTGTAGTGGCAACCTTATAGGCTGATGATGATCGCCAACCATAGGTGGCTATGATAAGTGGCTCGTTTGCACCGAGCCTTACATCGTGCAACCTGAGTAATCGGTCATCTAATTAGATGACGAATCATTAACGGAATGATCAGTTATTAAATCATTCAGGGCCGGTTACATCTACGACTATAGGTGGCATTCATCTTTACATAGTGTAAAACAAAGTTACTACCGCTGTTTCTACGCTTAGATCTTTTAAACTGCGCAATGGATTTTAAAGCAGATTTCAGCAATCATCATTATATTATCAGCCTATAATGTTCCCATGTTGCAGGGACTCAGGCCTCCTCTCTAGAAGAGAGATAAAGAGGTCGGACAAAAAGATCCACCACGCGGGCCCAGTGCGGGTTTGAAGATGTCACAATATGTCTTCGAATTTTTTCCTCACAATGTTTTCCTTCACCGTTTTGAGAGCAGCGGTGATGAAATAGATTACACAAAGTTATGCACCTGTCTGGGTTCGAGCCCACGGCTTAGTGTTTGTAAGTCGAGGCTGCCACCACTGGGCCACCGCTGCTCAGCAATTTGCAGCAATCGATAGATTGATTCAAGAGAACGATTTGATGTTATAATATTACGTGTTATTAAAAATACTATATTGTAAACTCTTCAGTCAAAAACCGGAGGTGTGTCATTTTAATATTGAACTTTTGAATGTCAAATATTGCAAAATTCCGCGCTCTCATCGTTTGTAACAATTTAGGAAGACGACCTTCAGATTCGCGTTAACTTTCGTAACCGAAATCTTACAATGATTGCCGAACACGAGATAGCTTTTGTCTTCTTTCTAAAAGTCAAATATTAAGCGAAAAAAATAACACATTTATAACATCACACCTGTAATTCCCGAAGGGTTAGGCATAACTCAAACTCAAAGCATTTATTTCAATTAGACCATTATGGTACAGGCACTTTTGAATGTCAGTAAAACAAAGAAAGCGAAGCTACAGTCACAAGGCATAATAACTTGTGAAAGTACTGTAGTTGTTCATTCCAAAGCGAAGATCTCTATGGTGAAGAATGGGCAAGAAACTCCATGGAGACTGTTTTGAATCTCGGGTGTACTGTCCTTGTGCCGTGGCCGCGGTATCACTTTCCAACAACCCTTGAGGTGGCTTAGAAACTCTGACACTAGGGTGTGTGGGGTCGTTAGACTGCCCACACGATAAGAAGACGAAGTCCCATTTTGCGAAAAGTGCGTGTAAACTCTCTGATTACAGGCGTGTGACGTCATACAGTTTGTCTTCAAACATTAGCGATATCTATTGAATGGTTGTATGAACAAAGTATAAGGTCAAACACGCGAATAACAAAGATGACCTAGACATAGGCAGTGGACAGTCTGTAAAGGTCAAGGTTAAAATGATTCGCAGTTATATGCGTTACCTAGTAATGGAAGATAATATTAATATAGGTACCTCCTAACTAGGCCTCCTAGGACTCATCATTATCAGCCTCTAATGTTACCACTGCAGCAGGGACAGGCCTCCTCTCTAGGAGAGGGATGGGCTATATAATCCACCTGCACGCGGGCCCAGTGCGGGTTGGTAGATGTCACATGTCTTCGAATTTTTTGGTTGTAAGACTTGCCGGTTTCCTCACGATGTTTTCCTTCACCGTTTTAAGAATTAAGAAGGATAGCAAGGTCTTACAAAGTACCAGGAAGCCAGAATGGTGAAGTGGTAGTGTCACCATTGCATACTAAATGTAACGACTGCCAAAGATCTTCATATATAAATCCTAGCAGTATGTGTGTATATAATATCTACAGTTTATTATAACCCCACACTTATGCTCGGTCATGTACCTATAGTGGTGTAACCAAGCCATTAAATGTTGGCTCTTACCAAACGTACGTAATATAGACGGGCCTTGCGAGACGCCTTTCATGCGAATTTTGTTATTATACTCGAATTTGTGAGTTCAATAGTTTGAAGTTTGTATCACGCTTGTAATCATCAAAGGATAGTAGGACCATAGTCTAAAAAACAAGGTCTGGCATTCCGGGAGAGACACATGCTTACGTCACTATCCAGTTGCCACTTTATTGCAACAAAATACGAAATTATGGAAACAGTTTCAGTCACTATTATGTTAAAAAATATTTCTAAAGCATTTAAATTGTCATTTCGTTAGTCAAATCAAACGAAACAATTCAATTTAAACGTATACCAACGATATTGTTAATTAAAACATTTAAATTAAACCATTGATAGCGGTGATGACGTAGACTTGTGTCTCCCACGTGACCACTGCAGTGTCTCGGAATGCTATACCTGGCGAAGTATATTATTATACCATGAGTAGGACCATCTGCGTTTTGTCAGTTATGGGGGCATTCCTTGCGTGATCGAATCAGTAATATTTACCGTTATCAACCATTTCCGTTACCAAGGTAACCGACGTAGCCCGAAAAATTGCCAGACTTAAATGGCAATGGGCAGAGCACATTGCTCGCAGAACGGATGGCTGATGGGGCTGAAAAGTTCTGGAGTGGCGACCGCGAACTGGAAGACGTTGCGTTGGAAGGCCTCCCACTAGGTGGACCGTGCACCTGGTCAAGGTTGCGGAGATCCGCTGGATGCGAGACGCACGGGACCAGTCAATGTGGCGACACTTAGGGGAGGCCTATGTCCAGCAGTGGACGTCTTTCGGTTGAAATGATGACGATGATCACACTTCTAATCTCCAAAGGGTTAGGTACGCCCATGGTGTAGCTATAGTAGATACATTTAAGTCCCATGTAGAAGGTGGCGAGACTATTGCCATTTGCCATCAACCTGGCACAATCCAGAAGAGTTTTAACTCAAACTCAAACTCAAATAATTTATTTCAATTAAGCCATTACAGGCACTTTTGAATGTGAGAAGGACGGAAGAAGAACGAAACTACGAGTGCAATACGTCATTCCGAAAGTCACCACGCCGAACCACACGCCACCAAATGCCCGCAACAACGAACACTGCGAGCACGAAAGCACGCAGCGACGCAAACCGCAACAACGAATGCTCGAGACCCCGAATCACGGAACAACGAATGCACGCCGCAACGTGCAACCGCCGCCCCGCGACCCGGAGCCCCGCACACCCGACGCCACGGCACACGCCGCCGCGCGCCCCCGCACCCACAGCACTCGCCGCCGGTAACATCCGGCGCCGCGCAGCCCGACGCAGCAACTCCCGAAACGACTCATTGCACTCCTACGCTACAGTCACAATCACAATGCATAATAACTTGTGAAAGTACTGTAGGTAGTTGTAGTTGACTTTCAGCCCGCTCACTTGACGTTCAAAGATCTACGAATGACATCTATGACCAACGCGGCAACGGCTGATTTGCAAGACATCACGGAGAAAACTCGAAGACGGAAACTCACCCACCACTACTTACCTCTTCGAGGCACACTAGCGTGATATTACGAACCATTTCAGTCTCACGGCACGATTCTTACTCGCATGTGAATAAGATCAAACTAAAGAAAAACTGCTGGTATACTCTCACAGATGATTTCTTGTGATTACTTTATTACGTCACGTTACACCTAACCTATATAATATAGAAGTTTGTTAAACTGGCAATAGGCTCCCCCCCCCAATTTACCTGTGACTAAAATTACTGGGTGACATAATAATGGATTAATATTCCCTCCGGCATCACGGATATAGTATAATCTTGATATGCGTTAATCTATCGGCATTTTAATTAGTTCGTTCATTAATATTATATTAGTTATGTACTATATACGAGTAATAATAATAATAATCCTTCCAAGCCGGTTTCGGCTACGGCGACCGCATCATCGCCATCCTACTGGCGTCTATCATGGGCTCTCATGTGGCTAGAAAAACCACCTTTGTTAACAAATATTCTCGCACAGAGTGGACACGTGAGAGCACCATTAACATAATGGTAATTGATTGCCGCTGGTGGTCGGGCTTTTAGTTCGTCACGCTTCGAATCCAGTTTTGAGAGCCGACGATCCTCAAAGTCAAAAACTTTCTGTTGTACCAGTGACCTCCACTCTCCGCGGTTAGACGCAAGCTCTTCCCACTGAGATGGATCTACGCCACAACCCTTCATGTGTCGCTTTAGCACATCCTTAAACCTCAGGAGTTGTCCTCCATGCTTTCGCTTGTCCTCCTGAAGTTCAGAATAAAGAATGCGCTTCGCCATGCGTGCCACATGGCCGCACCACCGAAGTTGACGTAAGTAGATACATAATGTTAGAACTTTTCCAATAAGTGAGGTAATAAATGAGGCATTTACGCGCATCACTGCATATTATAAATTTTAATCAAAATCCATCACAGCGTCTGTCCGTCTGTTAGCGATTAACCCAAAAACTACAGCACCGATTTTCATGTTGTTTTCATCAATGGATTGAGTACCTAGTTCCCGAAAAGTTTTAGTATATTACTTGACTGACATGCGAAGCCAGTCAGCTCGTCATATTATAAGAATGACTAGTAGGTATAGTGGTCGCAAGCTCGACTGCTGAGCACGATGTCATGGTTCTGATTCCTCGGTAGGGTAAAGGTGTTATTGGGTTTCCAGGCATTGGTCAGTAGCAGCCACGAAGTCTGGATTTGTGCCCGTTTGGTGGCAACAAGCTCGCCCCCTATTATAACACTACCTAAAACCACCTCAGAGGTACACCCATGGTACACCTTTGCCTAGCCTTTCACTGATTACAGGCGTGAAGTTATGTTTTAACTAGCTGTTGCCAGCGGCGTCACCCGCTACAACTAGAAAATTATCCAAGGGGAAGATAAAATCGGGATAAAAACTATCCTATGTGTTAATCCAGGTTATAAACTATCTGTGTACCAAATTTTATCCAAATCCGATCAGTAGTTTTTGAGTGAAGAAGTAACAAACATACACACTCACACAGTCACACACTCACAAACTTTCGCATTTATAATATTAGTAGGAAGTAGGATTTATGTATTTTATGACAATCTAATGAATTTTTACGAGGATGCAGAACTTGAACGAGGCAAAAAGAGTAGATAATTTAATCGTAGTAGTTGGCGTTCTGAGTTTCTGCCTACCGCCATAAGAAAAGGCGTGAGGTTAATACTCTTATAATATTCATACTGAAAACTTTTCTCTCACATAAACATGACTCAGATTAATCTTCTAAAACACATTAAAATTCGCAAGATCATCATCATCAGCCTAATATAATGTTCCCAGAGCTGGGACACAGAGCTCCTCCATAAGAGGGAATGGGCCACAGTGCGGGTTGGTAGATGACACATAAGAGATACCGCGGCCTCGGCACAAGGGCTAAGATGGAACATGGGTGGTTTTTAGTCAGTAGAAGTCTGACACTCTCTATCGCTCCAAAAGATGAAAGCTAGCTTAACAAAAAAACATCTGACGATAACTTTTTAATGTTATGCTAGGCAAAAAAACTGGGGAAACCTTTTTTTTGTTGATAGATGTATTTTTAATTTGGTTTAATGGTCGGAAGCTTCAACTGTAAAGTACCTAAGTATACTAGTATAGTTCAATGCCCTGTCCTAGTTTTTTCTTATGTTATTGCGTTTTTTCCTTTAGGTATTTCTCATAGTGGTATTTTTTAGCCACGACGGAACGGAGACGGTATATGCGTTTGGGGTGAGAGGTTGTTTGTTTGTTTGTGTGTTTGTGCAAATACATGTTGCCATTTTTCTCCAAAACTACTAGTCCGAGTTTTCAGTTATGGGTTCGGGTTTGATTGGTGCATGTTCTTAGATAAAAAAATAAATGTAAAAAGTTTTAAAAAAGTTTAAAATAAAAAGCAAAATTAAAAATTTTGTAAAAACCCACGACTGTTAAAAATTAATTGAAAAAAGGATAAAATAACATAAAACACCCACCTTAAAAAAACCCAAGAATGTCCGTCGGGAGCTGAACATTGCAAAACTAGTTCATTTAATGGCAGCCCCCGACGGACATTCTTGGGTTTTTTTAAGGTGGGCGTTTTATGTTATTTTATCCTTTTTTCAATTAATTTTTAACAGTCGTGGGTTTTTACAAAATTTTTAATTTTGCTTTTTTGTGTGGGTGTCGGCCACCTTTGGTCCATTTCTCCAATTAGATACAGTTACTACGACTATAAATCATCATCTGCCTAGCCTTTTCCCAACTATATTGGGGTCGGCTTCCAGTCTAACCGGATGCAGCTGAATATCAGTATTTTACATGGAGCGATTGCCTAACTGACCTGCACAACCCAGTTACCACATAAGCAAAATTTTGGCAGTGACGGGTCTCCCCGTCACTGTCAAAATTTTGGTAACAAGTAACTTTTGGATTCGTTAAGGCGACTTACTAGCATGATACTGTTTTGGATATTTCTTTGATGTGATTTTAGTGTGCTGTAAGCGTCTTAAGGCTACTTTTACGCCCTTGTGTGAATAAAACTTTAAGCCACTTGACTACCGACTACCTAGTGAATTAAGGCTTGTTTCACACCCGACCACTATGCTACGCGTTACACAACATTGATTAACGAATACAGACGCAAATCGCAGAGACATTGGCCTCATTTCTGATCACAATTTGTGTGGAAATGTATAAAACAAGTTCTTCGGTCAGATTGTTACATGCGTACGTGCACCTTATGACTTTGTAGTCGCAGATTTCTTTTTTTTATAGTTGCGGCCCCGACTTACGAACAGTAAGCAGGTTCGAACCCAGGTAGGCAGGCGCATTACTTTGTGTAAGTTATTTCATCACAACTGCTCTCGAAACGGCGAAGGAAAACCTCGTGAGGAAACTGTCTTAGAACCAAGATATTCGAAAACATGTGACATCTTCCAAAACGCATCAATTGGCCCCCCGTGGTGAATTATAGCCCATACCTCTCCTAGAGAGGAGGCCTGAGTCCCTGCAGTAGCAAATAAGTCAATGATAAGTAAAATAGTGTGCTGTGTGTATTTTGAAAATCGGTTTTTTTTTGCAAAAAGTTTTTCTGTTGAAACAAACCCCCACCAGCCACGATTCTTATTACATCTGGAAGAACATGCACGCTGATACAGTACTTAAATAAATACAGTTAAAGTTCAATTTGCAATAACAGCTGATGACTTCGATCATAAAAAACGGAGGTAACCCTATTCTTTTACAAATTATACACAAAACAATAAATAACAATAAATTATTCTTATTCTTATGAAGGTGTAACCGGTCAAGTGCGAGTCGGACTAGCACATGAAGGGTTCCGTATCATCGAAGTAGGGAAGCCCCTTTAATTTACTTGTTGTTTTAGCGGCAACAGAGATACACATTTTGTGATAAGTTTGTTTTTCGTAGTGTCTATAGGAATGACAAACTTTTTCTGAAATGTGCTCAAAAGCTGCTAACTATATATCTAGTATCTACAGAATAATTTATGAGGTACAAGAAAAAAACGGAGCAATCACTGGACGGCTTTCGTGCAACTGCAAACCCTTTAATTAAATAAAATGGTACACATATTGCTGAATATCTGTAAGATTGATAAATAAATTGCAATAGTGAAGAAAAAAAATATGTTATATACCTAAATTTTAAATGTTTTGCGATTTTACAACTCATAATTTAGAAGCTAGAGAGATCGGTTACCATTCGGCTACGGAACACTTTTTTTTTTTTGGCGTGTGGGTAATCATCAATTAACCGGCCCTCCCGCTCTGGGCAGAGCGGAAGGGAGTGTCAGACTTCTACTGACTAAAAACCAACCATGTTCCTTCATAGCCCTTGTGCCGAGGCCGCGGTATCTCTAAAATCTACGGCTACGGAACCCGAAAATCCGCAATAATGAAGGCATTTAACGATATTTAATGGACATAATTATAATATCGATGTTATGGTATTTTCGTATTTTCCACCATTTGATTGAAGATACACGTGTCATTTTTCTTTGTTTTTCTCACAAAAAGTATATTATTGTTTACGTTAGACGGTATATCACGCAGGACACGACAGAGGTGTAGGCGTGTTTTAAAGTTCTACATGTTGTGGTACACACGGCTACACATCAAGCTATACAAAACCAGTTAATCTTGGCCTCACTTTACTAGATCTTTTCGCACAATGAACGATCAGATTATACTGGTTTTGTATAGCTTGATGTGTAGCAGTGTGTACAGTCGAATAAGCTATTAAGTATACAGGCAGAAATCTTTATAATAGGGATATGTTTCCTGACTAAAAAAATATGACTCGGTCGGTTTATTCCGTCGGTTAGATTATCGTAATAGTACATTGTTATCCAAGGGGCGAAAGTTACTTATTTAGGGTGAGGGCGCTAATAGTTTGAGGGACTATATAAGTAATTTTCCCGAGGTAAACACTGTGCCTGTGCTTTTCATTACGAATACGAGGAACGTAAAAATAAGAACGTAATGATATAAATAAAATAACTTTATTATCAAGGAACTAACTTAAAAATAACATACATAAAATAAAAACAAACTAATAATAGGTGAAGTGACAGGTTATTGGAAACGAACGTAATGATTAGCTAAAGAAAAAATGAGTGCTGATCGGATTGTCGCTTTCCCAGTATTATTCATGTTCATCATTAAATAAAAAAAGGCAAATAAAATAAATTAAAACTAAATTATATTAAAGTCATAATATAATTTATAATCTTAAGTTAACTTTATGTTATTTTAATTCAAATCGCGCTGTTTAGTGGCTGTATAAAAAGTTGGAACATGGTTCAATAAAAATGTGAAAAAGACCCTTTACTTAGTTCCTTTTTAATAATGTGACAGCTGTCAGTTGAAAGCGATTCTCCTTAGGGTTGAAAAGTAGTACTTTCAACCCGCTCCGCAGACATGTTATGACCTACTTTCAGAATATGAGTACCTAATGAAAAATATAATTATTGGATACTTACGTGTTTTTTGTTGCATCAATTTAATACAAATTTACGGCATTGAAAACCTTTTGGCAATTTTAAATGACAAGCTGACAGTTTTACTAGCTTTTACTCGCGGTTATCTTAACAAACTTTCATCACCTATTTAACTTCCTGATGGATTGAATTTTGAATAAATTATATGCTAAAACCTTCGTCGAGAACCACTCTATCCATTAGTGAAAACAGCACGCAAATCCGTGCAGTTCTTTTTGAGTTTATCGCGACCCAGACAGACGCGACGGAGGAGTTTGTTTTATAAATGTAGTGATTTTTACTAACAAGGAAATAAATTTAATAAATTCTAGTTGCCTTAATAACAATATATCTAAACTTTATATTAATATTTATAGATATTGACAAGACCTAACTAATGGCATTTGCTTGCAAAGGTTACCTATGAATATTCTTTACGAGAATAACAAAATAAATCAAGATGACACAAGCACATTCCTAGAGTTTTTTTTTTGAGTTAACCATAGACTAACGACTAGAATGGTAGGCACATCTGGGTGAATTGCCCAAGCAAAAAAAATACACGGCAAACCTGAGAACGGTAGTGCAATGTGCTAATTTTTAATTTTATATATTTTTTCTCAACAGCGTAAGTACTTCTCTACCTTGACAAAAAAAATAATTGATTTCTACCCATTAATATACGAAAAAAAAAATTACAAAGTGTTATTCTATCATCACAGTGGCCTGTCCTGAACCCAATTCCGCTCATAAAATACCTTCCCCTGCAAATACATTCGTAATATGGATTTAAATCGATTTTGTAATCATTAAATTATAATACATTCGATCAAATAAAACTATTTTTGTTTGTTTATCTTCTTTCTCATGGATTTGACAGGCAGTTAACTTTTGTCTGGAAAAAAGTTATCATTTCAGAGGATAGTAAGTTTTAGTAGAATAGCCATGTCAACATTGCGTTGTAACGCCCCCCTCACCTTTCCTCACTTCGGATCAGTCCGGCTCAAGCTCTCGGCGCGAACGCACCGGTCCCAACGTCTTGCGGTTTCCCGCCAAAAAAGTAAGTTTATCATTTCAGTGATATGAGGACAAAAATAATTTCATTTCGGTGGCTGTTATATCTCGTGTTAGATTTGTATGCACAGTATATCATTTCGGTGGTATTTTTTATCATTTCGGTAGACACTTTTCATTTCAGTGGACTCTTAAAAATTCATCCTTAAAATATATATGTAACTTTTGATGATATTTGATGTCCACTCACGCACAATGTTATAAAATAGGCTAAAGTTTTATTTGTCATTAAAAATATGTAGATAGCATTGAAATAAAAAAAATCCACCGAAATGACACATAAAAATCTCTTGTTGAAATTCACCCATCTAATACCTATACTTTATGTTAAATATCCTACTAATAATATCCTACTAACGTCCTTACACTCCAATAACATGTTACGAGTAGGTAATATCTAACAAGTTTTTATTAAAAAAACAGCTCCGAAACTTTGAGTAATGTTATTATACTTCTGATGCTGACCGTACCATCGATTTGGGGTACTGTCGATGTAGCGTACCATCGATAGTTTATTATTAGCTGGATTAACACATAGGATAGTTTTTATCCCAATTTTATCTTTCCGTGGGATAATTTTAAAGCTGTAGCGGGCGAAGCCGCTGGCAATAGCTCGTACTACTGAAGAGCTTGTTTGTTTGGTTAAACGCTCTAATCTCAGGAATTACTAGTTGGAAATGATTTTTTGTTGTTGTGTTGGATAGTTTATTTATCAAGGAAGACTATTTAACAACCCACGCGATAGATTTTGTGAAGAGGCTTACCTACTTATCAAATACGCATAATTATCTACCTATAATATGTCTAAATAGTTGTATAAAAATAATCATGTTAATTTATAGTATTTTTTCGTCTGTAAAGACGTAAATCACTATGACGAGATTAAAAACACCGTCCACTTTATTTATAGAAGTTTTAATCGATTTGGATTGAGTATAATAAGTTATCTGTGGTAATTTAGCTTTCCGCTCTTTTTTTTTGGTGGGTGGAAAATGATCAAATAACCCCCCCCCCCCCCCCGCTCTTGGGCAGAGCGGAAGGGAGTGTCAGACTTCTACTGACTAAAAACCACCCATGTTCCTTCTTCGCCCTTTTGCCGAGGTCACGTCATCTCTTTCGATAATCCGCAGCCCCGACGGGCGTCGGCCCTTGCGGACACCTTCCATGTTGCTTTGAGGCGCGCGTGGAACACGAACGCGCCGTCGACACGGTCTGTTGCCGTCATAAAACGGCCGGACGGCGAGCTAGCCCATTACTCACCGTCCACAGGCCCGCATCTACGGTGGCCGGAAGCCATCACGTGGCCCCCGACGCCCGGAGTGTCTCCCGCGGCGGCTGGGACGAGAGGTTTACTCCCTCTCACGTTCCGCCACCTCCTTCGCTAGCATAACTGCTTCGCAGAAGGAGTCGACGGCGTCCCATTTCTCCTCGCCCCGGACCATGGCTTGCACCAGGGCCGGACGCGGTAGTTTTCCGCCCTTGGTTGCGGAAAAATAAGAAAAACGCACGCGTGCGAAATGCATTGCATGTCGAAGTCGAAACTTATCGTAATGCAATAAGAGCCAGTTTTCGCGGAGATGTAGGTATTGAAAAAAATATTATTTTCAATTTAATATTGATATCTTCAGTCACATCCGTGTCTTTGACATCTATTAGTTAAATTACAGTATGTTAGGTTAAACGAGGGACATATTGAAGGAGGATGAGGGTATTCGGTATTCGATTTTCGACCCTCACTCCCTCACTATACAAACCACATACTATGAGACACCTCGGTATGTAATGGTTGGTGATCAATCTGCAACCTAGGCAAGCAAGGCTTACCCAAAAGATCGACCCGAGAGGCTGTTACTATTATTGCTAGCTCCTCATATCAGGTAACACGAGTTGTTATATATATAACACAGAGAGGTTATACGAGTTGTATGGTCTTAAACAATACCGGTTTGATACAACTTTTCTAGAGTATGTTAAAAATTATTCCAAATTATTTAAAAAGGTTTGTATTATTGCAAAATCTAAATTCTTAAGCGAAACCATTAAAAATTCTAATTATAAAGTTAAAGCCACTTGGAAAATCATTAACAATGAAACAGGTAAATCTGCTAAACAAGATAATCACCATGAGATCATGGTGGGTCACAAATTAGTTAATAAAGCAGCCGACGTAGCCGAGGCTTTTAATGAGTATTTTGCCAGCATACCTATAGCGACGACTCGTTCCCTGAGTTCGTCGCCGTCTAAAGCCGAAGATCTTTTGCATAGCAGCGTGTCTAAATGTGGTAACGTATTTAGTTTCGAACATGTAACACCTCGTGATGTAGTTAACGTTTTTAATTCACTTAAGTCTAAAAACACAGGTGATTACTGGGGATTTCTATTAAACTTTTAAGTAACATTATCGACATCGTAGCCATTCGTAGCCCCCTGTCTTGCTGTTACTTTCAATAAATGCGTTGATTTGGGTACTTTCCCTGACCTTATGAAGAGCAGTAAAGTCATCCTTCTATTTAAATCAGGCAGTAATTAAATGATATTGGGAACTTTAGACCAATTTCTATTTTACCTGCTTTTAGCAAAATTTTTGAAAAATTAATTCTCAAACAGTTGTTAGTACATTTTAATTTAAATAAACTCCTTCATAATGATCAATATGGCTTTACAAAGGGTCGTTCGACTACGGATGCAGGTGTTGCTTTGCTAAAACACATATTTAACGCATGGGAGAAAGCGCAAAATGCAATCGGTGTTTTCTGCGATCTTTCTAAAGCTTTTGATTGCGTACATCACGACACGCTTTTACGGAAACTGCGTCATTACGGTGTTCAAAATGAGGCCCTAAATGTGATAGATTCGTATTTACAAAATAGATTCCAATGTGTAGACGTAAATGGCGCGAAATCTTCCGGGCTACCGGTTCGGCTAGGTGTACCTCAAGGTTCAATACTGGGTCCGTTTTCATTCTTGGTTTATATTAATGATCTGCCATATTATTTAAAGGGTTTTTGTGACGTCGTACTATTTGCAGATGATACCTCTCTTATCTTTAAAGTAGATAGGAATAGACACGATTTTGACGACGTAAACAGCACGCTATCAATGCTCACGGATTGGTTCACAACAAACAACCTTGTTCTTAATGCCAAGAAAACTAAAATAATTAAGTTCGCTTTACCAAATGTTTGAAATCTAGGTCCCAATATTATCCTCGCCAATCAGGAGCTGGAAACTGCCGACTCTGCTGTATTTCTGGGCATAACAGTAGATTCAAAATTACAATGGGGTTCACACATATCAAGCCTAGCGGGAAGGGTAAGTTCAGTCGCATACGCCGTCAGAAAAGTAAGACAATTCACTGACGTTGATACAGCACGGTTAGTCTACTTTAGTTATTTTCACAGCGTTATGTCCTACGGTATTCTGCTGTGGGGCAAAGCTGCTGATATTCAAAATATATTTATTTGTTCTGCAGAAGCGAGCGGTTCGTGCAATTTATCAGCTGGGTGCCCGAGTTTCCCTTAGAGATTTTTTTAAGGAGATTGGTATTCTCACGGTTGCTTCTCAGTACATCTTTGCCAACATTTTATATATTAGACAAAATATTCATCTGTACACTAAAAACAGTGATATCCACAACTTTAACACTAGAAATAAGCATAAACTACGCGCTCCTTTTCACCGGCTTCACAAAGTTCACAATTCATTCGTAGGGCTCGGGATTACATTTTATAATAAACTGCCATCTTCTTTTCTAGACTTGCCATTTAATGAGTTTAAAGCCAAAGTTAAATCTAATCTTTGTTTAAAAGCTTACTATTCTAATAACGACTACTTAGATGTTAAGAATAGTTGGTCGCTGAGTTGAACACAAGACAATGTTTGTTATTTGTGTTCTTTCTCCAAAATTAGTTTACTGTTATGTTATGTATTTATTATTTTATTTTTACATTGTTTACACTTACTTTGTATATACTTTTGTTTATTACTGATTGTGTCTGTAGTAAATCTTAAATGAAACTGACACCTTGCTATTGTATCGAGTCTGGTTCTTCTAACCAACCTAACAGACAGATGTGTGCTGGGGAGTTTGTTCCGCCACTTCTTCTTTCCAGCTAAACACTAGGCCGATGGGTGGGCGTTTTTGGGGGACTGTCTTATAAAAATGTAAATACAGTGAAACCTGGTTATATGTGTCTCATATATCTAAATTTGTGTCATGGGACTCCAGTATGAGTTCCAGTTATAGAGATTTCTCACTTATCCAAGTCCCAGTTAACCAAGTTTCACTGTAGTAAAGTAAAGTAAATTTTGACCTTCCAAAAGTGCTGATTATCAGCCTAGTTTGAATAAATGAATTTTGATTTTGATTTTGATTTGATTTTGATTTAACATACACTAACAAATAATAAAGTAAAATCACTAACGTAGCAAAATCTTCTTTTATGAAAATCACGAAAACGACGCGTAGGAAGTCGCGGGTAACAGCTAGTCTACATCTACACTTCTACACTATACACTATTATATTATACTAGCTTTTGCCAGCGGCTTCGCCCGCGTGAAAATGTCGATTTTCCATACAAACTTTCATCCCCTATTTAACTCCCGGATTGAATTTCGAAAAATCCTTCCTTATTCCTTGTCTACATTATAAAGGGAACCTCTGTGCAAAATTTTAGCTTTCTAGGTCCAAGGCAGGTTTAGGCTGGGCGTTGATGAGTCAGTCAGTCAATCAGTCAGTCAGTCAGGACTTCTCTCTTTATTTGGTGTAAGCCCCGTACGCCCCTTCGGTTATGCCCCTTGGAGGAAAATGTTCCATACGCCCCGTTTCGAAGGTTCCGTTTGACCCTTGTGACGGGGCGTATAATATTTTATTAATTTTTAATTATTTTGGTGTGTCCGTTCGCCCCTTGCCTCATATCATTTAAAAGTAGTTATACAAAGTACCGTTAGACAAAAAAGTATAACACACTGTGCTTTACTTTTCTCTCTAAGTGATTTGAAAAAGTTATCAAATTGTGTTTATGAGAACACGATTTGATTGATAACCTATTTAAATTACTATATTCGTAATCCCATCACATGTATCTGCTTTTGCTACCTTGCTACCTGACTCACTGGGCGAAACAAGTTTTATAAACAATAGGCAAAAAAGGGTTGGTTTATCATAAGAATTGTATGCTATCTCTTTCTAACTTATTAATGAGGTATGTAGGGGTGCAATATGTGTTAAGTGCTAATTAGTCGACATCTTATCTTTGAGTGCGATACATACACATAACATTTTCTGCTAAGTGAAATTATTAACGTTTATTGAATTTAGTGTTTAATTGTGTGTGTATGTGTAAATATTTTTATTGGGTAAGTGTCAAATAAATATTATTGCAAAAATTTAGTATGTACGTAATAAAAATATGTAATACTTGATTTTTATGTCTTAAATTCTGTATCTAGGTATGAGCTTTTAGCTTATTTTTTATAGCTTTGATCGATAGCTCCCTATACAGATTTAGGCTTAATATAACGTATATACTAGTATAACGGGACCGGTCAATGTGGCGACGCCTGGGGGAGGCCTATGTTCAGCAGTGGACGTCTTTTGGCTGAAATGATGATGAATGATGACTAGTATAATATACGAATCAGTTTGTTTAATGAATAGCAAAGACCTAAAAGTTAAGTTTAAAGAACTTTTTTCTAATTTAGTTTTTTATTATTATTGTAGAACCATGTCAGACGGTGCAAGCTGTTCGAGACGTGAGATAAGTGGTATTAAATACATTTCGTCACGAAAGGGAGGCCTCGTTTTGCTGAGAGCTGGTCATAGCTACCACAAAAAACGAACTTATAAGAATGGTGGCTCTAACTGGCACTGTGTAAATAGACCTGCTTGCAAAGGAACTCTTACAATTAATGGTGACGCAATTGTAAAAGAATCTCATCATGAGTGTGCTCCAGATTTTGAAAACAATGAAATTAAAACAGTGCTAGACATATGTAAAAATAAAGCAGCAACAGAAGCAATTAAATCAGTTCATGAAATATATGAAAATGAAGTTATAAATTACAAAGATAAAGGATTCCAACTTATTAAAAAGTTTCCAGAATATAAAAACGTACGGCGCGGTCTTTATAATTCAAGAAAAAAGGCTTATGGAGTTAAAAAGATTAGAAATCGCAAAAGTACCGATCTAGAAATACCAAAGAAATTTGAAAATTTTCTTTTTTGTGATTTTAATGATGGATCTGGACGCATAATTGTTTTTGCAACAAAGGAATGCAGTCGGCAACTAGAAAAATGCAAAAATGTGTACGTTGATGGTACTTTTAAATTTGTGGTCCAACCATTTCTGCAACTATTTTCTATTCACGGTGATCTGGGAAGCGATTTACACAGCAACAATATCGTACCACTAGCATACGCTTTATTACCAGACAAAAAAGGAAAAACCTACAAACGTCTCTTTGACATGATGAAATGTCATCTTCCAGATTGGCAACCCGATCAATTTCATCTAGATTTTGAGATGGCAATAATTAATGCCATTTCAGAAATCTTTCCAAGTACAACTATATTGGGTTGCTTTTTTCATTTTGCCCAAGCCCTGAAAAAAAAAGCTAAAGAGCTGAACCTCTTGAAAAGGAGGTACACTAAAAGACACGTGGATTTATGCAAGACATTGAGTCTAATTCCACAAGAAATGAAAGACGATGGATGGCTTTACATTATGGAGGACAGTCCAAGTGATAGCGAAACATTAAAATTTAACAATTATTTTGTAGAGCAGTGGCTTGAAAATAAATCAGTCAAGGGAATGTGTAACTTCTATGGGCAACAAAATCGCACCAACAATAAAGTTGAAGGCTGGCATTCCCGTTTAAACAGAAATCTTAGCGGAAAAACGTCTCCTAACATTTTAAAGTTTTGCGAGATTTTATTAAAAGAAAGCAAACTCGTGGAACAAAGAATCGAAAATGTGAAGAGTGGAGTAAAAATAAAAAATAGAAAAAAAGAGTTTATTGAAAGAGACGAACGGATAAACTACATTATGGCAAAATTATTAAATGGGGAAATCGGACTAAATCTATGTTTAGAGAAACTGTGCGCATATATATAACCGTACATTGATTTGAAGTGTTAATCTACCGTACATTGATTTTATATTGTTATTCTTATACAAATGATTATAATTATGTAAGTGAAAAAATTAGACTGACAGTATTATTCACTAAATGTTATACTTGTAATAGGTAACTAATCTGTGATTTTTCTTTTTTTTATAGGTGTAAGTTTTATTTGATTTTGTTAGTTTTTAAGGCTCATTTTACCTACTCGTAGATATTTAAGTGATAATTCATCCAATCTGTGATTTGTTTAATTTTACATATTTTATGGTTAATGTAAGTTTTATTATTGCTGATCTGTGATTTCGTTAGTTGTTAAGGCTTGTTTTACTTAGTTATATGAGTAATAACTCAAGTAGTCTATGAAAATTTTACATTTATTTTATAGTGTGTAGGATATAATAATGATGGTCTATGACTTTGTCAGATCATAATCTGTGATTTTATTGTTTTATTTTTTATTATTAATATGTTATTTAATGTGTTGATTTGAGTCATTTAAGTTTAACAAATAGTTTTTTGACTTTCCTTACAAATATTTGCACTTTTTGTTTTCAAAATAGATCTTTTATTTAAAAAGCAGTTTCATTTATCTCTTCCCATCACATGATAGACATTGCTTTGATAAAAACAACTCTAAACCACTCCCTGTTAGAAAATAAATAGAATAATCACAACTTTTCAAAGATCGTTGTTTCTGACTGTACTTTTAATTTAATAGCAATCGGGGGCGAACGAGACCATCTAAATACCTAAGGGGCGTATGAGTACTCGAAGCCGATCGGGGGCATAACTCAAGGGGCAAACGGTGCCTACACCCTTTATTTATACAGATAGATAGATAGAGGAAAGATTTGTTTGTTTGTGTGTATGTTTGTAATGAATAAACTGAAAAACAACTGCGCCGATTTCAAAATTTTTTTCACCATTAGAAAGCTACATTCACCTAGAGTAACATAGGCATTTTCTGTGAAAAGCACAAGGGTTGCGAGACTTTTCCGAAATATTTGGTATGGTTCTGTCTGTTATATTTTATCAGTGTTTTTTTTTCATATTTTTATTAATATCATGTCTACTTGCGGGTTTCAATATGTCCCTCGTTTTTAACTAACATACTGTATTTTATCTAAATTGACCTTTGTTAAATAATTGTTTTTTTTCTATTGGAATACAGATCAAAATAATTAAAAACTATAAAATAAACTAAACTAACAATAAACTATAAAAAGGCATCGAAATACTGCTCCTCAACGCTGTCAGCTGGTAATGTGCCCAAAAGACTGGCGGTATTGCCTCGTTGTATGGCTACACGTAGCCTCTGGCCAAGGTAAAAGCCAGCCCTTGGGTCACCAGAAGCGTCAACTAAGCGTTTCGAAATTCCCTATCTATGAGCACTCGGACCCCACGGCCCCAGAGTTTCAACCCCAAACGGCTCGAAAATATAGTTTCTGCAAAGGTGACTATATTACGCCGCTTGAGGTTTTCTGCAGCCGCAGCGGCTCCACCTGCGCAGCACGATGAACTTGGAAGATATGATGGCGCAAGAGTATCGACACATGTTGCGTCCCACACTAAAGGCCTACCCATCTTCCAAGGAAACAAAGACATGCCGTCCGGTCTCTTGACATCGTCGCGTGCCAAGCCATGGGGTTCTAAAACAGCTGGTACGCCGACGGCGACAAGACCACGTCGGATGATGTCGTTTAAGTTCGCGTGCCGCGCGAAATGGGCAGCACTACGGCTGCATGACAGGCCATGGTGACCGAGGCCGTTGACAGCTTCACCACAATGACAGCGATGAGGAGAACAGCAGGCGACACCAAGGCGCAAAGAAGCAGCGAGGCGGAAGGTCGTGTCGTCGAACAAAGTGCCTATGCTCGACGACGGCAGTGTGTGAAGCCAAAGCCAAAGTTGACGACACGGTTGGCGCAGTGGCTAAGCGATTGGACTGCTGCGCTGCGTGTCGCGGGTTCGATCCCCGCACGGAACAAATGTTTGTATGGCCTGCAGATAGTTTTGTAGTGGGTACTTGTGTATGTGACTTTCTATGTTTGTGAACGCACCCACGATACAGGAGAAATTCCTAGTGTGGGGCAACGTTTTTTTTTTTAAAAAAAAAAGACCCGATTCCCATTCACCCACAGCCAGCAGGCGCGCACGCTCAGCAGTAGTAGCAGACGTGTTGACTAAATTGTTCTGAACTACTCTGCAAAGCGGCTCATCCCACCGTCTCTGGGAAAATGGATGGTCGGGTGCTTCAGTGTTTGGGCAAGCGAGTTTCCAAGCCTCGATAGCCTCAGAGAAGCACGACACATCAAAATCAATCAGTGTGGAAGCCAGGATATTCCTGATTAACTTCTCAGTGCCGTGGACCGAGGATATGAAAGCCGATAAACATAAACTGGAAATTTTGCGGACGCCGAGTCCTCCCATGCGTATGGGAAGAGTAGCTTGTGCCCAAGCTCGGTCATCCAATGCCACATTTAAAATTGATGTTAAAGTACGTTTGATAATTTGGTCCATTCTGTCCAAAAGGTGAGTGTGACTCCATAAAGGGGAAGTACGAAGGAAATATGTTAATTTAGGCCCGAAACAACAGTATCGAATTATGGTGATGGCCTAATGCATATTATTAATTTGGAGTAGTCTTTCCGAAACATCATTGAAATTTTGAATTTTTTCCTTGATAAAATCGGGAAAAGAATTTTCAAAGATTGGAGACCCAAGGAGACGAAGGGAGTTTTTTTCTATGAATTTGATGCCGGGAGTTGTTTTTTATTTTGTCTGTCGGTACTGTTTGTTACAAAAATTTCGCATTTAGAAATATTAAGGTCGAGGCCAATGTTATGTATGTAGTTCATTTTTTAAGAAATTTAAGTCTTGTAAAACAGAATCTACATCGCCCCCCAGGGTTCCGTCATCAAGATACCAAACGTTAAATTTTGAATTTAGCTGTCGAATAATTGGGTGGATAGCTAAACTAAAAATCACTGGCCCAAGGGGGTCACCTTGTTGACTGCCAACAGCAGATTCCAAAAGTTTGTCCCGATATATAGCAATTTAGATGGGTGTCTGTAACATTGCCAAAAAAAACTATAAATTTGAGGTAATTCTTTTCTAGCTTCTGTCAACAGGGTGTCCCTGTTCACTGAATTGAAGGCGTTCTTTATATCAACCTTCAGGATGATGATGAAAGGTGAGGACCTTTACCAGAATTTAGGTAGGTCGACAAAGCGTGTACGGCAGCCTCGCAGCCTTAGAGCCATAACCTAGCTGCAGGGGCTGGAATTTTTTCGAAACAGCTTCACCATAAAATTTACAGCAAATCTTGGCTGCCATACGACGGTGGGTGGTTCCCACGGCAATGGGACGAATGCCGCCATCCCTTTTGCGTAAGGCACATAAATTGGCCCCGTACAAAATGTCGATGACGGACTCGTTCACTTTGCCGGAGAGCATGAGATTAATCAGAGCCGCAAGCTCCTTCAAAAGCAACTCACCAGCTTCCCCGGCGCCAGAACAAATTAGGTCTTTTAGATGTTGAGGACTTAGGCCGTCGAGGCCGCCGGCGGAGCCACTTCGGAAGGAGCAAACGGCTGTGACCACCTCTCGACCTGTAATGGTGAGGGAATGGAAGTCCGAATCAGGTGGGTCGGGAAAGGAAAGGCCATCAGCTGGGGCAGGGTGCTTGGTCTCCAGAGCCGCAAGTGTTTCTGGAGAACACGGTGCCACCACCACATCGCTGCTGAAGAGAATCCTGGCTGCTCCGCTAATGTCACCAATGACGCCCCGCCTGTACGTAAACATGCACTTACGTACAGTAAGTCGTAGTTTCGAACCCAGGCTACTTTGTGTAATTTATTTCATCACCACTGCTCTCAAAACAGTAAGGAAAACATCGTGAGGAAACCGGCATGTCTTAGAACCAAAAAAATCATGTCATCCACCAACCCGCACTGCGCCCGCGTGTTGGATTATAGCCCATCCCTCTCATAGAGAGGAGGCCTGAGTCACTGCAGTGGGAACATTATAGGCTGATGATGATGATAAAATATCTATTAACCGAGTTTCCGAGAAATTCGTGATGGAAAAAGCCCCAATTGCCACTTTGCCCAACCGGGCCATTGAACTATATTCTACAGTTACGCTGCCGACCACAAGACCAAATTAGAAGATCATCTATCATACAAAGAAAGGATTTCCCAGTTTTTTGCCCAGCATATTAAAAGGTTGTGGTCAGAATAGTGGAAAGTTTTCGTGATGAGTTAATACGGTTAATTTTACATCGTTCTTGAGCCGAATTATGACATTGTTATTTTTTATGACAAAGATTTTTATGTTACTTTAAAGAAGTTAGAAAATTACTTTTTTCCGTCATTTGAGATAAATCTTAGTAGCGCGTCCACTATCCTCATTCATAAACGCTAGATTTTACGCGATTTTGTTTTTTTTTTTTTTGTTTTTTTTTTTTTTTTTAATATGGGTTATTGTACATTCGTCTCTAAGTAGCCACGAAAAAAAGTATGTGTAAACTCGCCACGGCTCTATTTTCATGAAGAAAAATCCGCCATATTGGTTATTTCCGTACAGAAGAATCAAACAATAAGTGGAATAAAACGGAAATGACCCAGTATTTTTTTTTTTTGATTATTTTTAATGGGCAAGGACAAGTAGGAAGAAAATAGTTTAGTAAAGTCCCACAAACTACCAGGAGAATAGAAGTAGGCAGGAGGTATCGAAAACTGGAATGACCAGCAGACTTTACTTCGAGTTCTCATAATTCACAGAAAAAAATTATTATTTAATTTCGTGTTTTTTTATTGTCTAATAGTCCTAATCGATTCGACTTCGATGATCAAATTTATAGCATTTTGTTCCAGAATAACCTAAAATTAAGTGTGTTTAATATAAGGCTACGTTCACACCGACCGGCTCGGAGAGAAGAGCGTATTTTTAACACGTTTAAAACAGAGTCTTGAATCCTTGTATCACACCGACTGCTTAGTTAGTCTAGCGACTGCTGTGCCCGATCCTAGGTTCAATTTTCAGGTCGAACAAAGGTTGACCTGCGAGATTAAAAGCAAAAAAAAACTGGCCAAGAGCAAGTCAGACTTGTAAATGAAGGGTTCCGTACCATTGTAGTAGACATTGAGAGATTTTCCATGTTATTTTAGCACCATAGACTTCTTAAGGTTTTCCTGTAATCTATAAGTGTTGAACTAATTTCTGTACTTTTTTTTTTCAAAATTTAGGTTCAGTAGTTTTTGAGATAAGGGGGGATAGTCGGACAGAGAGGCAGACAGACACACACGAGTGATCCTTTAAATAAGGGTTCCGTTTTTTCCTTTTGAGGAACGGAACCATAAAAAGATATAAGTAGGTATTCGTCAGAATAGTTTTTTTCTCCAGTTCTTAGACTTCTATCAACCTTTCATGATGACTTTGCACAAGTCTTGTGAATTTCCTTGAGTTAAAAACTTTATTATGATTCATAAGATAATAATAACTTAACTGTGGACTTTGATAGACGAATTTAACTTATAAGTAGTTAATTCTGTTAGTCATCTTGAGCAAGAAAGAACAAAGTCTAGTGTTCTAACTGCCTCGTTGGTCTAGTGGCGCTACTGGCTGCTGAGCATGCGGTCCTGGGTTCGATTCCCGTGTTGGGCAAAGGAATTTTTTCTATCAGTTTTTTTCTGAAGCAGTCACGGAGTCTGGACCTGGGCCTAGATGATGGCAATAGGCTCGCTCCCTATTACATGGGACGTAAACGTAACTGGCGAAATGTGGGTAGTTTTACTATAAGGTGGGTACACCTCTGCCTAACCCCTCGGAGGTTATAGGCGTAATGTTATTTGTTATATTAATTATATCTCATGGGAACATAACTTCCGGTTTATAAACCAGTTGATGCCCACGACCTTCGTTTGCATAAAGTGGTTTATTATAATAATATTAGGTACTTCCCTATTTCAATTTGATATTTATTTATTTTTGTACGGAACCCTTATTACTTAAAAATAATCTAAGTTACTCCTTCTAACATTAGCTATCTGCCAGAAAAAAGGTCCCTCCAAATCGATGCAGCCGTTTTAAAGCTTAGCCGGTACAAACAGACAGACAGATATTAGGCATTACTATAGGCGTCACTTAATATTTGTGGAATTTAGTGGAAATGGGCAACACACCCAAGAATTCTATAAAACAAAAAAATCAATAAATAACTTAAATACATACCTTCCGATATGTAGTCATAATACCATGAGGAAACGCCGAATGACCGTCAAATAATCAATTTCGTCATAGTTTATCAGATATATTTGCATAATAAATTTGTTGTTGAAGAGCTCTTTGACTAAATTAATTTGATACATCTGTATTTCACTTCCTATGTTATTTTAATTTATTGTACCTACTACACACTTATAGTAAATAATAAAAGCCTAAATACATACGAAAACATATAAAGCCTAAAATATAGAAAATGTTTGTCTGTCTGTCTGTTTGTTCTGGCTAATTTCCGAAATAGCTTGATCGATTTACTGGCACATAGCTGATGATAGAAGTAACTAAAACTAATTTTATTTAAGAACCAGAATTAGGGTTCCGTGAAAAAAAACCCTTGAAATTGGTATCAATATACGACTCAAAAAGAAAACTAATAATTTTATAAGCTTTTGTTATATTTCGCCTGTCCCAATTAACAATGGCGGATATAGCATTTTTCAGATTTTGGGTTTATTTAACTTCAGACCTAAGAAAAGCATTGTCTTTCAGTAGCTTTAACAAAAAGTTATTTTTTTCTCATGGTTTTTGAAATAGCCAAGTTAACAAAGTCGGATATGGCACAACTGTCCGTAAAACAATGACGGATGTTAAACTCACGACATTTTTAGCGGGGTGTGACTGGAGAATCCTCTGGCGGTTGTGCCAGTACGAACCATGTTGTAGGGGCGTGCGCAAGTCGCGTTAGTTTAGTGCTTTTTCATATACTTTTAAGTTTATTCTATAATTATAATAATAGTTTGTATTAGTTAGTTATATAAGGAAATAATTGTATTGTCCAATTAAAATTGTAAGATACAGTACCATATTCGACTTTGTTGACATATCCAGTTTGTCGTACTTATGTGGAACTTGCGACAGTAGATCGATAAGTTTTTCCGCATAACTTTATAGGATAATAATATGACAGTTCCGACTAAATACAGCGAATCTAATACCGCTAAAACATATTTAGAAAAGGAAAAATAATATTTCATTACTATGTAAGTACCTACATGAGTTTTTTTTTTATCGGGAACTCGAAACAAAAATCAAACATGGTAAATATCCCGTTTATGATATTAATAGTAGTGTTATTTATGTACATGAGCTTTTTTACGCGTTTGGTATTTTTTTTTGTAAACCTAATTTATATAATTAAAAAAAAAAGCAATTCAAACTTTGACTCGCTCACCTGTAAAGTTACGGATTTGAAGATCCCACATTGTTAATTGGGACAGGCGATTTGTCCTGTTATTTTATATTCACGGGAATAAATGTCGCAGGGCACAGCTAGTTAATACTATTACTAGGTACGCACGGCTACACATCAAGCTATACATTTCCAGTATAAGCTGGTCTCGTATTGTATAGGATTTCCGTACAGTACGAGACCAGCGTAAACTGGAAATGTATAGTTTGATGTGTAGCCGTGTGTACAACTACGTGGGGCGCGTACACTACAGCCAAATGTAAGAGAATTTGAAATCTCAAAAAATTAATGGGAACATCATCATCATCATCTGCCCAGCCTTTTCCCAACTATATTAGGGTCGTCTTCCAGTCGAACTGGATGCAGCTGAATACCAGTATTTTACATGGAGTGATTGCCTATCTGACCTCCACAACCCAGTTAGTACTGGGTAATACCATACCTTTTGGTAAGACTGGTTGTCTGACTTTCAGGCCACTGACAACCTCTAAGGACTGGGAAGAAAATAAACCCGATTTCTCAGGGATTCCACCATCAGGTCCAGACATGGTGAAAATGGGACCACCTCGGGAGTATAATCTTTTTAATACTTACAAAAATAATTTTTCAAATCGGTTCATTTTGTTTAAATTATTACTCACTGTCTGTTTAGCTGTACTTAAGTTTTCCTAAAAGTGAAATAAATAAATAAATGTCAGAGTTATGCGAAAACAAACATACAGACGAATTGAGAACCTCCTTCTTTTTGGAAGTCGGTTAGAAAGACTTATGGGAACGTTCAACACATTTTGATTGTATTTTCGGAGTTTTGCAAACATTGTTTAAAAAGATTACAATATTTTATGAAACTGGATCGTAATCTAGATTACATTACAAATTACGTAATGAACAAAATTGTACTTAATGTATAACACATTAAAACATGTAATTTCTTAACGATTGCATATTTTTGCGTAATTTTACCAAAATGCCGATAAACTTGTTCGGTGATTAATTGCAATAAGTAATACTAATTAGGGACGTCCTTATGAGTAATTTTTTGTGGTAATCACTTTGACAATTGGGAAATCTATTTGCAGGTAATTCATACAGAATGAATCTTAGTTAGTTAATTTAGTCACCGAGGAAGGCCTAGAAAGCAATTTCGAAACGTTTGTGACAAATTGACAAAACAAAAAAACTGGAAAACACTTATTTCTTTGGATTTAAACACTGGCTGAATATGGACTGACAGAAAATGGGTGTACATTATGTCCACGTGTAGCTGCGTAACCCTTCGGAGGTTACAAGTGAGATGTCATGACAATAGTCTCACCCCTAGGCCCCAATGACCATACAATGCCTCTGCCTCTGCCTTTCCCAGTAGGTACCTATTACAGGCATGATGCAATGATTTTAAACCAGTTTTTTTTTTCAGCCTGCGCTTTCCCATTGCACATTAACCCAAGACAGCCATGGCTTTCAAATTTTGTTTTCAAATTACCCCACTTGCCAGAAATAATAGTAAAAAATCACTAAACAGTTTAAAAAATATTTTTTCGAACATTTTTGAGTCAATCAAGAAAAAAAATATCCATACGTTCGGTACACGTGTCCCAAAACATTCTTAATTGATTTCCTAACGTTTAGATTAACATATTACAGTGTAAATCTATCGACGTATTATATTATTATGATAATTTCTTCTAAAAAGGTTAAGGCTAACGCATACCGTCCGATAGATGGCGCAATTTTATCGAGTCAGAGATATTTTGTGGGTCAATTTTATACGAATTTTATAATGTGACCTGCCATTGGCCTTGGGTGACCAATAACACGCGTATGGAGGTATGTACAGGGTAGAAGAGAAACAAAAAAAAACAGCTATTTCATACAAAGTTTTGTAGAAAATAGCTGTTTTGTTAAGAGAATTTTTATGAGGTCAATCGATTTTTGCAACTTCAATTTATGGAGAGATGAAAGAGTGAACCAGTGTCTGCACACATAGGTACTTGTGCACTATTGTATCTCCCACACATTGGCACGACTAT
The DNA here is from genome assembly GCA_949316265.1 of Diarsia mendica. NCBI lineage: Eukaryota > Metazoa > Arthropoda > Insecta > Lepidoptera > Noctuidae > Diarsia > Diarsia mendica. The sequence goes on from OX438916.1 coordinate 12,047,597, forward strand.
TCGAGAGATATTATAGAATAGCCATAGGGCTAAACTTCGTTGAGGTTGGCTACTGAAGACTGTCAGCCGGACTATGGGAAAATTATGTATTTGATGAGGCATAACTTAGTTGAAGGTGATATGGTATACTGTAACACTGCTTGACTTTGAAAGTATTTAAGTAGGTAACTAAAATTCTTCAGAAAAATGGTTTTTAATTTAGTATGCACGTCAAATATTTTTTTTTCTATCTCATTGTTGGCATAGATTAACACGAATGGATTGAGTTCATGAGTTTCATTTTACTTTATGAAATTGTGATAGACGACCTAATCGATCGATGAAGAAATCATATTCCAAGAAGATTGTATTTTTTTATTGTCTTGCGTTATTGGTCATATTGCGGACCTACCAACCAAAAAAAAAAAAAAAAAATTCAACGTTCGTCAAAACAAAATACCTGTTTTACCTGGCCTACTAATCGGAACACGTAATCGTAAATAACTTACTTGTGAGATAACCGTATGTCGGTTTCAAAGAAAATTAAAATATAAAGAATGCCTCACTAACAATCAAACAAACCTAGATTATGTCGACCAGTAATTATTAATTTACCTGTCCTAAACAAAAAAAAAATTATATTTTTCTAAAAAAACAACCATAAAGAAATATTTAACAAATACCTACCCGCTTTTTGGTACACCCACAACACAATGTTTATCAAGCAAATAAAACTTGATATGAATTGACTATGAACATAATTATGATCACTGTAAACATAATAAAAAACAATGCCTTACATTTAAAAACCGAACAAAAGAAATACAACAAAAAAAGACTCACCGTCAAAAATATGGCACTAAAAATCAATAAAACAATATCACACACCAGTTAACACTTCCAAATTCAAATCCACATTCGAAAAAAACCGAAATAAAAAAGAAAAAAATGTTCCGATTTTTTTCTCTCGCAACGATTGTTTTTCGTCCGTGCTTCGCGGTTGCAACGTATAGAGTGCCGATGGACGCACCGATAATGCCCCATCAACCACAAAAGTGCCCATTAAGAAGCTAGGACAAACCCAAAGTTAGTCATACTTCCTAATTGTACAGAAAAACCTATATTTAGGAAAGTTTTTAGAAAACCGTAACAAAAAAGTAAAGTTCAAGTCATCTTTAGTCGGTTTTCTACGTAAGCAAGTGACAGTGTGTGTTCAAGGTTTAAAAATGTTGTAATATTAAGAAAATCGGATAGAATTTTAATATCGTTTTAGTGTTTATTGGGTGGCCAGATTTTGCAATAGATTATACATGTTTTTGAGACATTCAAACAAAATATACGAGTACTAGCTGAGTCCCGCGACTTACGTTCACGTGAAATTATTAAAACAAAATATTATTACTTCTCTATTTGAATCGCATTTTAAATTTTCAGCACATACTCCTCGTCTTTTTTTCGAAAATATGCCTTCTGCCAGTAGTAGTCCCGTCAAAATTGGTTCAGCCGTTTCAGAGATGAGCCAGAACACACAGACAGACAAAATATTTAAAAACTTTCACATGCATTCAGTAAGTTGTTATTTTGATATTACTATTGATATTATTAAAATCACAATTTAATTTAATTTAATTGTATAGTTTGTAGTAATAAATTCTTATAGGTGCCTCTGCAAAAGGAAAGATTTTTTTAAAACCGTCATCTAACTTGTGACGTTCCATATTGTGTGCCCATGAAATGGCTTGTGTGGAATAAAATAACATGAATTTTATTAATTTAACAAACTTTTGTAGTAAAAATCAAAAGTATTGAGTAAGACGCTCCTGAAGGGGTACCTATGTAGATGGGCACGCCACGATAGTGGCGGTAAGTCCCCTCTTTGAGGAGTGGCTGGAGAGGCGCCACGGCGCCCTCACCTACCGTCTGACGCAGGTCCTCACCGGACACGGGTGTTTCGGGAGGTACCTGTTGTAACAAATCTAATGATTTTAAAGAAATAAAAGAGACAGTAGACTTGAACATTTAAATTTAGGGGAAAAAGTAAAAAATACAATAGAAGTTACAAAAAAAAATACCTAACCTACCTAGCACACTCTTAGAAGGGAGAAGGGTGGTTTTGAAGAACGTTACGGTTTTACGGTTATCAGCTTTCCAGTGTAAATTTGAAGATCCACAGAATCACAGGGACTGCAGGTCACTCGGGTAGTGGTATAGGTGGTCCTCTTGGCGTCAGCGTTTAAAGCGACTCGACACCGTTCCGTTCACCTTGAGTAGGATGAACCAGCAGCAGCAATCAACCAGTGTAGAACGTATAGTACTTATCTTATGGAGATGTTTCCTTGACCAGATCCAGATTAGAAGTCCCACTGTCAGAAATCTCCATGTTTTGGCATGGTATAATAATTATGTACATAGTGTAAGTAAGTAAGTATTATGTGGTTCAAAATAGCGAAATACCACATTTCCTCAACAACCCCGGAAATCAACTCCATTGAAAATTTTGAAGGTTAAAATAAGTCCTTGATCTATCACACAACATCTATCATGCTTTCATCAAACACTCAGTCAATCACACGTAGGAGATATGGTTCACATTCAATGACGCATACTCCAACAAAGAAATATTTAAATAATTGTAATTACGAAGGATTTTTTTTTAATTAGGTGTCGTACGTAACCCGCACCTGTTTGGAAACCCAATTTAGAAGAGATAATGCTCTCTTCTAAATTGGGTTTCCAAACAGGGGCTTATTTAACGAGTTGCTTATCCGTTCGAAAAGTTTAAGGTTTAAGGAAAACCTCAAGTTTAAGAGAAAACTTAAGTTTAAGAGATACTTAAGTTTAAGAGAGCTCAAGAGGAACTTGAGTTTAAGGTTTCGAGGGTTTTAAGAATACCTCTAAGAGAAGATAATAAATAGTAAGTAAATAAACGGATTTTGTACAGTGTAACAGTGCAAGATTTTACATGTACCTACCTACCTACAGTATACAGTTTTGCTAGTAGTACGGAACCTTAAGTGCGCAAATCCCAGTCACACTTAACCAGTTTTAAGACAGAACCCCATTTACAAAGCATGATGCATCCTATTTTGGTCAGCTCACAAAGGGATAGGCAGAGAGCACGGATTGTCTGATCCGTGCCAAGGTTACAGGTTCGATTCTCAAGTCGTGACCAAATATTTGTATTGTTCACGATACAGATGGGTCTTGTAAGGAAGTCTGTAATTAGTTGATGTATACAACATAACATAAACACATAACATAACATCACGACTGTAATCCCACAGTTAGGCAGAAGTGTACGTTTAGTATCCCGTCGGGGCTGCGGGTTGGACGAACGAAATACCGCGGCCTCGACACAAAGGGCTAAGAAGGAACATGGGTGGTTTTTAGTCAGTAGAAGTCTGACACTCTCTACCGCTCTGCCCAGAGCGGGAGGAGTGATTTGATGACGTCCCAGCCTCCAAAACAAGTTAAAAAAAACGTGTGGTATTTAATTTGACAACCTCAGTTGACAACGTTGTTATTTTCCGTAACCATAGCAACCTGGTTGAAATATTTCGTTACGGAATTTCTGGATTCGCTCTCCACGCTCAAGGCCCGCGATAGAAGCTATGCAATAGCTTAAAAAAATTGTGTCTTATAAGGAAGTCTGTTATTAGTAGATTTTTAAAGGAGATATTATGTACATAACAGCACGCTATTGTTTGTCGATGGGACGGACAGATATGTACTGTTACGAGCACTAATGTGTATACACGAACGTTACGTAACATCACGCCTGTAATCACCGAGGGGTAAGGCAGAGGTGTACCTTTATTGTACTCCCACAATAGATGATGATATGTTAACTAAAAAAATCTAATTAGTCCGTCAGATAGATTTCTAAAAAATATTGGACACGTATTTTTTCTTTTTTCACGTAAACAAATAATGAAGACGATACAGTGCTTTAAAAACTCGTGTGACGTCATATTCTAAGACATTAGTATGACATTTCTTAGCGAGCAGTGACGTCACAACCTCCCACTCAAATCTTCGACGCGTTTTATCTTCGTCAATTTCTATTGATTTGATAAAACAAAACGTATCCAATATTTTTCGATAATCTAACAGACGGACTAATTAGAATCATATTTTTTTTAGTTAGTAAACATCCCTATTCGCTAGTTATGTTTTAAACCCATGTAATAGTAGGGTAAAACAAATCCACACTTCATAGCTGTTACTAAGAAATTCCAGATGAAAAAAACTAATTTCACTTCTGCCCGACCCAGGAATCGAATCCGCTCGCCGGTTGCGATTACGACTACGAGGTCAACGAGGCAGTACCTACCACCAGGCAACAACATCACACCAGTTTTTGACAATGAGACGGGCAGAGATTTAGTCACAAGCACCAATATGTATACAGAAAGCATAATATACGCATCATTACTCGTAGTTGCTTAATAAGCAATAATTATGTTTTTTTTTTTTGGAGGGTGGGAAATCATCAAATGACTCCTCCCGCTTAGGGAGTGTCAGACTTCTACTGACTAAAAACCACCCATATTCCTTCTTAGCCCTTTTTGTCAAGTACCCAATTTGTTTAATTGAAGTGGAAGCAGACCATCGACAAAAAATGTAAAAGGTGGTCTGGGACAAGGCTGCCAGATTACGACTTCCAAGACACCCAAACCAGCTTATTTCTCGTCAACGAATTGTTTACTGGTTGCTCTGATTACGTAAATCTCAGTTACTTTATATACAAACTCTCTCAGTTTCATTATGAACACGTGTTTTGTCGTAATAACAAAACGTAGTAACACGCACTGTTAGGGCTGTCAACCGTCGTAAAACATTAGGTACGTTTTTAATCGCCGGCGAATTAGGCAGCAATTTACTTAGAGAGCTCATACGCCTTAATAATAGACATAATTAAAAACCATTGTTATAAACCTCCTGGAGATTTATTGGCGGACGGGAGGTTAAGAGAAGACCCATATTTCACTAGTTATGTTCAGTTTAGAAATGTTATGTAGGGATCTAGTCTATTGCCATTTGGCACAACTCCAAACTCCGTGGCTGTTAGCCTAGCTACTACTGTGGAACAGTTATATTTTATTTTTTACAGGTAGCCTGAACCGAAAATTGAACCATGGACCTCATTCACGACTGCAGTCACGACTTGCAAGCTGGTAATTTATTTTTCTGGTGTTCCGTCCTGTTGTATATTTACGCGACTGCGAAGCATTGGCAAAGTCAAAGGGAAGGGTAAGGGAAGGGATTTTGGTAGTCTATTATGAAATGAACTTTGAAGTGAAATGAAATGAAATGAACTTTATTCGCTAGAATTGTAGTACTACAGTCTTGATGGTCAGGTTTTGTAAGAGTAGCTCACACAATTCGCTAAAACTGGCATGCAAAATTAAATCCTAACTAATATTATAAATTTTAATGCGAAAGTAACTCTGTCTATCTGTCTGTCTGTCTTTGCTTCACGCCTAAACTACTAAACCGATTTGTGTGAAATTTGGTACAGACATAGTTTGGAACTTGAGAAAGGACATAGGATAGTTTTTTTATTTTTTTATTCGCGAGATAAACCAAAAATCTGCCGGAAGTCACTATTCCACGCGAACGAAGTCGCGGGCAAAAGCTAGTTAGTAGCTAGCCTTAATACATTAAAAGTGAATTTATTAAGTAATTGGTAATAATTGGTATGTTGTAAAATTAAGAATCCTGAACGAATTTTAATAAATGAGGTGTAGGTACATAGATTCGTAAGAATAGCCCGGGCTGAGCCCGGGTGATATAGGTTTTACTTATAATTTTTTTTTTTTTTTTATGACGGAGATACTGAATATTTATTTATTTTTAACTGACTTCAAAAAAGGAGAAGGTTCTCAATTTGACTGTATGTTTTGTTTGTATGTATGTTACTTCATAACTCCGTCTTTTATTTTTCTATTTGTTGTTTTATTTCTAATTATGTTTTATGATTGGTCCCATATAAACATCAAAATCGGTTATTTTATTGCAGTACCTACTTTTTTTTCTGTCATTAAGTCATTTATCTGCGGCAAATGAATATTTTTTCTTTCTTTCTTTCTTTTTCTCTCAAAACTTTCGTACTATCGCGATTTATTTTATTTCTCGTACAATACATGGTGCGGCAGCCCTACCCACAGTGCGTTGCGTGCGGCCTTGACCATTTCTTCTCAATTAAATTGGTAACGTTTCGAGTTCCAACCTACATGTAAGGTGAAGCATGACCAACTTTTACATACGAGGGCTGGGCATGGCTTTATTCGATGTTAGCTGCACTTGTGCGAAAGAAAAGGAATTTCCATGACCGACCCATAGTCACACTGGTGTGACTACGGTTAATTAGTACTAGGTTAGTATCCATAATTTACATAATTTTTTATTTTCATTATTTCCATAATTTTTGTACTCCATGACGCGCGCTCGCTTAGCTCGCATATTAAATAACACTAATATCTTCTGTCCCCGAAGTGCCGGGCCTCCGCCGGCCTCCTTCGTCGGCCTACGGCCCGGTGCCCATGCCGCCCATAAAGGATACTGTCGCAAGACGGTGATTCATCCACTTAGCGGACGACTAGCAACAGCTTATAATTTTGGTTATTCATCCGGCTAATCGGACGACTAATTAATTTTATGATCCGTAGTCACACTGGTGTGGTAGTTTAGTGTAACTATGGATCGGTCACTGGAATTTCTTGCATCCTAAGAAAAACAGAGCAGTGGAGAGCAGCGGTGGCCCAGTGGTGGCGGCCCCGACTAACGAACAGTAAGTCGTGGGTTCGAATTCGAACCCAGGCAGCAAATTACTTTGTGTAATTTTCATATTTCAATTTAAATTTTGTCAAATTTCATCACTACTGCTTTCAAAACGGTGAAGTAAAACATCGTGAGGGAACATGCATGTCTTAGAACCAAAAAATTCGAACGCTTGTGACATCTACCAACCCGCACTGGGCCCGCGTGGTGGATTATAGCCCATCCCTCTCCTAGAGAGGAGGCCTGAGTCCCTGCAGTGGGAACATTATAGGCTGATGATGATGACGAAGAAAAACTATTCGTGAAATACGAAAAAAGGGTAGTTTAAACATAACGTCGAATTATCAAGGCTTCGATTTATAGTGATTGGTGTAATAATTTTCGCAGAATAGTATTTCGAAGTCAGATAGTGAACCTAATGCGGAGGATTGAGGAAAAAGTCGTGAGAAAAGATTTTGAGTATGAATGAGAATTTCCATGCAAAAGGGGGCTCATGAGGAAACGAGGAAGAAGATTCGTTGTACAAAGCCGGTGGCGTACGGAAGTGGGACGGGTCATATGATAATTTTCACAAAAAACTGGTGAAGTGCAAGTCGGACTTCTTATAGGTTTTCCTGTAATCTATAAGTGTTGAACTAATTTCTGTATTTTTTTCAGAATTTTAGGCTCATAGTTTCGGAGATAAGGGGGGGGGGGGGGGGGGAATGGTCGGACAGACAGACAGACAGACACACGACTGATCCCATAAGAATAAAATAAATGTAAACTATTTGTGTGCTAAATTGCATGCAAATATGTTCATTATACAGTTTTTGCGTGAAAGAGTAAACAAACATCCATCCATCCTCACAAACTACTTTCACTTTAAACCATTAGCCATCTGATTAGTTTATCACTTACTATTGTTAATATTGCGACATCCAACTAACTACTAAGTATTGACATTTCATTAATTATCGTTTAAATTACCTACTACCTACTTTTAGTTGTAATCTTCACCAGTCTTGGAATTTCCGTTGGTTTTAAGCACTTTTAGTATTTATCATTTTGTATTTAGTCACCTAACTCTTAAATATTAGGATATTAGGATTAGCGAGGAGATGGGACTTTCCATAAGTTACAGGTCCAAGACCAAGGTCATGGTGGTGGATAGATCTGGGAAGTTGGAACTCACTGGCGCGTTGGACCTAGAAACAATGGACAATTTTATATACCTGGGTTCCAACATCAGCAACGATGGTTCGTGCGAGAAGGAAGTACGCAGGAGAATTGGCATGGCTAAGAGCGCCATGTCTCAGCTTGGAAAAATTTGGAGAGATCGCAACATTTCCGTAAAAACTAAAACCAATCTGGTACGGACTCTAGTTTTCTCGATCTTTTCTTATGGTGCTGAGACTTGGACACTGAAAGCTGCAGACCGTAAACGCATTGACGCCTTTGAGATGTGGTGCTGGAGGAAGATGCTCCGTATCCCCTGGACAGCATTCCGGACTAACGTCTCCATATTGCGTGAACTCAAGATCTCCTCGCGGCTGTCATCCGAATGTTTATGCAGAGTCCTGGAATACTTCGGTCACATTGCAAGAAAAGACAGTGGCAACCTCGAGAAACTCATCGTGACCGGCAAAGTAGACGGGAAAAGGCCTCGTGGACGCAGCCCAATACGTTGGTCCGACCAGATCCGCACCGCGCTCAACTCCACGTTTCATAATGCCCTCCACACCGCCCGAGACAGAAATAAATGGAGGAAAATCGTACGGGAGAAAGTGATATCGAAGGGAGGTCACGACCCTCATCACTGAGGAATACGACGCAAGGAGGAGGAGAAGTCTTAAATAATAAGGGGGCAACCTTATGCCATCAACATGCACCATTATATAATATCACGCCTTGTAATCTCTGAAAGGTTAGACAGAGGTGTACCAACTTTTATTTTTATTTTTTTATTGTTATGTTGTAAACTAAAACTTTTTTTTTTCTTTTTGTACCAATTTTGTTTTTTAGCAAGTAAGTTGTGTTTACTGCTTTTTTATTGTATGTATAAAATTCTGCGGCAATAAATATTTTTTCTTTCTTTCTTCATTGTAAACCCACATTTCGCCAGTTATGTTTAAGTCCCATGTAATAGGGGGCGAGCCTATTGCCAACATCCGGGCACAAATTCAGGCTCCGTGGCTGCTACTGAGAAATTCCTGATGGAAAAAACTCAATAACAATTAGCCGACCCGGGAATCGAACCCAGGACCTCGTGTTCAGCAGTCGCGTTACGACTACTACACCAAGGAGGCAGTCTAAAGTAAACCTATAATTATTTAGAAACCTTACTGTGACTACGATAAAATTCAATTATATACCATTGATAGTAAATAACTATAGGCTTTTATTGGTTAAGTTCTGAAGATAAATATTGTTTGCGTTATCATTTGCAACATTTTATTTCCAGAGAAATAACTGGTCCATTTCTAATTATAGTATTGCTGAAATTTCTAAGCTATTATTCAGTATTTTCTTTCCTAACTATTAAATTATGTACTAAAAGTAGCTAGGAGACCAGGTATCGTATAAGGTAACGTTACTCCGGTATTCGTCGCAAAGTTGCATGTCTGTCGGTCTTCTACAGACTGTACTTCGGAGAGTGTGCGCAGGAGCTCCATAAGCTGATTCCACTATCTCCCTTCTTCCATCGGGAGACTAGACGTACTGCAGGGTATCACCGATACCTAGTCGACATTCCACACATTCGAACGAAGCGCTTTGCCAAGTCCTGTTATGCGCACAGCCAATTAGTGGAATTCCCTGCCTGCGTCGGTTTTTCCGAGTTCATATAACCATAATCTATTTAAGTCGCGAGTAAACAGGCTTCTACTGGGTAAGCTCGTTCCATCGTCGACATCATCTCTGCCCTTAGGGCAAGATTGAAGTCAAGAGCAAGCCCATTTATAATAAAAAAAAATGAATTAATTTATTTTTAAGACGCCTGCCTCATCACATCCCTGTCTTATCCCAACCTTATTGTTTACTGCATCACCATCATCTTCCGGTCCTTGTCCCATTATATTTGGCGTCGGCCCAATAGTTGATTATTAACCAAGGGGATAAAGCAGTATCTTTTGTCGCGGGCATCGCGGGTGACGATTTAAATCGCGAGCGTAACGAAGGACTCAAGGTTTTGTCGGTAAGTCCCCTCTTTGAGGAGTGGCTAGAGAGGAGCCACGACGCCCTCACCTTCCGTCTGACGCAGGTCCTCACCGGACACGGATGTTTCGGGAGGTACTTGCACCGAATCAGGCGGGAGGAAACGCCCGGATGCTTCCACTGCGAGGATCGACCGGAGGACACGGTGGAGCACACTGTGGAGGTGTGCCCTGCTTGGGCGGAGCCCCGCCGTGTTCTCGTAGCGGCGATCGGCGGCGGTGACCTCTCGCGTCCGGCCCTGGTGCAAGCCATGGTCCGGGGCGAGGAGGAATGGGACGCCGTCGCCTCCTTCTGCGAAGCAGTGATGCTAGCGAAGGAGGTGGCGGAACGAGAGAGGGAGCGATCCTCTCAACGTCCCAGCCACCGCGGAAGGCGCGGAAGGCACTCCGGGCGTCGGGGGCCACGTGATGGCTTCCGGCCACCGTAGACGCGGGCCTGTGGACGGTGAGTAATGGGCTCCTGCGCCGGTCCTGACTTCCTGAGTGTAGCGAGGGATTTAAGTTCACCCAAGACTAAGACAGCTTTATCATTAGGAAAATACTCTACTTTTCGTACCATTTGCGAAAAAATTAACTTAAAAGTAAAAGTTAACATTCGAAACATTTGGTCCAATAATTATTGATAGAAAATCACATTCTCCCCCTAGAGGATAAATGAAATTCAGTACAATTTCCTTTCCCTGTTTTTAACAGATTAAAAATGACTATTGTTATGTTCGCTTTTTGTGGCATAGAATGTCACTTTTTTGAGCAAGTGGTACGAAAAGGAAATTTAATACAAAAGGTAAGAACAATAATTTTATTTAGGTATATATCGCAGATAAATGGGTCGTTCGTCGTTTCGCACCACGAGCAGAATGATGATTTATGATCATTGCTTATTTTTGTCATTTTGTATGCACGTTATTTTCCTCATCCCAATTCATTTGTGGTCGGCACAGCATGTCATAATCTTCCATACTTCTCTGTTTCTCGTCATCTCGTGAGACAGCAATAAACATACAACGCATAACTTTTAAAATGGGGGAATCTTTTTCGTGGTCAAGTTGTTATTGATCGGAAAAACTTTCCGAGATACGTTGAGGTATCTGTGGTTAATCCCATCACATAATAAAAAACTACACAAAGAAGTGGAAAATAACTTAATTTTGGTAGGCAGTGACTTATTGTTTGTGTTATTGGCTTTTTTGCCGTCGTTGGCAAAAAAGTCAATAACACAAACAATAAGTTCTGAAAGTCAAAGTCATTTTCTGTGTTTTAGTGTTTTTTAGGGTTCCGTACCTCAAAAGGAAAAAAAACAAAACCCTTATAGGATCACTAGTGTGTCTGTCTGTCTGTCCGACCATTCCCCCGCCCTTATCACCGAAACTACTGAGCCTAAAACTTTAAAAATAAAACAGAAATTAGCTTAACACTTATAGATTACAGGAAAACCTATAAAAAGTCTGTGGTGCTAAAATAACACGGAAAATGTCTCAATATCTACTACTAAAGCTAGGCAGCCACTTCATGAATAAAAACTTTTTAACAAAAAATAAAACCGACTTAAAAAAAACACAAAAAAGTGAAAAATAAACTTTATAAGAAAAATCAGTTTCTGAAGTCGGTGACTTTTGTTTCTTTGATTTAATTTTTTTGATTTTATTTTTCACTTTTTAGTGGTTCACATAATAAATATGTAAGTTCACATGTTCATGGGTCATAATGTGGACAATGTAGCTTTTTTTTCGAGTTTTGTTGTTTTTCAAAAACCGCTTGTCCAATTTCGATAAAAAAAAATATGGGACCATTTGGGAAGCCTTTCCAACCAACAAAAAAAGAATTTTTCAAATCGGTTAGCAAGCGACGGAGTTATGCCCGAACCAACATAAAAAAAAAAACAAACAATATAATTTTTTTAGAAGTCGGTTAAAAATACTGGTAGGTAACTGAAAGTCGACCGTACTTACGTAGTTGGGAAAAGGTTACGCAGGTAAAGGGTGTCAAAATGCCTTTGACAAAGCCGAAATGCGCTTGTTCCCCCAGTTTGTGATGACATTCTTATTCTGGATCATTACCTTCCAGTTACGGAGAAATTGGAGGTATAAGATCCAAAATGTTCACAAGTTTTTTAATACCTACTTACTAATTTGAGAGGGAGGGGTGTTTGTTTAGGGGGAGGCCCTAGAAAGACATACACTGATCTTTTTGGTTCCGTTCTTCAGAGAGGACAGTCTGTTGTGTAGTACTCATAACCGACGTGCGTGTATGACCAGATGTACGAATGTGCACGAGGCAAAAGGAGTATGTAAGGATCGTAGCAGGTGGCGTTCTGTGGTTTCTGCCTACCCCCCTGGGGAAAAAGGCGTGAGTTTATGTATGTGTAGTTTTTAAGGTTTACTTAGTTTGCTTGAATAACTTAAAATAACATGACCCATTTACTATATAAAGCATCCAATTCAACAGCATGTTTTCACAGTGTGTATTGAGTTTTACCGTAAAATGTGATTTTTTCACCTCAATAGAAAGTGGTTTCCCAGCAATGATTTTGGCGTGGAGTTACTACGTTGGTGTAATGCTTGGTGAGCGTAAAGGGTCCATTTACACCCTGTATGTGTATACCTACAGCCGAAAATAGAACCACTTTATTTTTTAAAGTCGGCTAAAAATTGATGACTCAGTTGCCTTCTTCTGCATAAAAAAACACAGACTGACCACAAACTAACCTTGCCATTGACGATGACCAATTATTTTCGTAAATATTCAAATTTTTCCATTACTAATCTGTAATCTATGGAATTCCCAAATCCCAACATTTATTATACGCACATCGGTCAATCACACTAACTTAGGACCATTAGGAACAATTAATGGAGTTTGAGGACCTTTAGTTTAATTCGCTGCTTCTTTGGTTTAATGATCACAAACACTTGGTTCGGCTAAAGTGTTTTTGGATTTTTCCATCAGCCCTCAGTAGCTGCCACGGAGTCACACCAAATCCTACTTCCTACTAATATTATAAACGCGAAACTTTGTAAGTATAGATGGATGTTTGTTACTCTTCCACACAAAAACTACTGAACGGATTTGGATAAAATTTGGTACACAGATAGTTTATAACCTGGATTAACACATGGGATAGTTTTTTTTTATCCCGATTTTATCTTCCTGTGGGATAATTTTCGAGTTGTAGCGGGCGAAGCCGCTGCCAACAGTTAGTTACTTAATATAGGTAATATAAGATATCATGCAGTTTCTTGCCGGTTCGTATCCATAGGAAACGACCAAACCGAACCGTGCACCTTTTTGTCGAAGTTTTGTAAGTGCCCATGTAGGCCTATGTGAAATAAAATATTTTGATTTTGATACACTTCTGCGAAACCTTCGGACTCGGTGGAACGCAGAGCGAAAAGGCTTTTAAGTGACGAGACGTTGATGACTAGTTGGCTACGCTTCACAGCCTAGCTCATCTGCGTAATGTTGTCTTCTTTAGACTGTACTTCGGAGAATAAGCGCAGGAGCTCCACGACCTGGGGGTGTAAAATGGCCACTGTAGCAGATCATAATATGAATTGCGTTAAAAAGCATAAAATGGGCCTTTCATAATAGTAATAGCGTCGTGACTGTTTAGGAAAATAGGTAATTAATATTATGAATTGCGTTCAAATTCGTAAATTAATGGCTTCAGACGCAGTGTGTCGGAGTAAATGCCACTATAACGTCTAACAGGGAAGAAAGGAAAACGAAAACATGTTGCGCCGACCCCAAATAAAATGGGATAAAGGCAGAAAGATGATGAGACGCAGTTTATATCCCCTGACCCCACCATCACCCTTTTATTGCCGGACCAACAGACATTCTGCGGCATACCATTCACACTTGTCTGACATCCCAACGAGTCGTACTCAACGCTACTCCTTCACGTTTATTATGCGCAAAGCGAAACTGTGGAACTCTTCTCATCTGTGTTCCCTTTCACATTGAACTCATCGGCCTTCAAAGGAAGAGTGACTAGGCATCTTTTGGGCACGCTCGTTACATCATAGACCTGATCCATCGCTTTCCAACAGGCGTGATCGAGGTTAAGAGTAGACTGATTTTGTGAAAAAAAAGCTTTGGGAATTATCACGTGTGATCATGACCATGAAAGCTAGTTTAGTTCTTCCGTACTTGTCTATTACTCGTCACCTCATATAAGACACATCCTTTCTTGCCATGTCTGCAGACTGGTTTAGGCGTTTGCCTTGTGATTCGGTGGTCGTGGGTTCAATTCCCAGGGGAAGCATACTTTGTGAAGTTGTTTCCAGTTTGATTAGGACATTGCAGGCCAGGATTCACCTGATTGTCTGATATAAAGATGATTCCGTGCTATAAAATAAACTAAACTAAAAATAAGCTATAAAAAAGTAGTTAAAAAACCTGACTGAATAAACTGAAAAGCAAAAAACAAGGACATTTTAAATCAAACAAAACTTGGAAGCAGGCGTCAGGCGCAGGGTCAGGTTTATTCAGTCGGGTTTTTTAGTTTTATAACAACTTTTTTTTATTTTCCACTTTTTAGTTCTTTTGTGTTTGTTCTTTCGTTGGTCGCGTAAAAGTCTTCGCCGATGATTTAACTTTTGTGCTTGTTTATAGGATTCTTCACTTTGAATTTCTTTTAAACATATAAGTGTTATTTATTTTTGTAATCTCCTTTTAAAGTCCTTCATTTTGATACCTACCCTACTCGATGGTATAGGATTTTTTTTTACTGCGCGATTTTGACCCCAAAATCAGCAATTTTTCTTTGTTTTTTAATTTTAATGTATAACTATAACACTTGCGCCATCAAGACGAATCTAACGACGTATGTTTCATTCTAATCTCTTCATCCGTTTAGGAGTTATGAGGGAACAAAGAAACAGACATACATACATACACGTCAAACACATAACCCTCTTTTTGGGCTTCGCCGCAGTCGGGTAAAAAGGCATCGAAATACTGACTGACTGACTCATCAACGCCCAGACCAAACAATTTTTATTTTTTTATTTTTACTAAATACTGCTCCTCAACGCTGTCAGCCGGTAATGTGCCCAAAAGACTGGCGGCATTGCCTCGTTGTATGGCAACACTTAGCCTCTGGCCAAGATAAAAGCCAGCCCTTGGGTCACTAAGCGTTTGGAAATTTCCTTAAACAGGCTATGAGCACTCGGAATCAATTAATTATTTTTTTAATTAATGTAATTTGTATTCAATAGATAATTAGGTACTTAAATATTTTTGTTTTTTCCGTGCTTCGGAAGGCACGTATAAGCCGATAGTCCCTGTCGTCAAACCATGTCAGAGGCCCTTTTTTGGGGGGCGGGGGAACATCAAATGACTACTCCCGCTCTGGGCAGAGCGGTATGGAGTGTCAGACTTCTACTGATTAAAAACCACCCATGTTCCTTCTTAGCCCTTGTGCCGAGGCCGCGGTATCTTGTGAACATCCCGCAGCCCCGACGGGGTGTCAGGGGCCCTTGAGGCGGTTTAGAAACTCTGACACTAGGGTGTATGTGGTCGTTGGACCTTACTGCCCACACGATTAGAAGTATAATGCAGTATAGGGTAAATACTATGAGTAGTCATGTCAAACAGATTATTACTTCATACTCTAGGTCAGGCTAATTAGAACCTATCTATTACATACCAAGCGTCGTCTGTGTAATATTTGTCCAGTGACTTAGACTGCATGGGTTTTTGGTGGTTAAGCCTAAAAACATGGCCTAGACCTCTTTTTAGGGTTCAGTACCTCAATCAGCAAAAACGGAACCCTTATGGAATCAATTTGTTATCTGTGTGTGTGTGAGGACCAGAGTTGTCGATATAGCTCACAGAATAAGTAAGCTGAAGTGGCAGTGGGCCGGCCATGTTAGTTGCAGAACCGATGACCGTTGGAGTAGACGTGTTCTTGAGTGGAGACCGCGAATCGGCAAGCGTAAGGTGGGACGCCCGCAGGCTCGGTGGAGCGATGATCTTCGAAGAGTGGCTGATAACAACTGGATGAGAGTTGCCGAAAATCAAGTTGAGTGGCGTAAGATTAAAGAAGCCTATATCCAGCAGTGGATTGCAATAGGCTGATCATGATGTGTGTGTGTGTTTGTCGTTTTCTCTGCTACCCCATGGACCAGCGCCAAAAATAAACTTTTTAGTCATCGTGATCAAAAGATATGACCGTCTACGTATAGTCTAATTATGTTGTCATTTTTAAGGGTACTTTCTTTTTTTTACTTGCACTTTTTAATTGGTATTGCGTGTTATCCTGATCATCCATACCTAGCCGATTTTTCACACATTCGTAGATACGTCTTTTATTTCCTCTATCTCTCTCTATTTTCTCTCTTTTATTAAAAGGATGAAGAACCCTGTTCTTCAAACCCCTCTAACATTATCATCATCATCATCATCACAGTCTATAATGTTCCCACTGGCCTCCTGTCTAGGAGAGGGATGGGCTATAATCCACCACGCGGGCCCAGTGCGGATTGGTAGATGTCACCATGTCTTCGAATTTTTTGGTTCTAAGACATGTTAAGACAGGTTATAAGACAATCGCTCCAAAAGTAAAAAAAACAATGTGTCCCCCCCCCCCCCCTCTAACTTTTGAACCATAAGTTTAGAAAATATGAAAAAAATCTGAAAAGTAGAACTTTAAAAGGACTTTCTAGGAAAATTATTTTGAACTAGATGGAAACAACAGATGGAAACAGCAGTTAACCAATATAATTTGGTCCCTGAATCGTATGAGCGCCTATACAATCCAGAGGTCAAGTTTCATTGACCCTTAGATGAAACTGTATAAATTATAGCATACCGTTTTGGTACGGAACCCTTCATGTGCGAGTCCGACTCGCACTTGGCCAGTTTTGTTTTTGTTTTTTTAATGTTAGTCGTAAGTAGTTGATAAAATAGCGATACGGTTCTTCTTTTTGAATTTTATTATCTGTAAGTCATATTTCAAAGAGGGAAGATAAGTCAAAGAGGGAAGGGAGGCCTTTACCCTGCAGTGGGACACAAATGGCTAGTAATAATAATAAATAAGTCATATTTCATTTCAAGACCCTTTAATTCGTTTTAATTTTTACCCGACTACGGCGAAGCCAAAAGGAAGGGTAATGATTTTGGCAGTCTATGTATGTATGTATGTATGTATGTTCCACCGTAGCGCCTAAACTACTGAACGGATTTTAATAAATTAGGTGTCAATATATTCGTAAGAATAGCCCGGGTGACATAGGCTATATAAATTTTATAAATTATTTTTATGACGGAATTTAAATGTCAAAAACTTACCTCAAAAAATATTAAACTGAGATAATCATAGCAAGTTTGGTATCAAATGAAAGGTCTTGGCGAGCACATTACAAATATGTATAACTAGCTTTTGCCAGCGGCTTCGCCCGCGTGAAAATGACGATTTTTCATACAAACTTTCATTCCCTATCTAACTCCCTTAGGGCTTGAATTTCGACAAATCCTTCCTTATTCCTTGTCTACATTATAAAGGGAACCTGTGTGCAAAATTTCAGCTTTCGAGGTCCAAGGGTTTGGGCTGGGCCACAGATAACAGAAACAACAGGAGATGTGCCCTTTAGCTGAAAATGTATAGGAACCTGTGTCGTCAGTTCACTCACGCAGAGCAGTCAAAACAAAAGATATACGCTGTCGCGCACACACCCGCATTTCTTAAAACATCACATACTACACAATCAATTATAAACCTTATCCCTTCAGACACAGCGTGTACTTACCATGCACCGTACAATTTACATAGTACATTTTGTTTTACGTAGACACTAGTGATTGACTAAATCAAAAAGTTATCGATTCTTCTATTTATTATTGGGATAGCCTCAGAAGTATTGCAGAAAATAAAATCCAGTAATATCTCCACAGCACTTTAATCACACGATTCACCTCTTCCTTGTACAACGGCTACGCGATGACTGACTATCGCAACGGCTGTCAGTTATGACATTAACTTTCGATTATAAATACACTATCTTAAATTAATATAATGGCTATTAACAAACGATTATTCATCTACAATTAGTTGATAATTAATAATACATTTAATTATTATCATTTAGATTAACAATGTAATATATTTCATTATAAATCAAAACTGTTTAAACTTTAACATCTGCCTACCTGTTGCTACATAGTCCAGTCAATACAACATCTATTATAAGATTTAGAGGTATAATAATTCCAGGATATATAGAATAATATTAATCAGTCGTACATTAAACTAATTAGGCTTACATTATTCTTCTACTAAAGCTTTTATGGGGTACTGAAAATAAAATAAATAAAAAACGATAAAATACACTTATATTTTTCATACAATACTTTTTCACATTTTATCGGTTATTTAATGCCCGAATGCTGAAGTTCCTAGTTACCTATATTCCCATTAGCTACTGATTTAATAAAAGATAACTCGAGTAATCAATGAATATTACCTATTTATTCATTCAGTCAATAGTAAGCAATAAAAAGTATCTACATTCTATTTTCAGTATTGTTTACAATAATAAGAAAGCGTAATAATACAAGCGTTGTTAATTGTATCTATATTAACTTTTGTTGCTTGTAAATTTATATTTTACTAGCTGATAACCGCGGTTCTTTTCCGCGTGGATGTCGATTATCGCCACTAAAAGTAATCTTTTAATCTCCCATTTTCAAGCCCTTTTTTATTTTGGAGGTTGAGAAATCATCAAATGACTCCTCCTGCTCTGGGCAGAAAGTTAGGGAGTGTAAGACTTCTACTGACTAAAAACCACCCATGTTCCTTGTTAGCCCTTTGTGCTGAAGCCGCGGTATCTCTTTCAACCCCTTACAACCTTTTTTTCGCACTAAAAAGTAGGCTATATCCTTTCTCAGGCTATATCGTATTATATGTGTACCAAATTTCATTTAAATCGGTTCAGTGGTTTTGGCGTGAAAACTCGACAGTCGGAGAGACAGAGTTACTTTCGCATAATATCTAATATTAGTAAAGATAATAGACAGGATTAGTCAATACATAATTATTTTAAGTAGTAGTAAAGAATATTGGTTTTTCTTATCTACATTTACGACAACTTTCAGTAATGCCATAAAATACGCAGTTCCTTGCACTATAGTAACAAATTGTGTCTACAATAATTAATTGTATCATGCATAGTCGTACTAAGCAGGATCATCGTATAAAATATCGACAACCACAAACATCACATCTCTAGCTCTCAAGAACTGACAGCGGCCGCTTTTCGAAAATATTGTGTGAGTGAGAGCATCAGTAAAACACCTATCCATTGCACTATTAGATCAGCCGATTCACTGGTCGATTTGTACTAAGCAAGTAATGGTTTTTGTTCCTATTCAAAACAACTGATTTGGTTTTTCTTCATGTTTCTCGTACCACGAAGTAATGTTTTAATGAATTTAATATGAAAAACATTAATGTTATAGTGCTTACGTGTGAAATGAGATACCATCTTTCGTGTAATTCACAATACAGCTATTATTTTCACAAACATTCACTGAACTACGCGGCATTTTGTAAAAAATCACGAGCAGTGAAGACGTCGCTAGTTGACATTCGACTCATTATTGAAAGTGGCATCAGGACGCGTCGCGGCCAGATGAGTTCGCATGTACCACGCCTCCTTGCCATATCTCCTGTTGTTTCTGTTATCTGTGGGCTGGGCGTTGATGAGTCAGTCAGTCAGTCAGTCAGGACTTCTCTTTTTATTTATATAGATATTAAAGTTAGTTAGTTAGTTAGTACACACAAAAATAAAATTCAAATAAAAAAATTAAGTTCAAAAATCTAAAACCCGACTACTAACAAAATCGCGGTCTTAAAAGTAGAAAACAAGAAAGTAGGTAATTCTTGTCTGATATTCTTCGTAGTCGCATGCCACCTTGATAATGGCAATTAGCAGCTGACTTCTGTATCAATGAGAACGCCATGAAGGAGCATCAGGTATCAGTGGCATGCGACTACGAAGAATATCAGACAAGAATTACTTTCTTGTTTTCTACTTTTAAGACCGCGATTTTGTTAGTAGTCGGGTTTTAGATTTTTGAACTTAATTTTTTGATGTATGTTATGGTATCACTTATTATTGTGAATGCTGGTTAACCAGTTATTGGCGACTGTGTAAGTCTGAGACTGTAAAACCTATGTACTTATGATAATAATATGTTGTACACAGAAGCTGTTGGTGGACCTTAATATTAATAAATAAAAAAACTTTTTAACAAAAAATAAAACCGACTTCAAAAAAAAAACAAAAAAGTCAAAAATAAATCAGTTTCTGAAGTCGGTGACTTTTGTTTGTTTGATTTCATTTTTTTGCCACCGACTTCAGAAACTGATTTATTTTTGACTTTTTTGTTTTTTTTTTGAAGTCGGTTAGATTTTTTGTTAAAAAGTTTTTATTTTTCACTTTTTAGTGGTTCACATGTTCATGGGTCATAATGTGGACAATGTAGTATTTTTTTTTGAGTTTTGTTGATTTTTCAAAAACCGCTAAGTCCGATTTCGATAAAAAAAATATGGGACCATTTGGGAAGTATACCCTTTCCAACAAAAAAAGAATTTTTAGAATCGGTTAGCAAGTGACGGAGTTATGCCCGAACAAACATAAAAAAAAAAAACAAAAAAAAAAACAAACATCCGAATTGAGAACCTCCTTCTTTTTTTAATAGTCGGTCAAAAAATAAAGACATGCCGGTTTCCTCACGATGTTTTCCTTCACCGTTTTGAGAGCAGTGGTGATGAAATAAATTCTAACATTATATTGGTAATGAAATAAATAACACAACAAATACAAGTCTTTGTTAAAATAAAAACCCACAACAGCCAATAAAAACTCGCCATCATTTCAAAATATTTTGATTTGTTGACCTTCAAAATACCAGTACCTATTTGAGTGTATCGTTGTAACATGCGCAACTACTATTAATAGCCCACGGCTAACTCGGAATGGGGACAATATCTTACCCAAAAGTGTAACAAGTCTTTTGATTTATTATTTAGACCTTTGGGTAACTTGTTCTCCTTTTCAAACTTAAACTTAATAGTATTTATTTTGGTTAGACCATTACAGACACCTTTTTAGGAGCCTGTGGCTTTAAGAAACTGTCACTCGGGTCGATCTTTATGTTAAACCGTGCTTGCATGGATTACCCGAGTGCAATACGTCATTACGAAAATTACAACGTCGAATCACACGGCGCCGAATGTTTGCGACAACGAATACTGTGAGTACGAAAGCACGCAGCAACGCATCACGTTACAACGACTGCACGAGACTTCGAATCACGGAACAACGAATGTACGTTACAACGAAAATCGTCACGCCGAATCACGTGACCCCGAAATAACGTAACAACGAGCGTATTACCGACAACAAAACAGAAAAAAAACTTTTTTTTTTAACTACTTTCATTATGCATCCGTTAATTGCATTTTGCACTAATAGCCCGGCCATACCCACACGTTTGGTATGGTAAAGCATTTTCACGTGTAGCTGGCAATATTTTCAAGATGGCTGAGCAATACTTACCAATAGTACAACCACATATTGCCGGGAAAGTATAGCTTAATATAAGTACCTACACAATGCGTCAATGTAAAAAAAGTGTGACAACCAGTCTTACCAATGGGTATCTTATCCCAGTACTGACTGTATAATTGTGGAGGTCTTAAAGGAATGTCAAAAACACAAAAAAGCGAAGCTGTCTTGGGTCCCGCAACGAGAGAACAAATATTATAGTAGGCGTCGAAACCTGTCCGGTGGTGGTACAGCGGTAAAGCGAAGGGAGGAGCGGGCGAGCGAAACGAGCCGGCGACCCCCGTAGCGTAGGGAGGGATAATGTCATGATAGCTTTCCGGTGGTAGGTAGGTCCTGAGTGGTCAGAAAAGAATAGCAGAGATTTAGGAAAAACAGCCTACATAAATTGTGTGTCACGAAGATCTTTAAATTGTCATAAGTTCTTGTGATGCATTAACAGATGGATGGAGAAGCAGAACAAGGCCAAAGAAAAGATGGATGGAGGATTGTGTGAGGAATGATCTATCAATATAAACAAAAAGAGAAGTCCTGGCTGACTGACTCATCAACGCCCAGCCCAAACCCTTGGACCTAGAAAGCTGAAATTTTACACAGAGGTTCCCTTTATAATGTAGACAAGGAATAAGGCAGCCTTTAATTAAGGCAACACTATAAAATGTCATTGTAATATGAGTACTTTAATTGTATTTTGGTGTATGCTTTGTTGGTTGTCCTTAAATAAATAAATAAATAAGGAAGGATTTTTCGAAATTCAACCCCTAAGGGATTTAAATAGGGAATTAAAGTTTGTATGGAGAATTGTCATTTTCACGCGGGCGAAGCCCCTGGCAAAAGCTAGTGAAAGATAAAGGAGTAAATTCCACCGTAACGTCTAACAGGGAAGAATAAATGCCAACCCCAAATAGAATGGAATAAGGGTAGGAAAATAATGGTTTCTGTGATACGGAACCCTCATTGCACAGTCAAACACGCACAAGCATTCATTACAAAAATCAAAACTAGTTCGAAAGTAAACAGAATAAATTCTTCTCAATGCAATCCGCTAAGCCGTGCCAATCTCAATGTCAACTCGTTAACGATTTAATTCATCTCTGCTATCTAATATCACGTGTTCGAACCGGGTCCATATTGGCTCACCTAAAGTTTTTTACCCGAAATTGTTCTTCCTAACGATTTGTAATCCGAATGATCACTCCTCCTAAAATGTTTCATCCTAAAGTTTGAATTCCTACTATTTGTAATGCTACTGGCGATGTTCCTAACACTCATGTTTCCGAAAATTTTAATTCATAATATCGTTATTGTAAACATATTTCAACTCCTACTGTTTTTTATCCTAACGTTTTTATCCCTAAACATAATTACCATAATATTTTCACTCGTACAACTGTTTAGAATGATTAAAGGTCGTTTCACTGATTTTTGTCTCGAAATGAAATAAATGAATGAAATTCAGGTCGTTAAATTAAATTAAAAAAATAAATTAAATTATTAAATTCTGTCGTCTTGGGGGCACTATGAAAAAAATACTTAGAAAAATTTCGCGACCAATTTCCAGGTAGCGCTCGCCGGCCGCTGCCGCGGCACCGCTCGCTTCGCTCGCTCGGCTCGCGCGTAGTTGGTCACAGTTCTAACCTAACCTAACCTATGGATATCTTTGCATAGTATATAAGATCCCATTAAAATAGGTGGACAAATTTTAACACAGCGTTTAGTAAGCCTAACTAAAGACACCTAAACAAAAAAAAAAACACTATAAAAAGTGATTTTATTTTGACTTAAAATAATAAATTGCCGGCACTCTAGAACAAACTCATCCTATAAAAGTAGGTATTTTAATGTCTTTTTCTTATATATTTTTTTAATATTGTCCTTATTTTAGCGGTCTAAATGATTTCTAATATTTTGTCCACCTATTTTAATGGGACCTTTTATAATACTGATTATTATGAATAAAAAGTAATATAAACAAAAAAGATATGACTTTGAATAATAGTGTAAAAGATGGTTATGTTGAGAAAATATAGGAAAACAAATAATAGTGTAATAGATGTTTATTGCTACTGACATTATGAAGTTGAATGCTTCGGAATTAAAACATTAGAGACAGAGACTTTAGGAATTGCGATCGTTAGGATGAAAAATGTTAGGAAGAACATTTTCGGATTTCCAATTATCGGAGTTGAAATTTTAGGTGAACTTTGGCGCACCCGTTCGAACCTCATTATATTGAACCGCGGTTAAGGACAACTTGTGTTGAACGAACTTTGACTTGAATCAATATAGCTAAATAAACTCCATACACGAGAAGCTGTAATTTTTGTAAACAAAGGACTTCCACTAAGTTACGTAGCAACCAACTAGACCAGACCGGGGCTGCAGTCTCTACACTAATAACGACGCTACGAATGTCGCTAAGTCGTAAAATTGTAAACTTTCTGTAATAGATTTTATTTCAACAGCATAAGATTGAAAATATATTAAAGAAAGTTTACGATTTTACGACTTAGCGACATTCGTAGCGTCGTTTTAGTGTAGAGACTGCCTGCCCAGGGCCTGCAGTCTCTACACTAACAACGACGCTACGAATGTCGATAGGTCGAAAAATCGAAAAAGTTCTTTAATAGGTTTTCAATCTTATGCAGTTGAAATAAGGTTGAAAATCTATTAAAGAAATTTGACATCGATACGCTGTCAAATCGAAAATTCGTAAACTTTCTTTAATAGATTTTCAACCTTATGCCGTTGCTTTATTTCAACGGCATAAGGTTGTTTTCGAAAATCTATTAACGAAATTTGACATCGATACGGCTCAGCGACATTCGTAGCGCTGTTATTAGTGTAGAGACTGCAGGCCCAGACCAGAGTGTGATTTCCCACTCTCCCAAAAAATAGTCTAACGTTCGGTGATTAGTAAGGCCTTCGATAGTTTGTGGTTTAAATTCCGACCTTTGGACTGAGTTCGCAGAAAGGCTGAGCCTATAGATCTGTCATGAAGTCGTTGCAGATAGAAAGAAAAAAAGTTCTTTTTTTCGATTTTGTTTGGTAATAAATAAAGAGTTTTTTGTAACTTTGTAGCGTCATATTTTATAAACTTTTTATAAGCTCGTTGGGTGGTCGGATAAGGGACGCACAGAACCGAGAAAGGCGGCAAAAGGGGAGGCTTGATTATGATATCATTAGTTCTCGAAAGAAATGAAATGACAAACAAACAAGGACGCGATGTACTACCAAGTAGGTATTGATTTTATATAAAAAAAGATTTCTTTAAAGCCATTATTCAGGAAGAAAAAAGGTAGAATGGCTTTAAAGAAATCTTTTTTTCCCTTTTTATCCCTTAGCTAGATAGACCTTAAAGATTTACCTGTAAATCTTTAAGGTCTATCTAGCTAAGGGACATCAAACGCTAGTTTTACTCATCAACTATACGTGGTGCAACCTCCAATCCAACTCATTTTGAGATGATGAAATCTCAAGATAATAGTAAAACTAAAATAATCAGCGTACGACAATGCACATACACACTGTCAATAATCCATCTATTTCGCAACTCCCCTGCCAGTGACAGCTGGTTGAAAAGGAACATGCTATAATGAAAGATAGTAGGTACCTACTCACACGCAAGATTCCATTCGACCTTCGCTGAGAGTCAAATTCGCTGGCCATGCGTTATATTGGAGAGACCGCTCTGACGTAAGGTAGCGTCATAAAATTGTCTTACGCAAAATGCATGTCGAAATTTTGATCACGTTGCAGAATTTGCGGATAGTACGAAATTTTGTTGTTGGTGGTGATAACGCCATCTAGTGGTGAGTAGTTAAAACAGTTGGTTGGGCGATTCCAATTTATTTACGATCGATTCGATCGATTTTAATGTAGCCACATTATATAAATGCGTCTTGCGGCAGATAACATAATAATCATATTGTCAAAATTAAAGAAATCCTTTTCGTAATTTTGTCAATTAAGTACTTAAACTGTTAGTTTGTTGATTTGTATTCACAACCTCTTTGATGTACCAACAGCATCACAATTTATTTACGCCATATTACCGAATAAAAATAATGTCAAAATTGTGAAGAATTCCCCCTTTAAGTACGCAATTTAATGAACAGCGCTTTTAACACCACCTATCGGTGAGTAGATAAACTCCATGAAAGATGGCAGTGTAAAAATTGAATTGTACAACAGTTTGACATGGGCTACATTACTGATTGCCCTCTCGCGGTGCATTTCGGAAGCTCGTGATTGGTTGTTGTTACAATAGATGGCGCTAAAAGAGCAGTTTAACAGTTTGTCGGCAAAAAGATTTATGTTGTACCTAATTAAAAATTAAGGCTGAGTTGCACCAAAAAAGTAGTTAAAGTTAAAGTTTGTGTCAAATGGCACGTCAAACAAACATCAAAACTTCAGTTTTGTATCGGTTATGCCAACAATGAGTTGCGCCATTTGACAAATAGTTAAATGACGTCATAACTTTAACGGTAACTGCAACCGCTCACTTTCCGCTGGTTAGTGTTATAGTTTGTGTTAAATTGTCTGTCAATTTTCTTGTCAAACGCGTTGAATATAACCTTCAGACATCATGTCCCTGCTCCAAGAAATACTCGCAGAAACCAGTTCTGATGACGAAAGCGATGAAAAGAAAAGTGTGATTACCTAGAGCCGATCGTTTTTCCACATGGAACGACGAATGTTTCTTGCCAAGATTTCGAGTCTCTAAAACGTAGCTTGGTGCTATACGATTGCAGTGCTTAAGGCGTAACAAGGATATTCATCGTAGGTAATTGTTCAACCAAAAAATAATACGTGCTATAGACAAAGCAATAAATATAATAGGCACCTACTTACTTTGTTTGAATGTTTGCAAAAAAAAAATTGTTTATATAATTTTTCTATACCCCATAAAGTACTGTCAAATTTAACAAAAACTTTAACTTTAACGACTTTTTTGGTGCGACTCAGCCTAAGAGTTTTGTATGTGGTGGTTCTGTGAGCTGCCACTAGATGTCAAATTCACTTGTATCACGCAGAACCGAGTTGCTGGTTCGATTCCAAAGTCGCGCTATAGTTTCTTA
Source organism: Diarsia mendica (assembly GCA_949316265.1). Lineage (NCBI taxonomy): Eukaryota > Metazoa > Arthropoda > Insecta > Lepidoptera > Noctuidae > Diarsia > Diarsia mendica. The sequence goes on from OX438916.1 coordinate 12,074,204, forward strand.
TTTGTTACCTAATTTGGCGAAATGGGCATCGATCCATCACAAACAAACTGCCGGTGTGGAGCCCCTCTGCAGGATATGCGCCACCTCCCATCCTGCACAACCACTTGCATCTTTCCGGATTGAATCGATAGGTTCGATTGCCGGGTCAAACCTGCCACACTATTCCTAAACCACTGTAACTCCTGAAAACCAGAATCAACATTGGCGAACACCAGAAAAGCGCCGAGACAATGAAGCTCGACGAAGTCCCAGAGAAATGATTTAACTGTCTTCGATCCTGCAACGAAATTAGTCGGAAAAGAATAGCGGAGGAGTAGGAAAAACATCCTCAAAAGTTACCCTGCCATGGTCAGGCAATATCAGGTTTTTTCATAAGGAATTTCTCAATAGCAGCCACGGAGTCCGGAACTGTGTCCGGTTGATGGTAATAGGCTCGGCCCTATTCATCATCATCAGCCTATAATGTTCCCACTGCAGGGACTCAGGCCTCCTCTCTAGAAGAGGGATGCGCTATAATCCACCACGCGGGCCCAGTGCGGATTGGTAGATGTCACATGTCTTCGAATTTTTTGGTTCTAAGACATGCCGGTTTCCTCACGATGTTTTCCTTCACCGTTTTGAGAGCAGTGGTGATGAAATAAATTACAACACAAAGTAATGCGCCTGGCGGGGTTCGAGCCCACGACTCACTGTTCGTAAGTCGGGACCGCCACCACTGGGCCACCCAAGATCGGCCCTATTTGGGACTTAAACTTAACTGGGAAAATATGAGTTGTATTATTAAATATACCCATACATCTCTTTTTTTGGAGCGTGAGTTATCATCAAATGACTCCTTCTGCTCTGTGCCGAGCGAAAGGGAGTGTCAGACTTCTACTGACTAAAAACCACCCATGTTCCTTCTTAGCCTTTTGTGTCGAGGCCGCGTTATCTCTTTCGAACAACCCACAGCCCCAGCATTAGGTACACCTGTGTCCAACCCTTCGTGTCTTACAAGCGTGATGTTTTGTTATGTAAAAGAACAGCGTCTACCTAATTTCACCACAGTAGAGGTTTCCCAATGCAAATAGACCGACTTCGCTAAAAAAGCGGGTAATGTGTTACGAGGCGATGGCACGAAGTGACGTAACGTTGTCTATATACGCGATTATACCGCAGACCGGTTTGGAAGTAGGGAGGCGACACGCTCTCGTTGGTTTGTCGATATCGATAAAATTTGAACTAAAATATACGTACCTACCTATTTAGAATATTTATAATACGTGTTGTAGAAGAGAAGTATTGTGCATCAAACTCCAACAAAAAATATTTCTAGGAAACGACTTTGTTTGGGGGTGAAAAATTGTTCTATGGTAGGACTCAATGTCAGTCAATGTAACGCACTCAAAGTGTACTGATGGGTGCATTGAATAGTACAGGAGTCATGAACGTATTTCTAACTGCTTCGTTGATCTAGTGGTCGCAATCGTATCTGCTGAGTAGGAGGTCCTGTGTTCTATTTCCGGGTCGAGCCAATGGATAATGGGTTTTTCGTACGAGTAATAATGATGAATAGGGTCCCGTTGGTCATCGGGTGGAGAACCTTACAAATAAATTGTAAAAACGTTTTTAAAATCAGTTTTTATGAATGAAATTGTAAAAAAACTAACAAAAAACAATCGACTATCACCACAAAACTATCGACACTCTCCTAGCGCACTATCGACATCAACAACCGTGTCCCTGCACTAGAGCGTAATGAAGCGAATCTACTTTCACTGGGCAGCGCGTGCGCATGTTCCTACATAATGCTTATACCTACATTATACATATTGTGCCAAAGCAACATTGCCTACCCATTGGCAATGTTGACCTGATAGTAATAGACCTTATTCGCAGGACTCCCAGTGTCTAACAGAGGCAAAGTTGTAAGGGGCTGCGGGTTGGTCGAAAGAGATACCGCGGCCTCGATACAAGGGCTAAGAAGGAACATGGGAGGTTTTTAGTCATTATAAGTCTGACACTCCCTTTCACCACGGGCAAGCGAGGAGGCATAATTCTATGTTGGGGCTCCCTCTAATAATTACAACTCATAAACACACACAGCCACTTATGTTTTTTTAATAAATTATTCTAAGTTTTTCACTCCAAATATGATTGGAAACCCCGGAACTGCATACATACATACATTAATCCAGCTCTTTTTCCATGGAGACAGGCAGAAACCACAGAACGCCACTTCCTTTTGCCTCGTCTACATTCATACAGCATGGATCGTTAGATCATAATAGGAAAATTATATGAATTGCGATAAAATCCGTAAAATGGTCACAGACGCAGTTATTTTGCGAAAATTTTGCGTAACGCTTGAGAGGATGGTCCATTTTGATCTCCGTAAGTGGTCATTTTAGGCCCCCTGATCAGATCATAATCAATGCTACTTTATGAACGGGATCACGTAAATAGTATAACAGATTGACATCAAATCCGCGAATTATCGGCAGGCATTGACTTAGCAACCACTGTGCTATAATCGCTTTAATTTAATTTATTTATATATGGCACACATTGCAACGAGTCAATAGAAAAATGTTTAACAATAAGACCATCACCACTGCTCTCAAAACGGTGAAGGACACATCGTGAAGAAACCGACATGTCATTGTCCTAGAACCAAAAGTTCGAAGAGATGTGACATCTAATAACCCGCACTGGACCCGCGTGGTGGAGATTATAATAGCCCATCCCTCTTCTAGAGAGGAGGCCTGTGTCCCAGCTGTGGGAACATTATAACCTGACTAAACTTACATTTTAACAATAATTAAGTCCATAGTTAACTCTAGCATTAGACTTAGCTTAGCTGGTAAGTAGAAAAAATTACAATACTGGTCTTACAGTTGCTAGGTTGAAATAGAACTGGGCTGGTCACATCTGCCGTATGTCGGAGGAGCAATAGACAAAATATACCACTCAATGGATACCAAAAAGCAGGAAACGACGGCCCAGAAGGAGATGGCGGAATGAGTTGGACTCTTTCTCAAAGGATTGGCCTACTATCGCACTACATCGCGAAAAGTGGAAGGAGGGAAGAGAGGCCTTTGCCCTGCAGTGGGACAATATAGGCTCACTCTCGGCCAAACACGTTTTTGACGCGAATTTCAACCTTATGTAACCTAATGTTATAGTACCAAAACGTGAGAGAACACGTGTTTATATTAAATGCTAGTTTTCTCTTTATATATTATACAGTTAAGATAGTCGAGAAACTAGTATGATGTATACTTAGGCCGTTTTGGTTAGCCTTACTTTAAAATTATTAAACGTAGTGGAATAATTATTTAATATAACATCACGCCTTTATCTCTATTGCCAACGACTGGGGTACAAATTCAGACTGGCTGATACTAAGAAATTCCTGATAATTATTACTTTGGTCGAACTGGGAATCGGACCCAGTAGAAGCAAAGGAGTCTGAAACTGTGCCCAGTTGATCGCAATAGTCTCGGCCCCCATTACAGTTACTTTTTAGAAGGCGCATTACTTAGTGTAATTTATTTCATCACCGCTGCTCTCAAAACGGTGAAGGAAAACATCGTGAAGAAATTGAAAGTCTTGGAACCAAAAAAATCGAAGACATGACATGTGCCATTTACCAACCCGCACTGGGTCCGCGTGGTGGATTGTAGCCTATCCCTCTCCTAGAGAGGAGGCCTGAGTCCCTGCAGTGGGAACATTATATTTATAGGCTGATGATGATGATGACATAAATATATACAAGAATTGCTCGTTTAAACTTACATGTGGATTTTATATATTTTAGAGCCTAATTTACATCAACCGCCGGCCCGAATGAGGAGTCACCAGATTAACTCCAAAACAAGAATCGAACTCTATACCCCGAATCTCAACAGTTACGCTTACGATCAACAAGGCCATCAGCTGATTCAAATAACAAAATTACATAATTATATCAGAACAGTAATGTTATAGAAATTCTTGCATACTTATTCTGAATATTCATACCATTTTAAAATGTCAGTCGAGAATTTTACAGTATTTAATTTAACAAAGAGATATACACACTGACTTACACGGGCAACTAAAGTCGCTCAATTCTAGGCAACATCACATAGGCCTCTGTCACCCACATTTACCGGTTCCTTGCGTCTTCCATCCAGCGGATCCCCGAAACCAACAGGACATCGGTCCGCCTAGTGGGAGGTCTTCCAACGCAACGTCTTCCGGTTCGCGGTCACCACTCTAGAACTTTTCAGCCCCATCGGTCATCTGTTCTGCTAGCAATGTGCCCTGCCCACTGCCACGTAAGTTTGGCAATAAAGATCAAATATTATGGACGTCTCAACAACACCACTAATAAGAAAATGCGAACATGTACCTAATGATTAAGAGCAACTTGATATATGGGACAGCTTTATGAAATTTTGTGGCCAAATAACATTGCAGCTGTTCGATCTTCAAGGTTCAGACGTGCTTACCGAGGTTGGTTCGTGGATATGACCATGATGATACGTGGATACGAGCAATCAGTAGTCGAAAGTCAGAAAACCAGTCTAACCAAGGAATATCGTCCCAGTTACTAGGTTTTGGAGGTCAGACAGGCAGTCGCGTCATGTAAAATACTGGTATTCAGCTGCATCCGGTTATGACTGGAAGCTGACACTAAAATACTTAGAAATAGGCTAGGCAGGTGATGTTAGCCTCTAAAACTATGCTGGGTTAGCTTCAAAGAGGTATCTAAGAAGAAGACAGGCTTCACCGACCCCAAATAAATTGGCATAAGGTCAAGAGAATGATGATGATGACAGGTCGGCTTCAACTTGACCTCCATAACCTAGTAACTAAACAACACGATACTTTTCCGGCAACTGTTGCCAGCAATATCATTGAGAAAAGTTGCCGGTGTGCACAAATCATAAGAATGGACACGCAGCGGCGCAGGTGACGCAATCAAAACACACGCTTACGCTGACCGACTGATTCAGTTTTAAATATTGAAGTTTGCAACTTTTATTGCAAGTAAGTTATACTTGTTTATACAGTGTTGTGTCGGTCATCGGTTTAAAAGCAAGTTTGAAGACAGTTCAATGAACGGATGAAGCGATTTTATTGGCCCACCGGCTGCGGGTTGCTCGTAAGAGATACCGCGGCACCAGACACAAAGGGCTAAAAGGAACATAATAATAATATTGTTTAGGTCCAGTCTGTTCCTGGAAACCCTAAGCAGACATCCGTAGCCAGGGAATATTCATGTTTTTCTTTTTTGTCTTAAATTAATAGTTTACTATTTTATAACGTAGAAAAAAATATTAATGGGCTTCAAAATACTCTAGATATTTTTAAAAATGAAATTTAAAACTTTTAAAAAATGTAAGCAGTTCAAACGCCGCCATTTTGCGCGCGCTTTGCGTGACGTCACAGGACACGTCCAGTGTTTCACAGAACATAATATACCCTAACGGGATACAATGTCGTGTCAGATGACGTCACATTTCGTTCGACCGCTGGTGGCGCGTTTTGGAAGTTTGAATTTCGCTCCCTTATTTTGCACTTTTTGAATATTATTTTAGGGGTTTAAATAATAAGTAAATAAAAAAAAATCCTTTTCATTATAATATTACGATAATAAGTATTCGAGAAAAAAATATTTTAGGCCATTTCAAATTTTATGCATATTCCCTATTGATGACAAGACTCGTCCGCTATCAACATGACTGGCCAAAATGTGAGTCTGCTATAAAGTAAGACCTTTACAAATGCAACCCTCGGGCCCTCGGGTATTACACGCGTGATGTTTTGTTATACTTAAATACACTTGTGAAAATGTACAGTTCCCCCGAGAAAGTTTTTGGAGTGTGGGAAATCTTCAAATGACTCCTGAGCTCTGGGCAGAGTGGTAGGGAGTGTCAGACTTAAAACCACTTATGTTCCTTCTTAGCCCGCGTGCCGAGGCCGCGGTATCTCTGTCGAACAACCCGCTGCCCCGACAGGCGTATGGAGACGAGGCCTGTGTCTTGCTTCGCTATACTTCGGATGCCAAAACTATAAGGAGGAAAATCATGAGCCCACTTGATACCGGACACAGTGATTGCATGTTGCAAAATGTATCAAGAAACATAATCTACACAAATATTTCACAAGCACTCGAATGGCACAAGAGTTCACTTTCGAAGTGGGAGGTCGCGTGTTTGATACCTGCTCTAGGCATCGCTTGATGAGGAAGAAATCAAATATGACTATCATCATCAGCCTATAGTGTTCCCACGTGCGGGACTCAGGCCTCCTCTCTAGGAGAGGGATGGGCTATAATCCACCACGCGGGCCCAGTGCGGGTTGGTAGATGTCACTTGGATTTGTTTGGTTCTAAGACATGCCGGTTTCCTCACGATGTTTTCCTTCATTTTGAGAGCAGCGGTGATGAAACAAATTACACAAAGTAATGCGCCTACCTGTGTTCGAACCCACGACTTACTGTTCGTAAGTCGGGGCCGCCACCACTGCTCTGCCATTATAATTATGATTTAATATAATTTTTTATTTTTTTAATACGTTGCCCCACACTAGGAATTTCTCCTGTATCGTGGGTGCGTTTACAAACATTTAAACTCACAAACACAAATACCCAAACCCGGAACAACTATCTGTAGGTCATACAAATATTTGTTCCGTGCGGGGATCGAACCCGCGACAGGCAGCGTAGCAGTCCAATCGCTTAGCCACTGCGCCAACCGTGCCGTCATCAACTATATTAAACTCGTAACAAGTCGACCCATAGTTATCTAAAAACTGCCTACGAGACTAGTTCATCCGTTACATAAGCCGTGTTTTCGGGGTCAGTGGCACAGCGCGCGGCTCACAAGCGGATGGGTGTGCAGCAACCAGTACTTTGGACTTGAGCTCACTTAGTTGGAACATAGGTGGATGACTTGGGTATGGTGGAAAGTGGTTGCTGCGTGTAGACCCCTGGGGGCCGAGTTTTTTATCCGAAATAGTCTTTAATTCTGTCCCGGATGTCATTTGAAGATGTTTTACAGTCGTTACAGGTAGTCAGTGGCCCGAAACTCTGACAACTAACTCTTACCAAGCCTGGGTGTCATATTAGTCAGTACTGATTAGTATAGGTCAGATAGGCAGTCGCTCGATGTAAAATACTGGTTTTAAGCTGCATCCGGTCAGACATAAATTATTATTGTTTCTCTGGGACTTCGTCAAGCTTCATTATCTCGGCGCTTTTCTGGTGGTCGCCAATGTTGATTCACAGGAGAAGCAGTGGTTTGGAAATGGTGTGGAGGTCTTGTCGCAATAAAAAAATACTATCGTGTTGACTAGGTTCTTTTAATGAGTATAGCGATGAACGGATAAGACGTATCCAACTAGTTTGGGGTGCTTTCGGTATGCTGTACGATAGGTGCCCAGGAACCTGGAGCGGTGCATGTTGGAGCAGTTTTTCCTCACCAATAATACTACCCATCATTTGTATCTTCATCATATTGGGGAAAGCTTGCAGTCGAATCAGATGCAGCCGAAAACTAATCTTTTACAAGAAGCAACTGCCTGTCGGATCTCCACAACCCAGTTAGTACTGGATAATACGTTGCTCTTTTTTAAAAGACTGTTTGTCAGTTTGTCAGACTTTCGGGCAGTTTCGGGCCACTGACTTCCTGTTATAGCACTCGGCACGTTAGTTGAAACGAAATGGCGGTCGTCCGCATAGGTAAAATGACAAAAATAGAGTGAGATTCGAACGAAAATGTGCAACTGAGCATTCAAGATCATAATTCAACTTACGGGATGCAATCTGTAATACATTATCGGGTCTCAGTCGACTTATTTTCATGATTGTAGCTTCGCGAACGACCGCCATTTTGTTTCAACTATTACGTGTACGACTGTTAAAGATTTACTAATAACAGCTGGTACTAACGGTTTATCGTGATTTCCAAAGCACAAAACTTTTTGAGTTGCTTTCATGAATATAATTAAAGGTGGAAAACATCCTGCGAAGCCATTGAATCAAGCTGCCGTTCTTCTGTCAACCGTTCCCAGAAATATTTCAGTAATAGCTATACGAAGAACACAAATAATACCAAAGTAGCATGTCCGAGTAATGGATAGATACGTTCTGTTAACTAACTGTAATACTAAACCCGTTTTATTGAAAAATATCGCGCAGCCAAGCGTGGCCTGCTACGGGCCACATCAATGCAATCTTTACTTACTAACATACTGACCGGATTGGAACTGTAGCAATACGCCTGATATCCTGGGGGTCTATGGCCAGTTTCATCATCATCATTTCAGCCAAAAGACGTCCACTGCTGGACATAGGCCTCCCCCAGGTGTCGCCACATTGACCGGTCCCGTGTGTCTCTCTTCCAGCGGGTCGCAACCTTGACCAGGTCATCGGTCCACCTAGTGGGAGGCCTTCTAACGCAACGTCTTCCAGTGGCCAGTTTAGCAGGTCATAATATAAAATTCGTAATCACAGACGCAGTTACTATTATGTCCCAAACCACTGTAACTCCTGTTAGCCAGAATCAACAGTGGCGACCACAAGAAAAGTGCCGAAACAATGAAGCTCAAAGGTCCATTTATGCTTTTTAACGCAATAATTCATATTATGATCTGCAAAAGTGGCCATTTTAGATGCCCTGAAAGGTTGGTCCGTGGATGGGTGACCGCCCATTACATACCGAGTTTCCTCCGTGCCTCGGAAAGCACGTTAAGCTGTTGGTCCCGGCTGCCATAATATATAGATCTTTGGCAGTCGTTACAGATAGTCAGTGACCTGAAAGTCTGACAACCAGTCAAAGAAAGAAAGAAAGAAAGAAAGAAAGAAAGAAAGAAAGAAAGAAAGAAAGAAAGAAAGAAAAAAATGTTTATTTGACGTCAGTACATCAAGCACACACACATTAATAATAATTAAAAAAAAATATTACAAAAATGGAAATACTATGTGCTGTGTGCAAAGGGTATCGTATTACCCAGTACTAACTGGGTTGTGCCTGTGACTGCCTCCTCGGTAGAGTGGTCGCAAGTGCAACTGCTGAGCATGACGTCCGGGGTTCGATTCCCGTGTCAGGCAATTTTATTGAGTTTTTAGAAATTTCTCAATAGCAGCCACGGAGTCTGGATTTGTGCCAAGTTGATGGCAATAGGCTCGCCCCCTTTTACATGGGACTTAAACCTAACTGGCGAAATGTGAGTGTATTAGGTACATCCCTGCCTAACCCTACGGGGATTATAGGCGTAATGTTATGTTATAAAAGACGTCTGTGCTCCTCTCTAGGAGAGGGATGGGCTATAATCCATCATGCGGGGGGCCAGTGCGGGTTGGTAGATGTCGAATTTATTGGTTCTAATTCACCGATTTCCTTCACCGTTTTGAGAGCAGTTTTTTTTATTTCATGTATAATAAGTTATCGTTCATTAATCCGTAATCACCTAAAAAAAATAAATGATCGTTAAATTCTTGAGACTTACAGATACTGTTTGCGCAACATTTCACGATTTAAATTGATGTTCTGCCACCTTTCCATTGTTTTCTGAAGTTTAATTAATTTTTCATTTAGATAAACCATTGTAGTGTACCTACAATTCAAACAATTAAAACTTTAATTATAGTTATCCTCGCTATACTCGCAAATGAAAGATAACTACATAACATCACTCCTATAATTCCCTAAAAGATAAGCATAGGTGTCTACTCTCTTCGCCAGTTATGTTTAAATCACATGTCTTAAGAAGTGAGCCTTTTACCAACAACCTGACACAAATACATCCTCCATCCTCGAAATACAACAACCCTTTAACACTTTGCGCCAATCGGAAATCAAACCCACGACGTTTATGCCTAACACGACCCAGTTATAGTAATGAGACAAACCCGCCACACTATTCTCAAACCACTGTAACTCCTGAAAGACAGAATCAAAGGCGGCGACCACCATAAAAGCGCCGAGACAATGAAGCTCGACGAAGTCCTAGAGAAACAATTTAACTGTCTTGGATCCCGCAACGAAATTAATCAGAAAATAATAGTTTTAGGCCCCCGCCTCGAATTTTGCGGGCAGCGGGGCGGCGCGCGGCGCGGCGGCGGCGGCGGCGCGGGAGCGGCAGGATCTTAGGCCTCAGCCTCGAATTTTGCGGGCAGCGGGGCGGCGGCGCGGGAGCGGCAGGATCTTAGGCCTCAGCCTCGAATTTTCGGGCCGTGGGCGGCGGCGGCGGTGGCGGCGGCGGCGGCGGCGGCGGCGGCATGAGGAAGTGGAGTCATCATCATTCACCATTCTCTTGCCCTTATCCCAATTTATTTGTGGTCGGCGCAGCATGTCTTCCTCTTCCACACCTCTCTGTATCTCGTCATCTCATGAGACACCTCCTTTCTTACCATATCATTCTTAACACAGTCCATCCATCGTTTCTTTGGTCTTCCTCTACTCGTATACCTCTCCACATTCATATTCAAAACCTTCCTCACGACATTTTCCTCATTCCTCCGCATCACATGACCATACCACGACAACCGATTAAGAGGAAGTGGAGTGTGGGCCCTATAAGACTGGGTGAGCCCACCAGTGGGCTACTTTAAGCCAAAATGCCGGCCCCCATAAGTGATATAACATGATGTCAAAATCGGAAAAAGCCCTCTGCGTTGGCTAATAACTAATGAATGGGTCTGAACGCAAGCTACGCGTAATTTGTAAACATATGGGCGCGTATTTTGGGCGCGCACGGTGTGGCGTTTTTCCTTGTTTAGTAAAAGCTGGTGGAGTGGTACTAGAATAAGTAATTACCTGAAAACATTGCATTCGTTTCTGTAAGAAAACTGGAGATATGCTGTGTGCCTGTGTTTATTTCAATTTCTGATTCCGTGGATATAAGGGAGTTTCTCTTCCTGCTTTCGGTTTTCAAAATGATAGGAACAATATTGATAGAGCAAAATTGTAACGGCTTAGGAATAGATTGTAAAATATTTTTTGGAGAAAATAAGATAAAACATAAACTGGTTTTCTTTACAAAAAAAGTCTGTAGTAATTGTTAATTTATATAAGACACATTAAGAGGAAACGCGAGTGGTCTTTTCTCCATACAAACGCTCTCGCCTGTTTTCTTTTTGGTTAATGACCCTAGAGCAATGGTTTTTTACAGAATAATAAATATTAACTATTTCTATGCCCCTATGTTTTCCTTTTTGGTGATAAATTATTTTTATAAGCACTAGAACCCTCAAAAAATGCTCAAAATTGCTTGTTTAGATCGCTGTTAACAGAGTCCTAGTGTACAAATTTGACAACTATTAACGAAAAAAGAAAAACATAGCGGCGTAGTATATAACCTCCTTATTCATTGTCTAAAATATCTTTTAAATTGGTTCAATATTGGAGGAGGAAATAGGCGAGAGCCAAACCTCGAATTCTAACTTTTTTCTATAGTTGTCCTTATCGCACGAATTTGAGGGCAGGAGGACGGAGAGAGACAGCGATAGTAGAAAGAGACAGCACTCGCATTTCCTCTTAAGTCAAGTTTTACGAAAATAAATTGATGTTTTGCTAACCACTATAGCTAAACCTTTATCGATAAAAACATGTTGAAATATCTAGCACAATAAAATGAAATAAAAAAGCAAACTATACTGGCATTTAGGTGTACATAATAAATAACACTCACTCAAGCTTTTGCCTTTGGTGCAGATGCACCTTATTTCCATGGCCTCTTTTCCCTATAAGTTAGAAATGTTTTACAAAAATAACTCCTAGTTTATAGTACTCTTCGAAAAACCGCCTATTTTCGCGTGCTGGCTCACAAAGCCCGTCCGTATGTCCCCACACAGTTCCAGTCAGTATTACGTGAGTCCCTCGGCAGTGAAAGCCAAGCCGCGTCGCGAGGCAGTTGTTGACTTGCCGCGCGTACAACAGAAAAAATGATATAGTTTGTAATAGTATACAAGTTTTGAGTCCCCTTTCCCGAACGTCGCGGCGCTTCGAAATATTTGGGTACGTATGTTTCCAGATTTTTTTTTGTGAATTTTTTTGTGCATTTAAGGGATGATTTTTTAATATACCGATAACATTGGTGCCCAGTGGTGGCGGCCCCGACTTACGAACAGTTGGTCATGGGTTCGAACCCAGGCAGGCGCATTACTTTGTGTAATTTATTTCATCACCACTGCTCTCAAAACGGTGAAGGAAAACATCGTGAGGAAACCGGCATGTCTTAGAACCAAAAATTCGAAGATATGCGACATCTACCAATCCGCACTGGGCCCGCGTGGTGGATTATAGCCCATCCCTCTTCTAGAGAGGAGGCCTGAGTCCCTGCAGTGGGAACATTATAGGCTGATGATGATGATGACGATAATATTTGTTATATTTGGGTAGGTGTGTTTTTTTTTTTTTTTTTTTGTATTTTTGTAAAGTTTCAGATGTTTTTCAGTAGACTGAGACCATTTTCTTGGAAGAACAAAATATATTGCAACCTGAATTACTTAAATATATTACAAGAAACAGTTATTACCTATATTATGACTGGCCTGTTGGTCTAGTGGTTAGTGACCCTAACTGCTATGCCGGAGGTCGTGGGTTCGATTCCCACCCAGGACAAATGTTTGTGTGATGAGCACGATCATTTGTTCTGTGTCTGGGTGTAATTTATCTATAATATGTATGTATTTAGAAATATATAAGTATGTTTATCAGTTGTCTAGTACCCATAACACAAGCTCTGCTTAGCTTGGGACTAGATGGCGTTGTGTGATAGTTGTGGAATATTATTATTATTATTATTATCTTAAAAAATCATCAGATAAATGTTACAAAACTACTGAAAAACTAGCCATAGAAGTGTTTTTCTTTTGTTTATAAATTAGTAGTTTGTTTACGAGTAAAAACTATTCGGAAGGTATTCTAAATTGTGTGTTTTTGTAATGCTTGGTTGCACATTAGTGCGTGTGTAAATAGTGTTGTATAATTTAAAAAAAAGTTACCAGGTTAGGTGTTGTTTTCTTTCTTTACTTTATCAAATTAATACCTAAGTACATTTTTATTCTCGATCTAGATTTGTGCTGTGTCTGTTTCTATTTACTAAAATAGATGATAGAGTTAATTAATACTATTTATTTTGGAATACCAATGAGTTACTTACAATAAAGTTCATCTAATACAAAATTAAAACAGGTTCAGACTATATTATGGTCCTGTAAAGCACACTCAACTATAGGTTACCACAGCAACTTGTTACCTAAAGCTTAGAACTTTGACCAACTTTTGTATTTCTGAATCAATAAATAAGGGCCCATAATTATGTGGGGTGTCCAATAAGTAAACCTTTGCCTAACCATACAGGAATTAGAAGCGTAATATTACGCATTTTTGTGCGTGTTTATGCCGTGCGAAGTAAACTGTGTTATAATAACTTTCACGCATATCATAGACAAGCAGAAGTAGGCCCATAAAGTGATATAATACCTTCACGCCATCATTTTCCGGGCTCCTACAGAGATGTAGCCTTGTTAAGCAATCGTATGACGAATAATTATGTTGCAATTTCATTATGTCGTAGTCAAAATGTTTGCAAACTAGTGGTCATGAATTTGTTGCTATTGATATTTCATGATCATTATTGGCCATATTTTTTTATTACGTCACTAGCTGTTGCCAGCGGCTTCGCCCGCTACAACTCGAAAATAATCCCACGGGAAGATAAAATCGGGATAAAAACTATCCTATGTGTTAATCCAGGTTATAAACTATCTGTGTACCAAATTTTATCCAAATCCGTTCAGTAGTTTTTCCGTGAAAGAGTAACAAACATCCATCCACCCATACAAACTTTCGCGTTTATAATATTAGTAGGAAGAAGGATTGTATGTTCATCTTTCGTTCACAGTCGTAACAGGTAGTCAGTGGCCAGAAAGTCTGATAACCAGTCTTACCAATAGGTACCGGTTAGACTGGAAGCCGACCCCAACATAGTTGGGAAAAGACAGGCAGATGATGATTAGATAGTGGTTCCTGGAATTAACAATAAATATAAGGGTCGAATTATTGATCCCGTCGGGACTGTGGTTTGTCCCGTCGGGGCTGTGGTTTGTCGAAAGGTTAACGCGGCTCCGACACAAGGGCGAAGAAGGAACATGGGTTTGGTTTTTAGTCAGTAGAAGTCTGACACTCCCCTTCGCTCTGCCCAAGAGTGGGGGAGGTTATTCGATGATTTTCCACCCACCAAAAAAAAAAAAAGTGTCGAATTGATAACCTTCTTTATTTTTAAGTCGGTTAATAGGCAGGTAGAGCACCTTTAGCAGCTTAAATTATTGAGGTACTTATTTAAGACGTCAAAAGGGAGGTCCCGCATACACGATGTCGATTTAAAGAAACTTATTTCCAATACAGACATTTATGTCACTTCATCATCAGCCTATAATGTTCCCACTGCAGGGACTCAGGCCTCCTCTCTAGGAGAAGGATAGGCTATAATGTTCCCACTAAAGGGACTCAGGCCTCCTCTCTAGGATGGGGTAGGGATAGGCTATAATCCACCACGTGGGCCCAGTGCGGGTTGGCAGATGTCACGTGTCGTTGAATTTTTTGGTTCTAAGACATGCCAGTTTTCTCACGATGCAGCGATGTTTTCCTTCACCGTTTTGAGAGCAGTGGTGATGAAATAAATTATAGAAAGTAATGCGCCTGATATGTCATTTACTTGAGAACAATACTAAAAACATACATAATTATATAGAGTACAATAAGTTCGTCATCATGCAGTATTACTAGTTAATACCCATCCAATGCATTAATTTTTTCAGGAGTTATTGATCCGCAATGATATTGTGCTGGCTAAGTTTAGTTTTGAATTCATTCAAAGAGTGATCATCTCTTATAATAATGTAGGATGGTAATCACTATTAAACATCCTTACATAGTACATACAAAACAAAGTCGCTATTTTTGTCTGTTTGTTTGTCTGTATGCTTAAATCTTTAAAACTACGCAACGGATTTTGATGCGGTTTTTTTAATAGATAGAGTGATTCAAGAGGAAGGTTTTAGTATATAATTTGAACGACATCCACGCGGGTGAAGCCGCGGGCATCAGCTAGTATTATTATAAAACAAAGTCCTAAGCCGCGTCTGTCTGTCTGTCTGTTCGCGATAAACTCAAAAACCACAGCACCGATTTTCATGCAGTTTTCACCAATGGATAGAGTAGTTCTCGAGGAAGCTTTTAGTACCTGTATCGGTAGGTATATAATTTGACCGACATCCACGCGGGTGAAGTCACGGGCATCAGCTAGTTTGATATAAAAGCATTGTGTTTTTGTTTTTGCTCTGATGTTTTAAGTTTTGCACGAGGCAACGCTAATCATAATGTATTAGCGTCTTGATGCATTTATAATCTTTATGACAACATTGGATAAAGCAAATATTTTTGAAAGTATCACCATTAACTTTTTAGGGTTCCGTACCTCAAAACGAAAAAACGGAACCCTTTTAGGATCACTCGTGTGTCTGTCTGTCCGACCATCCCTCCCTTATCTCCGAAACTACTGAGCCTAAAATTCTGAAAAACATTTGCTCAACACGTATAGATTACAGGAAAACCTATAAGAAGTCATGGTACGGAACCCTTCATGAGCACCGACTTGCACTTGCCCAGTTTTTTAACAACATAATAAAACTCGTGACATTGATTACCTGTAATGACTGTCAAAACAAATGACAATGCTAAATAGCTAAACGGCTTAAAAAGTGCTTTCTGAGCTGAGAAAACTCAGTATGTATTGTGTGGGACCCATGGACGGACGAACTAAGGTAAGCGAGACTTAACCTAAAGATCCAATCGAGTTGCAATAGTTTCGTTCCGTTCCGTTCCGTTTAATCTGGCCCCCACTTTCCGGAGTGCGTCTGTACAAGTTACTGACAGTCTCGAGCTTCTTGGCACGAAGTTGAGTGAAAATCTGAACTTCGAAACCTACATCGAGTCGAAAGCTCAAACTGCGGCAAAGAAGCTGGGTATCCTAAACAGGGTCAAGCGGTACTTCAAGCCTGGACAACTTTCAATATTGTATAAAGCTCAAGTCCGGTCCGGCATGGAGTACTGCTGTCACCTTTGGGATGGCTCAGCCAAATACCAACTTGCCACACTCGACTCAGTAGAACGCAGAGCCAGGAGGCTGATTGGTGACGCCAAGCTGGTTGCCAAGCTACATAGCCTGGCCCACCGCCGCAAAGTTGCATGTCTGTCGGTCTTCTATAGACTGTACTTCGGAAAGTGTGCGCAAGAGCTCCACGAGCTTATTCCACCATCTCCCTTCTTCCATCGAGAGACTAGGCGTACTGCAGGTTATCACCCATACCTTGTCGATGTTCACCACATTCGTACGAAGCGTTTTGGTAAGACTTTCATTATTCGTACAGCCAAGGAGTGGAACACCCTGCCTGCGTCGGTTTTCCCGAGTTCATATAACCCCAATCTATTTAAGTCGCGAGTAAATAGGCTTCTTCTGGGTAAGCTCGTTCCATCGTCGACCTCATCTCTGCCCTTAGGGCAAGATTGAGTTCAAGAGCAAGCGCATATTAAAAAAAAAAAAAATAGGCTCTTTCTTTTGGTTGTTGGTAAATCATCAAATGACTCCTCCCGCTCTGGACAGAACCGTAGGGAGGGTCAGACTTCTACTGACTAAAAACCACCCATGTTCCTTTGTGTCCGAGGCCGCGGTCCCTCATTTGAACAACCCGCAGCCCTATTACATGGGACTTAAAACATTAGTGGTACTATTAGATACACCTCTGCCTAACCCTTCGAGATGATGATGATGATGACGATGTTACTGTTAGCCCGTGTGTTCCCACTACTTTACTGGACAAAGGCCTTCCTCTATTCATCATTTCAGCCAAAAGACGTCCACTGCTGGACATAGGCCTCCCCCAGGTGTCGCTAATTGACCGGTTCCGTGCGTCTCGCATCCAGCGGGTCCCAACCTGGTGGGAGGCCTTCCAACGTAAATTCTCCCTCCTGCATTACTTCCAAATTTTTCGATCCAGGCCCAAAGCAGCTCACTGGTCGTTGGTTCTATCCAGCTCGTCCCGCCATCACCTGGTCGCCACATGAAGCCAAGTACAAACTAATGCTAGAACGTATTCAGAACAAATTTGCAAGATTCCTGTACTTACGGCTTTATGGGGTGTATCCAGGGTATCCTCTGTTGTATCCTACTCTATTTGTGCTGGGCATGGTAGGATATTACAAACTGGAAGTAAGAAGGGAAGTAGCTCTCGCCACTTACCTATTTAAGATTTTGCGTGGTAAAATACACAACCCAGGCGTTCTAAACACGGTTGGTTTGTGTGTACCTGATGGGTACGTGGGGCGGCGGAGGCGGCCGCCGCTGCTGTGGGTGCCGCCCGCTCGCACCAACCTGCTGCAGCACGCGCCGCTGACGCGTGCGCTGCGAGCACTCAATATGGTGTCACAACAAATTGACTGCTTCAATTGTACTCTGAGTGAATTCACACGGGCCGTATTTTGTTATATTTGTTTAGATTTAATGAATAGGTAATTTAGTTAATTAATGAATTATTATTGAATTATTGTTTACTATGGTTATTATTGATGTTTAGTCTGTTAATTGGTCTAGATTGCTTAGATTGTTAATTGTAAGTCTCTTGTGTAAACTTTTACTATAACTACACTGTTGTATTAGGTTAGCCTGTAATGATAGTGTGTGTTTAAATAAATAAATAAAAAAATCACCTACGAGGTCTACCACGTCGCCTTCTGGCTGTGTCAGGGCTCCACAACGTGGTTATTTTGGCCCACAACTCGTTGGGCATACAGCAGACATGGCCAGCCTAGTCCTACTTTAGCTTGGCGGCTTTTGGAGCAACGTCAGTGACTTATGTTTTGAGCCCAGTGTAGTTGATATTACCTACAGTGAGACCTCAAGGGACCTGAAAATTTGTCTCACTTATAGAGGTATTCCACTTACCCAGTGTCTCAGATATCCAAATTTGTCTAATGGGACCTCAGCATGAGTTCCAGTTATAGATGTTTCTCACTTATCCAGGTCCCAGTTAACCAAGTTTTACTGTTTATTAAACCTATTCTTCTTTTTCTTATCGTGTGAGCAGTAAGGTCTAACGACCCCACACACCTTAGTGTCAGAGTTTCTAAACCGCCTCAAGGGCCTCTGACATGGTTTAACGACCGCCCGTTTGGCGGCCAGGACTACCAGCTTATACGTGCTTTCCGAAGCACGGAATCATCTTTTTATCAGACAATCAGGTGATTCAAGCTTGCAATGTCCTAGCCAAACTAGAAACAACTTTTACAAAGTATGCTTCCCATGGGAATCGAGCTCACGACCACCGTACGTGTCACAAGGCAAACACCTAAACCACTCGACCACGGAGGCAGTTAAACCTATAGGTATATGTTACTCATATCTATGAAAGTCTCTTTCTAAATCTCCATAAGTCAGTTACAGCAATGTTTCTAAAGCCAAAGAACTTGCAATCTTTGTTGAGTAAGATCACTATCATGCAAGCTCGCTAAGGGGGTCTACACACTGTGTTACAGGTCGTCACGTTACGGTACAGCGGGTCGGCAAAACCGAATTCAAGTAGATACATGATCGGTTGGTGTTTCTTGACTGGGATATCGTATTACCCAGTACTAACTGGGTTGTGGAGGTGATAGGTAGTCGCTATTTGTGAAATACGGGTATTCAATATTTAAAATGTCACTTACGGGATATCTTAAAAAAAAAAAAAAAAAAAAAAAAAAAAAAAAATAAATATAGTTATGAACCGTGAAAGCTTAAAACAGTACGGGTATTCAGTTGCATCCATTTAGACTGGAAGCCGACCCCAACATATACATAGTTAGGAATAATATATAAAAGTTAGGAAAAGGCTGGACATAATTATGATGTTGTTGACTATCACAGTCGTGCGTGACGGGCAGTCTGAAGGCTTTTTTTTTTAATTATAAATGGGCTTGCTCTTGACTTCAATCTTGCCCTAAGGGCAGAGATGATGTCGACGATGGAACGAGCTTACCCAGTAGAAGCCTGTTTACTTGCGACTTAAACAGATTAGGGTTAGATGAACTCGGAAAAACCGACGCAGGCAGGGAATTCCACTCCTTGGCTGTGCGCATAATAAAGGACCCAGCAAAGCGCTTCGTTCGAATGTGTGGAATGTCGACTAGGTATCGGTGATACCCTGCAGTACGTCTAGTCTCCCGATGGAAGAAGAGAGATGGTGGGATCAGCTCGTGGAGCTCTTGCGCACCTCTCCGAAGTACAGTCAGTAGGAGACCGACAGACATGCGACTTTGCGACGGTGGGCCAGGCTATGTAGCTTGATAACCAGCTTATCGTCACCAATTAGCCTCCTGGCTCTGCGCTCTACAGAGTCAAGTGTGGCAAGCTGGTATTTGGCTCATAATATTATCACAGTGTAATTATTAGGGTATCGTGGTACTTACTAACTATTCTTCCCCATTGATCTACGCTTTGGAATACAACTACAGTACTTTCACAAATTATTACGCCTGGTGACTGTAGCTTCATTGTATTTGTTTTTCTGACTTTCAAAAGTGCTTGTAATGGTCTAATTGAAATAAATACTTTGAGGTTGAGTTTAAAAGGTTTGTTTTCTCAGATTTGTTTTATGACATTCAAAAGTACTTGTAATGGTCTAACTCTAATTAAGGCGAGGTTGCAGTACTTTGTTTTTATGTACGCACGACCTCGCCCCCCGCCCTGCCGCGCGAGCGATATAATGCCTAAATTTTGACTGTTTTTTGCTTCTTGGAGAAAAACTATAAAGAAATTATACAATATGTTTTCAACATTTACTACAAAATAAAAAGTTCTATCTATTGATATAACTTTTATATAAATTCATGATGAAATGTCTTAGCAGTACACGTTTGAAATTGTGATTTAGAGTCATGTTTGATAAAAAAAAGTATCGAGCCGATCATTCTAAATCGCGTTTCTATCTTTACGATTTACTAGAGAGTATGTTCAATTTTTATGTAATGATTTTTATTTATCTCGATATTTTTTATTGATTTTTATTTACTCGTATTTAGTTCGATTTTTATAGGTTCAAAAATCTTAAAATTACTGCAACCCGGCCTTAAAATAAATGGTTTAAGTTTGAGTTTGAAAATTTTGTTTTCTGAGTTGTGCCGACCCGAAGTAAAGTGTGAAACGCCCCTAAGTTTGATCGTAAAATGCGTCAATACACATCATTTGAAATAGTATGTTAATAAGTTCCAAAAACCTCATTTTGTATGAATGAAGCAATTTGTTGTAAAGTTTTTATTTTACGTAAGAATGTTGACGAACCGATGTCTTGCAGAATTAAAGCATTACCCTCTTTTTTGGGCTGTTACTGTCGGGTAGAAAATGTTGCAAAGGGAGAGGAAGACCACAGAAAATATGGATGGAGTGTGTGAGGTATCATCATCAGCCTATAATGTTCCCACTGCAGGGACTCAGGCCTCCTCTCTAGGAGAGGGATGGGCTATAATCCACCACGCGTATACGCCCAGTGCGTATTGGCAGATGTCACATGTCTTCGAATTTTTTGGTTCTAAGATATGCCGGTTTCCTCACGATATTTTCCTTCACCGTTTTGAGAGAAGCGGTGATGAAATAAATAACACAAAGTAATGCGCCTGCCTGGGTTCGAACCCACGACCTACTGTTCGTAAGTCGGGGCCGACACCACTGGGCCACCGCTGCTCCGTGTGAGGTATGATATAAAGGAAAAATGAGCAAATGATAGCGTGACGATTGACAGGGGTGAATTGAAGAAAATACGGGTGCCGACCCCAAATAACATGGGATAGGGGGAAGAGATGATGATGATGGTTGATGATGCGAAAATTTCCTACCGAAGAAAACAAAAATATATCCGTATTTACTCACATCACGCCTGTAAAAAGGGTTAGGGGCAGGGCACACTTCCGTTTATCAATTCTCCAGTTGTCAAAGTGAAACATCGGCGAAACGTTGGTTGGCAAGTGATAATCTGCATAATTCATCAGTTATTGTAACAGGCTCGGCCCTGTTACAATAACTGATGAAAAATTGATGTACCTACCATTGAGTCCACCTTTGCCCAACTCTTCGGAGATAAAAGGTGTAATGATATGTTATATTGATCGTAATTAAATAATTATCTCTGTTGTTACAGACCTATTAATATTTTGGAAGCGACTTCGGTTCAAAAATGGATTCAAAATTTATGTCAACCGATAAAATGGACGAATATCAGTAAGTATAAGTAAAAAAAGTATAGTATAATTATAATATCATTATTTAGTTTATATAACTTTAAATTATCTGCACGTAAATAAGCGTCTTTTGTTCACCCTTAAGAGGGGACAGGGTCAAAAGCGACGGCAATAGTTGAACTAGTAAGAAAGGGTAGAGTGTGTGTGTGTGTGTGAGAGTGTAGTGGAGTAGTTAAGTTAGTTTAGTCAAGTTAAGATAAATTAGCATCAAGCCTGCCGCCTATTTGCCCAAAGGTTGATACGATCGATGTTTCATATCTTCTATTTTCTCCTCAAAAACTGAACCAACAATGTATTCAAAACACTCTCATTCATTCTAGAAAACACATAGAAATGATGAACGGCAACGACCTGGATACCCTGAACCTGAACTACGAAAGCCACCATAACTTGGAACACCCTGACAAGTCCTCAGAAGCTATCGCTGACTTCTACGAGGATTCAGTGGTGATGGTCACTGGAGGGACCGGCTTCGTTGGCAAGGCTCTACTGGAGAAGCTGCTGAGGAGCTGTCCTGGCATCAAGACGGTGTATGTGCTGATGAGGCCGAAGAGGGGGTTGTCGGTGGAGCAACGGTATAAGGAACTGCTGAAGCATCAGGTTTGTGGGTTTTTTGAATATTTTTCTTTGTTAAAGCGCTAACAGCACCGAAAGTAGCGCCACCCACATCTTACTTCTTTTAATCTGCAATTTTAAAGTAAAAGAAATAAGACGTGGGTGGCGTTAGTTTCGTGTTTAGTGGCGTCTTAATTTTAGGGTGCATCATCATCGCGGGCCTGTGGACGGTGAGTAGGTAATGGGTTAGTTCGCCGTCCGTCCGTTTTATGACGACGAAAGGCCGTGTCGACGGCGCGTTCGTGTTTCACACGCGCCTCAAAGAGATGTCTGCAACATGGAAGGGGCCCGCTGGGGCCGACGCCCGTCGGGGCTCCGGGTTAAAAGAGAAACCGCGGCCTCGGCACAAGGGCTAAGAAGGAACATGGGTGATTTTTAGTCGGTAGAAGTCTGACGCTCCCTTTGCGTTAACCTTTCGATAATCCACAGCCCCGACAGGATCCACAGCCCCGACAGGGTCTGACGCTCCCTACCGTTTGATGATTTCCAGCCATCCAAAAAAAAAAAGAAATAAGGGTGAATCATCATCATCATTAAAATTTCAGCCGAAAGACGTCCACTCCCTCCCCCAAGTGTCGCCTAATTGACCGTCCCGTGCGTCTAATAAAATAAATCATTTTCATGTTTTAGAACTAGGTACATTTCATATAGGTTGATGTGTCGTAGGTACTGTTAAAATAGTCTTAAGTCCACTCGGTCAATCTTTAGGTTAAGCCGCGCTTGCCTAGGTTGGTCTGTGGATGGGTGACCGCCCATTACATACCGAGTTTCCTCCGTGCCTCGGAAAGCACGTTATATAAGATGTTGTTCCCGGCTGTCATATAAACGTCTTTGGAGTCGTTTCAGGTTGACCAAAGGTATTAGCCAGTATTAACTGTGTTGTGGAGGTCAGATAGGCAGTCGCTCCATGTAAAATACTGGTATTCAGCTGCACCCAGTTAGATTGGAAGCCAACTAACAGACAGATGTGTTGCTGGGGAGTTTGTTCCGCCACTTCTTCTTCCCAGCTAAACACTAGGAAGTGTCGAAGGGGGGCGTTTTGGGGGACTGTCTCTTGTAAATATACATTTTGTCGTTTGAAAAGTGCTGATTATCAGCCGGCTAGCTTGAATAAAATGACTTTAGATTTTGATTTTGAACCCCGAACAGGGTAGACAGATGATGAAACTCCATTTCGGCCGAAATACAACGGAACCGATAGTATTCAGCTAGGCTGAGTACGGTGGACCGTTGCCGCGCCGCATTGCAGATAACCAGTAGTGCGTTATAGGAATAGCTTCATTACTAACCACAAAAAAATAATGAACATTAACATAAAATAACATTAAGCCTGCTAAAAGCAGAACAGTTATAATTTAGTGGTGTGAGAGACACGCAACTTAATTTTTTTGGATTCACTTGCTTCGTAAAAATCGTGAGGAAACCTGCAGCATGCCGTTTTTTTGGATGATGGGAAAAGCTTCAAATGACTCCTCCCGCTCTGGGCAGAGCGTCAGACTTCTGCTGACTAAAAAACCACCCATGGTCCTTCTTAGCCCTTTGTGTCCGGGGCCGAGGTATTACTTTCGAACAACCCCACAGCCCTTCAGTGTTGCTGACATTTCTTTGAGGCGCACGCGGTCCACTAAGGTACCGTTGATACGGTCTGTCGTCATGAGACGGACGTACGGCGAGCTAGCCCATTACTCACCGTCCACAGGCCCGCGCCTTCGGTGGCCGGAAGCCATCACGTGGCCCCCGACGCGGCTGGGACGAGAGGTTCTCTCCCTCTCACGTTCTGCCACCTCCATCGCTAGCATTACTGCTTTGCAGAACTAGGGACCCCTCATTTAAACAAGATGCGGGACAGTGGTATGAGAAGATGGGTCAGGGAACACTGGGAAATAACTGTACTACTACTGTACTGTACTGTGTGTTCATTTTTCTTTCTTTCTTTCTTCTTTCTTTACTACGCACCTGTCCTTCAATGGACACGATCAAGAAGCAGTAATACACTAATTACAAACAAAGATGTAAAGACCATCTCCTCCTCAGGTGTTCGACCGCATCAGAGCTCGTTGGCCAGAGCGACTGGGCAAGCTGTATCCCATCACTGGTGATGTCTCCGCACCCAACCTTGGAGTCAGCCCGGAACAGGTATGTGTTTTTTTAGTCTAACCCGATGCAGCAGAAGACCAGAATTTGCCATAAAGCGAATGCCTATCCATCCAACTTACATATTTTCTCTTCCTCACTTCTTTAGCGAGAACTGCTAGGCAAGGTGACAACCCTGTTCCACTCGGCTGCCACAGTGAAGTTCACGGAGCCACTCCATGCAGCCACCACCCTCAACGTGCAGGGAACTGCCTCGCTGCTCAAACTGGCTGAGGATATGCATAAGCTGAAGGTCAGTGCTGTTTTGGTTTGATATAATTCACCTTTTAAACAAAACAAAATCAAAAAACATTTTTAGGAAGTCGGTAAAAATGCCAACGTGTATTAAACGACGTATTACGGTACCCTTTGGTAAGACTGGCTTTCAGAATTTCGGGATACTGAATACTTGTAACGACTGTGAAAAATCTACAAATGACAACCATGGCCAACGGGTTAACGTGCTTTTCGAGGCACGGTGGAAACTCAGAATCAAGACCTTGGAAAGTCTATGTATTTCCTTTTTCCAGCAACTTTTTGCATAAGATAAAGATCGAAAAGTGCGAGCTCCTAAACGTATTTTCTTTCTATAAATCTTCTTTTTTTTTATTAGCCTATATTGTCCCACTGCTGGGCAAAGGCCTCCCCCATAGTCTTCCACTCTTCTCTCTGTGTGGTTTTCTCCGGCCAATCTCGCGCAAAAGCCTCTAAGTCGTCACGCCAGCGTTTTCTAGGCCTCCCTCGGTGACGACGCCCGTCTTCTGGCACCCACTGTATGACAACTCTAGCCCATCGGTCCTGGTGCATTCTGCAGACATGGCCCGCCCAATCGCACTTCAACCCAGCAGTTTTGTTGCCCATAAATCTTCTAATAATAATATATAATATTTTTTGAAGGTTTTAAGTCTATGTAACAGTATCTTTAAACCCCTCTCTCCACCAGGCTCTGGTCCACGTCTCCACGGCTTACAGTAACGCCCCGCGTTCCCTCATCGAGGAGAGGGTGTACCCTCCTCCCTACGACCCCGACAGCATCGTGAGGTGCACCAAGATGCTGCCGCCGGAGACCGTGGAGGTCATCTCTGAGACTTTACAGGTGGGTATCAAATGAACTTGCTTCGGTGTAATCGGTGCGTGTATGAAAGTGAATGAGGTCAAAAGAGTGTGTATGAATCGTAGCAGACAGTGGTGTATAAGAATTGAGCATTCAATACTCGATCAGTAAAAAGCTTAAGGCGCAGTTAAAGGGGCACCGTAAAAACGACCTGTTTTTCGTCGCAGAGTTAGCCGTATTGCTACTTATTACAATTCCAAAAAAAATACAGTGTATAGTCAAATGTATAGGTAAAAGACTTATGTAAAAATATTTTCTAAAAGTAATCAAGAACCTCGAAAAAAAAAATCACAAAATCACAAAAAAATCACACGAAAAAACTTTTTCGTCTCGAAATGCTCAATATTTTGAGTGACAACTGTAATTTTTTTTTTTTACTATCAGAAAGGAAATTTAACCAACTAAAGACATATGTAAAAATATTTTAACATTACAGCGTATTTTTTTTTTTATAAATTAAATCTGCGAACTATCGTTCATTTTGGCAGTCACGAGCATCAAACGCATCGCCATTTTCAACCTTATTTGTTTAGGCGATGAGTTAAACGCGCGCTCAAGGTCGCGGGCAGCTAATGTCGCCTTAAATGCTGAAAAGTTCGCCACTCCAGATCTTTTTCGCGAACCGGAAGACGTTGCATTTTGTGACCTTACGGTGAAAGAAAACATCGTGAACCTAGGACATTTAGAACCCAAAATTCGAGTGACATCTACAAACCCGCAATAGGCTCGCGTGGTGGATTATAACCCATCCCTCTCTTAGAGTGAAGGCCTGAGTCTCTGTAGTGGGAACATTACAGTTTGATGATGATGAGGTAGGTTCCTACCTATAAAACCCCCAAATGTAATTCCTAAGTGTATTCAACGTAACTTTAGCAAGCTTCTATTACGTTAGAACCCCTGATAAGCTCTTCACCAATAGTTTAAGCGTCAACGGAAAGCTGTACTAAAATGTAATAGAGATATTCTCTAGACAGCACCGGGCGGCACCTTGACCTACAGATTTAACGTGCGTAAAAAACCGGTTGTTATTTGGTTTACCGCCAGGTCTTCTATCTCAGCACATCATAACATACGGTTGATCTTTCAGGGCGAGCACCCGAACCCCTACACCCTGACGAAGGCGCTGGCAGAGTCCATCGTGTACAGCTACACCAACCTGCCGGTGTGCATTGTCAGACCTTCAATCGGTAAGTCATAGGATAGACATTATCATCTACCTGTCTCTTTGTTCCAGCTAATCTCAGAAACAGCTGACTTTTACAGATAGATAGCTGATGTTATAAGGTCTTATGGGCCTCCACACGTATACCTATACTTTTATTTTAGAAAAATGATTAGGGTTCCGTGAAATAAAATTAAAACCCTTGTTACCATTCGATTAAAATATGTTTTTTTTATAGCTAACGAACTAATATATCGAGTTACTTAGAATATTAACCTTATGGTGTAACAAATATAATATAATATAATATACACCTAATTTAAAACTGCAGCAAATCCATGCAGTTACTAATGCAATAACCGAAGCTCAAATAACAGCACAGTCATTCTTTAGCAATCGAAAAAATGACATAATGGCATAGTATGTCAAATTGTGCAGCAATCGTTAACCTTGAGAGAACATTCCCTTTTCTGTAAGTTTATCATATTTATGACTTCACAACCCAGTTATTAGGTATTGGGAATCCGATACCATTTGGTAAGACTGGTTGTCAGAATTTCTGACAACCAGTCTTACCAAATGAACTCAGAAGGCTACTGACCACCTGTAACAACTGCCAAATATCCATTTTATGACGATCATTTGTTCTGTGTCTGGGTGTAATTTATCTATAATATTATGTATGTATTTAGAAATATATAAGTATGTTTATCAGTTGTCTAGTACCCATAACATTAATATTTGTGGTAAGGCTTTCAATTCGCTTGGCTTTGTTATGAGGCAGGCTAATAAATTTAAAGACAGGAATGCTATAGTTATATTATATTATTCTTTCGTACGTAGCAAGCTAGAGTATAATGCGCTGGTATGGGATCCCCATGAGCAAAAATACAAGCTCATGATAGAACGGGTCCAACGGAAATTTGCCCGGTACCTATACAAAAAAGTATATGGATACTACCCTTATTTGTATCCGTCTCTGTTTGTTGCGGGAATGGTGGGCATCAACACGTTAGAAGTAAGACGAAAGTGTGCGCTGTTGATGCACTACTATTTATTACTCAATAATAAGATTGACGATGGGGCTACGTTAGCTCGTTGCTCACTGTTTGCCCCGGATCGACTGCGGCGGTCGCGGGCCTGTGCCTCGCGAGGCTTGTTCGCGGCTTCTTCGGTGCGTACCCAAACGGCTCGCTATGCGCCCACAACCCAGGCGATGAATTTGTTAAACGCTCTGATAGCTCAGGAACCGGATCTAGATTTGTTTTTTAGTAGCAATAAAGCTATGCTTAAGAGGAAATGCGAGTGCTGTCTCTTTCTACTATCGCTGTCTCTCTCCGTCCTCCTGCCCTCAAATTCGTGCGATAAGGACAACTGTAGAAAAAAGTTAGAATTCGAGGTTTGGCTCTCGCCTATTTCCTCCTCCAATATTGAACCAATTTAAAAGATATTTTAGACAATGAATAACGAGGTTATATACTACGCCGCTATGTTTTTCTTTTTTCGTTAATAGTTTTCAAATTTGTACACTAGGACTCTGTTAACAGCGATCTAAACAAGCAATTTTGAGCATTTTTTGGGGGTTCTAGTGCTTATAAAAATAATTTATCACCAAAAAGGAAAACATAGGGGCATAGAAATAGTTAATATTTATTATTCTGTAAAAAACCATTGCTCTAGGGTCATTAACCAAAAAGAAAACAGGCGAGAGCGTTTGTATGGAGAAAAGACCACTCGCGTTTCCTCTTAACTATTGTATAATTTTTTTAAGTTAGTGTATATAATATTGACTTGCTGCACGCGTTGGTGTATACTGTAAGTGCAGCAAGTAACTGATTAAATAAATAAATAAAAATAAATAACACAAGCTCTGCTTAGCTTGGGACTAGATGGCGTTGTGTGATAGTTGTGGAATATTATTATTATTATTATGACGGACAAAAACTAAGACTTAGTTTTCAAAAAAAAAATAGCAATTTATTCCACACAAAAGCCTTTCAAAAAACATCGAAGAACGTTTAAATAACTCCATTTCCAACCTCTTTTTTACAATAATGAATAAACCATCTGAAAATTACTAACAATAAAAAGTACTAGGAAGTGCCGATGGGTGGGCGTTTTTGGGGGACTGTCTTATAAAAAAATGTAAATACAGTGAAACCTGGTTAAATGTGTCTCAGATATTCAATTTGTTTCATGGGACCCCAGTATGAGTTCCAGTTATAGAGATTTCTCACTTATCCATGTCCCAGTTAGCCAAATTTCACTGTAGTAAAGTAAAGTAAAGTAAATTTTGACCTTCGAAAAGTGCTGATTATCAGCCTAGTTTGAATAAATGAATTTTGATTTTGATTTTGTAGAACCACTCCCTTCTCTGGGAACTTCGTTCGGTCACCCATCTGTTCCTCATAATTATCATGGAGCTTACTGTTCGACCAGCTGGCTTTCCACCCCATTTCACATGGCATTCATCAAATAATCATAGGATATATCGATCCGGCCTATGATTGGTCTGTTAGCCATCAATTTTTTATCAGGGACTTAGTTACTTCTTCAAGCTAGATAATTATTTGCAAGGTTTCTTACTATCTCAAGGCTGGACTTCCCTGTAGGGGCTGCGGGTTGTTCGAAAGAGATACCGCGGCCTCGAGACAAAGGGCTAAGATGGAACATGGGTGGATTTTAGTCAGTAGAAGTCTGATATATGCTCCCTTCCGCTTCGCTCAAAGCGGGAGCAGTCATTTAAACCAGCGTCGGGCACTAGCTGCTCGGCAGTTTGCTGAACTGGTCCTATTTGGCGCAGCCGTGAGATGCACACACGCTTTTATTTTGTTTTGTTATTTTTTTTTTTTTCTTTTCAATTTCTTTTTTATTGTTTGTTGTGTGCACTTGTGGCATGTACCAAATAAATATGTTTTCTTTCATTCTTTTCTTATTTGATGATATTCCACCCTCCAAAAAAAAGTTTGTCCTTTTTTCTGAGGCCGCGGTATCTCTTTCAAAGAACCCACAGCCCACGCTTTACCCTACCTCGGTATCAAATTCAGAACTTCGAGCTCTCCTAACCACTAAACAGATCTACATATTGTCATGTCATTGTACTCATACCAATTATATACTATTTGGTCACCTTACCTAATAAATAGTGTTCTAATATGGCTTGAATAAATGATGGGCCATGAATTAAAATTGCTAGTACGGATGTTACACGTAGCTTCCAAACTTTGTGCTATATTATACAGTAGGCGCCCTAAAGTTTTCAACCCTTTCGCATTTTGTTTTGCTGATGACAAATCATCAAATGACTCCTCCCGTGGAAGGGAGTGTTAGACTTCTACTGACTAGAACCCACACATGTTTCTTATTAGCCCTTTGTTTTTCGGGACCGCGATATCGCTTTTAAAAAGCTTTTTAACCCTGGATTTACAGAACTGGAAATCACTGGGTTTTGCCCAATAGTGGGATTCTTCTTCTTCTTTTCGTATCGATTCTACTTCATACGGTTTGGGCAGGAACTTCTACGGGTGCAGGAAAAGGACCTCCCCGAGTGGCGTTATTCAAAATCGTACAGCGATTCTAAACGCCCGGCGCACCCTGGACAGCTCGGTAACACAGAGTCTAGCTGACTAATCCTTTCACCACGATGATACTTCCAAACGGCTCTTCTAAGAGCCACGACCATCACTCTTTGGGCATCCACCACCGACTCTCTAAGCCCGCCTTATATCACCTCAATCAACAATAGTGGGTTACAAAAGCTGAGTGACCGCTAAACAATCGCTTAAATAAAGGGACCTCTTCGTGCCGCGGAAAGGACGTTAAACCGTGAAACTCGGTGTAATGAATGGTCACCTATCCACGGACCAACCTAGATAAACGTGGCTTAATCTTGAAGATCAACCTGTGTAGTCATCATCAGCCTATATGGTTCCCTCTGCAGGGACTCAGGCCTCCTCTCTAGGAGAGGGATGGGCTATAATCTACCACACGGGCCCAGTGCGGGTTGGTAGATGTCACAAATGTATTTGAAAGTTTTGGTTTTAAGACAATCATGTCGGTTTCCTCAAGATGTTTTGAGAGTAGTGGTGATTAAATAAATTACACAAAGTAATGCGCCTGCCTGGGTTCGGACCCACGACTTACTGTTCATAAGTCGGTGCCGCCACCACTTGGCCACTAGCTGTTTTGTTCCTTCGAGTTGACCTGATCCAAGGTCAAATTACTAATACGGTTTGTCCTTTTATAGGAACAAAGCTACTTAGCAGTATTTATGCATACTTAAGTACAATGAATTTATTTTAATTTGATTTAGTATTAGTACTATTGTAATGTGTAAGTTTAATAGTTTTGAATGGCTATCTATCAATATTATTTATGTATCTCCTTGGTTATGGTCAGGCAGTGGTTTGACGCCTCATTGTTCGAGAGAGTTACCGCGGCCTCGACACAAAGGGCTAAGAAGGGACATGGGTGGTTTTTAGTCATTACAAGTCTGACACTAGTCGTTTGATGATTTCCCACCCAAACGACACAGTGGCTGAGCGATTGGACTACTGCGCTGCGTGTCGCGGGTTCGATCCCCGCACGGAACAAATATTTGTAAGGCCTACAGATAGTTGTTTCGGGTCTGGGTATTTGTGTATGTGAGTTTAAATGTTTGTAAACGCACCCACGATACAGGAGAAATACCTAGTGTAAGGCAAAGTCTTTAAAAGAAAAATTTAAATCAAAAATTTATTGTAGTTTAATTATACCAATTGAAAGTCAAGTTGCGCTTGCCGAGGTCTGGTCATCCGTATCTGAAAAAGCATGTCAAGGCGTTGGTTCTGGCTGTCATGTTGCATCCTTGTCAGTCGTTACAGGTAGTTAGTGGCCTGAAATTCTTACCAAGGGACCGTACCAGATAGCCCAGTACTAATTGGGTTGTGGAGGTCAGATAGGCAGTCGCTCCATGTAAAGTACAGGTAATCAGCTGCATCCGGTTAGACTGGAAGTCTACCTAAAAGTGGTCGGGAAAAGGCAGGCCGGCAGGGAGATAATTATTATTATTTCGTTGTTTTTTAGTAAGTCAGACATCTTTTTATCCAAGTCACTAAAATAAGGGAAATCTTCTATATAAATAAAAAGAGAAGTCCTGACTGACTGACTCATCAACGCCCAGCCCAAACCCTCGGACCTAGAAAGCTGAAATTTTGCACAGAGGTTCCCTTTATTATGTAGACAAGAAATAAGGAATGATTTTTCGAAATTCAACCCCTAAGGGAGTTAGGGGATGAAAGTTTGTATGGAAAATCGTCATTTTCACGCGGGCGAAGCCGCTGGCAAAAGCTAGTGTTAGCCTCATTGGTCTAGTGCTACCTAACAAATGCGATTGCTCAGCATGAGCTCCTATGTTCGATTCCCAGCTCGAGCAAAATTATATTTATTTATTTAAACTTCATGTACAAGAGTGGTACCTATGCGGACTTAATGCCACAAGGCATTCTCTACCATGACTGGTGACCTTAGGGTCAAATAGGACATAGCAGTACTGTATTTGGTATTGTATTTTCATTAGAATTACTCAGTAGCAGTTATAGAGTCTGGATTTGTGCCCAGTTTCTAGCAATAGGCTTGCTGGCCCCCTGTTAAAGAGGGTGCACTATATTGAGCCTCTGCCGAACCCTTCGGGAATTACAGGCGTGATATTATTTGTTTTGTTAATTTTTTCATAATTATATTCTCAATACGAAATAAACACATTTTTCTGTCTCCCTTTTTAATAAGCTAGATTCACAGCCTATCGAAACCCACACTCATCATAAATTCATTTAATACGTCTAACGTAGAGCTAACATATCGATTGCCGCGACAGGGGTCGACAGGGTATTCCAATAACTCGAATTAAAAATGAATGGACCATATATTAACGTTCTATGAAACGCGAAATATCGATGTGTTTTTATGTGGAAATAGACTTACTAATAAATTAGTTATTAAAGGTATTAACATAGGAACTCATGGTTAAATAATAACTGCAACTCGGGTCAATCTTCTTCAGGTTAAGCCGCGCTTATCAAGGTTGGTCTGTGGATGGGTGACCCACTACATACCGGGTTTTCTACATGTCCTCGGAAGGCACATATAAGACGGTGGTACCGGTCGCTGAAGTTGCCAAATGGCGGTCGTCAAACCATGTCAGAGGCCCTTTTTTTTTGGTGGGTTGAAAATCATCTAATAACCCCCCCCCCCCCCCCGCTCTTGGGCAGAGCGAAGGGGAGTGTCAGACTTCTACTGACTAAATACCCAACCCATGTTCCTTCTTCGCCCTTGTGCCGAGGCCACTACGTCATCTCTTTCGATAATCCGCAGCCCCGACGGATGTCAGAGGCCCTTGAGGCGGTTTAGAAACTCGGACACTAGGGTGTGTGGGGTCGGTAGACATTACCGCCCACACGATAAGAAGAAGAAGCAGCGACCTGAAAGTCTGAAAATCGGTCTAATCAAAGGGTTACCAACCCAGTACTGCTCACTAGGTACTACCGGTATTTACGTTTTTTTTTTTTAAGAAAGAGCCATTTTAGACGCCCTGAGCCGTCCTCGATAAACCCCCCTCTTTGCTACAGTCGACTAAGGTTCGGATAAACCGATGAAACAGCTAAACTAGAAAGTTAGACACTTCGGTAATACAGGTTACTTGCATATTTCTCAATAAGGACACTATACTATCAAGTTATATCGTTAAACAGGTTGGTTGTCGAGAAAACTGACATTTCTTCCATGACACCATTCTGTTGTTACGTAACGAAATTATGTAGGTACGGTCAAGTTATAGTAAGGGAGCTTCGTTGGCATAGTGGTCGCAAACGCGACTGATGAGCATGAGGTCGTAGGTTCGATTTCTGGTTCAGGCAGTGTTATTTACAAACCTTCTGTACACCGTACATCGGTATTTCGAACTTCAGAGTAACGTAATACAGTCTTGGTTTGGTTTTGTATCTTTAGATTAAGTCGCGCTTGCCTAGGTTGGTCTATGGATGGGTGACCGCCCATTACATACTAATTTTCCTCCGTGCTTCGGAAAGCACGTTAAGCTGTTGGTACCTGCTGCCATAATAAAGATAGTCGTTACAGGTAGTCAGTGACATAAAAATCTGACAAGCAAAAATTACCAGATTTTTTCTCAAACAACACAACGACTTTTTCAAAACTTTGACGATGGACAATATTTATTTTGTTACACTGTATGTTGCAAGTAAAAGAGGTATCATGAACTAAAACTAACTATTTCAATTTCCAGTAACCGCTGCTCTTCAGGAGCCCTTCCCAGGATGGATTGATAACGTATACGGTGTCACTGGTGAGTTGGAACAGCTTTTTTAGTACATACGAACAACCTGCTTCGCAGAACACATGACTGATGGGGCCGAAAGTTCTGGAGTGGCAACCACGAAAGACGTTACGTTAGTAGGCTTCCAACGAGGTGGACCGATGACCTGGTAAAGGTTGCGGGGACCCGCTGGATGCGAGACGCACGGGGCTAGTCAATGTGGCGACACTTAGGGGCCTATGTCCTCCAGTTATGATGATGATGACACCAGCCTCATTCGTACAACGTGTCTTGTTCATCATCATCAGCCTATTGCAATCCACTACTGGATATAGGCCTCTTTAATCTCACGCCATTAAGCTCGATTTTCGGCAACTCTCATCCAGTTGCTACCAGCCGAATCTCATACTCTGCGAAGATCATCGCCCCACCGAGTCTGAGGGCGTACCACCTTACGCTTGCTGATTCGCGGTCTCCACTCAAGAACACGTCTACTCCAACGGTCATCGGTTCTGCGGCTAATATGGTCTTGTTCACACCATATAGTAAATCGTGTAAGATTCTGTTGCCGTTAAATGATTGTAACTTTCTGAAGATCATGCTCAATAACCTCTAAATCTTCCAGGTCTAATCATGGAGATATCTCGCGGCACCTACCGCTCAGGGTACTGCCGGGAGCGCTACGTGGTAGACCTGGTGCCCGTCGATATGGTGGTAAACTCCTGCATCCTCGCGGCTTGGAGACAGGGAGTTAAGCAGTGAGTATATAGACCTAAACTGGTATGTTTAGTCGTGGTCTGAACTTAAGTTGGACTTGACACGCCTCCTTTTCGCCCTATTAAATATTGACAGCTACAGTTTGTTTATTATTTGACATGAACTGAACGCCCGCACTTTTTAAATACAGAATGACTTTATAGACATCTTAAACATTGATTGTAGTGACATTAGTTTAGTATATCGCGGCTTTTATCCACACTTAGCCTCTTGATTTGACATTTATGCAATCTTTGGCATTGAATAAAACAGAATGCAACTATGGGTTCGACAAGGACGGCTGACGTAGGAGGCAACGTAACACATAAACATATTGTGTGGATTAAGTACCATATTCGAAGATCCGCCAATTGTGGCCAAGAAATTCTAGGCTTGATTTTGTGGGCGATGACACCCTGTTATCATGACAACGACAGTCGGCCCAAGTTCAAAAATGGACTTTAAGTCGGGCACTCGTCAAAAAGCTAAAATATTACCTTTTAGAAGCCCTTTTAAGAATCAGCTGTCAAAGTCGCTTCCATCACTATATGAAAGTTTATCAATTGTCTTTTTAATTTTCCAGGCCGGGTCGTTGCCCCGTGTATAACGTGACGTCAGGGTCGATCAACCCCCTTCAATGGGGGCAGTTCACCAAGCTGTGCGTCAAATGGGCGCTCGAGAATCCTACCAAGTAAGATTATGATTTTACTTTTATCTGCACGCTCGAGAGCGCAGTGTTTTGTGATGACTACGGTGAAATTAATACTCAACATTTTCCTCATTTATCATCGCTACCTTATTCTATGAAAACACAATTTCAGGATAACTTATAATGAGGAAAAATAACAGAAATTATGGGTTTCCCGATACACCGCCTTTCCCTTTATTATGAAATAGCAAAAAAAAATCGTCAAATGACCTCGCCCACTCCCGAAGGGAGTGTAAGACTTCTAATACTGACTTAAACCCACCCATGTTTCTTCTTAGCTCTTTGTATTCCGGGGCCGCAGATATATTTTTCGAACAGTCCCCCAGGCCAGACGTCAGCCTTTGCGGACTTCTTCCATGTTGCTGACATCTCTACCTGCTTTCATTTTTGTACTAAACCACCCAAACCTCACATCCACAGATACGTGATGTGGTACCCGAACTTCTCATTCACGGAATCCCGCTTCATGAACACCTTCTGGGAGATAACCTGCCACTTCCTGCCTGCTTTCATGTATGACCTGCTCCTCAGGGCTCAGGGTAGGAAGGCTATGTAAGTATACCACCAGTTTTATTTCTCTCATTGGTCTAGCAAGCGGGACTGCATGTGGTCCGAGGTTCCATCGACCTCAAACATTGCTATCCACCTGATAAAATAAAGGATTAGAGCTGGCCCGAAAGTCTACAATGGATAGCAGGACCTTTTTAGGGTTCGGTACCTCAAAAGGATAAAACGGAGCTCTTTTATGATTACTTGTGTGGCTGTCTGTCTATTCCCCCCCCCCCCCTTTATCTTCAAAACTACTGAGCCTAAAATTTTGAAAAAAATACAGAAATTAGTTCAACACTTACAGATTGCAGGAAAACCTATAAGAAGTCTATGGTGCTATTAAATAGCATGGGCAATCTCTCAATATCTTTTAAAATATGGAACCCTTTAAGTTTTTTTTACTGAGACAAGTCCACCATACTATTCTAAAATCACTGTACTGCCTGAAACCCAGAATCAACAGTGCGATCAGCGCCGAAACAATGAAGCTCGACGAAGTTTTGGATCGTCGACGACGTCTTGGATCCCGCAACGAAATTAATCAGAAAAGAATAGCGGAGGAGTCGAAAAAAATAAATAGGAAGGACTTATCTTAGGGAGTGTACAGGATAGTCACCAAGTTTGAGTAGCAGCAATATCTAAAACATTTCCCTCTTCCCAGAATGATGAAACTCGCCCGCCGTTTCAAGATGGCCGCCGCAACGGGCGAATACTTCGCGAACCACGAGTGGCAGTTTGGCATCGCCGAGCTGTCAGCGCTCCACGATGACGTCATCGTTGCCAGGGACTCTGGCGCCTTCCCCCACTGGCCGGCTGACTTCGACTGGGACTCTTATATCGGGGCGTATATGTTCGGCATCAGACGGTATATCCTGAAGGATACCGCGGAGTCACTGCCTGTGGCGAGGACTAAGTTACGAAGGTGAGTTTGTTTAGGATTATTAGCTGATTACGTTCCCACTGTTCCACCACGCGACCCCAGTTTACATTAGTGGAGATGATAGATAGGTTTTCAAATTTCAGAATTATTGTACAGTACATATTATGCAGAAGTGTACCTATAGTACTCCCACATTCTGTCAATTATAAGGGGGCGTGTTGGAATAACAAAAATTTATAAACTACTTGAATAAGTAGCTCTTTGTTCTTTAATAAAACGTATAACGTATACACATGACCCCATTGCTTAGTCTTAGAACACACACACCCTTCCTGAAGGAACTAAATTAAATATTATAATTCGTTCATATTAAACTTATGTCTTTAGGTGTTTCATATAAAAGGAAAAGAGACTGACGCCCAAATACTCAAACGTCACTCAATGTTGCACTTAAATCTCGTGCTGTCTTTGTTACTTTAACGCAGAGTGACAGAGATAGCAGAAGTTTTGAGGGTTACTTATAATTGAGTTACGTTTGAGTATTTGGGCGTGAGAGGTCCAGTCTCAGGGCTATCACAAAAAAAAAAACTTGATAAAGATTATGAGACTGCCTCGCTGGTCGCAAGCGCGACTGTTGAGTGTTGAGAATGAGGTCTTTGGTTCGATTTGCAGGTCGGGCAAAGTGTTATTCCGTTTTTCCGTCGAATTCCTTAATAGACCTTATGAAGTCTGGATTTGTGTTGAGTTGATGGCAAAACGCTCTTTCATCATAGGCTTCATCCAGCGTTGTCCATCAGGCACGATCGAGGTCAAGAGCAATTTGGCAATTTAAAAAAAACTAGGCTCACTCCCTATTACATGGGACTTAAACATGACTGGTGAAATGTGGGTCTACTGTCAGGTACACCTATGCTTAAGCAATCAGGCAAAAAATTTAAAAAATTCCCTGCCTGCGTCGGTTTTTCCGAGTTCATATAACCCTAATCTGTTTAAGTCGGGAGTAAACAGGTTTCTACTGGGTAAGCTCGTTCCATCGTCGACATCTTCTCTGCCCTTAGGGCAAGATTGAAGTCAAGAGCAAGCCCAATTAAAAAAAAAAAAATACCAGCACAAAGATTGCAAAAGCACATTATTTTTAACCAACTTCCATAAAGGTTTTTTTATCTTACTTTCTTTCTTTATTAATTAGAATGTTGTCTATTCCAGATTATACTGGGTGCACAAGCTGTTCCAGGCGGCCACAGGATACTATCTGTTCAGATTGGTGGCTGGCAGACTACGGTAGAATGAGGACTTTGTATTATTATAAACTACATTAGAACATCGTCGATTTTGTCTAAATAAGTTATACCTACATATTTTGCTGGAGGAGCACACAGCAGGCTTCGAGGGCCTTTTTGCACCCATTATACGAGAGTGACACTGAAAGGCATAAAAAATCATTGTACGAAAATTTTCTCGTGTTAAATTCATGCTGATGTGACGAAAACCATTTTTTTGCCGCCAACTCGTAAAAAAAGACCAAGTAGGTACACAATACCATTTTCAAAATTAGTTTTTTTTTTTATTGGCCAGTTCTTAAAACGTTCAGTGTCGCCCTCGTACAAGGTCAAATTCGTTTTTTATTGATAACTTCAGAAAAAATAACTGAATCAATTTATTAAGATTTCTGCGGAATGTCTAAAATTTTTACTGGGTTTTGTTTTCTGTAAAAAGGCTTAAACATAAACAATGTAGATTCTTATTCCTTCATTTTCTATCATTTTGACATGTATTAAACGACGATAATGTAGAAAAATAAGATCTGAATAAAAAAACACCCTTTATACAACCTCATTGTATAGTTTTTAAGTAAATATTGATGTAATATTAGAAAATAAATTCTATTATGTATTTTAATTCTTTCAGAATACATATTATTTACCAAATACTTATTATAATTTGTATATCACGCTTTTATATTGTATTTAACATATTTTTTGTATCACATTTTTACAAAAACATGTTGATCTTCAGAAAATTATGATTAAAAGTTAGAAAACATTTTTTAAAGTTTTTGTTTTTACTTTACATTATTTTTGAATTATATTTCAATCATAAAATTTAAGCAAAAATATTATAAACTTTCACAATGGAAATATTTTTAATGTATAAATAAAATTATATTCACAAATTTTTCAAAACCCAATTTTTTGTTGGGGCTACCTTGTTTTACAAGGTAGATCAATTTAGATTGAATTTGTCTCACAATAAATAATGTTTCAAAAAAGTTTTTTTTTTATATAAATAAATAAGATTAAAAATATTGATATGGAATGCACTATTTTTTGTCTATGTATTATCTGCCTGTAGTATGTCTTATGTCTGTGTAGTATCTACATTCTATAATATTGTTAAGGCTAAGAATATCTTATAATAATTGTGTAAAAATAAACCAATGATAGTATGAAAAAGTTTTTTTTTTAATACACTTCCTCGAAGACTGACACCTAAGGCTTAGCCTAAACTTGCAATGTATTTCATACTCTTGGATATTATTTTTTCATTTATCACAACTAGTGTGGAAATAAAAAGCACAGATAACTATAAAAACAAAGCTTTCCCCACTTGTAGGTACTATTTTTTTCTTTGTATATTCAGTTAAACAAATTCAGATTCGAGACTCTTCCATGACTCGGAAGTCCAGTACAGCACGCCTTACCAAGAGACACCTTCTTGGTTAGACTAGCTGTCAGACTTTTGAGTGTCACCTACCCATCAGTTACTGGGTTATGGAGGTTAGATAAGTTACTCCAAGTAAAATACTAGTATTGAGATGCATCCGGTTAGACTGAAGCCGACCGCACCATAGGAAAAAGTCGCTCAGATTTATAATAATATAACCAAAAGCATGGACACACGGCTACACATCAAGCTATACAAAACCAGTTAATCTTGGTCTCACTTTACTAGATCTTTTCGCACAATGAACGATCAGATTATACTGGTTTTGTATAGCTTGATGTGTAGCCGTGTGGACAAACATCTTTCAAAGCTTTCGCTCGGCGGTTGGATCAAGGGCCTGATTCAGAAGGCAGTACTTCTTGATACGGCTCGTATTGTGAGGAGGTTCCTGTCTCTGGAGCCCTAACCACTGGTAGCTTGGACCCTGCTCCCGTCACCGGTGGACGACTATTTTTTATATTTTTAAATGCTTTTTTATTACTTTATGAAATATTTAAAAATGTAAATTTTATGTTAGTAAATAAATAAAGGACATAATAATTATATATTACAAATGCCGTCATCGGCAATTAGTACTAAACTACAGCAAAATAAACAAGGATATTATATTTAAACACTTTTTATTTCAATAAAAAACATCATTCGATACCTACAAAAATAAACATCTAATTCTATGACAGTAGGAAAATCTTACACATTTTTACTTACATAAAGTCTTTTGAGCGTACTTCATCATCATCATCATCATTAGCTTCTTAGGTTTTCTCATAATTAGCTTTATATTCTTTTTTGTTATTATTATTTTTTGTAGTTCCTGTGCTTGTCCCAAATAAATATTTTTCTTTCTTTCTTTCATTAGCCTATTAATGTTCCCACTGCTGGGACACAGGCCTATTTAATACAAGGTAATACATTAAACGGTACACAAAATAACACGGGCCTACACCTTCTTAACACAATAAAAAAACCGCCAAAAAAAAACAATTTAGAATTTATATTTTATACAACGCAATGTATACCACTTTATACTACTATACAGGGCGTAAAGGACCGTCCTCCACCCAGTAACAACTTTTTTTTTGGGGTGAAAAGTAACATTTTACGGTAAAAC
Organism: Diarsia mendica; assembly: GCA_949316265.1. Taxonomy (NCBI): domain Eukaryota; kingdom Metazoa; phylum Arthropoda; class Insecta; order Lepidoptera; family Noctuidae; genus Diarsia; species Diarsia mendica. The sequence goes on from OX438916.1 coordinate 12,114,571, forward strand.
TCAATATAGCACTCTTAAAACATTGTGCTAGTGGATGCTTTGGATAGTAAACGGGTCATGGAGGTAATTATATATTATAAAAACAGATGTGAAAAATTTTAAACCAATATGTCTGTAATTAGGGGGTTGCCAGGTATTGTCTAGCACAAAAGAAAATCGCAGTGTCGGGGAGAACAAATGCCCTTAGGCTTCGTTAAGGGTACTTTTACACTCTGTATATCCTAAATAAGTAACACAGACCACTGCAATAGAGTGACAATTATGATTATTATCGTTATCAACATAACATCACGCCTGTAATCCCCTAAGGGACGAGCAGAGAAGAGTAACAAACAGGTACCTACCTACTTGAAAAAAAAATGTTTTAAAGTGACAGAAGATTATCATTAAAGAGTTCTCATATCGTATTTGATACCTATCGTGTGGTTTTTAATTTGAGAGAGTAAATTGACACTTGGAAATGTCAAACTTCCATATAATTACAACATAATTACAACCACATTGTATGGAAATTTGACATTTCCAAGTGTCAATTTACTCTCTCAAATTAAAAACCACACCTTACTATCAACTTATTAGGAAAGAAAGCCATCTATATTTTAAAAGGCAAGTTTTTTTACATCAGTTTCATAAACTATAAAGTTTCTTTAAAAATAAGTAACTAGGTATCTACATTAGGGTAAAGTTTGCAGTCTGATATATATAAATATTGGGTTACTAGAGATTATAAAACCTTTAAAAAGTATTATAAAGTACATAATAATATAGCCAGTAACAAAAGTGTCATATAACTTTTCATTTCTCTTTTTTGATTCAAATCTTCGATAAGATGATTTAAATATCATCTCAATATGTCAAAAAATTCAGAATTTACCACAAAACTAACATACACTGAGTAAAACAATTAATTCTTGATTCCTACAGCACACTGAATACAAAAATTACAACTCTAAAAGTCTACAAAACAAAACCAATTTGACATAACGCTACCGGCATCGTCCGCCATTTTGTGCTGAAACCAAGATGGCTGCCTCAAGCATCCATCGCGATGACAGTTGGTGAAGCGTTGATATCGGCGACGATAGTCGGCGATGAGGAGAACCAGCCACTGATCCAGTACAGGATGGAGCCCCAGAAAATGCAGCGCACGATGATATCTACCCAGTACATTCTGGAATTAAATTTTAAAATTAACTTCCATGATTTTGTTACGTAGTTTAAAAGTTTAGTAGGTCTGTGTCTTATATTAGGGTGACGTACAATCCACACTTCGCCAGTTATCTTTAAGTCCCATGTGATAGGGGCGAGCCTATTACCATCAGACAAGTACAAATCCATACTCCGTGGCTGCTACTGAGACAACTGCTGATGAAAAAAACCTAATTACTCTTTGCCTGATCTGGGATTCGAACCCAGGACCTCATGCACAGCAGCTCTAGACCAACGAGGCACACATCAAACAAGCACAAATTCAGACTCTGTAGTTGCTACTGATGAGTGAGTCTCGCATCAGTCTCGCAAAAATCTCGGATCAGTCTCAACAGTCTCTCAAAAATCTCGGATCAGTCTCGCAAAAATCTCGGAGCTGTCTCGCAACAATCTCGGATCAGTCTCGCAACAATCTCGGATCAGTCTCGCAACAGTCTCGGATCAGTCTCGCAACAATTTCGGATCAGTCTCGCAACAATCTCGGATCAGTCTCGCAACAGTCTCGGATTAGTCTCGCAACAATCTCGGATCAGTCTCGCAACAATGTCGGATCAATCTCGCAACTGTTTCGTAACAGTTTCGCAACACACTCGCGACAGAATAAGTAGGTACCCGCAGTCACTTTGTTATGATAGTCAGGTGCTCTGCAGCCACCGTTGGCAAAAGGCAGAAAAGCACTGGTGGTCACCACTGTTGATTCTGGCTTTTAACAGTTGCAGTGGTTTGGAAGTAGTGCGGTGGGCTTGTCCCAATAAATTGGGGAAGGTTTTTGACCAGCACTGGGACAGTACAGGTAAACATAACTCACACTCTCATATGCCTCCTGGCCGCAGGCAGGGTGTCGTCATACTCCTTCAGGATGAACACTCTGGCAGCCCTGATGCAGTCCTCGAAGTATTTGGAGATGTCCAGACCTGGTGGAGGAACATAACATTACGCCTGTGTTCAGTGAGTGTAAGCAGAGGTGTTACACGTCTTTCAATAGAATTGCTCATTGAGTGAAATAAGTAATAATGAAAAACGAAACCAAAATCCAACATCTTTTTACAGTGATTTTTGAGGCACTTCCCGATCTCTGAGAACTCTGTCATTTATGAACCGATTAAAAAAAACTTTATTCTTATGAAAGGATAATTATGCTACCCTATCGGTCCTATTAAAATTTCAACAATATCGGTTTAGTATTTTTTTTTAAATTTCGTGCCCTTAGGTACTTCAGAACCCAACTAACTGCACAAAATGTAGTTTCGAGAAAATCGTGTTTAAAGGTTCGAATCGTAAAAAAAATATTAAAATACTTGATAAAGAGGCGAGTACGTGTATTTTGATTTCTTATTGTATTCTTTATTCACACACATTATTAACTCGTCTTTAGTTAAGTTACAATATTTATGTTCATCTACGCCCGAATACTCGAACGTCACTCAATTTTAAGTTGCACTTATATCTCGTGCTGTCTTTGTTACTTTAACGCAGAGTGACAGAGATAGCACGAGTTTTGAGGGCTACTTATAATTGAGTGACGTTCGAGTATTCGGGCGCTAATGGGGTAATTGCTAATACTAAGTAGAAATATTTAGTCTCAGTTATTGTTATTGTTAATTTAACGTGAATCATGACAAAACCACTTAAACGCAGATAGAATGTTTTTCCTGGCGAGAAAAATTGCTTACAGTGCAAAAACATTGCTTTAACGAGTTGTTCCGGTCTGATCCCCCAAACCGATCCACTGCCAATATTTTTCTTTTGTTTATTCCTTTCTGATCCCCTGTAATTTATCATTCCGGTCTGATCCCCTTTTTGACACAAGTACAAGTGAAGTACAGTCAACCGAAAAACAGTTGTTAATGAAAAAATAATCAGTTTTTATTTCTATAACTTACAATCGTACGATCATCCCACAAACTACCAGGAGAACAGAAGTAGGAAGGAGGTATTGGAATCTTTATATCAAATCTATATTATTTCTTTCTAAAACCGTGTACTTACTTTTTTTTTGTTGGAGATAGGAAACCAGGATAGTAAAGTCCCACAAACTACCAGGAGGCCAGAATGGTGAATTATTAAGACACACAACATACATAAGTGTCATATCACATCTCCAACAATAAAATGTATGGTATTAGAAAGGCTTATTATTGATTTGATTTGAAGATTAAAATTTCCAATACCTCCTTCCTACTTCTGTTCTCCTGGTAGTTTGTGGGACTTTACTATAAAGGCATAATATAGATTTGATTTGAAGATTCCAATTTCCAATACCTCTTTCCTACTTCTGTTCTCCTATTCTTTATTTTCTGTACAAATATTTTGTTGCTGACTGTCCTAAAAATGTGTCAGAGTATCCGATTCTTTTACGGGTGATCAGACCGGAATAGAAAATAATTCATAATAAAACGGATCCCCTAGGGTATCAGTTTTAGGGGATCAGACCGGAATAACTCGCTTTAACCGACACTTACTGTGTTTTGTCTGTTCTTTATTTAAAAAATCTCCTGATAAGCTACCTTAGCTAAAAGCTAAATCCAGAACGGAGCGTCTCCTCGGAAAACGGGTTTTACCAGTATGTAGATCTTGAAAACGTGATTCTAACGGTATTTGTAACTCATTTTTGCCCATAAGTGACTTTAGTTGGTTTTCGCTTTAAGGGCACGATTTGTTACCTCGTATCCTCGTCATTTATGAACCAATTCCAGAAATTATTATTTGGTGGATATGCTTTCCGATACCTTTTTAAATTAAAAAAAAAAACTGGCCAAGTGCAAGTCGGATTTGCATAATTATAAAGTTCGTTCCGTATGGTTCCGTACCATTGTCGTAGATATTGAGAGATTTTCCACGTTATTTTAGCACCATCTTACTTCTAGGTTTTCCTGTAATCTAAAAGTATTGAAATAATTTCAATTTTTTTTTTCAAAATTTTAGGCTCAGTACTTTCGGAGATGGGGCGGGAATGGTTGGACAGACAGACAGACACACGAGTGATCCGTTTTTTCCTTTTGAGGTACGGAACCCTAAAAATGAAAAGCAACGAAAAGCTGGTTGTCCCACTCACCCCCGGCATCACACTTGTAGGCTTGTTTCTCTTTCGCATTGAGCTGCTGCCTCACGGTTTGTGCGATATCTGACTTGAAGTCCCACTGATTGTTCGCGTAGTACTCTAACACCTCGAAACCTTTCGTGATCCTGCGCTGGACGCGGCATAACCTGGAAAATACAGGGGATTTAGTCATCATTTCAGCCAAAAGACGTCCACTGCTGAACATAGGCCTCCCCCAGGCGTCGCCACATTGACCGGTCCCGTGCGTCTCGCATCCAGCGGGTTCCTGCAACCTTGACCAGGTCATCGGTCCACTTAGTGGGAGGCCGCGCAACGCAACGTCTTTAGTAAACGAACAAATACATGGTGTAAAGGACCCTGTTTGGGGCTGCGGGTTACTCGAAAGAGACACAAAGGGCTAAGAAGGATCATGGGTGGTTCTTAGTCAGTAGAAGTCTGGCACTCCTTTCCGCTCTGCCCAAAGCGGGAGGAGTCATTTGACGATTACCCAACATACAAAACTTTTCACATTTTTTTTTAGGTTTACCCGTTCCTTAGAAAATCGGTGGTGATATACGTACAGACAGACGGACGGCAGACAACAGAATGATCTTATAAGGGTTCCTTTTTTTACCTATTGAGGTACGGAACCCTAACAACAAGTTTCATGCCGCAAGTCCGGGGAGACAGAATTCCTGTATTCTGAATTACTTGAAAATATCACAAACTAGCCGAGGCCCACTCGCTCTCATGGGGCAAGAGGAGATCTACCCCAGCTGTGGGAACGTAACAGGCTGATTAAGCTAGGTATACTCACACTGGCTTGTATCCGAGGCAGAAGAGTAAGGTGTCGATGATGAAGGCAGGGATCCAGTGAAAGAAGAATACACAGATATTGTGCTGCAGACGAGAGTGCTTCATTGAGCCGCCAGGGTACCTGAGGATAGATGTAAGGATTTAGTTACAACTAGTAGTTCGTGGGGAGCAGTGTATTTCTTATTTGTATACAAAACACACAACTACACAATCGCCTATACATACACTTACCTACCTAATTAGTACCTCATCAAATACAAAAACTGTTTAACGTCCGTCACATCACTTACTCAGGTCCAGTTGAAAACCAGCGTCGGGCACTAGCTGCTCGACAATATGCTGAACTGGGCCTATTTGGCGCAGCCGCGAGACACACAATATTATTATTTTTCTGTTTAGTTTTTAGTTTAATTTTTATATTTTTTGTTGCTTTGCTGGGTCCTTTATTATGCGCACAGCCAAGGAGTGGAATTCCCTGCCTGCGTCCGTTTTTCCGAGTTCATATAACCCTAATCTGTTTAAGTCGCGAGTAAACAGGCTTCTACTGGGTAAGCTCGTTCCATCGTCGACATTATCTCTGCCCTTAGGGCAAGATTGAAGTCAAGAGCAAGCCCATTTATAATTTTAAAAAAATATATATAGTTGTGTGAACTTGTGGCGTGTGTCAAATAAATTTATTTTCTTTCTTTCAGTGGTGGCAAAGGGTGCAGAAGTGATCCAATGGTGGCGCAACCCAGGCAGGCGCATTACTTTGTGTAATTTATTTCATCACCACTGCTCTCAAAACGGTGAAGGAAAACATCGTGAGGAAACCGGCATGTCATAGAACCAAAATTTTTAAGACTTGTGACATCTACCAGCCCGCACTGGGCCCGCGTGGTGTATTATAGCCCATCGCTCCTAGAGAGGAGCCCTGACAGTATCCCAGCGATGGGAACATTAATAGGCTGATGATGATGATGCTTCGTTCTTTCACAGTCCACTTGAGCATCTCGTAACAAAGAGACAAGCCAATTTAACACTCAAAGCCTTATCATAAGGTTCATATTCGTAAGCACTTACCACGCCACTCCGTTGAGAGGAACTCTGTGCATGATGATCTCCCTCCCGGCTTCGATCATCTCAGACCACGTGACCTTGATCTCAGCTGATGACGTGAAGTTTATGATGTTTGACTTCGTGTCTCTGGAATAGAGCAGGTTATTGTCAGAACAGGGTGTAAACGGATCCTACACCAAGCCGTCAATGTAGGTACAGCAAAAAAAACATTCGACTCTTATTTGTGCCTCTAGTGAAAAAGGGTATTTATTATAACTGGTAAAAACTTATCTCCAAAAAAGATTGAAATTAGACTTATAGGTAGTTTTTTACACAGTTTTTTTCACTAGAGGTCTGGAGGTGGTGGTGGTGGTGGTCTGGTCTGGAGGTGGGGGGGGGGGAGGTGGACTCTTTTGTTTGGGGCATTTTAAATGTTCAATAGCTGGAAATTCTGACAACCAGGAACCAACCAATATCGTAGTACTCAGGTACGAGTAGTTGTCGCTCCATGACTTCTTCTTTACGTGTCGATAAACTCAAATTCTATTAGACCAGTATGTAGCTAGGTGTACATTGTAGCTCTAACATCTTAAAAAAAATCGCCCCATGTAAAATAATCGTATTTAGCTGCTAGTAGTTAGATTGGAAGCTGACCCCAATATAGTTGGGTAAAGGCTAGGCAGATGATGGTGACATAATATATTCAGTACTAAACATACCAACCCTGCTTGCGGCGGTTTAACCCCAATCTATATCTAATATAAGTCGCGAGTTAAAAGGCTTCTTCTGGGTTAGCTCGTTCCATCGCCGACCCCATCGCTGCCCTTTGGGTAAGATTGAGGTCAAGAGTACGCCTATAACTATAACAAAAAAAAAACCCGCACTGGGCCCGCGTAGCGACTTATATATATCCCTCTCCTAGAGAGGAAGACTTAGTAACTGCAGTGGGAGCATTATAAATGATGATGAGAAACATACCCGTTCTCCAAGTAGTTCCAGGCTGCAATCATGATGCCGTTGATGAACACATCGACTGGTAGAAAGTCTGCGTAACTGTTGCTCTTGCAGTACATTGTTCTGAGGACACCTTTGCCAGCACCTGTAGAAACGAAAGGTACGTTACACGTCAGTAAGGTTACAGGCAATGTATATAGTCAAAGGTGCTTCTAGGGTTTTTTTTGTTTTACTGCTACTTGGCAATCTATCTTAGGGAGCGCTCAGGTATTACGTAATGAGTGTGGGGGGTGTTGGGTCTTGTAAAACGTTACGATGCATTACAGCGGGGGGGGGGGGGGGGGGGGGGTTGGTTTGAACTACGCGTTACGTAACATTGTTTTCGCAGAATTTCAAATTTTAGGCAAATGTTGTCGCTTGTAGGTTACAATACGTTTTACTAGGGGGGTGGGGGTACATAAAAACGTTACGGCGCGTTACGTGGGGGAAGGTGTGTCAAAAATCTCGAAAAATTGCGTTACGTAACTTGAACGCTCCTTAGAGACAAAGAGCCATAATAATAATAATAATAATATTCTTTATTTTTCAGACAACAATGATCCATAGTGTTAGTAAAAACAATAAAATTACTTATTTCTAGCCATGCATCTGTCCAATTTCTATCTGATTGAGCTTGTCAAGTATTAAGATGAAGTATTCCACCAGAACTAAGGACGGCAGTACGGCACGGTTGGTGCAGTGGCTGAGTGATTGCACTCCTGCGCTTCGAGTCGCGGGTGCGATCCCCTCACGGAACAAATATTTGTAGCCTACAGATAGTTGTTGGTGCAGGTAGTTGTGTAACGCACCCACGGTAGGTACAGAAGAAATTCCTAGTGTGGGGAAAATCTTGAATCTAGTTTGTTAGCAAATCTTACCAATGAGTAGTCCAGTAGGTCCGTTGATGTTGTCGGTCCAGCCGGGGACGGGATCCTGCCAGATCGGAATCACTGGAACATACAAATACTTTTGTTAGAGCATAATTTTGTTATCAGCTTGCAATGATCAGCTTGCAGTGGCACAATATGTATTTGAATGTTTGGTTTCCTCACGATGTTTTCCTTCACCGTTTTGAGAGTAGCAGTGATGAAATAAATTACACATTAGTAATAATGTCCCTGCCTGGGTTCGAACCCACGACCGACTGTTCGTATGTCGGGGCCGCCACCGCTGCTGGGCCACCGCTGCTCTAATTTAATTTATATATTTATCAAAGATAATTTGATAGATTAATCTATTTAAATAAAAAGAGAAGTCCTGACTGACTGACTGACTCATCAACGCCCAGCCCAAACCCTTGGACCTAGAAAGCTGAAATTTTGCACAGAGGTTCCCTTTATAACATAGACAAGGAATAAGGAAGAATTTCTCGAAATTCAACCCCTAAGGGAGTTAAATAGGGGATGAAAGTTTGTATGGAAAATCGACATTTTCACGCGGGCGAAGTCGCTGACAAAAGCTAGTAGACAATATAGTTGCCACCGAGGAAAAGATATGAATGAGGCTGGCAACATGGAGATTGGTACCAGAAAAGAGATGCCTATATCCAGCAGTGGGTTAATTCGGGCCATTGATGATGATGATGATGATGACACATGACATGATAATGTATTGAGTCTGGTTCTTCTAACCTAACAGACAGATGTGTCGCTGGGGAGTTTGTTCCGCCACTTCTTCTTCCCAGCTAAACACTAGGAAGTGTCGAAGGGTGGGCGTTTTGGGGGGCTGTCTCTTGTAAATACATTTTGACGTTCGAAAGGTGCTGATTATCAGCCTAATTTTAATAAATTACTTTTGATTGATGGCCTTGGATTTGGCTTTGAATTGGATGGCCGATGGGGCCGGAAAGTTGTGGAGTGGTGACCGCTGACCGGAAGACGGCGTTGTGCGGCCTCCCACTAGGTGGACCTATGACCTGGTGAAGGTTGCGGGGATCCGCTGGATGCGAGACGTACGGGACCGGTCAATGTGACGACACTTTAGGGGAGGCCTAAGTCCAGCAGTGGACGTCTTTCGGCTGAAATGATGATGATGATGACTTTTATTTTGATGATGACTTACCTATGGAAGGTCGGAGCACCATGGCTGGCATGTGCTCCATGGATTCCACCACCAGCGCCTCAGCCAGAGCCTTCGTGAACGCATATGAGTTGGGCAACGTGTTCAGTAACCTGAAAATGAGCATTTCATTATTATGAGAAATACGATAGTTAACAAAAAAAAAACTAATTAGTCCATCAGATAGATTTCCAAAAAATATTGGACACATATTTTTTCTTTTTTCACGTAAACAAATAATGAAGACTGTGCTTTGAAAACTCGTGTGACGTCATATTATTGCATGACATTTTTTACCAGAAAGTGACGTCACAAGCCCCCACTCATGATCTTTAATTTGATAAAACAAAGAACACGTAAGTATCCAATATTTTTTTTAGTCAGGAAAAATCCCTTTTAGCTTTATCCTATGCTATCCCATGTTGGAGGAGCAATGGGCAAAAATTACCACTCAGTGATACCAAAAAGCTGGTAACGACAACTCGGCAGGCCCAGACGGAGATGGCAGGATGCCGCGAATCCTATTTTATTTAACACTAGCTGATGCCCGCGGCTTCACCCGCGTGGATGTCGTTCAAATTATATACTAAAACCTTCCTCTTGAATCACTCTATCTATTAAAAAAACAAACAAAACAAAAAAACCGCATCAAAATCCGTTGCGTAGTTTTAAAGATTTAAGCATACAGACAAACAAACAGACAAAAAAGCGACTTTGTTTTATACTATGTAAGGATACGACTTGAAACTGACCGGCAAATTGCAAAAAACGTAAGAAAATTCGAATTTCGCGGGCTACCCTGGAGCATCTCGCGGGCTACCCTGGAGCATCTCGCGGGCTACCCTGGAGCATCTACAGCAATGATAGTGACCACATCAGTTTAAAAAGTTTGAGGTCAAGAGTAGGCCCATTAGACACACAAAAAAAAAGTTCTCAAAATAAGTGCCTATTCTAACTACTACAATTTACCTCTCAAACACATAAGTGCTACACAGTCCCATTCACTTGTTTACACGCACACATACGCAACTCGGACACGAATCTAAAATTAGCCAGCCTTGAGATGTGTGTCAATGACCTCGGCTGCCACTCTTGGATATTGCGTGCTTGTAACAGGTATGGCCTTGACCCGTAGACCGAATGGTGGGCTATGGTGCGATTGTACGAACAGAATGATTGACAGTAAAGGTGAATAAAGAAAGCCTGCGAATTTTAAAGTATGGATTTTCGGGCCTTTATAAATTTTGAGATGGGCAAAGATCGTCACACACTGGACGCCTGAGGAAGGAACGGCGAAGGTGGCGTGACGATCTGATCATGTTTGCAGGGCTAACATAGCCAGCTTCTATCGACGACCTCATCTCGGCCCTCAGGACAAGATTGAGGTCCAGAGTAGCTAAATCTATCTATTTATATTTATATATACATATAATGGAAAAGTCCTGGCTGGCCCTTAAAAATTTTACGCAGCGGTTGCCTTTATATTAGTATAGACAAGGAATTAGGAAGGATTTTTCGAAACTCAACCCCTGAGACTTCGCTGTCTGTCCGTCTGTCTGTCTGTCACCATGGCAGGTTATATCTCAAGAACCGCGATAGCTAGACAGTTGATATTTTCACAAATTATGCATTTCTGTTGCCTCAATAACAATAAAATAAAATAAATATTTAAGGGGGCTCGCACTTGGCCGGTTTTTGTAGTATAGCATGACATCCACGCGGCCGAAGCTGCGGCCAAAAGCTAATTTTACATAAAAACCACCACATACTTGGGAGTAAGACTCTTGATAGTCTCGTCATCCATCCACTCCACCGCCTGTATGATCTGGTGCGGGTCTGCGGGCGGGGGGTACGCCTTCTCCTCCAGGAGTTTCTCGTGCAGGTGACAGTATGCCGTGGAAATGTGGATGAACAGCTGTGGAGGTGGAAATTGAGGTCAGCAAACTCAAACTAAGAGCATTTATTTCAATTAAACCATTACAGGCACTTTTGAATGTCAGAAAAACAATTCATTAAACAAAGATACCGTCACAGTCACAAGGCATAATAACTTGTGAAAGTAGGTACTGCAGTTGCCCATTCTAGTAAATGGCCTACTTGAAATAAATGCTTTGATTTTGATAGTTTAGTTTATCATGTATCACGATTTAAGGGAGCTAGAGCTTACCGTGAAAGATCTCTAACCATGGTATTGTATCCCATACTTCTTCAATGGGCAACATCAGTTTGATATTTACTTAACTAGATCTTAATTTAAAATTTTGGCTCGAAAAAAACTTTTTAACAAAAAATAAAACCGACTTCAAAAAAAAGTCAAAAATAAATCAGTTTCTGAAGTCGGTGACTTTTGTTTGTTTGATTTCATTTTTTTGTCACCGACTTCAGAAACTGATTTAATTTTGACTTTTTTTTTGAAGTCGGTTTTATTTTTCGTTAAAAAGTTTTTATTTTTCACTTTTTAGTGGTTCATCTAATGTGGACAATGTAGTATTTTTTTTGAGTTTTGTTGATTTTTCAAAAACCGCTTGTCCGATTTCGATAGAAAATGGGACCATTTGGGAAGTATGTATACCCTTTCCAACAAAAAAAGAATTTTTCAAATCGGTTAGCAAGTGACGGAGTTATGCCCGAACAAACATAAAAAAAAAAAAACAAACAAACATCCGAATTGAGAACCTCCTTCTTTTTTTAGAAGTCGGTTAAAAATAACCCTGTATTCTACTTTACACCCTTTTTTGTAACGATGGGAAATCATCAAATGACTCTTCCCGCTCTCTGGGTGGGGCACAATGGAGTATCAGACTCTTACTGACTAAAATCCATCCATGTTCCTTTTCCTTCTAATGCCTTTTACGCTCCAGGGTCACTGTAACTTTTTAGAACAAATTCCGTAACCCTGGCAGGCACCTAGAGAGCCCCATCTACCACCACACCTTTGGTATACCATCATTCTTACCTTCAAACTCTTGCACACCTTCCCCAGTTCCACCATCAGCTTGGTGCCTCTCACGTTCAGCAGAACAGCCTTCTTTAGCTCTTCGTCGAACCTGTAATCAGAATGTGCACGCTTGAATTCGCTGAAGGAGATTAAGACTGATATTATTTTTTGGAGTCATGTGTGTATTGTATAAGTATAAGTATCACTTGTTTCGATAAAAGAGGAGCTCGTGGCTTAATAAGAACTGCCACTCGGGTCGATGTGCCTAGGTCGGTCTGTGGATGGGTGACCGCCCGACATACCGAGTTTCCTCCGTGCCTCGGAAAGCACGTTAAGTTGTTGGTCCCGGCGGCCATATATAGATCTTTGGCAGTCGTTACAGGTAGTCAGTGACCTGAAATTCTGACATCCAGTCTTACCAAAGGGTATCGTATTACCTAGTATTAACTGGGTTGTGGACTTGTGGAGGTCAGATAGGCAGTCGCTCCATGTAAAATACTGGTATTCAGCTGCATCTGGTTGGACTGGAAGCCGACCCCAATATAGTTGGGAAAAGGCTAGGCAGATGATGACTTGTTTCGATAAAAGAAAACATCGTGAGAAAATCATTAAATGACCCCTCCCGCTCTGGACGGAGAGGAAGCGAGTGTCAGACTTGTACTGACTAAAACCCACCCATGTTCCTGCTTAGCCCTTTGTGCTCCGGAGCCGTGGTATCTCTTTCGAACAGTTCCGCAACCCCGGCAGTGAGTCAGCCCTTGCGGACCAGGTTTTTGCCTTTTGATTTTGGCTGAAATAATGATGATGGTAATTACCTGATAGTAGCAGCAGCATGTATGATGATGTGAACATCCCTGATGATCATCTGGCGGTCTGCCTCACTCATAGCCAGGTCAGGCTCCGACACATCACCGCCCACCAGGGTCACCTTCGCCAGGAGAGGTTCCACTCCCCCCCTCATTTCTTTGACTTTGTCGAAGAGCTGGGGATAGAGAAGAGAGTGAGCTTAAATAGAGTATACTGGAACAGTTGGTTGGTCTTCAGTACGACCAGACTATTCCAATGCTGGGTATATAGCAGTGCATAGTCTAGTGGTATGAACGTAGAATTACTATGCAAGGTCTCGAGTTCTAATTTAATGCACCTCTGATTTTCGGGATTTTTTTTTTATTTGAAGAAAAACATGTAAAATTTGTTTGAAAATCCAAACTTTTGTACAGAATCATCATCATCAACGGCCTATTAATGTTCCCACCGCTGGGACACAGGCCTCCTCTCTTTGAGAGGGAATGGGCTATAATCTACCACGCGGGCCCAGTGCGGATTGGTAGATGTCACATGTCTTCGATTTTTTTGGTTCTAAGACATGCCGGTTTCCTCACGATGTTTTCCTTCACCGTTTTGAGAGTAGCGGCGATGAAATAAATTACACAAAGTAATGTGCCTGCCTGGATTCGAACCCACGACCTACTGTTCGTAAGTCGGGTCCGCCACCACTGGCCCACCGCTGCTCTCATAGGAATAATAAAAAAAAATTAAATGGAAATAAATAAAAATAACAAAAAAGTGGTATTTTCGCTTCGGTGTAGGAAAACATCGTGAGGTAACCAGCATTTCTGAGATATATTTCTCGACGGCATGCCAAGACAGAGGCCCATAAAAACTCAAATACCATGTAGGTAACATAAACCCTTTCCTTACAGTCGGGTAAAAAAGGCACACTTGCTATAATGAGGAATGATGATGATATTGTAACCTCTAAGTAGCTAAAACTTGTTAAAAACAGTACATTTGCGTCGCGCGTCGGTTCACGCATCACCGAGTTTTAAGCCTTCAGAAGGGAGTTTTGAAACAGTTGGCAATCGTGATGATGTAAGGTTATTCTAGAGTTTGGAATACAATAGTTTTCTACCGTAAGTGATTTCGTTGTGATGGTTAGGTCATGGCTTCCAAAAAAATACAAAAAAGAGTCTAAAATTATACTTTCGGAATTCGGTGGCACAAAAATCAATGAAACTATCAAATTCAGCGACTTCCAAAAGTAGAATTAATTTTAGTTAAGACTTTTTTATTCGTTCTTATTCAAAAAGTTTTTATTTTACCCTTTTTCATCATCATTTCAGCCAAAAGACGTCTAATGCTGAACATAGGCTTCCCCAATTTTAGTTAAGACTTTTTATTCGTTCTTATTCAAAAAGTTTTTATTTTACCCTTTTTCATCATCATTTCAGCCAAAAGACGTCTAATGCTGGACATAGGCTTCCCCAATTTTAGTTAAGATTTTTTATTCGTTCTTATTCAAAAAGTTTTTATTTTACCCTTTTTCATCATCATTTCAGCCAAAAGACGTCTAATGCTGAACATAGGCTTCCCCAATTTTAGTTAAGACTTTTTATTCGTTCTTATTCAAAAAGTTTTTATTTTACCCTTTTTCATCATCATTTCAGCCAAAAGACGTCTAATGCTGAACATAGGCTTCCCCAATTTTAGTTAAGATTTTTTATTCGTTCTTATTCAAAAAGTTTTTATTTTACCCTTGTTCATCATCATTTCAGCCAAAAGACGTCTAATGCTGGACATAGGCCTCCCCCAGGTGTCGCCACATTGACCGGTCCCGTGCGTCTCTCATGTAGCGGATCTCCACCACCGGTCCACCTAGTGGGAGGCCGCGCAACGCAACGTCTTCCGGTTCGCGATCGCCATTCCAGAACTTTTCGACCCCATCGGCCATCAATTTTTAGTTGTAGTATATTACTATACTTACATTGAATTAATTTTACATTGTAAAAGACGATCTACGGAACCGATTCTGATGAAATTTCTATGGAACCAATCGAAAAGTTCCACTTAAAAAAAGATTTGTTCAAATCGCTTCAAACGACGGGCTTATAAGGTAACTTTAAAAAGTGCAACTGAATTGAGAACCTCCTCCTTCTTTTGAAGTTGGTTAAAAACTGGAAAAACCCATCATGTTTTTCGTTCTAGAAAATTGTCGTACTTAGCCACAAGTACAAAGACCAAAAACTCATAACCTCTCGCGCACACAGTCGGCTAATTACAACAAGAACTGATTGCATTCGACCTTGGCATCTTAACCTCGATGTGTCAAATTATTTGTAAAGACGTGAGCACTTAATATGTATGCATTTGGGAAGATTCGAGAGTCATTTTCTCAAGAAATAACTATGATTAAAGATCTATTTCATAATTTTCAACATCTGCCTGCCTTTTTACCCGACTGCGGCGAAGCCCAAAAGGAGGGTTATGTGTTTGACGTGTATGTAACTGCCTCGTTGGTCTAGTGGTCGCAAGCGCGACTGCTGAGCGTGAGGTCCTGGGTTCGATTCCCGGGTCGGACAAAAAGTGCTATTGGGTTTTTCATTAGAAATTTCCCAGTAGTAGCCCGGAGTTTGGAAGTTGGTGGTATAATACCCCCATGCCTCGGTGCGCACGTGTCGCCGTTGGTCCTGCGCCTGATCTCTCTCCGGTCGTGTCGGATTGCCGTCCCTGAGGACTATGAGAGAGAAGGGAACAGAGAGTGCACTTGTGCCTGCGCACACACTAGTGCACTATAATATCTCCCGCGCCGATGGCTAATCTCCGCTGAGATTGGCCGCCGTGGCCGAAAAACGGTCAGGAGGACTATTATGTATGTCAAATTATTCCATTTATGTTGAGGTTTTCTTCCAGTCTAACTGGATGCAGCTGAATACCAGTATTTTACATGGAGCGACTGCCTATCTGACCTCCACAACACAGTTAGTACTGGGTAATACGATATCCCTTAAGTGAACCTAGTTGTCAGACTATCAGGCCACTGTCTACTTAACGATCTACAAATGACAGCCCGTGAAGCTGTTGGTCCCGGCTGCCATATTATCATTATATAAGGTCCCATTAAAATAGGTGGACAAAATTTCAGAAATCATTCAGACCACCAAAATAAGGACGATGGTAAAAAAAATAATAAGAAAAACGCATTTAAGTACCTACTCTTATAGGATGAGTTTGTTCTAGAGTGCCGCCAATTTATTATTTGATGTAAAAAAAATCACTTTATTTAATGTTTTTTTTTGTTTAGATATCTTTGGTTAGACCTACTGAATGCTGTGTTAAAAGTCCACCTATTTTAATGGGACCTTATGTAGATCATTGGCAGTCGGTATAGGTAGCAAGTAGTCAGTGACCTGAAAGTCTGACAGCCAGTCTTATCAAAGGGTATCGTATTACCTAGTATTAGCTGGGTTGTGGAGGTCAGATAGACAGTCGCTCCATGTAATATACTGGTATTCAGCTGCATCCAGTTAGACTGGAAGCCGGCCAAACGTAGTTGGGAAAAGACTAGACAGGTACATTAGTGGTCGTGAGTGTCAGTACGTATGACAGCGGCGTCTCAGAAACTGATGGATGTTTCTCGATGGTATGTCACAATGGAAAGTTCAAATGTTCGAGATTGTTTACTTAGTTTCGAGCAAGTTAAGTGAAGTAAGTCATTGCGGCATCGGTTTAGAATGTTCGTGGCGAAATCAGGGGTTTTATAACTGGCTTGTGTTCGTGGATTTGCTTGCTTCAGATAGGGAATTCTTGACGCTTCTTACGTTATAGGTTGAAAAGGTAACGTAACGTATGTATAACAGTAATAGCGCGGTAAATAGCACTAGCTTAGCACTAAATAAAACTAGCTTATCCAAGAACAAGTAATGCCATTGCTTTTGTAATTATTCGTCGCAAAACTAGGATTGCATCATTATCCTCTAAAAACCTTTTCCAAATGTTACTGTGGTTTTCCTGTATAACCGGTTGCACCTGCATACTTGTTTATTCTGCGACAACTATTGCAAAAAAATCTAGCAAACAATAATGGTAACCGTGACCTTAAGATATTAAGTTTTTGTAGCTGTTTTATTTCTTTGCAAATTAAAGTTAGATAAGTTTAATGAAATATTGCGCTATGGTAAAATATAATTTTAACAAGGCTAGATAATAAGGTACTTAGTTGTTATAAGAGCATGACACCACGCCTGTAATCCCAGCAGGATTAGGTAGAAGTGTATATAAGGTCCCATTAAAATAGGTGGACAAATCTAAACACAGCGTTCAGTACGTCTAACCAAAGCTAACCAAGTAAAAAAAACACTGATAAAAGTGTTTTTTTTTTGACATAACAAGTTGGATCACTACCAGTTTTAGTGTATTTTCGCTAGCTGTTTTATTTTCTTGTAAGTATCTGATGCGTTTCTCTTATTTTCTTTTTACCCACGACGGAACGGAGACGGTATATGCGTTTGGGGTGAGAGGTTGTTTGTTTGTGTGTTTGTGCAAATACATGTTGCCATTTTTCTCCAAAACTACTAGTCCGATTTTGATGCAGTTTTCAGTTATGGGTTCGGGTTTGATTGGTGCATGTTCTTAGATAGGTGTTACGGTGACAACTCACCAGGGGGCGCTGCAGCAAACATTTTTTGTGTAAATCAAAGTTGCCATTTTTCTCCAAAACTACAAGTCCGATTTTGATTCAGTTTTCAGTTATGGGTTTAGGTTTGATTGGTGCATGTTCTTAGATAAAAAAATAAAAGTAAAAAGTTAAAAATAAAAAGCAAAATTAAAAATTTTGAAAAAACCCACGACTGTTAAAAATGAATTGAAAAATGGATAAAATAACATAAAACACCCACCTTAAAAAAACCCAAGAATGTCCGTCGGGAGCTGAACATTGCAAAACTAGTTCATTTAATGGCAGCCCCCGACGGACATTCTTGGGATTTTTTAAGGTGGGTTGCTTTTTTTACCATTGTCCTTATTTTGGTGGTCTGAAAGATTTCTAAAATTTTGTCCAACTATTTTAATGGGAGAAGAGTGGAAGACTGTGGGGGAGGCCTTTGCCCAGCAGTGGGACAATATAGGCTAACAAAAAAAAAATAAAAAAAATGGGACCTTATAATATAATATGTATAGGTAATAATATTACATCATATTTTTCCAGATATATTTAAGTCGCAAATAAAATGGACGGCTAGTCTATGGCCATCTACCGGGAACAAATGCAAACTTAGGGACTGCTACTGAGAACTTCCTGATGGAAAGACTTAAAATACTTTACCCGACCCGCGAATCGAATCCAGGACCTCATTGCTTAACAGTCACGTTTGGGACCACTAGACCATCAAATTACTTAGTTAGTCCTAAATGTAAAGTGGCCTGCCTCGCCCCTTATTACATGGAACTTAAAACATAACTGGCAAACTGTGTACATGTACTATTAAGTACACCTCTGCCTACCCCTTCGGGGATTACAGGCGTGATGTTATATTATTTATTATGGAGCTCGTGGCTTAATAAAAACAGCCGCTCGGGTCGATCTTTAGGTAAAGCTGTGCTTGCATAGGTCGGTCTGTGGATGGGTGACCGCCCGACATACCGAGTTTCCTCCGTGCCTCGGAAAGCACGTTAAGCTGTTGGTCCCAGCTGCCATATAAATAGATCTTTGGCAGTCGTTACAGGTAGTCAGTGATCTGAAATTCTGACATCCAGTCTTACCAAAGGGTATCGTATTACATAATATTAACTGGGTTGTGGGGGTCAGATAGGCAGTCACTCCATGTAAAATACTGGTATTCAGCTGCAGCCGGTTAGACTGGAAGCCTACCCCAACATAGTTGGGAAAAGGCGAGCAGATGATGTTATTTACTTTATTAAAACTTTATGCAATAAGCTAAAGCTTTTTTTTTTTTTTTTTTTAATAATATTCCACAACTATCACACAACGCCATCTAGTCCCAAGCTAAGCAGAGCTTGTGTTATGGGTACTAGACAACTGATAAACATACTTATATATTTCTAAATACATACATATTATAGATAAATTACACCCAGACACAGAACAAATGATCGTGCTCATCACACAAACATTTGTCCTGGGTGGGAATCGAACCCACGACCTCCGGCATAGCAGTTAGGGTCACTAACCACTAGACCAACAGGCCAGTTTTATATCGTAATAAATCACTGTCCATCCTAAGGTTGCCTGGAAGAGATCGCGGAAAGCGATAAGGCCGCCCATTGTATGTTTTGTAGTGTATTATGTTTTCTTTTGTTATGTATTTTTGTGGTGTACAATAAAGTATATATAAATAAATAAATAAATAAAGGTGAACTTAACTCATCGTACGAGTAGGTATAGTATTTATTTTAAAAAGCCATTGTGTCTCGTGGGATGTAAGTACAGTCGAACAAGCTATTAAATATACAGGCAGAAATCTTTATAATTCTAGTACCTATACTGACAATATTGAATGCAATTTAGTTGTATAAAGCGTTTGGCATTAAACGACTGATGTCAAACGCTAAGGATTACGCAGATACATTTAGAGTCTAAATGTATCTGCGTAATCCTTAGAACTCTGTCTGTCCGTCGCGCTTTCACGCCAAAACTACTGAACAAATTTAAATGAAATTTGGTACACAGGTAGTCTAGAGCCTAACAAAGGACATAGGCTTTAAAGCGAAAAGGGGTTGTAAGGGGTTGAAAAGGGGGGATGAAGGGATTACTTTTGGTCGCGATAACCGACATCCACGCGGACGTAGCCGCGGGCATCAGCTAGTATTAAAAGTAATTATGCAAGTTAGCTGGCTGTATATTTATTACCTTGTTCGACCGTACGTTCCGGCACACGAAGGGTATTTAAGCATTAGCTTCAGTTAGGCAATTTCTACCAGTCTACCTAAGGGTGATGCAGAGACAAAATATAGAAGGAGCAATAATGAGGATCAATACTCAATACATTTATTGCTTCCACAAGTTTACTTAGATGGTAGGTTTTACAAAGTTATGATCATTGTGGACCCTGTCGGGCACTGCAATAGTAGGAGAGAGGAAGAGGGCTTTTATTTGTCTATATCTATATTAGAATTATCCTAAATGTATTATTGCAATCAAATTATGATGACCTGGTCAAGGTTGCGGAGATCCGCTGGATGCGAAACACACGGGACCGGTCAATGTGTCGACGCCTGGGGGAGGCCTATGTCCAGCAGTGGACGTCTTTCGCTAAAATGATGAGGTTATACTTACAACTCCATTGAAGATCTCCTCGAGTCTCTGTTTGGGGTTCTTTCCTTTCTTGGACCTCACCAACAGGAGAATCTGACCGATGTCCGGGCATTTTCTGAAAGAGGCAGATACATTCTGTTAGTCACATCCCTTACTGTTTACTTTTTTGAAATGAAAACTTATTTAGTTGTTGTTGTTTAGTTAGTTGTGCCTGCTTTTTTTTGGGGTGGGTAAAAAATGTTGAACTGATTCAAATTCTTAAGACGGCGCAGGGCGCT
This sequence comes from Diarsia mendica, assembly GCA_949316265.1. NCBI lineage: Eukaryota > Metazoa > Arthropoda > Insecta > Lepidoptera > Noctuidae > Diarsia > Diarsia mendica. The sequence continues at coordinate 12,134,991 of OX438916.1, forward strand.
TACGCAAATAAAAATAATAAAAAATAAAATGTGTTTATTTCAGACTCATATTATCCATATGTACGCGTGTGTGAAATGTCAAAAAAAAATAAAAGTCAAGTTGATTTATATAAAACAATAAACTTTTCAATGTAAAAAAATACCTAATTTAAATTGTCCTGTTTGTGTACGATAGCGCAATAAATGAATGTTGTAGGTATTCACATTTTTTAAGATAGTACTTTTATGCTGATAAATGAAGCAATTCGTGCGAAATTATTCCCTAACCATTCCAAAATATTCAAAAATGCACAACGTTAATGTTTAAGTTTTCACTTCTGCCGGTACCTACTCCCGATTGCAAACCGGTTTATTTTTCATAAGATTCCCGATCTAAACCAGATACCTAAGAGGTAGGTGCAGCAATTAGTTTATCTAGTAGTGCTAATTGGAACTAACGAAATCTACAAGCAGATTAAAAAAAAAAATTAAACTAAATAAAGCCACGTAGGCTATAATTAGCCAGTAATAATTATGTGTCTTTACACAGCCCGTTTCTTATCGTGTTCATATACCTCACGATTACGGAGTTTCGTAAGCCAATTTAATTTAACCTCCCTGGCTGTGTTACAAACACTCTCCTCTCTTCTGGCTTAGGTTTTTTTGGTGCGTGGGAAATTATCAAATTACTCCTCCCCTCCCGCTCTGGGCAGAGCGGTAAGTGAGTGTCAGACTTCTACTGACTAAAAACCACCCATGTTCCTTCTTAGCCCTTTGTGCCGAGGCCGCGGTATCTCTTTCTAACAACCCGCAACCCCCACGGGGTCATAAGTTCCCTTTGTGGCCTTTTATAACACCCACGGAATGAGGATGGGGTGGTCGTATTTTTTATTAATGAATAGGGATGAAATACATGTGACTAAAATGTGATGGATATTGAAGGATCTCAATCCATCAACGTTTATGTACCTACTCCTGGCGAAACCGCGGGCATAAGCTAGTATTTCACAAGTGTTGGTAACATAGGAGGATAATTTAATTGTCTAGCGAAACTGCAATCGTAATGGGTATCTGAACACGACAAGATCTCACTGTGTCAACACATATTTTAAAGTAATTAAAGCACTCACACTTCACTTCACGTTATAAACTATCTGTGTGCGAAATTACATCAAAATCCTTTAAGTATTTTTTGTGTAATAGAGGAATAAAACTCCATCCGTCTTTTTCCTCATAAAGATCCACCTATCTTTTCTCAAAAACTTTCTCATTATACGCAGAAATGTCTTCCAGGGCAAATAGAAAGAAGTTGCACTGAATCGTGACCGTTAGAAGGAATGGATGGACCCCTTTGCCCAACAGTGGGACAACATGGGCTAGTTAAAATAATAATATAAAAATTAAGACATACCTGAGCAGTTTCTCCACGAGCACTTTCCCCATGAAGCCAGTTCCCCCGGTGACGAGGACCTTCAGCCCGGAGAAGGTGTCCGCAATCCTGTCGGGCAGCGCATCGAAGTCTGCGGCTGATAGCGTCTCGGTAGCCATTTGGTTTCTGTTGACAATTTGGAGAAGGATAGGTTAATATTTTTATCATAATTTCAAAGGGATGGTGACATAATAATATCATCATCATCATCAGCCTATAATGTTCCCACTGCAGCGACTCAGGCCTCCTCGCTAGGAGAGGGATGGGCTGTAATCCACCACGCGGGCCCAGTGCGGGTTGGTAGATGTCACATAATAATATGTCTTCGATTTTTTTGGTTTTTATTAGACATGTCTAAGTACCGGTTTCTTCACGATGTTTTCCTTCGCCGTTTTGAGAGCAACAGATAAAATTCTTAAATATCCAAGGTGCAGTTTTGCATCTTCGTCAAAATTCAGGAGGTTGTAATAAAATACATAAAATAATAATCAATTTAAATTAGCAATATTGAAAATCGTTGAATAGACATTTTCTCGTTTGTGTGTGAGTGAAAGATGGATATACCTATATAGGGTCTAACCGCACTTACCCGACTGCGGCAAAGGCCAAAAGGAGGGTTATGTACTCATGACTCGGAGTGACTGCCTATCTGACCTCCACAACCCATATAAGTAGTACTGGATAACACGAAACACCTTCATAACACAGGTGGTCAGAATTTCAAAGGGACAAAAACTGGGCCAACGGCTTTTACGTGCTTTCCGAGGCACGAAGTAAACTCGGTAGATAAAGTATGGTCACCTGCCACAGACCTGAAGATTGATCCGACCGACAGATATTATTTAGCCATAAACTCCACGAATATATCGAACCGAGTACCTAAGAAACAACGTACAATGCTTTAGTGCGTCATAACATTTCAAACTCGCGTGCAATATCCGTAATTGCCTCCATTGCAGTGTTAGCCCACAGTCACTGCTATCTCACTGTTGGGCAACCGTTGGGCAATTATATGACCTTGTAACACTGACCTTAGTATCATCATCAGCCTATAATGTTCCCACTGCAGGGACTCAGGCCTCCTCTCTAGGAGAGGGATGGGCTATAATCCACCACGCGGGCCCAGTGCGGATTGGCAGATGTCACATGTCTTTGAATTTTTTTGGTTCTAAGACATGCCGGTTTCCTCACGATGTTTTCCTTCACCGTTTTGAGAGCAGCGGTGATGAAATAAATTACACAAAGTAATGCGCCTGCCTGGGTTCGAACCCACGACCTACTGTTCGTAAGTCGGGGCCGACACCACTGGGCCACCGCTGCTCTAAAATTGAAATTATTTGTTAATGGTTAATTAACCATTACACTTACCATATAAACAGACCTTAGTATACACACCACAAATAGGACAGAATTTGTGGCAGATTATTAGGGCCCTGCCTCTTTGGTCTAGTGGTCATAAGCGCGACTGCTGAACATAAGTTCTTGGGTTCGATGGCCAAGTCGTGCAAAGTGCTGTTGAGTTTTGATCAGGAATTTATCAGTAGCTGCTATGGAGTCTGAACTTGTGCGTCGTTGATGGCAATAGACTCGCCTCCTATGCATTAGACTTAACGAAACTGGCGTTTGGGTAGGTAAAGTAGGTACACCAAAATTTTGCCAGTTACACCTCTCCCTAACCCTTCGGGGAATGCAGGTGTGATGTCATACCCTGCCGTGACTTATAATGTGATATAGCATCACGCTTGTAATACCCGAAGTGTTAGTTAGAGGTGGTAGAGTACACCCGATGTGTGATATTGGGGGTCAAAGTTTCAATTTATTCACTTTTTTTTTATAAAATTGTTTAGAATTCATTTATTTTCAGGTAACAAAGACCCATAAATGAATACCTTAACACTTAACCTTTTTATTATACAAGTATTTCTGTTATATAGTAACTTTAATTTACATTATCAGTATTATTTATGACTCCCGTACTGTTCAAAGTTAGATGTAGGTAGGTACCTATGTATTCAAAATGCTTGGTTGAAGGTTTCGTAACGGGTACGTTTACACCCTGTATAAACAAAGGGTGTATCGCCAAGTACCTACTAACTGTGTTGTGGAGGTCAGAATGGCAGTCGCTCCATGTAAAATACTGGTATTCAGCTGCATCCGGTTACACTGGAAGCCAGCCCCAATATAGTTGGGAAAAGGCTAAGCAGAAGATGATGGACATAATCATGTCATAGATCTACCAACGCGTGGTTGTGCGTTGTTTTATTTGGTTGGTGGGTAGAATAGCCCAGTTGATGGCAATTGGTTCGCTCCCTATTTGATGGGACTTAAGCAAAACTAGCAAAATGTTTTATAGCTATTGGATACCTACACCTCTATATATTATTATTACCTAACCCTTAGGGGATTACCGGCGATATATTATGTTATGAGCACTATAAATCATCATCAGCCTATAATGTTCCCACGTGCGGGACTCAGGCCTCCTCTCTAGGAGAGGGATGGGCTATAATCTACCACGCGGGCCCAGTGCGGTTTGGTAGATGTCACAAATGTCTTCGATTTTTTTGATTCTAAGACATCTGGTTTTTCTCACGACGTTTTACTTCACCGTTTTGAGAGCACAATTAAGAATTAGCTAATTGTAGAATGACTGGGTTCTGTACAAACAGCTTAATATGGCTGAATGTTATATATTTAGCTCTCAAGGACTTTTCTTATGCGCTGGACTTTCACCGCGCGGTTTCATCAGCGATTCAGCGGGTTTATAGTAATATTGCGCACATATCCTTTAATGCTTACTAGTAACTTGCAACAACTCTGTTAGTAGTGTGAGGCAATCGGGAGTAACTACTTAATCTGAGTGCGGTTCCTCTCTGAGGAAGTAGATAGGTGTTTTATGGACAAACGGTGCGAAACTTAGAACGGAGCTACACGCTATTATTAGCTTCTGCCTATCCCCTTAGGATAAAGGCGTGAGTTTATTGTATGTAATGGTATTAGAGTAGAGGAAGACGAAAGAAACGATGAATGGAAGGCATTAAGTCCGCCTTTGTACCTACCTTTTTTTTTGTGTGCGAAAAGTTTAAAAAAATAAATGGACTGTGATGACTGTGACGCATGATATTGCTAGAAAGGAGTTGTCTGGTGAGATGACAATAGAAAAAAGCAAAATTAAAAAAAATTAAATAAAAAACCCACGACTGTTATAGTTATTTATGATACTAGTGCGGTAAGTTGGTTTTTACAAACGAGTAGACGAATGTAAGCCCGAGACGAAGTCGAGGGGTTACCATAGTCACGAGTTTGTAAAAACCAATTTCTGCACGTGTATCATACAACGTTTTTCAACACATTTGCGAGAAAACAGTACATTATGTAATGTAACAAACTTTTTCAAACTATTTTAATGGCAAATTAAGAATTTAAAAACTTACCTTAGTTCCTAAATATTTTTCATCTGGCGCGTCATTAAGAAATTTTTCTACGTTAGCTGCAGTGAATACTTTTGATTTCTTGCTTGTATTGTACCTATTATTATAGCCATCTGACTGTCGTTTCAAAAATACATGTAAGTAGTTGTATGTATTTTGTTAAATCTATGTCATTATTGGTTTTTAGAGTGGTTTTTAACATTGAATATATTGATCACATTGAGGACGGTTTATACTTCACACGTAATTCATTGAAGTAAGCCATCAAAACATTTTCAGAGAATGATTGAGTATTTCTTCGAGTCTTCCATGCTATAAAATTATTGTACTTAGTAAATAGCGCTCTCGCGATTTTGGCGGCAAGAGACTGTTTTCTGCAATTTGCGCCTCATTTAAAATATCAGGTGGAGTAGATTCCATAATAATGATTCGGATTCGCTTGAACTCATAATATTTTGTTTTTAAATAACAGTCGGAAAGTCGCAACAACCATTGACGTTTTAATATTAAAAAGCCGCGCATTTGCAAATGGCGCCACATGCACGTGGTGAAAATTATAACTACAACTTTCATCTCATTTACTCTTTAGTACTAAAGTGAGACAAACGTATTGAACAAAAGCTCTTCCAAGGAGGTTCGTTCAGTCAGCTTATTTATTCTAGTAATGTGAAACTCCTTGGTGGAATTCTTGTATTCCTTTTTATGGAAATTAAAAAAAAAAACCGAAAAGAATACGAACGGTGCTATACAACGGGATAGGGACCGTGCGGTAAAATAGGTACTTAGGTGAGAGTACCTATTTTACCGCACGGTACTTAGGTGAGAGTACATATTTTACCGCACGTTCCGTTGTATAGTGCGTAATTTTTAACTTTCGAACAATGTATACAGGCTCCGTAAATGCATTTTTCGAGCAAATGTGTTGAAAAAAATTAATTGAACGGGGGCTGCCATTAAATGAACTAGTGTTGCAATGTTCCGCTCCTGACGGACATTCTTGGGTTTTTTTAAGGTGGGTGTTTTATGTTATTTTATCCTTTTTTCAATTAATGTTTAACAGTCGTGGGTTTTTCATTTAATTTTTTTTAATTTTGCTTTTTATTTTAAACTTTTTACTTTTATTTTTTTATCTAAGAACATGCACCAATCAAACCTAAACTGAATCAAAATCGGACTTGTAGTTTTGGAGAAAAATGGCAACATGTATTTGCACAAACACACAAACAAACAAACAACCTCTCACCTCAAACGCATGTACCGTCTCCGTTCCGTCGTGGGCTTTGTAAGAAAATGTATGTGGTTGTGTCCACTGCAACCCACGGAGAGGCTACGCATGAATTGACGTCATTGATACATGCGTGGCTTGCTCGAATAGGCGGTTACATAGCTCAACACGGTCGACGTGGGTCTACGTTTCCACTGAAGTACACGAATATGACCCACGACTATGTACAGTTCGCTTATCGGTGTACAATCGCTTAATGTGTTATATCGTAGCCTCTCCGTGCGCTGTGCCACGCTAGTCATAGTCGTGGGTCATATTCGTGTACTCCAGTGGAAACGTAGACCCACGTGGCCAAACAAATTAATACACGCAGCTAAAATGCGCCGCGTGCCCGTGCACAGCATGCGCCGCGGTGGGACCGCGCCTTAAATGAATAGGTTTATGGGCAAGAGAATGGTGATGATGATGTATATATGCCTTTCTGGTTCTAAACGTCAAGTAAGAGGGGCTTTCTTCTATGACATTCGATTAGAGTAATTAAATAGACGACACGGTTGGCGCAGTGGCTAAGCGATTGGACTGCTGCGCTACGTGTCGCGGGTTCGATCCCCGCACGGAACAAATTAAGGGGACGGTGAACGAACATTCTCCATACAAACGTAATATTTACCAAAATCATTCGCGTTACGAACATAATTACCAACTTAAAATTATGTTATTCGGATACAGACGATATTTATCTAGGTTCCTATTAAACTTTTTTTTTAAAACATTTAGGTACTATTTACGAAATGCTTAGCGAATTGCTATTTAAAAAAAAAAAAAAGTTAAATAGGAACCTAGATAAATATCGTCTGTATCCGAATAACATAATTTTAAGTTGGTAATTATGTTCGTAACGCGAATGATTTTGGTAAATATTACGTTTGTATGGAGAATGTTCGTTCACCGTCCCCTTAATATTTGTATGACCTGCAGATAGTTGTTTCCGGTCTGGGTATTTGTGTATGTGAGTTTATATGTTTGTGAACGCACCCAGGCCACGATACAGGAGAAATTCCTAGTGTGGGGCAACGTTTTAAAAAAAAAAAAAAAACGATTTAATTTTTCTTTTTGATCGGTTTATGGTATTCATTGGTACAAATTTATTTTATTTGGTTGTGAATTTGCGCAATTTTAATGATAAATCGCATGCCTGATTGATACAATCACAGTGAACTGCGGCCTGCCACTTGACATTTGATTTTGACAAGTCCGCCACACTATTCCCAAACCACTGTCAGAAATCAGAATCAACAGTGGCGACCACACTTGCCTTTAAGGATAAAAGACTTCTTTAAAATAAAGATAAAAAATAAATAAAAAAAAAGCGCCGAGATAATGATGCTCGACGAAGTCCCAGATATTGGATCACGCAACGAAATTAATCAGAAAAGAATAGCGTGGGAGTATGAAAAACATCACTTTAAGTCAAGGATTAGTTTCCCAATTTCTCTCATAAATGTACGATAAGTTCTTACACAACTTTGTCACTCAATTCCTCTCGTGGTAATAAGAACAGTAAATGTGTAATGAGAGTCAACTGGTAAGGGAAACCTGTGACATACCTAGTTGACCAACTTACTTAGTAACGTTAGGTAATATTAGCTAATAGACAACAGTACGAGTTTACTGAATTCTTACAACATTCCCAACCTAGTCGGTTATGCTAGCGGTTTCGCCTGTGTCATCATCAACCTATAATGTTCCCACTGCAGGGACTCAGCTCAGGCCTCCTCTCTAGGAGAGGGATGGGCTATAATCCACTACTCGGGCCCAGTGCGGTTTGGTAGATGTCACAATGTCTTCGAATTTTTGTGTTGAGACATGCCGGTTTCCTCACGAAACGGGATATTTACCATGATTACAATTTGCTTGCGGAGACGACATTCCGGTTGGTTATCGGGTAGTGACGTCAAAAACATACAATTGACGATCGAACATTGTATACTCATGCCGAAATTGGTAAGGTAACGTTTTAAAAATTTGTTAGATTTTAGGGTAATTGAAATAACGAAACGGCCCTTATGAGCCAAGCGACGTTGCAAGATCCAAGACAGTTAAACTGTTTCTCTGGGACTTCGTCGAGCTTCATTGTCTCGGCGCTTTTCTAGTGGTCGCCACTTTTGATTCTGGCGCACGGACGTTGCAGTGGTTTGGGCATAGTGTGGCGGGTGTGTCCCAAATTTTAACCACAGGCATCAACTAAACGCCGACATACTGAACACCGACAAGACTTTAATTCGACGGGACTTTTCGCCGACAAGACACTCCGCCGACAGGACTCTTCGCCGACAGGGCTCATCAGCGACGCAAGTTATCTCCGATAATCAGATACACTCAGTGGAATAAGGCCACCAATGACAACATAACGTAACATCACGCCTGTAATTCCCAAAGGGTCAGGCAGAGGTGTTTTCAAATCAAATCTTTCTTTCAAATTTCTATCAAATCCAGACACCTTGGCTCATCATCATCAACAGCCATAAGACGTCCACTGCTGGACACAAAGGTCTCCATAGAACGCCATAACGAACGGCAACCTGCCGTTTGCATTCGTCGGTTGCCCGCTACTCTCACGATGTCGTCGGTCCACCTGGTGGCAGGCCTACCAACGCTGCGTCTTCCGGTTCGTGGTCGCCACTCGAGAACATTTCTTCCCCGTCGGTTGTCGGTTCTTCGAGCGATGTGACCTGCCCATTGCCACTTCAACTTGCATATTCTGAGAGCTATGTCAATGTCGGTGACCCTGGTTCTTCGGCGAACAGACACCGTGGCGTGGTTGCTACTGCGAAATTCCTGATGAAACCCTCGTTTCAATGTGACCTTGGCAGTGTCTATATTTTGCAACAGTGACAGTTATTTCGTAATTCACCTGACATTGCCTTTGGCGGCAAAAGAAGCTTTAAAACCAACCGCTTGATTAAAAGACAGACATGCGAGAAGTAACACTGCATAATTAGGTACCTACCTATATGATTGTGTAAATTAACACTCAAAGATAAAGTCAGTCAGACATATATACTACTAGCTGATGCCCGCGGCTTCACCCGCGTGGATCTGAAAAACTTGACTGTCCTCCGCCGAGTCTGTCTGTCCGATTTTCATGCAGTTTTCAACAATGGATATGTGTGAATGAATGGAGTGGTTCCCGAGGAAGGTTTTAGTATAATTATAATTTGACGTGACCGAAGCCGCGGGCATCAACTAGTTTATTCATAATAACTTTTGCCCGCGACTTAGTTCGCGTGGATTAGTGACTTCCGGCAGTTTTTTTGGTTTATCTCGCGAAAAAAAAAAAACTATCCTATGTCCTTTCTCAAGTTCCAAACTATGTCTGTACCAAATTTCACACAAATCGGTTCAGTAGTTTAGGCGTGAAGCAAAGACAGACAGACAGACAGACAGAGTTACTTTCGCATTTATAATATTAGTTAGGATTAGGATTAGGATTGTACTGAGGCATCACAGTTATTCTAAGACTCTTTACAAGGCCTTCTAAAAGTTTAAAACTTCTTCGGAAGTATCACTCCAAGCCGATTGTGTAAAATCGCCAGGCATAGCTGATGTAGTAATTCCTTGTATTGCAGCGGTGTGGTATGTCGGTACAACTCCGCTGTTTGTTTGATGTCGCGGTGTCTTGACAGGCGACCCTGACCTACCGGCTTTGACGTACCGCGCGTGTACGTACGATTCACAAAGAAATACCGAAATAATGAGGATTTTGTTTGTGTGGGCGATTTAATCATTTAAGCCGTATACAATTCGTACATACATAATAAAATTATGTTTATATATTGCAAATGCGCCACATTGCTCGCAGAACGGATGGCCGATGGGGCCGAAAAGTTCTGGAATGGCGACCGCGAACCGGAAGACGTTGCGTTGGAAGGCCTCCCACTAGGTGGACCGATGACCTGGTCAAGGTTGCAGGAACCCGCTGGATGAGAGACGCACGGGACCGGTCAATGTGGCGACGCCTGGGGGAGGCCTATGTCCAGCAGTGGACGTCTTTTGGCTGAAATGATGATGATGATTGCAAATGCGCACACAGAGCGCAGGGGCGATGACAATTTGGAAAAATTAATTATGGTTGGGAACACCGAAGGCAAAAGATCGCGCGGTCGTTCGCCAACTAGATGGACCGACCAAATAAAGGAAAGGACGTCGTCCCGATTCCATGATATTGTGAGAGACGCACTGGACAGAAACCGGTGGAGGCAGATCATCCGCTCCAGATGCAACCTACATGCTGGCCACGATCCTCAGACATGAGGGACCGACCAGAGAGAGAGAGATTGCAAATAAAACTAACATTATTTGAAACCTGTAATCACCGAGAGCAGTGGTGGCCCAGTGGTGTCGGCCCCGACTTACGAACAGTAGGTCGTGGGTTCGAACCCACACAACGAACAGGCGCATTACTTTGTGTAATTTATTTCATCACCGCTGCTCTCAAAACGGTGAAGGAAAACATCGTGAGGAAACCGGCATGTCTTAGAACCAAAACATTCGAAGACATGTGACATCTACCTACCAATCCGCACTGGGCCCGCGTGGTGGATTATAGCCCATCCCTCTCCTAGAGAGGAGGCCTGAGTCCCTGCAGTGGGAACATTATAGGCTGATGATGAATCCCCGAAGAGCTAGACAGAGGTGTAGACTGTAGCTATTAGTTGACCTACATTTCGCCAGATATGTTTAAGTCCCATGTAATACCCCGGGATGAGACTATTGTCATCAACCGGGAACAAAGCCAGACTCCGTGGTTACTATTGAGAAATTCTTGAAGGATAAACTCAATAACACTTTGCCTGACCCAAGGAGCGAGCCTATTGTCTTCAAACGGACACAAAACAAAGTTCATCATACACCTTTGACCGCGAATTTACAAGCGGAATCATTAATATACATGAGAAACTGTGTCGAAAGTTTTTTTTATAAATAGGCACAGCAACTATTAATATAAACCTTAGTAATGTTACGCCATAAGTTTCGCATTTTAATGAGTTCCGAGATACTAACCGGTTTGTTGACTCATAATCTGTCTAGCCGTTTTGAGTGTTGATGGACGGAAGTGATGGAATGTGAGTGGAAATGAAAGAAAAAGAAAAATCATCGTCTGCCTGCCTTTTCCCAACTATGTTGGGGTCGGCTTCCAGTCTAGAATGCAGCTGAATTCCTAGTATTTTACATAGGGCAACTGCCTATTTGACCTCTAGAATACAGGTCGTACTAGGTATTAATACGATACCCTTTGGTAAGACTGGTTATCAGACTTTCGAGCCACTGACTACCACTACTTTAAGTTTACATCGTAAGGAAACCGGTTTTTGTCTTAGACACAAAAAATACGAAGACATATTAAGTGACATCTACCAACCCGCACTAGGCCCGCGTGGTGGATTATAGCCCATCCCTCTCCTAGAGAGGAGGCCTGAGTCCCGCACGTGGGAACATTATAGGCTAATGATGATGATGATATACTTTTATAATTATACATTCAGTAAGAGGCTGTCATTTTGAAATTAAAGACACTAAAATTTAATTTATTTGCACAAAAGTGCACAGTCATGCAAAATTAACCTTTACAAACGTTAAAGTATTAGTGAAATGCATCCGAGACATTTCAACGAATTGCATTACAGACTACAGGTGACCTAGTTTATATCTAAGTCTAGACGTGAGGTGTCAAAATAGACTAGACAGGTACTTTCACAAGTCGTAACATTACGCTAACATTTACAAGTCCAAAAGTTATTCAAATTAGGCTGATATTCAGCTCTAACAAGAGACAGTCTCCAAAAATCTCGCGAGAGTGTGCCTATAGCTAAGGCTGCGGGTTGTTCGAAAGAGATACCGCGGCACCGGACACAAAGGGCTAAGAAGGAACATGGGTGGTTTTTAGTCAGTACAGGCCTGACACTGCCTTCCGCTCATTTGATGATTTCCTACCTTCCCAAAAAGTGGGCCTATAAGCATAGGAACTTCCACATTTTGCCAATTATGTTTGTCCCATGTTTTTTTTTTTCGTTGAGTGAACCTATGGTGCCTATGGTTCGTTAGATGATCTCTACTTTAAATCAAAACTTTCTTACAAAATCTTTGTGTATTGTTAAACAGAATTGACTATACTTCTATACTTAAACTATAAAGGGGTAAAGATTGTGGTTTACCGTTTTTTTTTTTTCGGTAATTTTCGACAAACCCGCGAGTGAAACCGCGGGGAAAAGCTAGTGCCTATTACAAAGATAAAGAGCTTGTTTGGTTGAACGCGCTAATCTAAGGAACCACTGGTTCGAATTGAATAATAGGGTATTTCACAAAAAAATCTAATTAGGGGAGACCGGGGACAATTGAAACAATTTGACTTAAATCGTGTGCAGTGAAGTATCTATAGTACCTACATCCCTCGAATTTATATAGTTGAAAGGGTCGTTATCTAGTTCCTAAATTAAACATAATCTATATCTCTATTTTGAATAGTTAACCTACAATCACACATTAAAGAAGACCGGGCACAGTGGTTCTATTGACCCCACCCCAAGGACGGTTGAAACGGTAAGTAGGGATAATTGAAACACTGAAATATTTCAGGAACTACTGAAGGTTTTTACTCAATCTTAAAAATTTAACTTACTACTAAATTATTTATTGAGATCGTGACAAGTGTGTCACCGTAAAGTTAATATTTTGAAAATTATAAAAGCAAAAACATCTATAATATAAACAACGTAAAATATCTCTTATTTTAATCATTTTCGAGCTTTAATTTGTGTTATTGAATACTATTTCACATGAATGAAAGACTTGTTACCCTATTTTGCTGTAATTGCACTTACATGGGGGATAAAAAAAGATAATCCAGTCTCATACAAAACAGCTTGTTTCAATCGTAACAATGTTTCAATCATAACAATATTTTAATCATAAAAATGTTTCAATCATAACAATGGTTTATTGACGGTCTGCTTCAAGTCCTTTTTTTTTTTTTTTTTTGGTGGGTGGAAAATCATCGAATAACCCCCCCCCCCGCTCTTGGGCAGAGCGAAGGGGAGTGTCAGACTTCTACTGACTAAAAACCAACCCATGTTCCCTCTTCCTCGCCCTTGTGTCGGAGCCGCGGTAACTTTTCGATATCCGCTGCCCCGACGGGCGTCGGCCCTTGCGGGCCCCTCCTTGCTGACATCTTTTTGAGGCGCGCGTGGAACACGTACGCGCCGCCGACACGGTCTGTTGCCGTCATGACGACGGCCGGACGGCGAGCTAGCCCGTTACTCACCGTCCACAGGCCCGCGTCTACGGTGGCCGGAGGTCATCGCGTGACCCCCGACGCCCGGAGCGCCTTCCGCGGCGGCTGGGACGTTGAGAGGTTCTCTCCCTCTCTCGTTCCGCCACCTCCTTCGCTAGCATCACTGCTTCGCAGAAGGAGGCGACGGCGTCCCATTCCTCCTCGCTCCGGACCATGGCTTACACCAGGGCCGGACGCGAGAGGTCACCGCCGCCGATCGCCGCTACGAGAACACGGCGGGGCTCCGCCCAAGCAGGGCACACCTCCACAGTGTGCTCCACCGTGTCCTCCGGTCGATCCTCGCAGTGGAAGCATCCGGGCGTTTCCTCCCGCCTGATTCGGTGCAGGTACCTCCCGAAACACCCGTGTCCGGTGAGGACCTGCGTCAGACGGTAGGTGAGGGCGCCGTGGCGCCTCTCCAGCCACTCCTCAAAGAGGGGACTTACCGCCACTATCGTGGCGTGCCCTGCGCCGGGTTGCGACAGTCGCTGTCTCCATGCCGCCATGAGATCGCACCGGAGGTCTGTCCGCTGCGCAGCAATGTGCCGCGGCAGCAGAGTGAGTGACCCCCCGGTGTAGCGCCTCCGCGCGCCACTCATGTAGGCGCGCGAGGACTATCGCCTCCAGATCCCACGGCGGCAATCCGGCAAGGAGAATCGCCGCCTCGCGGGAGATCTTGCGGTACCCGCGGACAAGCCTTACGGCCATGACCTTTTGGGGCGCGTTCAGGTAGTGGACGGCCCGCTTCCTCACGGCACGCGCCCACACCGGGGCCCCGTAAAGGGCCATGGACCGCACGATCCCCGCATACAGCCTACGGCAGGAGGCGTTTGGCCCCCCCAGATTGGGCAAGAGCCACCTAAAGGCAGCCGCAGCCCGCTCCAGTCTGGGAGCCAAACGTCGGAAATGCTCCACGAAGTTCCACCGGCTGTCGAGGACGAGTCCTAGGTACTTCAAAGTACACTCGACGCCGATGGGAACCCCTCCCACCATTAGCTGGGATCCCGACGGTAGCACATTCCCACGTCCATGGAAGCCCATGGCCTCCGACTTGTGAAGTGCCACCTCGAGACCCAGCTGCCGGATCCTCTCAACGACTATCGCAACCCCGCGTGTCATGTTCGCGGCCGCCGCCTCGTGCGACTCCCCCCGTGCCAGCACCAGCGTGTCGTCCGCGTAGCAGACGACGCTGACGCCGTCAGGGAGGTCGGCACGCAGCACCCAGTCGTAACCGATGTTCCACAGGGGCGGCCCCAGAACCGAACCCTGCGGAACACCGCACGACATCTCTCGCCGGTTCCACTGTCCGTCTTGACCAGGGTAGATGACAGCCCTGTCTGTCAGATAGTCCCCGACTACACGACGAAGGTAGGCCGGCACCCGGTGATACCGGAGTGCCTCCCTGATGCAGCCCCAGGGCATGGTGTTGAAGGCGTTGGCGATGTCGAGAGACACCGCCAGGACCACACCGCCCCGAGAGACCGCATCCCCCGTCGTGAGGGCTCTCACGCGCATGATGGCGTCCACCGTCGAGCGCCTCTTGCGGAAACCGAACTGGTGTTCCGCAAGATCCGGACCCATTCCCTCAAGGTGCTCGGCGAGGCGGTTTGCAATTACTCTTTCAAAGAGCTTGCCCATCAAGTCCTGCGGTAGACTCTTGGGTGTTGTAACTTGTAGTGTCATCGGGCTGGTAAGGTCATGCTGAACTTCCAACACATGTATGACCATGGAATTTTGCTGTGGAGTCCCTAAGTACTTAGGAGAAGATGGGATAGCGGCTTCAAATCCTGCGGCAGACTCATTTTAGAAAACACAACCTTCTTCTGTGCAGTCGGATAAAAATGCGAAATATGCGGGGACGTTTGAAACGTTTCAAACGTCCACAGCCACGTCGTTTCAAACGTACCCATGTCACATCTTCTACTTCAACACTCAATATTTTGTAATATATTGACTTAAATAATAATTCACAGTAATAAAAACTAACTTAAATAGACAAACAATACTCTAAAATAAGAAAAACTGACAAACTACAAGATTTAAATATGTAAAAACCAAAAAAATAAAAATGGTGAGAACTTACTTTTTGGCGTGAAATTCTTCGAGGCGTCCTGTGTGCGACTACATTGCTCGCTCGCTCGAGCCGTGCTAAACACAAAACCGAACATGGCCAACGATGTAACGAACGACGCGTCACACGCGTAGGTATCATGGTTTCCGAGAAATTGAAGTTGTTGCAATCATGACCTGTTTCAATTGTGCCCGGTCTACCCTACCTAGTCAGATAAATTTTCAAAAAATAAAGGACACATATTTTTTCTTTTTTCACCTAAACAAAAGATGAAGACGATACAGTGGTTCGAAAAGTCGTTTCGAGTCGTGTGACGTCACAAGGTTAGTCTAGTACTTACTTTTTTACTCAAAAAGTGACGTAAAAAACCCCCACTCATGATCTTTGACTCGTTTTATTTTCGTCAATGCTTATTAATTTGATAAAACAAAAAACACGTACCTATCTAATATTTTTCGATAATCTAACAGACGGACTAATTAGATTTTTTTGGTAAAATACCCTATTCTTTGAGATTTGGGTCATCATCATCATCATCATTTCAGCCAAAAGACGTCCACTGCTGGACATAGGCCTACCCCAGGCGTCGCCACATTGACCGGTCCCGTGCGTCTCTCATCCAGCGGGTTCTCGCAACCTTGACCAGGTCATCGGTCCACTTAGTGGGAGGCCTTCCAACGCAACATATTCCGGTTCGCGGTCGCCATTCCAGAACTTTTCGGCCCCATCGGCCATCCGTTCTGCGAGCAATGTGCCCTGCCCTGTGCCCATTGCAACTTAAGTCTGGCGATTCTTCGGGCTACGTCGGTAACCTTGGTTCTCATGCGGATGTCCTCATTTCTGATTCGATCACGCAAGGAAACTCCGAGCATAGCCCTCTCCATTGCCCTTTGGGTGACTTTGAGCTTTCTGATAAGGCCCATTGTGAGCGACCACGTTTCGGTCCCGTATGTAATCACTGGCAACACACACTGGTCATAGACTTTCGTCTTGAGACACTGGGGTAAGTTGGACGAGAAGATACCGCGCAACTTCCCGAACGCTGCCCAGCCGAGTCGGATTCGACGATTGACCTCTTTCTCGAAGTTAGATCTACCCAACTGGACCGTTTGTCCCAGGTAGACATAATGCGGAGACTATATTTTAAAATAATTAGTATCTATTAAATGACTTCTTCCGAAAAAATCTATTAATAGAAACTTAATGTGAAATATATTTAAAAGCTCTTAAATAACACGCGCTAATCGTAAAATTGGTCAATAAATCACTCACATGGCAACATTTATTTATTCAATGTGGTAACACCGTTTTTAAGCCGGATTGAAATAGAGGGTTTTGCAAAATGGCGACCTTGTGCGTTCAAAAAGAGATATAAAAATAGATTTGGTATTTCAATTTGCAAATCCGAGCTGTAGAAAGATATTTCTTTTTATTTTTGTAACTTGGTTTGTTGCTAATACCAAACATTGTAATATTTTGAAAGTTGACCAGTTATTTATTACAAAATCTTACTTTTACTCAGTTAATATTAAGAAATATGGATGGATGTTAATCCTAAACGGTGAAGGATAACATCGTGAGGAAACCGTTATGTCTTAGAACCAAACATTCGAAGACATGTGCCATCTACTGCACCGCACTGGGCCCGCGTGGTGGATTATATCCCATCCCTCTCCTAGAGAGGAGGCCTGAGTCCTTGCAGTGGGAACATTATAGGCTGATGATTATATCACTGTTATGTTGAATACCCCAAAAACAAAATAAAATAACATCACGCCTGTAATTCTTGAAGGAACAGACAGAGTATTTTTTTTTTAATATTCTTTAAATTTGATCCTACTGTTGACCTCAAACATGTCCTCAGCACAGAGATGAGGTCGCCGATGGAACGAGCTAACCCAAAATAAGCCTATTAACTCGCGACTTAAATTATATATTGCTGTCATATGATTATAAGTACTAGCTTTTGCCTGCGACTTCGTTCGCGTGGAATAGTGACTTCCGGCAGATTTTTGGTTTATCTCGCGAAAAAAAAAACTATCTATATGTCCTTTCTCAAGTTCCAAACTATGTCTGTACCAAATTTCACACAAATCGGTTCAGTAGTTTAGGCGTGAAGCAAAGACAGAAAGAGTTACTTTCGCATTTATAATATTAGTTAAGATGAACTTGAGAACACCGACGCAGACAGGGAATTCCACTCCTTGGCTGCGCGCATAAAGATGGAATATGTAGCAAAGAGGTCCGTACGAATGTGTGGAACATTGACAAGGTATGGGTGATAACCTGCAGTACGTCTAGTCTCCCGATGGAAGAAGGGAGATGGTGGAATCAGCTTGTGGAGTTCCTGCGCACACTCTCCGAAGTACAGTCTGTAGAAGACCGACAGAAACGCGACTTTGCGGCGGTGGGCCAGGCTATGTATCTTGGCAACCAGTTAATCGTCACCATTAGCCTTCTTGCTCTGCGCTGACTCCCGATGGAAGGAGAAAGATGGTGGAATGAGATTTAGAAAAAACTTTTTAACAAAAAATAAAACACAAAGAAGTCAAAAACAAATCAGTTTCTGAAGTCGGTGACTTTTGTTTGTGATTTCATTTTTTTGCCACCGACTTCAGAAACTGTAGGTATTATTTTTGACTTTTTTGTGTCTTTTTTTGAAGTCGGTTTTATTTTAAAAAGTTTTTATTTTTACTTTTTAGTGGTTCACATTGTTCATGGGTCATAATGTGGACAATGTAAGTAGTTTTTTTTGAGTTTTGTTGATTTTTCAAAAACCGCTTGTCCGATTTCGAAAAAAAATTATGGGACCATTTGGAAAGCCAACCTTTCCAAAAAAAAACAGAATTTTTCAAATCGGTTTGCAAGTGACGGAGTTATGCCCGAACAAACATTTAAAAAAAAAATCCGAATTGAGAACCTCCTTCTTTTTTTAGAAGTCGGTTAAAAAATCTCTACGGCATTAAATCCGCCTCTGCACTTGAAGTGAATCATCATCATCATCTGCCTACCCTTATCCCATTCTATCTGGGGTCGGCGCAACACGTTTTCCATTTCCATTCTTCCCTGTCAGACGTCACGGTGGCATTTACTCCTTTCTCACTCATATCATTTCTTACACAATCCATCCATCTTTTCTTTGGCCTTCCTCTCCCTCTCCATCCAAGTTAATAAATAAGTAAAAAACTTACCCCATGGTTTAAAAGTAAAATAAAGACCAAACTATGACCTATCTGGAAAAACCTAATTCTGTTTACAACGTTTTTTATTCACAAATTGATCAGCTACATAAATAACTTAATAATGATTTTTTGCTTTTTTTAACTGGTGGGTACCTAGTGCGCGTCTTCTAAAGTCGGGTTTTAAGAAGCAACTAAGATGACTTTCAGCTGCATCTTGATTGACTAGCTAGACATTGCATAAAACGAACAATTAAACTATAATTGAAACAAGTTTTCAATTAACCTTTTAAATCCTACTAATATTAAAAACGCGAAAGTTTGTGGGGATGTTTGTTACTCCTTCAAGCAAAAAGTTCTGAACGAATTTGGATGAAATTTAGCACATTATATGGTTTATAACTTGGATTAACACGTAGGATACAATTTATCCACGTAGGTAGTATGATCCCGTGGGATTGTGGTGACTAGCGACATCTAGCGCAACACCTGCGAACTATAGCGACAGAAATTCCTACATCGCGCAACTTTGTCCGCGACATAAGCCTTTATAGGAGTTCCCGACTTACATAAATGTTGGGCAGTTAGCCCACCAGACACAGCACCCGTCTGGTCGGAGGAACCTCCCTTTTCTATGAGGAAGGAGCTTTATACCCTGTTCCCCATACCCCCCAAACTGGTGACCCCGACGTGATACCCCCCAGCGAAGCCTCGGGCATAAAGCTAGTAAATACAACCTATGCAATTGTTACTGTCATTTTTAGACTTTTTGACAGTCATTAAAGGTAGTCAGCGGCACGAAAATCTGACAACCGGCCTTACAAAGGTCTTACCAGTAATACCTGGGTTGTGGAGGTCAGATAGGCAGTCACTGCATAGAAAATTCTGGTATTCAGCTGCATCCTGATAGACTGGAAGCCGACCGCAACATAGTTGGGAAAAGACTTACCAGATGACACATGGTAAGACTTGTTCAGACTGACCATGATCCTTGCCGAGATGGCGCAGTGGCTGAGCGATTGACTGCTGCGATACGGGTTCGATCCCCGCACGGAACAAGTATTTGTATGCTATACAGATAGTTGTTTCGGGTCTGGGTTTTTGTGTGTGAGTTTAAATGTTCTTAAACGCACAGGATACATGAGAAATTCCTAGTGTGGGGAACGATTTTGACGTGACAACATCTAATAAATCAATGAACGCTGGCTGCATGCACGAAAAAGGATGACTCATTGTCCCGTTACGCTCATTGTACGCTTGCGCCGCAATGTTTTGTTATGACGTTGTCACGTTAAACAAGCAAAAATGTACCGTAAGTCTGTCGACTTAAGGTACTTTTTGGGTTGTGGTCTGTGGCGTATGTGGCGGTCAAAAGGTTAAACTATATCGTCCGTAAACCGACTTTACAGACAACCACTTTTTTTGCTTCTTTTTTGTACTTATACCGTCAGATGCATCAGATTCATTTGTTCAGTATAATACACGCGTTTATGACAGCATGACTATAATTAGCAATAATAAATAAATTACAGTATGAAACAACAACAACGGGTTAAACTTTGTACCTAAGTCTGACGTATGTACCACAGATTATCATTATAATGATAATCTGTGGTACATACGTCATAATATATAAGTGACTGGGTTATCCCAGCAGTCACTTAATAATTTTAAACTGTTCAGGTGTAGATTCCTTACTATGACTCTACCGAGCCAGTATAGCATGCTGCCAGTCCTGCCACCGTGGTCGACGGGGTTAGGCGTTTGCCTTGTGACCCGGTGGTCGTGGATCGATTCCCACAGGAAGCACACTTTGTAAGTTGTTTCCAGTTTGGCCAGGACACTGCAGGTTTGAATCACCTGATTGTCTGTTAAAAAGATAATTCCGTGCTTCGGAAGGCACGTTTAAGCCGGTGAAAATATTTTTTTGGTGGGTGAAAAATCATCGAATAAACCCCCCCCCCCCCCCCCGCTCTTAGGCAGAGCGAAGGGGAGTGTCAGACTTCTACTGACTAAAAACCAAACCCATGTTCCTTCTTCGCCCTTGTGTCGGAGCCGCGTTATCCTTTCGATAATCCACAGCCCCGAAGGGCGTCGGCCCTTGCGGGTCCCTTCCATATTGCTGACATCCCTTTGAGGCGCGCGTGGAACACGAACGCGCCGTCGACACGGTCTGCTGCCGTCATGACGACGGCCGGACGGCGAGCTAGCCCGTTACTCACCGTCCACAGGCCCGCGTCTACGGTGGCTGGAAGCCATCACGTGGCCCCCGATGCCCGGAAAGTCTCCCGCGGCGGCTGGGACGAGACGTTCTCTCCCTCTCACGTTCCAGCACCTCCTTCGCTAGCTTCACTGCTTCGCAGAAGGAGGCGATGTCAGAGACCCTTGAGGCGGTTTATAAAGTCTGACACTAGGGTGTGTGGGGTCGTTAGACCTTACTGCCCACACGATAAGAAGTGCCTGACCTGATGTCAGAGGTTCTAAGTCACCCATGGGCCTCTGAATTGACCTCACATGTCGTCGAAAAATATGGCATGCTGGTTTCCTCACGATGTTTTTCCCTCACCGGAGCAAATGATAAAAACTATCAATACACACATGAATAGATCTGAGAAATCGTGTCTTGGGTTTAAACTTTCGACATTCGAGGGTCATTATATCCGTATTCTAACAAGAATGGACAATGCTCTTTTATTACAATCGACTTGAAACCCTGAACCCTTTATTAACCCGTATTACCCAAGATAAGCAGTGGTGGCCCAGTGGTGGCGGCCCCGACTTACGAACAGTTGGTCGTGGGTTCTACTTTGTGTAATTTCATCACCACTGCTCTCAAAACGGTGAAGGAAAACATCGTGAGGAAACCGGCATATTTTCGAACCAAAAATTCGAAGATATGCGACATCTACCAATCCGCACTGGGCCCAACCCTCTCCTAGAGAGGAGGCCTGAGTCCCTGCAGTGGGAACAATTATAGGCTGATGATGATGATGATTACCCAAGATAGGCAGTCGCTCCATGTAAACTTCTGGTATTCAGCTGCATCCGGTTAGACTGGAAGCTAACCAGTTGGGAAAAGCCTTGGCAGGTGATCACCAGTGTTTTAGATAAAACAATTAAAAGGACCCTACTTTAAGGGGCTTAAACATAACTGGATAAATGTGGGTGTGGGTACAACTCTGCCTTACCCTTTGGGAATTACAGGCGTGATGTCAAATAATTAAAAGAACCGTTTTCAGACGCGAAAGACTTCAAAAACAAGCGTAAAAAAACTTACAAGAAACCGACGTTTTTGCAACGTAGTTTACAAACATAAGATAAATATTGCAATGTATGACTAGATAACTCAAGGTCGACAAAGTAACTTCTATACTTAGTTGAAACTTTACAAAAAGGAAAAAACTAACTTTACAAAAAGGAAAAAACTTTTTTCCGTAGACGATATACCTACCTAAATTATATTAAACTAGCTTTTGCCAGCGGCTTCGCCCGCGTGAAAATGACGATTTTCCATACAAACTTTCATCCCCTATTTAACTCCCTTAGGGGTTGAATTTCGAAAAATCCTTCCTTCTTCCTTGTCTACATTATAAAGGGAACCTCTGTGCAAAATTTCAGCTTTCTAGGTCCAAGGGTTTGGGCTGGGCGTTGATGAGTCAGTCAGTCAGTCAGTCAGTCAGGACTTCTCTCTTTATATAAATAGATAAGTTGTAAGTCCTTATTTGTAACTGTTTACTGTTTCTATCAATAAAAATAAAATTAATATAGGTAAATAATAAGTATTAGTAATACGAGTACCTCCATAAGTAGTTTTTTTTTTTTTCAAATTCAAAAATCTTTATTTGTGACAATTTTAGTGATGAATTTAAATTAATGTTGATTGATGGATGGAGAGGCAAAGGAAGACCAAAGAAAAGATGGATGTATTGTGTGAGGAATGATATGAAAGGGAAAAGAAAGGAGTAAATATCACCGTGACGTCTAACAGGGAAGAATGGGAAAAGAAAGAAAACGTGTTGCGCCGACCACAAATAGAATTGGGATAAGGGCAGGAAAATTATGATGAATAATAATGTAAGTACTTAAAAGTATCTAATAAATAAAGAGAGAAGTCCTGACTGACTGACTGACTCATCAACGCCCAGCCCAAACCCTTGGACCTAGAAAGCTGAAATTTTGCACGTATGTTCCCTTTATAATATAGGTAGACAAGGAATGAGGAAGGATTTTTCGAAATTCAACCCCTAAGGGAGTTAGATAGGACGCCCGTCGGGGCTGCGGATATCGAAAAGTTACCGCGGCTCCGACACAAGGGCGAGGAAGAGGGAACATGGGTTGGTTTTTAGTCAGTAGAAGTCTGACACTCCCCTTCGCTCTGCCCAAGAGCGGGGGGGGTTATTCGATGATTTTCCACCCACCAAAAAAAAAAAAAAAAAAAAAGGGAGTTAGATAGGGGATGAAAGTTTGTATGGAAAATCGTCATTTTCACGCGGGCGAAGCCGCTGGCAAAAGCTAGTTAGTAATACGTAAGTAAGTAGATATTTATTTACATAAGAGAACCGAATATTATTGAATTTTGGCACCAATTTGCATTGAATATAGGTACCTACTAGAATTTACTGATTATAATTATAAAAGTCACTAGTGTCATACTGTTTTATGTTTGGCATTAGTTAAGTTTCGATATTTAAATACAATAGTTAAGGATGTTATTGAAATTCTAAATAAATAGGTCATTGGAGAATTTATGATCAATGTCAAACCCTATTTAAATTAAATGGATGGAATGAAATTAGATGGACAGAGAGGAAGAACAAATGAAATCAAAAGTCATTTATTCAAAAAGCTGATAATCAGCTCATTTCAAACGTCAAAATTTATTTACAAGAGACAGTCCCCCAAAACGCCCACCCTTCTACACTTCCTAGTGTTTTAGCTGGAAAGAAGAAGTGGCGGAACAAACTCCCCAGCATACGTAAACATACAGAAAAAATAGTCAAACAAAACTTCAAAAAACTAGTATTCAAAAAAATGTGAAAAAGTTGTAACTTTGACCTATACCTAATATCTTCGTAACTGGTTGTCCGGTATTGTCCAGAACAAGGTTGTTTTATTTGCCAAAATAAACACATTAATTTGTTCTTAAATATTGACTGTTTCTCTAACCTGATTACAAAGCAAGCGTCTAATTTTTTTTTTTTTTTTAAAACGTTGCCCCACATTAGGAATTTCTCCTGTATCGTGGGTGCGTTTACAAACATTGAAACTCACATACACAAACACGCCCAGACCCGAAACAACTATCTGTAGGCCATACAAATACTTGTTCCGTGCGGGGATCGAACCCGCGACACGTAGCGCAGCAGTATGGCAGCAGTCCAATCGCTTAGCCACTGCGCCAACCGTGTCGTCAACCTTTACTTAGGCCCAGATTCAGAGACCACACTTTGACTTTACTACACATTTCTTTTGTAGGAAATTAGTTTAACACGAAGGACTACATTATTTGTAAAGTTTACTTTGAGGCCAAAGTCATGATTATCGACTACTTCGCCTTTACTAAGTAAAGAACAGCTTGAAGTAGATCTTTCCATCAAAGTAAAGTCAAAGTGTGGTCTCTGAATCTGGGCCTTAGTCAACCTTTACTTTTTTTTATTAGCGAACCTTTACTTTAAACAACTCTTTATCATACTTACCAATTATTTTAAGATTACCTAAATTATTGCGTGGTCTATTAAAGCCTATCCCTCTCTTGGAGAGGAGGCCTGAGTCCCTGCAGTGGGAACATTATGGGCTGATGATGATGGTTAGGTACATTATTTACATTTTATAAGGCCTATTAGTTTTGCACTCGCCCATGTATGATATTTCTATTAAAGTATATGAGACGTAGATAATTTAGTTATTTACACACTGAAGTAGTTTCCTTGGTAAACATATTTAATTTTTATAGTGTGTAGGTAATTGTTTGCAAATTGGAAGGAGAAAACCGCACAGAGGGAAGTCTGGAAGGCTATAGCCGCTATAGTGTAGGCTTTTGCCAAGCAGTAGGACACAATAGGCTACGGAAAAAAATTTTTGTTTGTTTTCCCGACTAATTAAAATGAAAAAATAATTGGTACTCACATTTTTAATCACGACTTCAAAATAAAATTCGTCCTGAACACAACACGATGTCTTCCGATCCTGCTCGTAAATGCGACTAACGCTAGAACTGTCTGGTCGCTGTGCTAACCATTCGCAAGGGTACTGCGATTGCGACGGAACGAAACGCGAATGTCGCAATGGGTCGCGTCGAGAAGGCTTAGTACACTCTGTACTAAAGAATGAAGTGATTGCTGTGTGGGTAGGTGAATTGTTTTGAGCAAGGTCAAGAGATGGCCTATCTATCTTCTAAATAAATAAAAAATCATTACCCTTCCTTTTGGCTTCGCCGCAGTCGGGTAAAAAGAATAGTTCTGACTGACAGACAGTGACATCGACTCATCAACGCCCAGTCCACAACCTTGGACATAGAAAACTGTTTTGCACAGAGGTTCCCTTTAAAACGTAGACAAGGAATAACGAGTTTTTCGAAATTCAACTCATCATCATCATCATCATCTGCCTACCCTTATCCCATTCTATTTGGGGTTTTCTTTTTCCATTCTTTCCTGGACGTCACAGTGGTATATAAATTCAACCCATAAGGGAATTAAGGGAGGTTGTACGAGAATAATTTACCTAGGGCAAAATCTGCAGTTTGTTAAAAACAACTTTGAGAGAGAGGCTAATAGAAGAATCAACAATCAAAAACAGCTTTTGGGAAGCTTCGTCGGGTCTTCTCGCCACGCATTCCACAGAGCCTAAAGACTAAGGTCTTCAACCAGTGCGTCCTGCCTGTTATGACATACGGGGCTGAAACGTGGACACTAACGATACGGTTGGTCCATGAAAAGTCGCTCAGCGAGCTATGAAGCGAGCTATGCTAGGGGTCTCTCTCAGGGATCGCATCCGAAATGAGGTGATCCGACAGAGGACCAGAGTTGTCGACATAGCTCACAGAATAAGTAAGCTAAAGTGACAGTGGGCCGGCCATATTAGTCGCAGAACCGATGACCGTCGGAGTAGACGTGTTCTTGAGTGGAGACCGCGAATCGGCAAGCGTAAGGTGGGACGCCCGCAGGCTCGGTGGAGCGATGATCTTCGCAGAGTGGCTGGTAACAACTGGATGAGTGTTGCCGAAAATCGAGTTGAGTGGCGTAAGATTAAAGAGGCCTATATCAAGCAGTGGATTGCAATAGGCTGATGATGATGATGATGATGATAAAAAATGAAAAAAAATATTTTCTTCTAGATCTGCCAAACCTTTTCGCAATAATGTTGGAGTTTGGAGTCGTCTTCGAGTCTAACCGGATGCATCTGAATACCAGTTTTTTACATGAAGCGACTGCTTACCAGACCTCCACAACCTAAAACTGGGTAATACCGCTTGGTTATACTGGTTGTCAGAGTTTCAGAACACTGAACGACTGTCAAAGATCTACAAAATTGAAAATAATGATAGCCGGGACCACGGCTCAACGTACTTTCCAAGTTTTAAGCAATGTGTTGAGCCTTATTAATCTCTCTCTTTTAGTTAGCCTGACTCAGGTTGGCTGAAGCAAGGAACATCTCTTCACCTGTGTGTTGCTCTACAAACGACAGGACACTTAATATCACTAAATATTATGAAACAGTCCTCCGCCGCGTCTGTCTGTCTGTCTGTTCGCGACTCAAAAACTACTGCACGGATTTCCATGCTGTTTTCACCAATGGATAGCACTCAATCCTTGAAAACACCATGAAAATCAGAAAAAAAAATGCGTTTAATAGGTATAACATGCTTGTATACTTTTAGGTATAATTATTTTCGAAATTCAACCCCTAAGAGAGTTAAATAGGGGATGGAAGTTTGTTGGGATATTCTTCGACATCCGCAGGCAAAAGCTAGTCGTATAATAATATATACACGTGAGAAGAGAGATAGTCATGATAAGTGTGTTGTCTACACACCTATTAGTTTGTTCGACTGTACAAGTTTAGGTATTTGCGATGTAATACGAGGAATACCACGAACAAAAAAAACTACACAAAAACAATGCTATTCACTTCCCGGCTTATATTTTAAACAAATTAAAATGATTACAATAGATTTAATTTATTTTCAGGTTAGAAAGACCCATTGACCTTAACCTAAATTTACATACAGCCAGTCGGTAAATAGAACCTTTTTTTGGAGGTTTTGAACCCATCAAATGACTCCTCCCGTTTTGGGCAGCTTAATCTTAAGATCGGCCCAAACAGTTATTATTTAGCGCATTTAACCACAAGCGCCTTGATTTAATTTAATAATTTCGAATTTGACGACCTGATGAAGATTGCGGGGATCCGCTGGATGCGAGACGCACGGGACGGTCAATGTGGTAACACTTGGAGGACGCCTATGTCCAGCAGTGGACGTCTTTTGGCTGAAGTGATGGCGATGATGATGAACGTGTCCTGCCGGTTTGCAAAGGCAGTAGCCTGCTCTTTCGGGGAGTACCTAGAAAGGGTGTAAAAGTCCCCGTATTAAAGCTGAAAGGCATTTTGTTCTCCCCGTTAATGCCATACCTAGGAACCCCCTATAGTTACGGAGATATTGCGGGTCAAAGTTCAAAACTGTTTACAGTTGCTTTTTTAATAGGTACCTACTAGTTTTTCAGTTTATAACTTTACTTATACACTAGCACAGTGTTTTAAGAGTGCTTCATTGAGTTTTACCGAAAAACGCGACTTTTCACCCCAAAAAAAAAGTTGTTTCTCAGCAATATTTTTTTTGCGTAGGGGTACTTCTTAGTTTGACGTAGGTACAATATGCTTGGTTGACGGCTTCGAGATTCGTTTACACCCCCTTCTTTTCATTATTGTTTGGGCAGTAAGGTCTAAAAACCCCACACACCCTAGTGTCAGAGTTTCTAAACTGCCTCTAGGGCCTCTGACACCCGTCGGGGCTGCGGGTTGTTCGAAAGAGATACCGCGGCCTCGGCACAAGGGCGAAGAAGGAACATGGGTGGTTTTTAGTCAGTAGAAGTCTGACACTTCCTCCCGCTTCCCAGAGCGGGAGGGGTTATTTGATGACATCCCACCCCCGCAAAAAAAAAGACCTCTGACATGGTTTGACGACCGCCATTTGGCTGCCGGGACCACCGGCTTATACGTGCCTTCCGAAGCAAGGAATCATCTTTTTATCAGACAATCAGGTGATATGATATGCTTCCCGTGGGATTCGAACCCACGACCACCGGGTCACTAGGCAAATGCCTAAACCACTGGACCACGGAGGCAGTTTTACAGATGTTATTGTTTTATGTTCGTGGAGGTATTTTCCATATAGTCATTACGTCACTATGAGGTCAAGGTGACGAACTTCGTCTTATTTATTGCTTGTACGACCCGATGAGCTTTTTTTTGCTCGAGTTCATAACATAACATAACATCACTCGTCTGTAATCCCCAAAGGGTTAGGCAGAGGTGTACCTAAATAATAATAATAATATTCCACAACTATCACACAACGCCATCTAGTCCCAAGCTAAGCAGAGCTTGTGTTATGGGAACTAGACAACTGATAAACATACTTATATATTTCTAAATGGTACATACATATTATAGATAAATTACACCCAGACACAGAACAAATGATCGTGCTCATCACACAAACATTTGTCCTGGGTGGGAATCGAACCCACGACCTCCGGCATAGCAGTTAGGGTCACTAACCACTAGACCAACAGGCCAGTCAACAAAGTCAGTCAGTCAGTAAATAGTAGGTACACCTACATTTCGCCAGTTACCTATGTTTAAGTCCCATGTAATAGGGGGCGGGCCTATTGCCATCGACTTATCTATCTATCTTATATAAATAAAAAGAGAAGTCCTGACTGACTCATCAACGCCTAGCCCAAACCCTTAGACCTAGAAAGCTGAAATTTTGCACAGAGGTTCCCTTTATAATGTTGACAAGGAATAAGGAAGGATTTTTCGAAATTCAACCCCTAAGGGAGTCAAATAGGGGATGAAAGTTTGTATGGAAAATCCTCATTTTCACGCGGGCGAAGCCGCTGGCATAAGCTAGTATATAAATAAAGAGAGAAGTCCTGACTGACTGACTGACTCATCAACGCCAAGCCCAAACCCTTGGACCTAAAAAGCTGAAATTTTGCACAGAGGTTCCCTTTATAATGTTGACAAGGAAAAAGGAAGGATTTTTCGAAATTCAACCCCTAAGGGAGCTAAATAGGGGATGAAAGGTTGTATGGAAAATCGTCATTTTCACGCGGGCGAAGCCGCTGGCAAAAGCTAGTTCTTTTATAATAACAGTCACAAGGGCGATCTTCAAGGTTAAGCAGTACTTGCCAAGGTTGCTCAATGGATGGGTGACCGAAATTACTTAGGTAGGTACCGAGTTTCCTTCGTACCTCGGAAAGCCATTGGTCCCTGCTGTCATGACGTGTAGATCGTTGACAGTCGTACCGAGTAATCAGAAGCTGAAAGTCAGGGCTTAACAAGTCAAGGGGTATCTTAATACCCCTTGACGATTATCGATAGGTTAACGCCTGGTTATTTTGCTCCATGGTTAACGCAGTTTCGACACAAGGGCGAAGAAGGAACATGGGTTTGGTTTTTAGTCAGTAGAAGTCTGACACTCTCCTTCGCTCTGCCCAAGAGCGGGGGGGGGGGGGGTTACCTATTCGATGATTTTCCACTTAACAAAAAAAAAAATGGGTATCGTATTACCCAGTGTTAACTGTGTTGTGGAGGTCAGACATAGTCTCTTCGCGTGGTTTACCATTGAAGAGGCCTTTAACCCTGCTTTAGGCTGATAATGATGTTCGACGCAGAAAGCCTATAAGGCGAAAGATAACGCGAAATTCTCACTAGGAGCTCCCTTAGATATATCTAAGTACCTACCTATTAGGGGATGCTTATCACAAAAAAAAAACAACAGATTTACTAGTCACAATCATGTAATATATTAGGGTATAGTAGGTACTTTCTAATGCGTGAAGAAACCTTTAACAAACGCCGAAAATCACTTGTTCTACCATCGTTAGGGTCATTTTTAGGGTTCCGTAGCCGAATGGCAAAAAAGGAACCCTCATAGATTCGTCATGTTGTCGGTCTGTCCGTCCGGAATTCCGGATGTCACCGCCACATTATTTTATGTTTGTGTTTGAATAATGTTCTTTCTGTTGTGTTAGTGTGACAATAGTGTGACTTGTATTTTGACCACTTAAAACTGTGACGTTATAGTATGACGTGTGTGGATCCATTAAACGCTAACTTGGCCTGTTGATTTTGTTCATTCATCATCATCATCATTTTAGCCGAAAGACGTCCACTGCTGGACATAGGCCTCCCCAATGACGCCACATTGACCGGTCCTGTGTCTCTCGCATCCAGCGGGTCCCCGCGGTCCACCTAGTGGGAGGCCGCACATGGCAACGTCTTACGGTTGTGTGCGATATTTTTCATTGTTGTCAAATTAAATGTAAATTTCAAGTTTAAGCCGCCTTTACCTAGGTTGAACAGTGGATTGGTGACCGCCCATTACATGCCGTTGGTCTTGCGACTTCAGAAGCTGATTTTTCTTCTGAAGTTTATTTTTCACTTTTTGGTGATTTTGTCAGCTCTATGAGTACGGCAGTTAGGTAGTACTAGAAAACTGTAATTTGGCATGAATAAGTATAAAGATGAGTTACACCGACAAAGTGGTAAAATAAAATTTCGAAAATATTTTTTATTGTTAAAATATACCCGTTAAGTACTTACCGTGTTCCTAATAATGTTAGTGATCATATCAATTATCTAATATCATTTTAAAATCTTATATATAACTTGACGAAAATGTTACCAATTTCAAAAGTAATTTTGGTCTTGGAAATTAAAGAAGAAAAAAATCTTTGAATAGGTATTAATTTCGTAAGCCAACAATGAACACGGAAACATAAATCTTTTACGTCACTGAATTATTTCCCTCGTTTTTTGCCTCGTTGATGGTCTAGTGGTCGCAAGCGCGACTGCTGTGCATGGGGTCCTGGGTTCGATTCCCGGGTCGGACAAAAAATGCTATGGGTTTTTCATTAGAAATTTCCCAGTAGTAGCCCGGAGTTTGGAAGTTGGCGGTATAATACCCCCGTGCCTCAGAAAGCACGTGTCGCCGTTGGTCCTGCGCCTGATCTCTCCCCGGTCGTGTCGGATTGCCGTCCCTGAGGACTATGAGAGAAAAGAGAACAGAGAGTGCACCTGTGCCTGCGCACACACTTGTGCACTATAATATCTCCCGCGCAGAATCTCCGCTGGGATTGGCCGCCGTGGCCGAAAAACGGTCAGGAGGACTATTACATCTCAACTATCGAGCTGATTTATCACCGTGAGAGCCTATAAGTAATGTAGAATAAATCAGTGATAAAACTCTGGCCTATTTGGGGTTTTGTAAATGATTACAACACCATTAAAGTACCTACTAATTATAGAGAGCCTTTTAGCACGCTCCAAAACGTTCTCAGGACTTTTATAGTTCTAATTTTTGTTACTTGGGTCCTCATGGAATTTCTCTTGTATCGTGAGTGCGTTCTCAGACATTTAATTAAACTCACATACCCAGACCCGGAACAACTATCTGTAGGCCATACAAATATTTGTTCCGTGCGGGGATCGCACCCGCGGCACGTAGCGCAGCAGTTAACTGCTTGAGCCATTACGCCAACCGTGTCGTCAAATAATTGAAAGTTACGTAAATTATTGGTTATTTGGTGACCTTTCTTTGTTATTTGTCATAGTAAATACGCAACAATAGGTACCGTCGATTTCCCTAACTTCACCTAGTCGCCTAATCTTCGCCTGAATTTATAAAATTCTCAATATCACCGAAATCTTGAAGTAAGTTACAAAATAAACACCCACATTCAAATTTCTATTTAGTCATGGCAATATTTTGCTGATGGCAACCCAGCTAATGCGTTTAGTTTGGCGGTCATTACATCAGAAAGTGTCAGTGGTGTGAGGTGTTTGTTTTTTTTTTTTTTTTGCCAAACTTCGCCTACTCGATAGTAATTTAGAAAATTGATCTTTAAGCACTTATAAAAAGATTCTGTTTCGTTTCTACTACATCGCTCTATAGCCAAAAAAAAATATTAGCCATAGACGTCTTAAAAAAAGCGAGGAAACATAGGTAGGCGAAGTTAGGCCAACGGCCCGATCTTCGCCTACTGGCTTTGGCAAGGTATTTTTATCTCTAAATCGATGATTTTAAGAGTTACTTTAGCTTGTGATTATTAAGAAACCTTAATTATTCCATAAAATGTTAATAATTTGCCTGCAGTGGTAATATTTAAAAAAGTACGTTAAAAAAAGTGTCAAAACCCAGGCGAAGTTAGGGAAATCGACGGTACGCAGCATGAACTAACATTAGGTACTTCTTACGAAACAAATAAAACAATCGTGTTTGACTCCTAGCGTGCATATTTATAAATATGCACGTAGTATTTTAAATGCTACATGGTAAGTACACACGGCTACACATCAAGCTATACAAAACCAGTATAATCTGATCGTTCATTGTGCGAAAAGATCTAGTAAAGTGAGGCCAAGATTAACTGGTTTTGTATAGCTTGATGTGTAGCCGTGTGTACATAAGAGTCCAAAATGATTACCAATCACTAACATAATTATAAATGAAAGTCCTCCGACGCGTCTGTCTGTCTGTGCGCGATAAGCTCAAAAACTACTGCACCTATATTCATGCAGTTTTCACCAATGGATAGACTGGATCATATAGACGCCATTTTAGGATGGTTGACCGCCCATTACATACAGAGTTTCCTCCGTGCCTCAGAAAGCACGTTAAGCTGTTGGTCCCGGCTGCCATATAAATTTCTTTGTCAGTCGTTACAGATAGTCAGTGACCTGTAAGTCTGACAACCAGTCTTACTAAAGGGTATCGTATTACCTAGTACTAAATGGGTTGTGGAGGTCAGATAGGCAGTCGCTCCATGTAAAATATTGGTATTCAGCTGCATCTGGTTAGAAGGAAGCCGACCCCAATATAGTTGGGAAAAGGCTAAGCAGATGATTGTAAATTGTCAACTTGGCTAAGCCTACTGGTCATACACGCACGTCGCCGCGTCGGTTACGAGTTAAGTACAGTCAGCATCAGAAGTAGCTGAACATTTCGGAATTTTAATTCTTTTATGTACAGGACTCTAGCTATTATTTTTAATGTTTTAGCAGATTATTCGTTAAAATCGTCCTTATACTCCAATAACATTTAGTAACGAGTAATATCTAACAAGTTTTTATTAAAAAAAACAGCATCGAAACTTTGAGTAATGTTAATATACTTTTGATGCTGACTGTACTACACACCTGTCTTTTCTGAATAAGCTTACCAATAAAGTCAGTGTATGTCTTTCTAGGGAGTCCGCTCCTGTTGTTTTTTTTTCCACGAATCAAGGAAGCCATAGGCCACCTATTAAGACGATGACAATAGCTATTGACTTCTGATGTTTCAGTATTTTTGGACACGCCCACAATTTTTCCGATACCCTAGCGCCATACTACCAAGTAAGAAACAAATAGTCCAGGATCCGCGGTCCATTTTTGCACTTGATAACTATCAAGCTAATTTTGATGAGACGGCGAGACGCCCAACAATTTCCTGCACGAAACTCTCGAATTCTCGATTGTGGTAAGTAATAGCTAGGGGTAGCAGGGATAAAATATGTTGGTTTGATGATTCTCAAAAGTGTTAAGTACAAACACTTTTGAGAATCATCAGCTGGGTTTTTTTTGTTAAATCTGATGATAATTATCTAAATTATTTGAAAAAAATATTTGTCCTACAAAATGTATGGTTTGATCAAAGAGTCCCCTTCCTTCCTTCCAATATGTATCGATAACGACGTCATTAAAAATGATTACTTACTAACTGGGTTTTGGGGATTGGATATTTTCTATTAAACCCACTCTTTACAAGTTGCCTACAAGATTCTAAAAATTATATTAAGTGTTTGGCACTTACTCCACGCACCATCAATACTCCTGTACATCATAAACAACAGGCTAATACACTTTCTGGAGCCACAAATTCCAGAAGAGCAAGCAGGTTTTGTTAAAGGCAAAGACACGCGGGAACAAATCCTGAACGTTCGCCAAATTATAGAGAAAAGTCGGGAATTTAACAGCCCTGTATTGATATGTTTCATAGATTATACCAAAGCATTTGATTGCGTGGAGTGGGGCAAGCTGTGAGGGGTTCTTAAAGACATGGGAACGCCTCAACATCTTATTGACATAGTCCGATGCCTCTACCTACACATCAAAAACCGCTCTTTCGTCAAAATAGACACCGACTGTTCAAATGCGTTAGGCAGGGATGCATCCTCTCACCTCTGCTCTTCAATATGTACGAAGAGTAATATCATTCAAGACTCTTTAGGGCTGGGACAAGGGGTTTACTGTTGGTGGAAAGTGGATTTCCAATCTGAGGTACACTGATGACACCGTTCTCCTTGCTACAACATTTGGCAACATGAAAGAGATACGGCACAGATTGGAAGTGGAAAGTGGCAAAGTAGGGTTTGCAATAAATAGGCAGAAAACCAAGCTTATGGTGGTAGATCGTGCGGGAAACCTATCGGGCGCCTATAACATCTAAGGCATCTATACTGTGGACAGCTTCGATTAACTGGGCTCCAATATAAGTAATGGAGGTAGCTGCGTCACAGAAATAAAACGGCGGATAGCCATGGCTAAAGATGCTATATTACGCCCCCGGAACATCTGGGAAAAACGTGGTATAAGTTTTAAAACGAAGGCCCGTTTGGTCAGAGCACTAGTTTTCCTGATTTTCCTCCATAGAGTTAATAATAATAATATTTATTTATTTTCAGGCTACTTTGGCCCATAGATAAATACCTTACAGACTAACATACATACGATATAATTGACAGCTTGTGTTAGTAAACAAAACCTTAAAACTATATTAGTATCACTACAGTTGCACTACGTCACTGTGCGATCATGTGGCACTTGCCCGCGGAAGCGTCGAAACACCACCCCCTGCGGCCAAAAGTCCTCTTCCAAGACGAGGTGCAGGTAGCATGTCGGTACTCGCACCACAAACGCCTTAAAGTTGACGTTGCGGCGCGACTCGAGCAGCTGCACTCTCGCCACGTACTTGATCTTCTGGCGCACGTACTCCACGATGTCCTCCGTCGTAGTGGTGTAATGTAGACGGGAGAGGTACAAAGGAGTGTTCGGCTTTGCGGCACGAATATGCACATTGGGCTCCGATGGAGCCGTGCCGCAGCGGTTCTTGATGGTTCGCTGACGGCGCTTCCTCCTCAACACCGTCACGAAACCATCATCAGCCTGGATCGGTTCCTTTTCAGGCACAGGCTTCTCGGAAGGAGCATTTTTCCCCACAAGTTAAGACATGGACAATCCAAACAAGAGTAAGACAGAGGATAGACGCATTCGAAATGTGGTGCTTTAGGCGGATTCTCCGAATTCCATGGACGGCCAAACGCACAAATGTGTCTATCCTTTACCAACTCGATATCAAGACTCGATTGTCAACAGTTTGCCTACAGCGTATTTTGTCTTATTTCGGCCACATAATGCAAAGAGGAGATAGCAGCCTTGAAAAGCTGGTCATTGTTGGCAATACCGAAGGCAAGCGACCGCGAGGCCGGTCGCCATTTTACAAATTTGGAAGTGTCTGTCTTCCAAACGATTGGCTCTGAGAAAAAATTGTTTGTGGAACCTCAATGTCATTTTTAAAGACCTGTCTAATGTCTATAGACACCCCACACGTAGGTATAGGTTTGATGAAAAATAAAATATAGTTTCAGTTCCATGTATGGGGCGACCCCCTAAATCCTTTTTTTATTTTTGTATAAAAATCGTAAAGCGGTTCACAGAATACTTGTAGAGTTTCAACTGTGTAGTCTCAATAGTTTCCGAATGAAGTGGCTGTGACATACGGGTGGACAGACGGACAAACAGACATGACGAATATATAAGGGTTCCGTTTTTTGCCATTCGGCTACGGACCCCTAAAAAACAGCTGGTTTGTAGTAATTTTTGATGAGCTCGTTATCAATACATGTTGGATTTAGATAATGATCATCAGATAAAAATAAAATAGTTAGTAATAGATTTTTGAAAATCATCAAATAAATAATTATAATAATATATAATCAATATATATTTTATCCCTGCTGCCCCTATTACCTACCACAATCGAGAGTTTTCGTATAGGGTAATGTTGGCTCACGGAAAATTAGCTTGATAGTAATCAAGTGAAAAAATGTACCGTGGATCCTGGACTAACATTGTGACGCGGTCAATAATAATTTATAGATGAACGGATAGCTGTCAGTGGGGCGCAAAGTGACATACGTCCGTCTAGCACCGCGCCTAAGCGCTCACTGTCGGATTGCTTAGGTAAGAAAGAGAGCGCGATGA
Source organism: Diarsia mendica (assembly GCA_949316265.1). NCBI lineage: Eukaryota > Metazoa > Arthropoda > Insecta > Lepidoptera > Noctuidae > Diarsia > Diarsia mendica. The sequence goes on from OX438916.1 coordinate 12,171,167, forward strand.
CGCAACGCTCGAACTTCTTACAAACCATATAATGATTAATTATAAAATAATAATTTATTAAATAATCAAAAATTAAAAACAACCAAATTTTGTATTTAAATATGATACGTTATTGTTATAAATTTTACCAACGTACGTTCATCAGTAATACAGATATTTTTGTTGGAAGATCATTTTAAGAGGTTAGTTTACCATTTTTTTGTATCGAGAAAACTTTTCAAAAACGTGTTTTGAAAACAACGAAATTATCAGAAATATGTTCAAGATTAACATATATTTTTTCCGCCGTGTCAAACTGTATAGATTTGGCTAAAAAAATGTTCAATACAAGCCTATTTGGCTCTTGTCAGCGCCTTAACGTGGTTTTTAAAGGTTAATAAAAATCACCATTAAAATAAAACCACTGTAAACTCCGTTTCATTGTTTAATTGCATTCGACTATACCTTATACATAATGTACAATAAGCTATATAATAAAAACGACAATAATGTTGAGATCTAAGCCATATTTTAGTACTCATCTACCCTATTGCTGAACTCAGCCGACAGCATTGATCGGTTTCGTCGGCTTTAACAAGTTGGTCGGCTTTAACTGACTACCCGACCAGTTGGTCGGCTTTAACCGACTATCCGACCAGTTGGTCGGCTTTAACCGACTATCCGACCAGTTGGTCGGCTTTAACCGACTATCCGACCAGTTGGTCGGATTTAACCGACTATCCGACCAGTTGGTCGGCTTTAACCGACTACCCGACCAGTTGGTCGGCTTTAACCGACTATCCGACCAGTTGGTCGGATTTAACCGACTATCCGACCAGTTGGTCGGCTTTAACCGACTACCCGACCAGTTGGTCGGCTTTAACCGACTACCCGACCAGTTGGTCGGCTTTAACCGACTATCCGACCAGTTGGTCGGCTTTAACCGACTACCCGACCAATTGAGCAGCGGTGGCCCAGTAGCGGCGGCCACGACTTACGAACGTTCGTAAGTCGTGGTTTCGAACCCAGGCTTGCGCATGAGTGTGTAATTTATTTCATCACCACTGCTCTAAAGACAGTGAAAGAAAACATCCTGAGGAAACCTCTTAGAATCAAGAAATTCGAAGACATTTGTGACATCTACCAACCCGCACTGGGCCCGCGTGGTTATAGCCCATCCCTCTCCTAGAGAGGAGGTCTGAGTCCCGCACGTGGGAACATTATAGGCTGATGATGATGGTGGTGATGACCCGACTACTGTATAATTCACTCGCTCCACACAAATGGTTCTAGCCGTTTATCTTCTGGCAGCAATCCGTTTATTTCTTCTATGTCTTGAAGAGTCTGAAAACAAGAAAAAAGTATTAGAACTTTTGTTCCGTGCGCGTGCCTCGAAAAGCACGTTAAGCTGTAGGTCCCGGTTGCCATATAAAGATCTTTGGCAGTCGTTACAGGTGTACCTGAATTTCTGACAACCAGTCTTAACAAAGGGTATCATATTACCCAGTCCTAACTGGGTTGTGGAGGTCAGATAGACAGTCGCTCCATGTAAAATACTGGTATTCAGCTGCATCTGGTTAGACTGGAAGTCGACCTCAAGATAGTTGGAAAAAGCTAAGCTGATGGTGTCAGTAGTTTTTTTCGCGCGTTAGCTCGCTGCTTGTCCACCATCACGGCGTACAGCCGGGATACCTCGCTGTCTGCCTGCCAATACATTGTATATTACCTGGTTAAGTAGTGAGTTGCACCGTGTAAGCTGATGTGACACCTCGTGTACCCGCGCTAACCTCTCCGCGTGTCGCGCGTTAGCTCGCTGCTTGTCCACCATCACGGCGTACAGCCGGGATACCTCGCTGTCTGCCTGCCAATACATTGTATATTACCTGGTTAAGTAGTGAGTTGCACCGTGTAAGCTGATGTGACACCTCGTGTACCCGCGCTAACCTCTCCGCGTGTCGCGCGTTAGCTCGCTGCTTGTCCACCATCACGGCGTACAGCCGGGATACCTCGCTGTCTGCCTGTCAATACATTGTATAAATTTGTATATTACCTGGTTAAGTAGTGAGTTGCACCGTGTAAGCTGATGTGACACCTCGTGTACCCGCGCTAACCTCTCCGCGTGTCGCGCGTTAGCTCGCTGCTTGTCCACCATCACGGCGTACAGCCGGGATACCTCGCTGTCTGCCTGAGAATACACGTTGTCATTATAAACTAACTTATCGCTAATTATTGTAGAGGGAATCACAATTAATGTCTGAAAGGAGACCTGACAAGCTTCATACCTTTTTGGAACCAAAATTCAAAGTAGTCGGTCAAAGAAAAGTACGGCTAAAGGCTACGGCTAAAGGTGGGTGTGAACATAAACTTAAGATTAGCCGTCTAAACTTAAGTCTTACTTCGAGGAGGTGTTAATGTTAGTTTCTTCTATTTTTAGCCGGCTAAACTTAAGTGTAACCGCAGGCCCTTGACTAAAAATGAAAAAATAACTCAAAATAAACATAACTAAGGAATATCCGTCGGGGGCTACCATTAAACCAGCTAAAGGTTTTCTAGTGACGTGAATACAATAAAATTATTGAAGAATTGTAGATGTTTAACGACGACATAAAATACATTTATGAGTATGATTATTTTTTTTTTCAATTAGATTTTTACCGTCGTGGGTTTTTTTTTTCAAAAATTTTAATTTTGCTTAATTTTATTTCAGACTTTTTAGAGAGCGTATACGAATTATAGGAAAGCTCGTCACCCATGAACTCATTCCTGAAATCCGCATTGAAATGAAATTAGACAATACGTTTTTAAACTGACATGGTCACTGACACTACTATTAATATCATAAACGGGATATTTACCATGTTTGATTTTTGTTTCGAGTTCCCGATATTTCGGCGCTGTTACAAGCACCATGATCACGGATAAAAAATATCGGGAACTCGAAACAAAAATCAAACATAGTAAATATCCCGTTTATGATATTAATAGTAGTGTAGACAATACGTTTTAATTTTAATCATATTTTTTTTAAATGTTAAGTAGTCTACAGTCGAGTGGGTGAAGCGCTGTCCTCCTCGCTAGGTTACAAGCCACGTTGCAAGCAACCTGTGTTGAGGAGAAGCAGTCTCGGTCCCCTATGCTTAATGGTACAGTGATAAATACATAACATAGTACAATTTTAATGGCATTATATTTTAGTGAGTAAATACAATTTTAATCTATACTAATATTATAAAGCTGAAGAGTTTGTTTGTTTGTTTGATTGTTTGTTTGTTTGTTTGTTTGAACGCGGTAAACTCAGGAACTACTGGTTGGAATTGAAAAATTCTTTTTGTGTTAGATAGTCCATTTATTGAGGAAGGCTTTAGGCTATATAACATCACGCTATGGCTAATAGGAGCGGAGCACAAATGAAAAATGTTACAAGAACAGGAAAAGGTATTTCCTTTTTGAGAGCTTCCGCTGCGTGTGCTGCGAAAACGGTTAAAGTTACGTAAATATCATGTATGAAGGAATTGTTTCTCCTTAAAAGTTCTAAAAAAAAGTTCGCGACAGCATATGTCTATCTTTTAAGATTGTCTCACTGTAACCCTTTTTTACTATTAAAATGTTAGGATAAAATTAATTATTTTTTGCGAAGCTTATTTAACCCATATGGTATTAATCTATATCTAAATAAATGTATTTGTTAGAACGGAAATTTAATATAGAATATTTGTGCCCTTTACTCTATACAGTTTAAATAAATATCTTAGAAGATAATTATCGCAATGTAAAAATATCCGCGCGGCAAAATAATTCGCGCGTCGCAATGTAGGTACGGGGGATCTGGCTGGCCTACGGGAAATTCAAATTCAAAATAGTTACTGTATCATAATGTTTACAAGTACAGGGTGTTATCGTCTATTTAATAGTAAGAGATACCTATTAGTAATTCTCACTTTAATATACCTAATCCAAGCTAATCTAAACCAGAGGAAAGATAAGATTTTTTGTTTGTTACGATTTAGCTTAACTTCTGTTGGATAGTCGATTTATCGAGAAAGGTTTTAGGCTATATTTATGTGACGCAGACGAAGTTGCGTGGGTCAGCTAGTATTCTATATGAATCTTATTCTACTTAGCAAATTAATGTAGGTGTGGTGTGTCAGTGAATGTGGGAATGCGCATGAACGTGTGTGTGGTGCGTGGGTGTGGGTGTGTGTGGTGCGTGGGTGTGGGTGTGTGGTGTGGTGTATGTGTGTGGCGTATATGTGTGTATGTGAATCCGTGGGAGTGCGTGGAGAGCCCAGTGCAATGCTCATCAACTTGTGAGTATTTTTTCGGTTTCATCATTTATGTCAAATTTTGAAGGTATTGCCGGATAGTTTTTTTTACAATTGTGATATGATAAACCGTAAATATGCATGCTCTTACTTATTTTATTGTAAAGATACGGACCCAAGTAATAGAAGAATCTTCCTGCAAACGTGGAGTGCACTTGCGGAACTATGCAAACACTATCTTTTCGCCGTTTAGTGATTTTCCGGTATGGGATATTGTGGTGCTGTAAAACGACTGTTTGTAAAATAAAGTTTTGTCGAACGTTGAGAACTTGACAGTCCTTATATAATTGATTGGTCGGGAACAATATTGGACGATATGTAGCTACCTTCAGTATGGCCCTATGTGCAATTTCTAATGGTTTTAAGGTGGTTTTAGCAGCACCACCCCAACACGAGATACAATACGTAATTATTGACAAACATAACGCAAAATATACATTACTTAATATAGTTGGATTTGTTATGTCACGAAGAGTTTTAAATAAATATATGAGCTTGCGCACTCTGCCAGTCAGGTGGTTTATGTGTGACTTAAAGTTCAGATTCCTGTCCAGGATTATACCTAAGTATATATATTGCAATATCATCGTTTCACACTAATATAGCAGCGCCCCCTAGTGAGTTAATATCATAAGACTCATCTTAGACCATGCACCAATCAACTACGAACCCATTGCTGACGAAAACCGCATTGAAATCGGAGAATTCGTTTTAATATTATTGCAATATTATTTTGCACTAATATTGTAGTGCCCTCTAGTGAGTTACAGACGTAATTTTTATTATTTGGGAACATGCATTAAGCTACCACGTACACATTGCTGAAAACAGAATTGTAAATATTGTAATCGGACATTTCGTTTTGATTATATTGCAACATTGTTTTGCACTAATATTGTGGCGCCCCCTAGTGAGTTACAGCCATGACACAGAACACAAACCCGTTATTGAAAACCGCATCAAAATCGGATCACTAGTTTAGAAGATAGGTGGGAACATTACTTTGCACAAACGCACTAAACAAACATCACTCACCCTAAACTAAGCTCCGTTCATCATCATCATCATTCATCATCATTTCAGCCACAAGACGTCCACTGCTGGACATAGGCCTCCCCTAGGCGTCGCCACATTGACCGGTCCCGTGCGTCTCTCATCCAGCGGGTTCCTGCAACCTTGACCAGCCCCCCTATCTTTTTAACGTCAGTGGCTATCAGAAATGTCCATAGATTAACTGTAAATTGGTTATGGTTTGGTAATTTTTTTTCTTAAAAACTCACCATTTGACAGTTATTTGATAGACATTATAAGTTATCCACTGTCATTAAAAGATACACAATAGCCCTGCTGGTCATCGGTCCACCTAGTGGGAGGCCTTCCAACGCAACGTCTTCCGGTTCGCGGTCGCCATTCCAGTACTTTTCGGCCCCATCGGCCATCCGTTCTGCGAGCAATGTGCCCTGCCCATTGCCACTTAAGTCTGGCGATTCTTCGGGCTACGTCGTTAACCTTGGTTCTCAAGCGGATGTCCTCATTTCTGATTTGATCACGCAAGGAAACTCCGAGCATAGCCCTCTCCATTGCCCTTTGGGTGACTTTGAGCTTTCTGATGAGACCCATTGTGAGCGACCACGTTTCGGTCCCGTATGTAATCACTGGCAATACACACTGGTCATAGACTTTCGTCTTGAGACACTGGGGTAAGTTGGACGAGAAGATACCGCGCAACTTCCCGAACGCTGCCCAGCCGAGTCGGATTCGACGATTGACCTCTTTCTCGAAGTTAGATCTACCCAACTGGACCGTTTGTCCCAGGTAGACATAATCGTCCACAACTTCGAGCGTAGAGTCTCCGACCTTGATAGGAGTGGGTGTTACATGAACATTCGACATAACCTTGGTTTTGTCCATGTTCATTTTAAGACTCACTCTTTCGGAAGCTCTACTGAGGTCATTGAGCATTGCACTGAGGTCTTCCATGGTCTCAGCCATGACACTTATATCGTCGGCAAACCGAAGGTGAGTGTTGTACTCGCCGTTGACGTTGATGCCAAGTCCTCTCCAATCCAGAACCTTGAAGATATCCTCCAATGCAGCGGTAAACAGTTTAGGAGATATGACGTCTCCCTGTCTCACACCGCGCTGCAGAAGGATAGGTTCCGAGGTCTGGTCCTGAAGTCGGACTGACATGGTGGCGTTTTTGTACAAACACTTCAACACCTCGATGTACCGGTAGTCGATTTGGCACCGTTGGAGAGACTGCAGCAGAGCCCAAGTCTCGATCGAATCGAAGGCTTTCTCGTAGTCCACAAACGCTAAACAGAGAGGCAGGGTCACAGTAGTGTGGTGCAGAGCACATCAGATATTAGCGCTATTGAAGTAAATGAGCATGAAGTGCATAGACTACTGAAACAGGTTGATCTAAACAAGTCCGCGGGACCAGATAATATTCCACCGTTATTTATAATGAACTGTGCCAAGAGCCTATCTGTCCCGCTCTCAATCCTGTTCAAAGGATCACTGGACAGTGGTGTTGTACCCACGATCTGGAAGTCGGCATACATAACACCGATTCACAAAAAGGGACCGAAAACCTCGGTTGACAATTATAGACCGATTTCTAAATTGTGCGTGTTTGCAAAGATACTGGAGAAACTTGTCCATAAACAAGTTTATTCGGCTCTTCAACATAGTTTTAGCGAACATCAGCACGGTTTCTTAAGAGGTCGGTCTACCACGTCTAATCTAATTGTTTGCAGTGAATTCCTGTCGGAGTCTATGTCACATCGGTCCCAGGTCGATGTTATTTATACCGATTACAGTAAATGTTTTGACAGAATAGATCATGACATCTTAATGCGTAAACTTTTGGCAATGGGTATTAGGGGTAATCTTTATAGGTGGTTCATGTCTTATGTTGAGGGTAGATGCCAGACCGTAGTGCTGAATGGTTACTCGTCTAGAGCTATGCGTATTCCCTCGGGAGTCCCCCAGGGATCGCTATTGGGGCCGCTCTTGTTCAATATTTTCATTAACGATGTTATTTCCTGTTTTCAACATTGTAAAATATTATTATATGCAGATGACATGAAAATCATGAAACAGGTCACTACGCAGGCAGATGCTCACCTACTACAGTTAGATCTGGACGCTTTTCAAACCTACTGCAAATTAAATAAGTTGGACTTAAACGTCTCCAAATGCTATGTGTGTACTTTCACCCGCAAACCACAGCCTTTATACTTTTCCTACAAACTTTTGGATACCCCAATTGAAAGGGTCAGTGTTATTAGGGACCTTGGGGTTACTTTTGACTCGAAGCTTATTTTCGACACACACATAAATCATATTGTCAACAAAGCGTCGAAAGCTCTAGGGTTCGTCTGCAGGGTCTCATCTGAGTTCAGGAATATCAAGACTATTAAAATATTATATTGTTCATTCGTTCGTAGTCTCCTCGAGTATGCCTCTCAAGTCTGGAACCCTAAATATAACATCTATATCGCACGAATAGAGGGCATACAGAGAAAATTCCTAAGGTACATTCAATTTCGTTCCAAGATATATCTACCAAATTATTTTAAACGATGCAAAAAGTTTCATATTCTTCCTTTATTTGAGCGAAGAAAAATTTCCGACTTGGCCTTTCTAATTAAAATTGCAAACGGATCCAGTGATGTCCCTGAGTTGCTGAGCAAGATTGGGCTGCGTGTACCTTGTTCGTTCCTGCGTAAACCTCGTTTGTTGCACATACCAACGACAAGGACCAATTATAGACAAAACTCGTACATGATTAGGACGAGCCGTGTGTACAACGCGGCTTGCCAGGAGGTTGAGATCGACATTTTTAATACAAGCGTGTCGAAGTTGAAGAAGACGCTCTGTGATAAGTTCTTCAACTAACCCTTATCGTTTGTATTTTGCCATTTTGTGTTCTTTTCCATTCTTTTTCATTTATATTCTATTTATTACTAATCCTTATCACTGTCTTTTTATTTTTTTTGCGTTATTTAAATATTGTATAACTACCTACATACTTGTGGAAACTTGTAATTGGCTCTATTGTTGTTATAAATCTATCTACTATGTCTACCTAGCTGTAAGTTTTCCAAAAATAATAAAATAAAATAAAATAAAATACTCTTCGGTCTTCTGCAGGGACTGAAAGCGGTTACGGTTAAAGGTTTAAAATAAAGGTTGAGCTATACCGGTACCTTTATAAATAAAGGTTGGGCTAAACCGTTATTTAACCCTTACACGATTTCGGTACCGAAATGCATGCCGCGGCGCGCGTGTGTGCGGTGGAAGACGTTAGAACTTGCGTATGTAGTTTATAATATAATAATGTGCAACAATCGGCAAGTGAACGACAGACAGATTGGCGAGGCGGTGCGTCAAAGCAAACCCCTATTTATTAAGGTTTAGGTACCGCTACCGATACATTTATAACGGTTATGGTACTTCTACCGAAATATACCGGTATGCATTTCCAGCGTCAAAATTCCACTACCGGAAAAAATAACGGTATCGAAATATTTCGGTAACCCTTATTTAACGGTATGACGTCATACCGAAATTTAAAGGTACCGTAATTTTTGGGTAATTCAGTCCCTGGTCTTCTGTTTAACCTGCCGCAGCGTATGTATGCTCCGTTCCGTCGTGGGTAAAAAGGAAACAATGTAATAATGACACGAAAACTCTTATTAAAAAATTATCAACCTCATTACACATAATTTTATGTATCTGTTACCAGCCAAAACCGATTTTAGGACAAACTAGTTTCGCCTAGGCTTAACTATAGTTCTTACTATACGCGATAGTGTGGGCCTGCTGACGGAAACGCTAACCCTAGACGTTCGACGTCGTGGGCACCCCGATGTTCGGTTAGTTAGGTCCCTTTAAACCCTGCAGATAAAAATAGGACCGAATCCGTCGACCTGCTGACGGGAACGAAGACCTAGTTTAGCCTAGGTAAAACTAGTTTGTCCTGAAATCGGGTTTCAAACTCAAATATTTTATTTAGCCATTACAGGCACTTTTGAATGTCAGAAGGACGGAAGAAGAACGAAACTACGAGTGCAATAGGTCATTCCGAAAGTCACCACGCCGAACCACACGCCACCGAATGCCCGCAACAACGAACACTGCGAGCACGAAAGCACGCAGCGACGCAAACCGCAACAACGAATGCTCGAGACCCCGAATCACGGAACAACGAATGCACGCCGCAACGTGCAACCGCCGCCCCGCGTTTGGTCGGTAACCGGCCGTATTCAAAATTACAATTATTACAATTACAAAATATTAATTACTTAAAACAATATCTACCTAATCATTAAAATAAATTGTCTTAAGCCCTCCGCCGGCCCGGGCGCGTCCATCGAATACATTTTTAGCCGTTTCGTTTCGGTTAATGTGCACATTAGCCGGCTAAAGATGGAATATCACGACACAAACTAACATGATATCGAACTTTAGCTGCTTCTCGAAGATAAACTTAAGATTAGCCGGCTAATCTTAAGTTTATGTTTACACCCACCTTTAGCCGTAACATATGCATTATTATGATAGTATGACTACCTTAGGTTTAAATCAATTCATTTCAATCCTCTAGGTGTACCGACTGCTTCAATGCGGTACGGCGTAAGAAAGTGGCCTCGCTGCTGAACAGAATCCGTGGCAGCCCCAACAGCATTCTGAGAGCTATAGTCGGGAGGCATGACAGCCCGCTGGTGAGGTCATTAGTCACCTGCACTCTGTCTTTGTTTTTAGTTAAGTACTAACATAGGTTAAGAATATTGTTACTAACTCAAGCATCTTTAGTTAAGTACTAATATAGGTTTTAAGAATATTGTTACTAACTAACCCAATGGATCTTAGTTGTCTAAATAAATAAATGATTATTATTATTTGTTAGATACCGAACCCTGAGATGGGAATGGTACCCAGTATTTGTCTAAGACCTTTAAAGTGTGTATACTAGTTGGGTTGAAATAAAACAACTGTTAATAATATCTGGAGTCACTACATAAAGGGTTAAAATGTTCGATCTTAGTGAAATGAATTAAAGAAATGGAACATTTTAACCTTATGTACCTACTAGGCTACTGCCGAAGGACAAAATAATAGTAGATTAGTAGCCAAGGGCTGTAAGGCATCAATTGCAGCCCGAGATATTTAGGCGCACGAGCGCAGCGAGGGCGCATATAGTTCGAGGGTGCAATTGATGCTTACACCCGAGCTAACTACTCTGCTTTACATCTCGATTGTGAGGTAAGTAGAAAAAAACCGGCATTACAAGAATAAAACATTTTATTAGTTAAAATTTATAGAAGAACGAAATTGAGCTTCGCCGTTCGATATTTAAAATTGACGAAGCCTCCCCGCGTTTTTGCGTTTCTGCGTTTTCGCGTTTCTGCTTTTTCATATTGTTGATATGAGTTCTTAGAACATTTGGTATTGGGACGCAGAAACGCGAAAACGCAGAAACGCTCCTGTGTGGGGGAGGCGTTATACTCATACAAAGACAAGGCTGAATAGCGAAGCGACCTCTTTTGTCATTGGGCTGAATGCATGATGTCTATTGCCAGTATGATGGTTAGATGTACGCGAACTTTTTGAAAGAGCGAAGTGTTTTTTTTTTTTTAAATTACTTCCCGCCCTAGGGCTTTTCTAGCTACATTATTACCCTAGAGCGCTAATTGGTCACCTACAAGCCCCATTTGGGGGTAATAAGGACCTACTTACCGAATATGAGAGATGTAAACTGAATTTATTACAAAATATTTTATTGTATTAAAATAAATTTTAATTACAATTAAGTACTGGAAATGGAATTGACTGAGATAGTAACTGCCACTCGGGTCAATCTTTAGGTTAAGCCACGCTTGCCTAAGTCGGTCTGAATGGGACTACCCATATTACATACAGAGTTTCCTCCGTGTCTCGGTGCGCACGTTAAGTTGTTGGTCCCGGCCGCCATATAAAGATCTTTGGCAGTCGTTCCAATTAGTCAGTGACCTGAAAGACTGACACCAGTCAGTTGTCTGTACGTAGGCAGCCAATGCAGCACACATACCTCTTTAACCTTGGCAGCCATCGCCAGCTGCAGCGCGGCGAGTGGATGCGCGCACGCCGCCAGGTGCGCCTGCAGGCGTGACGTCACGCGCACCCACGGACGGTACTCCAGACCTAAGGGGGACGGTTCCAGCTGGATCAACTTGCTACTAATATCACTAAATATTATAAAAAAAACCGACTTCAAAAACACAAAAACGTGTAAAATACAAAAAAGTGAATAACAGCTTCTGAAGTCGGTGACATTTGTTTGATTGATTTCGTTTTATTTTATCACCAAATTCAGAAGGCATTTTTTCTGGTATTTGTTAGGGTAAACCAAATGTTATTTCCACGATTAGATGACACCTTCCCCCGAAACAGACGTGACAATAATCAACTGTGTTTGCATTCGTCAAAAACAGCTTTAATGGGTAAAAGCGTTTTCTGTATGGCTCCTAAAATTTATAATAAAATACCTCTGTCATATATAAAACATTGCCAGTAAAGGCCAAAGGCAGAATTCGTACCACCTATTTTTTTTTTTGTTAAGTGATAGAATTTGTACCACTTATTAAGTCAATTAAACCATTCATTTTCATGTAACATTAGTATTTTTAGAAGTTCGGATTCATTAATTATATCAATCAAAAGATTTAAGTAGTTAAACGTAATTAATCTTAAACTAAACGTAGTTATGTTTTTAGAAGTTGCCATTTGTAAAATATCACGAGGCTCACAATGATAAATAATTATTTAAAAATATACCTTAAAATGAATAATTATTGCATACAATCTTAATAATTAACTATTTAATGATAGGAATTATTTTCGACATCAATGTTTTTTTTTTGTATTGGCAATTATTTTATTGACAGGACAGGAAAATCTTTCCGAGTCTCTGTTCGGTTCTTTACTGTTGTTTTGGATTGTTGTTTGTAACTGCATCTGAGCAATTTAGCAAATTATCTGGCCATTTTTACGTTGAGTCGAGCTACTGCTCCTCCGTACTCTATCTGTTGATAGTTTTTTCGCGAAAGGACGCTTTATTAATTGTGCTGTGTGTGTACGTGCTTCTAATTAAAATGACGAGTTTGCAATGCATAAATTGCAACGTTCACTTGTCCCGAATAAGAAGGCACGCTTTATCGGATGAGAGTGAAGATCTCGTCAATACTATTCGGCTGTGGACATATCCTAGAGATGTAAGTAGTTTCAAACATAACATTTTGCGTACGAGTGTGTCAGTTACGAAGTGATAACTTTTACGTGTTAAAAAGTAGTCCTTATCATTTAAACTACACGATATCATACTAAAATAATATGTGTGTACAAAAACTAAACTAAACATTATTTGAAAAAATAACAAACACCATTGTGGTTGTTTAATTAAATATTTACAATTTGTCCTATATAATGTACAAACACATAAGTGATCGTTTTGCATGTATTGTTTACTTGCCTAACACTTCTTGTTTGCCTAACTTGGTTTGCCTAACACTGTTATAATAGTTATTACTCTGTTAGTATGACTGTTATAGTGTCATAGTCATATAAAGCAATGTTGAGCCGTACACAAAATCACTTCTTTATTTCCAGATAACACCTGCTGACCATGTTTGCCGTGCATGCTGGCAGCTAGCTAGTCATCCCCGTTTTCTGATAATATGCCGAGGAGACGCTCAGGCCATCAAAGTGTTTGTGTTGTATGTGGGCAATCCATACTACGAATCAGTCAACGCAGGATTTTGATTGAAGGTGCAAATGAAGACGAACTAAGAATGGCTAACACAGTTGCTACTTGGATCCAACCACGAGAGGTATAACAACACATACATACCTAATATAACTTGTATCAATTAGGTGTCTTGATTTGATGTATGTGTTAAAACAATGTAAATTATTTCCCACTAATACCATGCATTTTTAAATGCAACCTTTTCTTTATTTATATATTTTTTATTTTAGCTTCATTCTGAGGATGAAGCTTGTGTGCCGTGTTGGCTAAGAGCTAGAAGAACTAGGGTTGTTTCACCAAATGAAGATATTCAACCCATTTTACCTGATCATTTGGACGGTGATCATTCTGATTTGATGTGTGCTGTATGTGGTCAGAGTCTATCCGACCCAACATCAGATCAAGAATGGAATCCCGACAACACTGCTCGTTTGATGGAGCACCAGCAGGTATATGAAATATATTTATAGTAATTAGCTTATAATAATGTGTCATGCAAAGGGCAATTATTATTTTATGTTGCTAAATCTGGGACAATCATGATGGCTCTACTAACAACAAAAGGGTACTGGTTTTTCCATTGTCACATAGCCCTTCTCTCTCATATTAACACAACATAGATATTTTTGGTAAAGATTTTCTGTAAGGTGAAAACCAATCATTTTATTTATTTATTTAAACTTCATGCACAAACGTGGTACATAGGCGGACTTAATGCCACAAGGCATGGGTTTGGGTTTTTATGTCAAGAACTATTCTGTAGCTTGGTCATGTTGGGCACAATTTATGTCTGTCAGTGTTTAATTTGTGTTTCATCAATGTTATTTATATTTACAGATGTCATCCATGAATGAAGTTTGTGGAGTTTGCTGGGGCCAAGCTCGAGATTAATATTATTTATCCATGGAGAAATTATTATTATTTGCTTGTGGTATAGGTACCTATACCAAATTCGCCAGGCTCGTTCATATGTGGGTGAGCATTTTCGGTTTCATGGAGTATATACATTAGAGGTATCTCGAGAGAGAATACATGGCTTAGAGGGAATAAACCCAATGTTGCTTCGTGCTAAAATAAAGTCCCGCCATTCTTCTGCTAGAACTTATTTCGTTTTCATAGTTACAGAATCAAATATGAATGGTCGGGACGCAATCAAAAGTTATTGTTGTAATTGCATTGTAGGTTTAAGAAGTGGGATGCTGCTCACACGTTATGAGTATTATTTGGTACCTTAGTTACGCTCGCCATGAAGGTATGACCCGACCTGCCCCTTGCTTAGATGAAGTAATATTAAGAATAATAAAATAAATGTTAGATCCTACAAAAACAAAGTTGTTTTATTTAACCACACTTAAAACTCCATCAGCACTTCATCATTTATCATCATCATCATCAAACTATTGCAGACCGCTGCTGGACGCAGGTCTTTCCTAAAGCACCCTACTGAATAGGTACAATTCTCATGTCAATTTGCCAACTTATTGATAAAAACACTACAAAGATAGCACCAGCTATCTAGAACATATTATTATCCTTTTTCACCAAAAAAATGTTTGTATTACTACACGTAATCCATACTAAGTAATATTATTGTTGAAGCAGGTGTTGTGATTTGGCAATGGAATGGCGTGTCAGGCGTGATCAACCAAATTAACTCTTCGATAGTATATATCCAGACTTTTATTTGTCAAAATACAAGCAGATATTACACGTCCATTTTATAGTATATATGATGAATTAAGATTAATTAAATTGGACAATATTGGAGACGACACAAAACGTACACAGAGAGCCGTGAGCAGGAAGTAGTTGTCAAAAACAGTAGACAGGTGACAGCTTCAAATGTCATATAAATATGGCTGCGTTTAAGCTGCGTTCATGTAGAGCTTACATAATTCCTAATAATTATAAATGCGAAAGTAACTCTGTCTGTCTGTTACTCTTTCACGCCTAAACGGCTGAACGGATTTTGATGAAAGGAGAAAACCAAACTCCATAGAAACTTGGGCCTGGCGTTACAGGGCTGAATTTTGGCCATTCATTAAAGAATCTAGGTAGGTTCCATGAGCCCAATTTTCACGTCTCCCAGTGATGGCCAAATTGATAATATCAGACAATGACATTATTTGAGATAATTAAGTTAAATAACATGATATTTTCGAGGCTTTGTTTCCTACGCAAGTCTAAAACCCCCATGCGCTGTGCTGTAACATAGCACTATGAGGTTTCAGGTAAGTAGATACCTACTTTCCTTAAAAAGTGCTTACGGGGGTGACTTCAGATTTATATTATTGATATCACTGAAAACATCAGCTGAAAACTATGTTTATTAGACAAGGCCCACTTACATAACTACTGGCTGATATTTGTTAGGATTATATCTGCTGGGGGATTTTTAATAGATGGTGATACCCAATAAATTAAAATGTAAATAAAACACATATTTATGTTAAATGGTTTTTTAATCATCTTCTTCATTAGGATTATCATAGTATAATAATACAGTATCCAGAAACTGTGCAGGAGGCAATTGATTACCTTGGTGCCGTGCCCAACTAAGATACCATATTATGCTCATGGTATGGGCACAGCAACCAACCGTTCTTTTTCCTATGATACAGGTGCAGTAATATTGAATTATAGCATCTCTTCCACTTAGAGAGCTGTAGATTCATCCTACTACTAATATGCCTGGATTTCATCCTTCTCTTAACATCCAGGTTAAGTCCGATGTAGATAACTCTTGCTGTAGGTCACCGTCCACCTCCCTACACACTTCTATGACATATGAGCCATTTTCTTTTCCTTTTCCTGAATGAAAATGCCGGGATGCTCTATTTGCTCATACCCAACACGAGTGACAGACAACACTTGAAGCGCCCACCTGAAAATAATTTATCTACATTAAAGTGTGCTTTTACACATGCGATGTGTTGTGTGTGTCCACTTTAAAAATACTGATCTAAAGAAATCCTGAGGAGCTCGGAGCTTGACCATTATCACACCATTATCAATGTTTTAGCATACCAAATAACATTTTTAATGACCTTTCAAAACCAAAAGCTAAACTAAAGAATGTTAATAAAGCATCAATAAAGCAAATATACTGACCGTGCGTGGTAGGATCAATTCTCTTATAACTTCGTGTATTCTGCGTTCTTGCACGGTACTAATCCTAAGTGTATGACAACGAACTCTTCTCAGAAGAGAATGTCCACAGTGAATACACACCCGTCGGTGTCCCATAGGTGTCTGTTCACTTTGTTCTGGTATATTTCCATCACTAGATATAGCATTGGCATGATTCCAGCAAGCCAGGCATATAAAGTCATTTTCATTTACCTGAAACAAACATTTGACTATTAGGGTCTAGCAAGACTAGCATTAGCATTTAGCAATAAACATCTGGGTATATTTGGGTAGACCTATGCCCCTCATTACAATCCCACTGCAGGGACACAGACCTCCACTCTGAGAGAGGGAATAATAGGTTGTAATTAACCATGAAGGTTCAGTCCGGTTTAGCGATGTGATGTCTTCAAATATGAATTTATTGCACATTATGCTATCATTAAAATACAACTATAAACAGACAACTGAACATGAGCGATAACACTACTTAGTTTGTTTACATTAAATAATTACATATGATTACAAAAACGTTATGTTAAATAGAAATATCGGATACTAACCGTTTGAGGCGCTACCCATTCTTGAACAATTGAAAGAATAATCTTCCAATCTTCGCCTTCCACATCATGAGGACCGCAACAATGCAATGTTGCGGTCCTCATGATGTTGAACCCAGTCGTCAAATGAGCAAAGTACAAATACGGTTTTCTAGCAAATGTCAGCAGGGGTGGCAGTTTAGAAACGGTGTCCAATGTTCAAGCGAGGGTCAGTCAAAAGGCAATCATTTCGGAGTCCAGTATTCGATCGATCAAAGGTCTTAGAATAATAAAATCTCGAGAGATCTGGAAAAACACATTCACTTGCACACCAAACGAAAAGCGAATGACATGACAATTGACTTGACAGCCGTTGACATTGACACTTGCGTTTACTAGTGCATTCCGTGGTGCAGCCGATTTTATCGATTATTTATTTGGTTTTTTTACAGGTTACGTTAAAAATCAATTATATGACAGATTTTAAATAAACATCTATTTTAATAAGTAAAAAAGTGATAATACATAATGATAATGATTAATAAAGATAATGCAATGAAGTATTATTTAATTATTTGTAAGAATATCGATATCCACTAAGTCGATCTTATTCTTAGGGTACGCTCTATTGATATAATAACAGCGTTCGTGAAGTTAGTGACAAAAAATGAAACAAGTGTTGTAACGGTTTAAAAAGACACAACCTCAAAAATAAAACTGGTTATAACTTTAAGGTCCTAACATCTAAAAATCTATGAATTTTAAAAGGGCTTGCCTATTGTATTGACTACCAATTAAAACAAAAAGTATCCCAAAACACGACATTTTATTAGCGGTACGAAACTCCCATACAACGCTGCCTTTCACCTTTATTTAAAAAAAAGATTCGAGATTCGACATTTTCGACAGACAAGTGTTATTATAAATGACTTTTTGAGTGACACTATTTGACCTTTTGTATTTTGCATATATTTTATTTAATTTCTTCTTTTTTTTACATTATTTGACATTTATTATTTTTCTTTAATATTTCTGACATTTCATAACTTTTACTGACTTGTTTATTTTGTACAATATTTGACATTTATTAATTCTCTTCAATTTTTGTCACATTTAATGACTTTTACTGACTAGTTCATTTTGTACAATATTTGACAATTATTTATCTTAATTTTTTGTGACATTCTTTGATTTTTACTGACTTGTTTATTTTGTACTTTAATTTTTGCTTTTTCTTTTTTTTATTGTTAAGTATTAATTTTGTAAATTTGTACGCCTTACGGGTGAAACATGTACGTACGAAATATTTTTAATGTAACATCCTGCATGCTTAACTTGCATGTATACACATGTTTGAACAAATAAACTGATCTTTATCTTTATCTGGAAAAAAATTACAAAAAATTGACACAAAGCGGGCACAAATACATTGCCAAAATCATTTAATTATTTTCCTGCCTTTACACTTAAGTAAAATAATTTTAGATTTGTGTTTTTGATTTGAATTTGGGTAATTTTTAAACCATCTAATTTTAAATAAGTACGTTAGTAAGAAGACTTACCTTCCAACACCTCAGGGTCCCTAGCACCAGGAAGACCGAGGGTTCCTCTCATGATAGGCAGGAATGTCGATATTTCCTGAAAATCACATTCAATGCTTAATAGCTTAAACTAATTAAACAAACTCAAGGATTGCCAAGAAACGATGGAGCGCAGTATACTAAGTGTTAAATTAAATTAAAGGCGTTAATGATTACTTAAACCGTCACTTAGTAAAGATTTTAAATAATACTTTTGTAAGACAAATCTGTCAAAACCTTTACTAAGTGATGGCCATAGTAATCATTAAAGCTCTCTGAGCGGCATAGCATATAATCTTTAGGTTAAGCCACGCTTGCCTACGTTGATCTGTGGATGGGTGACTACCTACCTAATAAATACCTACCGAAAAGCACGGAAAACACGTTAAGCTGTTCTAATACAGCCACACATTGCTGGGAAAGTATAGCCCATTTATCGATTACACAGTTTCCCATTTTAACTCCCCTCAAATAAATAAATCAGTGTGTGTACCTGTAACCTCTGTATATGTTCATCCAGCAACTCATCCGTGGGTTGCTTGACAACCACGATGTCTCGGGTGCGCTTGGTCTTCCTGGCTTGTAAGCTCAGCTGTCTCCGTTGGAGTAAAGACTTCTTGTTGTCCGGACCACGGCTGGACTTCGCTGAGGTTTTTGGTGAATCTGTCAAATAAGTACAAACCCCTAGAAG
This sequence comes from Diarsia mendica, assembly GCA_949316265.1. Taxonomy (NCBI): domain Eukaryota; kingdom Metazoa; phylum Arthropoda; class Insecta; order Lepidoptera; family Noctuidae; genus Diarsia; species Diarsia mendica. Next base: position 12,190,201 of record OX438916.1, read on the forward strand.
CTTAGTAAGCCATAAAACCAGAATCAAACTTAGTAGCAGCCTTCCCTGACTGCTGCAGGCTTCCGGGAGAGTTAATGGGGATCCTAGAGATTGTGGGTAAGCCGAAGTGCCACCGAAACTTCAACTTCCAACAGTATTTTGTGTAAAAATGTTTACTTATCACTTGCCACGTTAGTCTCCTATCCAAGTGCATGCCTAGATATTTGGCATGATCTTCCTGTGGGATCTCTTCACCATTTAGCGTCACTACAGGGTAAGTTTTTCGTCTGAGAGTGAATGTAACATGGGACGATTTACTTTGGTTAACCTTTATTCGCCAGGTTTTCAGCCATTTTTCTATTTCATAGAGGTGCAGTTGGAGTTGAGCAGATGCTGTTGCTGGATCACTGTGGGTGGACAGTATTGCTGTGTCATTTGCGTATGTGGCAACTATGGTTTGGTCCATGGTTGGAAGGTCGGCTGTATATATGGTATACAGTACTGGTCCAAGTATACTACCCTGTGGAACACCTGATTTTATTTTGTACAAGCCTGAGAGATCAGTGTGTAATTTAATAAAAAATTTAGAGACTAACGTGGCAAAAGCACATTTGGACAAAACGCAAACAACTAGACACCAGGCTACGCAACATGTACTGGATAATAGGTCGGCATTCACGTCTCAAAGCGGAAAGCAAGATTACCGTGTACAAAGCCATCTTGAAACCGATTTGGACTTACGGCATTCAACTGTGGGGTACAGCCAGTAAAAGTAATATTGAAATCCTTGAAAGGTTCCAAAGTAAAACGATGAGAGCGATCTTTAACATCCCGCATTATATAAGCAACAAACACATTTACAATGATCTAAAAATTAACACGGTTAAAGAAGAGATCACCAGCTACAGTGTTAAGTATCAAGAGAGACTGTCTGGACATAAGAATACACTAGCTTTTAAACTTAGTGGATGCGGTTCGTTACAGCATAAACGTCTAAAACGACATAGTGTTCCTACGCTTCCAGATAGATTCAGCCACATGAAGTGAAAGCCTCCCACACGGTGGCATGGCTCACTGTGACTAAAACCACTTCAGATGTAAAACATCAGCCAGAAGCAAGGCTTATTGTTAAGTTAACAGATTGCCATGATGCAGAAAAAAAAAAAAAAAAAAAACTTATTACTTGCTTCGAAAACATCGTGAAGAAACCAGCATGCCAAAGGGATATTTGTCGACGGCATGTAAAGCCAAGTTAGAGGTAGTCAGGTAGTCCCATTTAATAGAGGACAAGCCTATTGCCATCCACCAGGCAAGAATTCTGTAAAGCCAAGTTAGAGGTAGTCAGGTAGTCCCATTTAATAGCGGACAAGCCTATTGCCATCCACCAGGCAAGAATTCAGACTATGTGGCTGCTATGTGGCTGGGCGAAATAATCCACAACGAAAGGACTGATCGCCCGCCTGGTGTCTGCCGGCGTCCCCGAAGATAATAAATAATGGCCACATTATTTATTATCTTCGGGGACGCTACTGAGAAATTAACAAGAAATCTGATAACACTTTGCCTAACTCGGGAATCGAAACAGCAAGATCACCACGCAATTCCATCATTATACATAGTTCTGGATTATTTTAATTTTATTTTTCTCTTTATTTTTCGTTTAGATATAAGTGTAGAAAGTAAACTTACCTCCAATAGGCCGGTCCACAGTATAGGATATGTACGGCAGCTCCGAATCTGAACATATACTGGTGCCCGGGGAGTTGTTACCACTCGGGGGAAGATCCGTGGACCGTGATGGATCTGCATATAATGTTAAGTGTTATATATATAAGAGCAGCAGTGGTGGCCCTGAGTTACAAGCAGTAAGTCGTGAGTTCGAACCCATGCAGGTGCATTACTTTGTGTAATTTATTTAGTTACCACTGCTCTCAAAAACGGTGAAGGAAAACATTGTGAAGAAACCTACATGATATAGAACTGAAATTCGAAGACAAGTGACATCTACCAAACCGCACTGGACCCGCGTTGTAGATTTTAGCCCACTTGCTCACATAAAGAGGAGGCCTGAGTCCCAGCAGTGGGAACATTATAGGCTGATGATGAAAATAAATGACAAAATTAAGATGTCCGCACTTATCAGTAGTGCTTACCTGATAAGGTAGGCACAGCTATGGTGTGACCTCTTCTGACTGGAGGCGCCCTCTGTGCCTGCTTCTTGGGAGGCAGACTTGACTGTTCTGAGCCCATTGTAGAGCTGGACAGAGAGAAAATTACACCTACATTATAGGTTTTGACTCAATGAGTGAAATTATAGCTTTGTATGAACATTAATAACAAAATGAGTAATGATTTTGTTCAGTTTATAGTCGCCTTAGGGGTGGATTTATGTATACTTAATCAATAGCGAGAGGAAAAGATTCTGATAATAATATACAATTTAAACGCATACTTATCACATATAAAAACTTACGAAACTTATTTTTTATGTTACACTCCAACCATTTATAAACTTATGCACAAACATAGATCATTTCTAGGCGTTAGGGTTGTTGCTAATTAATTATATCCAGAAAAAGAATTATCACTAGTCACAAATAAATTCACAATCTCAAAAAAGTAATCAATTTTTCAGTCACTTTGACATTGACATTACAGTAGGTCATTGACAGTTTATTTTTTTATAGTGTTGCAATTAATTTTGTTAATTATAGTCGACTAAACACAAAATATTACTAAATTATTGAGCGAAATCTATGAGCCTAAGAATTCTCCGGTTAAAATTTCCATTAAGGTGAATAGTGTTAATGATTTTGATGAATATAATTCTGTAACTATAATTATACGTCTTACAGCCACGTTTCAAATGTTCATCAACATACAACCTATCACTGGCCTGCAAATTGCAAAAAACTTAAGAAAATTTGAATTCCGCAGGCTACCCTGGAACATCAACCTTAAGAACCGTCGCTTTTTAAGGCGGGGAGTGGGGGGGCGGGAGGGGGGGGGGGGAAGAGGGCAACCCCCTACTACCACCCCCAAATCCCAGAGCCCCATGGTTATGAATATATCCATGGTTAAAGTTTTGAGGTTAGAACAGCACTAAAACGCGAAACGGGTCAATATTTTGTATCTTTTGACAGGGGAAGGGTGAAGGGGGTTGCCCACTGTGCACTGGGCACCACTCCCATGTAAAGGCGACGCACCATTCTTGAGAAAAAACCATTTTTTGGAACCCAACCCCTTCAAGACCAGTCGACGGAGCCCCGCTTCGCGGGGCTCCTACTTCTGGGTGGTTTACAAAAAAAATAACCACGAAGGGGACGGCGGGGTCTATTCGCTCGCTTCGCTCGCTCACACGACCCCGCCATCCCCTTCTAACCTAACCTGTCCGTGTCGGCGTCCCGAGCTCGCTTCGCTCGCTCTTGCATCAAAGTTTTCCTAGTTGCGAGTTCGGTACCCTACAAACCTTACCGCCCCACTGTTTTTGGTATTTTAATACAGCATCCAAAGATATAACAAAAGAAAAAAAAAACTGTGACTTGACAATTTGCAAAAAGCTTTCTATTAATGAGTACTATCTACAAAAAAAAATGAACTTCCTAATCAGCGGTTCTTAAACGGAAATTCTATCCAATTCTCCTAATATTCTTATCTTCTCTACTGAAACAAACACACAGAAAGATTTTTAATAATTTAACTTTTTTGCACGTAACACAAATGAGAACTAAATGCCATAAGTTTTCTTTCTAACACAACGTACAAAAACTAATAATTATGTTGCCTGTGCTGATACGAAACAAATACTGTAGCAAACTCATCTGATTCATTGGTATATTATTGAATAGAATTTAAATGCGAACTATTAAAAAAAATATCATCGGAAGTTCTTGAATTAGTTGATTTAGCGCTCAATCGACTAATTTAAGCAAAGCCCAACTCTAGATTAGTTGTCACACTGACAATGACATTGACAACAAGTGACACGTCCACTCCATAGTCCATTCCATCCATGTTGACGTTTTGTGCAAAGGAATTTCTTCTGTGAGATAGTTTCGAAACTTTCTATAAAATTGTTACGAAATAATAAATTAAATTAGCAAAAATGGTAGACGAAGGAACTAGAAAAACGTTAAGCAGCATACCCTTGCTTCAAACTAAAGCAGGACCCAGAGATAAAGAGTTATGGCCTACTAGGTTGAAAGAGGAATACCAGGCACTGATCAAGGTAAGAAAAAAAACATGTTGCACTCAAGGTGTAACATAAATTCCGTGGCTGGCGTGAATATGTTGATAAGTCTAAAACTGCAATTTGTCAGGACGGCCATAAAAAGGGTTTGACGTCTTCTGGTAAATCGGTAAATTAGTTTAACATAAATGTTGTAGTTGTTTTATAGGTTATTTTATGCCCTCTTTTCAATGATGACAGTAAATAATCGAAATTCCCCATAGATTGCATAATAATAGACTTGTCAATTCGTTCACCAACGACTTATCAACTTATGCACCGACTTATCCACTTATTCACAGCGTTATCAACGTATTAACCAACAGTTATCAACTTATTCACCTACTTAATAGGGAGTATTAATAGGTAAACAATGTTATTTGAATGAAAAACCCATTATTAGTATTGGAATAGTTCGTGCCCGTGGCTTCGCCCGCGTGAATGTCGGTTAAACTACAAAGATGACGATTTTCCATACAAACTTTCGTCCCCTATTTTGACTAGGAATAAGGTTGAATTTCCAAAATTTTTCCTTATTCCTAGTCTACATTATAAAGGGAACCTCTGTGCCGAAAATCAGCATTCTAGGTCCAAGGGTTTGGGCTGGGCGTTGATGAGTCAGTCAGTAAGCCAGGACTGTTCTTTTAATTTATATAGATAGATAGTAAACAGATAAAAAACAAAAAAGAAACTGGCCAAGTGCAAATCAGACTTGCACATGAAGAAGTCCGGACCATCGTAGTAGGGAAACCCCCTTAAATTTGTATTATTTCTTATTTTAGGGGGGACAGAAATATTTATTTTGTGATAAGTTTGTTTTTCATATTGTTTGTATGAATGACAAAGTTATATTTGCGGTTTTTTAAATGTGCTATATATAAAAAACTACTTACTATATCTCGTTCAAACAAATTTTGGTTGAAAGTTATCATTGCGATTTATAGCATATATTTTTTTTAGATTTTTCTCTTTCTTTATTTAGAAGTTAGAGGGGGGACGACACTCATTTTACCCCTTTAGAAGTGTTTATCTTTCAAACGATCAAATTTGAGAAAAAATTATTTCAGAAACCTCAGTGTCATTTTTAAAGACCTATCTTTAGATACCCCACACGAATAGATTTGATGAAAAAAGTTTTTTTTTGTTTCAGTTCCATGTATGGAGAGCCCCCCTTAATCTTGTATTCTTTTTTAGTTTTGTATAAAAATCCTATAGCGATTTAAAGACTACATCTACATACCAAGTTTCAACTGTGTAGTCTCAATAGTTTCCGAATAAAGTGGCTGTGACATACGGACGGACAGACATGACGAATCTTTAGGGGTTTTTTTTTGTATTAAACTAGCTGATGCCCGCGGCTTCACCCTCGTGGATGTCGTTCAAATTATATACTAAAACCTTCCTCTTGAATCACTCTATCTATTAAAAAAAACCGCATCAAAATCCGTTGCGTAGTTTTAAAGATTTAAGCATACAGACAAACAGACAAAAATAGCGACTTTGTTACTATGTAATGATAAGGATGGGCTTACTCTTGACCTCAATCTCCGTTTTTTCCCATTTTACTACGGAACTCTAAAAATATTTGATTCGCTAAAATACACGTATGTGTACTTCAAATTAAATTTCAAAAATTAAGCATTATATAATTAATAAGAACCACAATTAGATGATTGTCTTGAGGTCAAGCCAAATCTCTTTTGCCAATCAGTGAAGAGAAAAAAAAAATAAAGAACACTGTTTTATTGGACCACAAATTAATTTATAGACACAAGATACAAGATAACATAAAGATACACGTGTGTATAGAACAAATTCAAATTTTAAAAATTAATAAAAATTGAGCAAAGTAAAATTAGTAAGAACCAATCAGTGAACAGAAAAAAAAGATTTTATTGGACCTCAAAGTCTTCTTCGTCTGGGTTGTCCTCGTCCAAATCTGGATCAGTAGATGCAGAGATGTCTCTGCATCTACTGATCCAGATTTGACACCGACAGTTTTTATATTTTTTTCTATAAAACTCTTTAATAGAGTCGTCAATCAAGTCAATCATGTCCATCAAATCTTTTTTTTCTCTGCACTAATTGGCAAACTTATATTGGAGTAATAAATCAATCAATAGATGCACTCGAAAACAAACGAAATCAATTTTATAAGCACCCGCAATTGTTCCCGGATCGCGAGCGCGTGGCTTCTGAACTCTGAATTGACGTTTGTTTACCAACAGACGAGCGAGGGATGTGCACGGTGTGCACCGATATAAGTTGTTAACTAAACATATTCATTTAGCTTTAACTTTTTTGTAACGGACTTATAGTGATAACTATATTTATAACATTTAGGGTTGAGAACTTCGTTGATCGTAACTGGACATCTCATTATATCACAATTTAAACAGAAATACTTCGGTCGGTCATAACTTGATAAGTCGATTTGTCAATTTAAAATTCGTGCCTATAGAAAACTCATAAGTGTATAAGTTGAGATATCATATAACGAATATTCATTTGGGTACTGAGTATAGGTTGATATATCAACATATCAATGTTTGATCAGAAAAACATGAGAATGCATAATTGGACATGTGGACTTGTAAGTTTAGACACGTCAAAATGAGAGTTGTCAACTTACGACCAAGGTCGATTTCTCCAAAATGTATGGATATTTTGAGCTGTCGATTTTTTTCATATAAGATCCCAATGCCTAGGATGTATTAAGCCAATAAAAAAAAAATCATGGAAGTCGACTTATCAATGTATTCACGCCAGCCACGGAATTGTTCGTGAAAAAATAGGGTTTAGACAATATCTAAAGCACTCTGATAGATTATAGACCCTCTGTTACGCGCCTAAGGTTGAAACTTCAACAAGACAATTGTAGAGGCATTCCTTCTAACTGTTACTTAGTGTTAATGAAAATAGGCATACAAATTAAGTCTAGGTCATTATATATTAAAAGGAGGGTCTAGCTAGATCATAAGTTTTGTTCCAGTTTACTGAACATTGGGTAACTGATTAACTTTTTATTTACATACTTAAAAAAAACATTAAAAAAAAACTATTGTAATCATTCATTGGGGGTTGCATTAGAATTACGCATCCAGATATAACAGCTGGGATTGGGGGGGGGGGGGGGGGGGAGGGGAGGGGAATAGCCCCACCCCCTATTACATGTGACTTGTGAAATGTCAGTCTACTACTAGGTACGATACACCTCTGTCTAACCCTTCCAACATTACAGGCATTATGTTATATCTCACAAGCGTTCCAATTACTTCCAGTACGTACAGAACAACAAGACCGCTGACAACGACTGGTTCCGCCTGGAGTCTGACAAGACTGGCACCAAGTGGTTCGGCAAGTGCTGGTACGTCCACAACCTGCTCAAGTACGAGTTTGATCTAGAATTTGATGTAAGTATGATTAAGTAGTTGAACCCCACTGTGTCTGCATGTATTTCTGACTGTGTCTGCATGTATTTCTGCTTCGTAGCTCTAGTGGTTGCAAGCTTTACTGCTGAGCATGAGTTTCTGGGTTCGATTCTCGGGTCGGGCAATGTGTTATTGGGTTTTTCCATCTACAAAAAAAAAGAGAGTGTTTGATTCATGGCAGTAGACTCACACATGAAACCAACCAAACCAACATAACTGGCATCTATTCTATTTCTATTAATCTTCGGGGACGCCGGCAGACACCAGGCGGGCGATCAGTCCTTTCGTTGTGGATTATTTCGCCCAGTTCCCCATTCTGGTGGATCCCCTTCATGGGTTACTGGTGGTCGGCATCGCGAATCTTCCTGTTGCCTTGAAGCTCACCAGAGATTTCTGCAAGCTTCTCTTCATTAATCTCATCTGTTCCTAAGATTTCCCATCTGAGTATAGCTAACTGGCATAATCTGGGTGTATTATTAAGGACACCTCCGCCTAACCCTTCAGGGATTACAGGCATGATGTTATGTGTCGTGTATTTCTCTGCGTTTATTTCTGATTTTGTCTGCATGTATTTGTGACTTAATCTGCACGTATTTCTGATTGTGTCTGCAAGTAATTCTGACTTGGTCTGCATGTATTTCTGACTGTGTCTGCATGTATTTCTAACTTGATCTGCATGTACATATTTCTTACTTAGTCTGCATGTATTTCTGACTTTGTCTGCAAGTATTTGTGACTGTGTCTACATGTATTTCTGACTTTGTTTGTCTATTACCTTTTTATTTACCTAATACAGAAAACAAACCTTGTTATTTTATTACTTATCTGACGTTTATTGTCCCTTCTTTCAGATCCCAATAACGTACCCCACTACAGCCCCAGAGTTAGCCCTGCCCGGTCTGGACGGTAAGACTGCGAAGATGTACCGCGGCGGTAAGATATGCCTCACAGACCACTTTAAGCCGCTGTGGGCAAGGAATATACCTCGGTTTGGTATAGCACATGCCATGGCTCTAGGGGTAAGTTGGGATACTACACGTTGTGTCATTATCTGTATACAGTGTGTTATGTTAAAAGAGGGATATATTGAAGGAGGGCTTCAGTATTCGATTCTCATTCCAAATATGTAAAAAAACTATAACCTTAATTTGTTCATGACAGAGGCACTTTTTTTTGGGGGGTGTGAGATGTCATCAAAATAAGACTTCTACTGACTAACAACCCGTAGCCCCGACGGGATGTCAGAGGCCCTTGAGGCGGTTTAGAAACTCTAATACTAGGGTGTGCGTTAGAACTTACTGCCCACACGATAAGAAAAAGAACTTACTTAATTTGTGACGTTTGTCATGGCTCCGTACACTCTCCAGATCTCACTTTTTTAGACGTTTCTTTTTCGCCATTGTCCTACGCCAGTTTTAAAATAGTAGTCAAATCCCTTTGTGTTCGCCAAAAAACCGACAATTTTGCGGAGCACAGCCGAGTACGAACGAAATGCTCGCAACGCGATCGTTCGAGGCCCAAACTAGATGAATTGTGTTCGGCTCGTGCTCAGTTCGTGCTCGGCTCGTGATGGGCTCGCCTAGCGTAGACGCAGCTTAACAAACAATGTTTCTTTCACCAGCTCGGACCCTGGTTGGCAGTAGAAATTCCTGAGCTGATTGAAAATGGTGTGATATCCTATCAAGAAAAGACGGAAGAAGCGAAATGACACTAACCTCTGCAGATGTAAACAAATTGTACATAAATATCTATTATTTTTCAAATATATAATATGTTTTGTCTAAGGAATGTCTTTTATTACTGGTAAATAGTTGATACCTACCTAACGCATGAGCATAATACCTACTTACTTCGCGTACCCGTCTTAGGTACCTATTGTTACGAGCTGGGTATGGGATAAATAAAAACACTACCAATTAAACACACGAATTAACTTTATTACTCACAAAACACTTACACAATCACTTCAAAACTACTGTGGACGATGGATTACTTTTCTGGTCCCGCTTACCTACTAGAAATTGGAGTGCCGCCGAAAATTGTCCGTCTGCTGGAGAGTATTTACAAGAAATACTCTTGCAAGGTAACTCATGACGGCCTCATCTCGGATGACGTAGCAGTACACGCGGGTGTCCGCCAAGGCTGCCTCCTGTCGCCGCTTCTCTTCTCAGTCGTTCTTGACGGAATTATGCTTCTTCGCATCTCTGAAAACAGGCGCCGAGGCATAGAGTGGGGATTATCCAACGTCTCGGAAGACTTGGACTACGCCGATGACCTATGCCTGCTGAGTCATACCCACGCCGACATGCAAGCAAAGTTGAACGATCTACGTGAGGAAGCGGCTGAAGCGGGCCTTAAAATAAACATCCGGAAGACCCAGGAGATGAGAACTGGTGTGAAGAATAACTCACCGTTGCTGATAGGCACAGAGGCAGTGGCACGCGTCCACAAATTTACGTACCTCGGGAGTGTTGTGGCAGAGACTGGGGGCAGTGAAGAGGACATCACTTCACGGATCGCCAAAGCCCGAGCTACTTTCGCGCAGCTGAGACCTGTTTGGCAGTCGCGGAAACTGACCCGAAGGATCAAACTTAAGATATTCGGGTCCAATGTAAAATCCGTGCTGTTTTATGGGTGCGAGACGTGGAAGGTAACAAAGGTCATCTCACGTCAAATTCAAGTCTTCGTTAACCGCTGTCTTCGTCGCATTCTCGGTATTTACTGGAAATTGGAATACTGGCCCGAGATCATCTTCAACGTAGAACTCTTGGAGAAATGCCACGAGAGCCCGATCGACCTACAGATCAAGCGTCGCAAGTGGAGATGTATTGGCCACACGCTCCGAAGGGACCCCGAACACATACCCAAACAAGCTTTGGACTGGAATCCCCAAGGGAAAAGAAAGCGTGGCCGTCCTCGTCAAACCTGGCGTCGCACCGTGTTGGCAGAAGCGGCGAACATCGGAATGACGTGGAGTGAGATGAAACGTGAAGCTCAAGACCGATCGCGATGGAGGACATCTATCGACGCCCTCTGCCCCATCTAGGGGACATAGGACATTAAGTCAAGTAAGTCAACCACGACAACCGATTTCCACAGAACTTTTCAGTCACCGGCACCACTTTCAGACTTCCTGTTATGTTCCTACTCTTTTCCTATTATATTTATTCGCGTAGCACCTCATATATAGGTAGGTACCTACCTCCTTAGTATTCTTATCTCAGCCACATGCAAACGGCTTTCATGATACAGTTTGTGCAAAATAAAAACAAATAACGCAACTTAAAAATATATAATCCCATTTGAAAAACCAATTTTCAAGCAAAAACATATTTCAAGCCTAAATAAATTATACTAAAACAGTAAAACAACAGTAAAACAAATAATACACTTATGATATAATGAACTATGCGCAAATAAAACTGTTTTTTCATCCCCCAATCAGTGTTTTTCAATCCGTCTTTGACGATATATTTTCTAAGTCCGACACACCACAGAACTATCTGTTCCGACCAGTCTATATCGCTAATGTCATTATGATAGATGACTTTGTCTGTGGCTGATAGACTATGGTATAGAGCGACGGTGTTGCTATCGTCAAAAATCCAGCTGTTGGTAGTGTAGAATGCAATTGTGGAAGCCATTTTGGTGACTGTCGCGTAAAGTTTCTTCAACCTGTACAAAAGTAAAATTATGTCATCATAGAGGTAATTTATAGTAAAAATCATGCCTGTAATCCCCATAGCATAAGTAAGAAGAAGGGTACTTAAGGTGAGGCCCGTCGGGGTTGCAGGTTTTTCGAAAGAGATACTGTGGGCTCGGACACAAAAGGCTATGAAGGAACATGGGTGGTTTTAAGTCAGTAGAAGTCTGACACTCCCTTTCGCTTCACCCAGAGCGGGTAGAGTCATTTGATGATTTCACACACTCCAAAAAAAAAAAAACAGGCCGTAAAGAACTGTGAGTGTAAATGTAATACCGTGGTGGTTTATTGAGCATCACGCATAGTCCATCAGCGAGGTGAGCAGGGACGGTGTGTAGCCAGAAGCAGGTGACGAGGTGCATCCATCGGTACGGCCACTGGACCGCGAAGCAGTACCAGATCGCCTGCGGAGATACGATGCTGCGCCGAGCCACATTGTTCAAGATGTAAGACAGACCTTCTGGAAAAGGGAAAAGTTATCATTGCGTGGATCTCTTCTCAAATTCGGCATAATAAGGAAATTCGCTGAAGAACCAGGGACACCGACATAGCTCTCAGAACATGCAAGTTGAAGTGGCAATGGGCAGGTCACATCGCTCGAAGAACTGACAACCGATGGCGAAAAAGCTTCTCGAGTGGCGACCACGAACCGCAAGACGTAGCGGTTCAATGAGCCATATCAGCAGCGGTGACCCAGTGGTGGCGGCCCCGACTTACGAACAGTAAGCCGTGGGTTCGAACCCAGTCAGGTGTCAGGACTTTGTGTAATTTATTTCATCACCGCTGCTCTCAAAACGGTGAAGGAAAACAACGGGAAACCGGCATGTATTAGAACCAACAAATTCGAAGACATGTGCCATCTACCAATCAGCACTGGGCCCGCCTGGTGGATTATAGCCCATCCCTCTCCTAGAGAGGAGGCCTGAGTCCCTGCAGTGGGAACATTATAGGCTGATGATAAGCTTACCCCAAGTGATAGGGTTCCTGTTGCTGCTGCTGACGGTGTAGATCCTGGGTTGTCTCCCGGCGTTGGCCGCGGCGGCTATGACCGTGTTGTTCACATAGTCCACTGGCACGAAGTCTATGCGGATGCGCTGGACTGAATGCAGCGCGTGGATCACTCCCTGCATGCAGCCTAGCGGGAACTAGAACAAGATTTTGATATTGAGACTTCTCATAAAATGTGATTTTTCAACCCAAAAGCCTGTAAACCCTTCACGAAACCGTCTACCAAGTACCTATTATATAAATCAAACTAAGTATTACCCATAGGTACGCAAAAAATATTGTTGGGAAACGATATTTTTTTGGGGTGTAAAATCACATTTTAGGGTCAAACTCAATGTAGCACTCTTAAACATTGGGCTTAGTGGATGCTTTGTATACGGTACGGTAATAGTAAACGGGTCATGGAGGTCATTTAAGTAAAGTTATAACCTGAAAAACCTGATTTCGAAAAAAATACAAAATGGCGGGCAGGTTTATATGCCATATCGGTTCTATCCCCTTTCATAGAAATCCGTTTTCTGTAGTTTTTGCGTGAAAGAGTAACAAACATCCATCCATTCTATTAGACGGCACGGTTGGCGCAGTGGCTCAAGCAATGGACTGCTGCGTTGCGTGTCGCGGGTTCGATCTCCGCACGGAACAAATATTTGTATGGCCTACAGATAGTTGTTCCGGGTCTGGGTATTTGTGTATGTGAGTTTAAATGTTTGTGAACGCACCCACGATACAGGAGAAATTCCTAGTGTGGGGCAACGTTTAAAAAAAATAAAACTCACTAACTTTCCCATTTAGGTACCTATAATATTAGTAGGATAGTAGGATACTCACCCCACTAGGTCCGAACACACTGCTGATGTCAATCCAGCCAGGATACGGCTCTCTACGAGCACACACCACTGAAACACCAATGAAGCCATCATCATCAGCCTATAATGTTCCCACTGCCGTGCCGCATGACGTTAGAAAAACAGGCAAGAAACTCCATGGACTCATAGACTTTTTTTTTGTGGGGTGCAGGGAAATCGTCAAACAAGAGCGGAGCGGCCCAGAGCGGGAGGGGCGCTCTGGGCAGAGCGGAAGGGAGTGTCAGACTTCTACTGACTAAAAACCACCCATGCTCCTTCTTAGCCCTTTGTGTCCGAGGCTGTGGTATCTCTTTCGAACAACCCGCAGCCCCGATGGGGCACTCATAGACCTTAGAATTTATTTTCAATTAGAATTTCATAATATTTGTAACATTTTATTGAACACAAGCTGATGCCTGCGGCTTCGCCCGGATGGATGTCGGTAAATATAATATGACAAATTAAATACTAAAACCTTCCTCGAGAACCACTCCATCTATTGGTGAAAACTACATGCTGTTTTCACCAATACACACACAGCACACACACACACAGCACATAGGTACCTACTATGTTTTCCATTTTTGTATTTTTTTTTTTTAGTATTATTGTGTGTGTGCTTGATGTACTGACGTCAAATAAACATTTTTTTCTTTCTTTCTTTCTTTCAATAGATGGAGTACATCGGTGCAGTAGTTATTGAGTTTATCTCGAACAGACAGACAGACAGACGTGGCGGATGACTTTGTTTGGTTGTAGTGATAAGTGATTCATCATTTACTTAGTGATACATTTAACATTTCATTAATATTTAATTTTACATTTTTAAATTCCATACCAGAAACACCACCCTGCGCTCTATAACTAAAATAGCTGATGTTGGAGAAAAAACAGCCAGACTGAGGTGAGAGTGGGCAGGCCACGTAGCACGGATGCACCCGGAGAGATGGGCAAAGATCGTCACTCACTGGACGCCTGAGGAAGGACAGCGCCGTCCGGGTCGACCGCGGCGAAGGTGGCGTGACGATCTGATCATGTTTGCGGGGCTAACATGGCCAGAGATCGCCCATGATAGAGACATATGGAAAGAGAATGGGGAGGCCTTTGCTCAGCAGTGGGACACAAAGTAGGCTAATAAAAAAAAACCATACCAAAACTTTTTTTTACCTATTTTATCTGTACCTAATAGCACAGTCCAGAAGAAACAATATTGTTAGTATAGAAAATAAAGTTAGTATAGTTTATGTTTAATTATGTTACAAATTATTGTGAAAAGGTCAGAGTAAATAAAGGCTATTTTTATTTTTTTTTATTTTTTTTTTAATAGCACAGTCATCACAGAAGCACACACTGACTTACCGACAGTAGGTCTGACCACACAGATAGGGAAGTCTCCAGCGCTGGACCGCACCAACTCCTCAGCCAAAGCCTTCGTGAAAGCATACGTGTTCGGCCAGTCGCTTATCAACCTAAAATTATCAAAAATACATCAGCATGTAGCGAAGATGACAATGTTGAGGTGGATAGGACAAGAATAGATAAAGTAAGGAAGGAGATATATTAGAGGAAGTTTATAAGTTGCGCCAATTACAGAAAAGTTAAAAGGGAATCGACTGTCGTGGTATGGGCATGTTATAAGGAGGGATGAATCGCATGTGACTAAAAAAGTTATGAATATAAAAATGTGGATGGATGGAGAGGGAGAGGAATACCAAAGAAAAGATGAACGGTGTGTGTGAGGAGTGATATGAAGGAAAAAGAATAAATGAGTTTTTAGGGTTCCGTACCCGTGTACTTGTACGTGTAGGTACTCATGTGTCTGTCTGTCTGACCATTATCTCCGAAACTACTAAAATTACCTGCCAGTTTTTAGTGTGGGCCAGTTTTTATTTTAATATTTTTACTTTAATTGGCTCCAATGACCATGGCCCGTTAACAATTCAAAGATTTCGTTAGCAATTTGTTTTGAGTGTACTACACTGAATATTACCGTAATACGTCATCTTTCATTCAAAAAAAAAAGTTTCCCATCAATAATTTCGGGTGCGCCAAAGTTGACCTAAAATTTCAACTCCGAAAATTGGAAATCCGAAAATGTTCTTCCTAACATTTTTCATCCTAACGATCGCAATTCCTAAAGTCTCTGTCTCTAATGTTTTAATTCCGAAGCATTCAACTTCCTAATGTCAGTAGCAATAAACATCTATTATCCTAATATTTGTTTTCCTATATTTTCTCAACCTAACCATCTTTTACACTATTATTCAAAGTCATATCTTTTTTGTTTATATTACTTTTTATTCATAATATCAGTATTATAAAAGGTCCCATTAAAATAGGTGGACAAAATTTTAGAAATCATTTAGACCGCTAAAATAAGGACAATAGTAAAAAAAAAAATAAGAAAAAGACATTAAAATACCTACTTTTATGGGATGAGTTTGTTCTAGAATGCCGGCAATTTATTATTTTAAGTCAAAATAAAATCACTTTATATAGTGTTTTTTTTGTTGTTTAGATGTCTTTAGTTAGGCTTACTTAAACGCTGTGTTAAAATTTGTCCACCTATTTTAATGGGACCTTATATGCAAAGATATCCATAGGTTAGGTTAGGTTAGAACTGTGACCAACTACGCGCGAGCCGAGCGAGCGAAGCGAGCGGTGCCGCGGCAGCGGCCGGCGAGCGCTACCTCGAAATTGGTCGCGAAATTTTTCTAAGTATTTTTTTCATAGTGTACACAAGACGAGACTCTGACCTGAATTTCATTCATTTATTTCATTTCAAGACAAAAATCAGTGAAACGACTTTTAATCATTCTAAACAGTTGTATGAGTGAAAATATTATGGTAATTATGTTTAGGGATAAAAACGTTAGGATAAAAAACAGTAGGAGTTGCAATATGTTTACAATAACGATAATAGGAATTAAAATTTTAGGAAACATGAGTGTTAGGAACATCGCCAGTAGCATTACAAATAGTAGGAATTCAAACTTTAGGATGAAAAATTTTAGGAGGAGTGATCATTCGGATTACAAATCGTTAGAAAGAACAATTTCGGATAAAAAACTTTAGGTGAGCCAATATGGACCCAATAATTTCTGCGTAGTTTCCTACTTAGTTTGATGTACAAAATGTTTGGACCTCATCCATTGCCTTCTATTATGCGTAATCGAGATCAAGAGACGGTCAATTTCGCAATTAAAAAAAAAATATTGTTGGCATCAGACACCAATTTTTTTTAAGACCCCACAAAGCTCAAGGTCATACTTATTGGAGGTCGTATATTTATATGTATATACTGGCCTGCGATAAATAATTTTGGGGGTATGAGGAACAGGGTGTAAAGCTCCTCATCCCCCGTTGAAAAGGGAGGATCCTCCGACCGGACGGGTGTTGTGTCCGGCGGGCTAACTGCCCGACATTTGTAAGTCGGGAACTCCTGTATAGGCTTATGTCGCGGAGAATGTTGATAGCGCGATGTAGGAATTTTTGTAGATCGTTTGTTAGTACGCAAGTGTTGCGATAGATGTCGCTAGTCGCCACATCACTCCCCTCTGAGACCGGAGGTCGAAAGCAGGTTAAAGTCTTGGCGCTTGTCAGCCAGTGGAAGGTTCCAGTGAGTCGGAACCGGATGCCGCATAGTTCACGGTGAGTCGGAACTGTCTGCGGTGATACCCCAGTGAGTCGGGGTGCTGCATATTAGCTCCAGTGAGTCGGAGTGATGCAGTGCTGCGTAGTGGCTGGCTGCTGCGTCGACCAGGAGAGAAGGGCGTCTCTGCTTGCTGACCGGCCGAAGTGCAGTGTGCTGTGCCAAAGTCGCTGATGAGGCTGGGGGTGATGTCCAGGAATGCGCTTCCGCTGCATGCTGGTGGACAGGATACCCCATGAAGCCGTGGCTGCTGGCTGACGGTATGACTCGCTGCTCGAAGGCGAAGGGGAAGTGGTGACGACGTATGAGTAGGTGCACGAAGGCTGCGCTGACGTTCATGCTCGGGGTCACCAGTTTGGGGCAATGAGGAACAGGGTGTAAAGCTCCTCATCCCCCGTTGAAAAGGGAGGATCCTCCGACCGGACGGGTGTTGTGTCCGGCGGGCTAACTGCCCGACATTTGTAAGTCGGGAACTCCTGTATAGGCTTATGTCGCGGAGAATGTTGATAGCGCGATGTAGGAATTTTTGTAGATCGTTTGTTAGTACGCAAGTGCTGCGATAGATGTCGCTAGTCGCCACATAATCATATGTAACACATTGCTGTCATTGATTTAAATAAGCTTAGTTACGGGTTGTTTATATTCTACTAGCTGACCCACGCAACTTCGTCTGCGTCACATAAATATAGCTTGTAGGTACCCTTTCTCGATAAATCGACTATCCAACAGAAATTAGGTACTCTAAATCGTACCTAACAAACAAAAAATCTTATCTTTCCTCTATATATCTATTTCTCTCTATATTTGAAAAGTTAACTGCCTGTCAAATCCATGAGAAAGAAGATAAACAAACAAAAATAGTTTTATTTGATCGAATGTATTATAATTTAATGATTACAAAATCGATTTAAATCCATATTACGAATGTATTTGCAGGGGAAGGTATTTTATGAGCGGAATTGGGTTCAGGACAGGCCACTGTGATGATAAAATAACACTTTGTAATTATTTTTTCTCGTATATTAATGGGTAGAAATCAATTATTTTTTTTGTCAAGGTAGAGAAGTACTTACGCCTGTTGAGAAAAAATATATAAAATTAAAAATTAACACATTGCACTACCGTTCTCAGGTTTGCCGTGTATTTTTTTTGCTTGGGCAATAGGGTAGACGACTAAAAAAATCTAATTAGTCCGTCAGATAGATTTCCAAAAAATGTTGAACACGTATTTTTTCTTTTTTCACGTAAACAAAGGATGAAGACGATACAGCGCTTTGAAAAGTCGTGCAACGTCACAGCTTGGTCCAATTTTACCAAACTATGACGTCAAAAGCCCCCTCTCCATGATCTTTGACAAGCTTTATTTTCGTAAATTTTTATTATTTTGATAAAACAAAAAACACGTATCCAATATTTTCCGATAATTTAACTGACGGACTAAACAGAATCATATTTTTTTTAGTCAGTCGTCTAACCTATTCACCCATAATATGGTGAAGGGACATCATTCTGACATTTTTTATAGTTAGGTATTTAAAAGTACAGTATCGTGAAGTTGCAATCGTTATATTATGAGAAATTTTCGTTTAAACATTGCCAAATGAATACATATTTTTACTCATGACAGTACCTACTGAATATTTATGTGGTCAAAAAATAAATAAAAATTACCGAAATCGAAAGAAAATCATCAATATTGCAAGTTTTTGGCCCATTTTATGAACACAGATTTGTTTGGTACCGAAAGATTTGGATAGCAAAAGTTTTTATTTTATACAAATACTTTACAGGTAAAACAATACAAAATTAAAATTAAAACAAATAAGTACAATATAATATTAGTTTAGATGGTTTAGATTATAGTGAGAATTACTAATAGGTATCTCTTACTGTTAAATAGACGATAACACCCTGTACCTGTAAACATTATCTTGCAGTAAATATTTTGAATTTGAATTTCCCGTAGGCCAGCAGCCAGATCCCCCGTACCTACATTGCGACGCGCGAATTATTTTGCCGCGCGGATATTTTTACATTGCGATATCTTCTATGATATTTATTCAAACTGTATAGAGTAAAGGGCACAAATATTCTATATTAAATTTCCGTTCTAACAAACACATTTATTTAGATATAGATTAATACCATATGGGTTAAATAAGCTTCGCAAAAAATAATTCATTTTAACCTTACATTTTAATAGTAAAAAAGGGTTACAATGAGACAATCTTAAAAGATAGACATATGCTGTCGCGGACTTTTTTTTAGAACTTTTAAGGAGATACAATTTCTTCATACATGACATTTACGTAACTTTAACCGTTTTCGCAGCGCACGCAGCGGAAGCTCTCAAAAAGGAAATACTTTTTCCCGTTCTTGTAACATTTTTCATTTATGCTCCGCTCCTATTAGCCATAGCGTGATGTTATATAGCCTAAAGCCTTCCTCGATAAATGGACTATCTAACACAAAAGAATTTTTCAATTATATCAGCAGTAGGTACTGTTCCTGAGTTTACCGCGTTCAAACAAACAAACAAACAAACAATCAAACAAACAAACAAACTCTTCAGCTTTATAATATTATATAGTATAGATTGTACTTTGTAACTTGCTTGTAAAATATTAACCACGAATGAATATACTGTGCTATCTCACTGCTGATCTCATCTTTATTTCAAATGGTTATGGGCCCAGATCCCAGAAGCACAAATGCTAGAGCATTATTTATAAGTTGAGTGGTTTAAATATTATTTGTGTGCTTGTGAAACTTACGAAATCGCAATTATGACGGCTGAAGTAGGCATAAGTGGTATCAAGAAGCTAAAAAATTCGTCCGACTACCCAAATTGGAAATTCCTGGTGCGAAATTACTTGGAAAATAAAAACTGGTGGGGAGTAATTTCTACAGATGTAGTGAATGCTGACGTAGACCGGCAGGCACGAACAACAATATGCTTGTTGTTAGAACCAGAGTGCTTTACCCACGTCTACAATGCGAAGACTGCGAAAGAAGCCTGGAATAGCTTACGGAAAGCGTATGAAGACAAAGGTTGGGGAAGACGAATACATATTCAGCGAGAGCTTTTTAACTGTAAGTTGGAGAATTTTGATTCTATGGAAAGCTATATATCAAAAATTACGTTCCTGACACAACAATTGTCAGATATTGATGCTCCAATCCCTGATGATTGGATCATATCGATTTTGCTGGGTGGATTGACCGCTGAGTACAGCCCTCTCATAATGGCTGTAGATAATAGTGGAAAAGAAATCACGTTGGAGCAAATCAAAATGAAATTGTTACAAGAAGGAAGTAGACAGAGTAAGTTGAACACAGAGTACGAAAAAGTCTTAGTAACACGTAAAGTACAGAAAGATGCTAGATCTAACACTAAAACTAATGATCGTAAGCAGAAGTGCAAAACAGCGCCTTTTTACATCGTCGTTTATTACATCGTCGACGAGTAGCTAGCCTTTCGGTTTTCTATCGGTTACATTTCGGAGAGTGTGCGAGGGAATTGCACGATCTAATTCCGCCAAGCCCGTTCCATCATCGGACTACAAGACGTACGGCGATGCGCCACCGTTATATGGTGGACATCCAACCCATACGCACTAAACGGTTTGGGAATACTTTCATTGTGCGTACAGCTAAGGAGTGGAATTCCCTACCAGAGTCTGTATTTCCTGATAGCTATAACCTAGGGGTCTTTAAGTCAAGAGTGAATAGGTTACTTCTAGGTAAGCGTGCTCCATCGTCGACCGCATCATCACTTTCCATCAGGTGAGATAGTGGTCAAACGCGAACCTATCAATAATAAAAAAAATAAATAAAAAGAAGTTCGTTTACAAGTGTTTTAAGTGCCACAAGCAAGGACACAAGGCGTCCGAATGCAAGGAGCGGATAAAAACCGCGAATATCTGCCTGAATACAAAGGGGGCGATAAACAAAGATAAATGGTATTTAGACAGTGGGTGCTCAAATCATATGACCCATGATAAAAACAAATTGTTGTCTTACACACATGTAAACGGCAACATGAAGATCGCAGTAGCAAACGGGGAGAAGTTATTGGTGAAAGGACGAGGAAATGCTGAGCCACAAGTCAGCGAAAACGGAAAATTAATTTTAGAAAACGTTTTACATGTTCCTGATTTATCCATGAACCTAATTTCGGTGAGCGATTTGACCAAGAAAAATTATTGCATGAATTTTGACAAAGAAGGTTGCATGATTCAAAGTAAAAAACAAATTATTGCAAGATGTCAAGAGGTCGGCGGAATTTATGAGTTGACAGAAAATCAAAATAACGTCGTGAATGTGACATTGTCAAAACAAAATGAAAATATTTCGAACGTTTGGCACAAAAGATTAGCTCATTTATCGCGTAATTATATGAATAAAATGAAAGTTTTAGTAAGTGGTATGGAATTTAAGAGTACCGATTTATGCGAGCCGTGTATTCCATGTATAGAAGGAAAGACATGCAAAAGTCCCTTTAAAAAGCAAGGTACGAGAGCAAACGAGGTCTTACAATGGGGTTGTTTCCTGGAAACTTCGCCGCAAGATGGCGCTGGTGTTTGGCTACACATGTCAATTTTTTTAAAATAAACGTTTGCATTGTGTGGACGATTTTTCAAGTATTTGCGCGGGTTTTTTAACTCAATTTGTCGCTGCACAATGTATGCTACCTGGCGTATCACCCAGTTGAAGGAGGAATTGAAAAAACGAGGAACAACGCAACAAGGAAAGAAAGCGGAGCTTGTCGAAAAGTACAATAGATTTAACATTTTATCGACTTTTAGCTGTTTTCTGGGCAATATTATGGTTCTACAAGTTGTAAAATAAACTTCACTCACTAACTTTTTGCTTTTTAATGATCTAATAATAAACAAAGTAAGGTAATACATCATTTGTTAAAATGTTACAAAATGTATAGTTATTTGAAAAGAACCCATTTCCCCACTCAACCAATTCTTATGTCTGGAATAAGATCAAAGCTGGTAGATGGCAGTGGTTCGTTTGATACTATAGGGCTTGCTAATAATGCCTTGCATTTCTCTGTTGCAATCGCTCAGTTCGAGCTGAGGTGACACTCTGTGATTCATTCCAACAAAATATATAGGGCACAGCAGATTTCTTCAAAATTTTGCGTTGGAGTGGAAAGCCTGAAACAATATTGGGTAATGTTAATACTTGGCATAATCAGTGTGGCTTAAATCCCCCATGAGCGAACGTTGACTTGAAGTGGGAGAAACCAAGTCAACGTTCGACCCTTGTTTCTCCCACACATTCAAATTATTAATAAAAGTCAGAATTAATAATAGGTATCGTACTAACCTGTCGCCTTAGAAGTGGTCTCGTAGTTTGTTTCGTTGAAATGTTTCCCACATAACCTCGAAAAATTACTTGTTTTGATTTTTTTTAGTTTCAGTGCCTTTTCCCACTTTCTCTTCGTGCGCAAATTTCTTAGAAATCTGACAACGCCTATTTCTTTGCATCCAAAGGCTACACAACGACCCATAATATTGAAAAAAGTCACAAAATATTAAGATATTGTTCAATTTCTATGGAGTTAGACAGTTTGTTTGTAGCCAACGCACAGCGCCCTCTACGGGGAAGAAAACTGTCAAATAGTTCCACGTAGAGGGCGCTGTACTTTGGCTACAAACAAACTGTCTGACTCCCTAAAAAATGAACAATATCTTAATATTTTGTCACTTTTTTCACTACTAAACTAAACGCTACACAACGACCCATGTTGTGTAGCGTTTGGATGCAAAGAAATAGGCGTTGTCAGATTTCCAAGAAATTTGCGCATGAAGAGAAAGTGGGAAAAGGCACTGAAACTAAAAAAAACAAAACAAGTAATTTTTCGAGGTTATGTGGGAAACATTTCAACCAAACAGACTACCTACGAGACTACTTCTAAGGCGACAGGTTAGTAATTCTGACTTTTTATTAATAATTTGAATGTGTGGGAGAAACAAGGGTCGAACGTTGACTTGGTTTCTCCCACTTCAAGTCAACGTTCGCTCATGGGAGATTTAAGCCGCACTGATAGAATAATATGCCAAGTATTAACACTAACTACCCAATATTGTTTCAGGCTTTCCACTCCAACGCAAAATTTTGAAGAAATCTGCTGTGCCCTCTATATTTTGTTGGAATGAATCACAGAGTGTCAGCTCGAACTGAGCGATTGCAACAGGGAAATGCAAGGCGTTGCTTATTATCAAGCCATATAATATCAAACGAACCACTGCCATCTACCAGCTTTGATCTTATTCCAGACATAAGAATTGGTTGTGTGGGGAAATGGGTTCTTTTCAAATACCTAACTATACATTTTCTAACATTTTAACAAATGATGTATTACCTTAGTTTGTTTATTATTAGATCATTAAAAAGCAAAAAGTTAGTGAGTGAAGTTTATTTTACAACTTGTAGAACCATAATATTGCCCAGAAAACAGCTAAAAGTCGATAAAATGTTAAATCTATTGTACTTTTCGACAAGCTCCGCTTTCTTTCCTTGTTGCGTTGCTCCTCGTTTTTTCAATTCCTCCTTCAACTGGGTGATACGCCAGGTAGCATACATTGTGCAGCGACAAATTGAGTTAAAAAACCCGCGCAAATACTTGAAAAATCGTCCACACAATGCAAACGTTTATTTAGAAAAAATTGACATGTGTAGCCAAACACCAGCGCCATCTTGCGGCGAAGTTTCCAGGAAACAACCCCATTGGTTTTTAGCGACGTTTGTGGACCAATCGAGGAGCCATCGTTCGGTGGTTCGAGGTATCTTCTTCTATTTATCGACGATTATACTAGAAAGACTCATGTTTATTTTTTGAGGAACAAAAGCGAAACATTTGATAAGTTCCGTGAATATAAGGCGGAAGTTGAGAATGAGACAAAGAAATTGATTAAATGTCTGAGATCTGACAATGGCGCGGAATATTGTAATGGTTTTAAATCATTTTTAAAGTCTGCAGGTATAAAACACCAGACGACTGTACCGTACACGCCGGAACATAATTCTGTCGCAGAAAGAGCGAATCGTACTATAATAGAGAAGGCAAGAACATTACTGTCAGAATCGAACTTGAGCAAGAAGTATTGGGCCGAGGCTGTAAATACTGTTGTTTACTTAAAGAACAGAAGCCCTACGAAAGCATTGAATAATGCGGTACCAGAGAAGCTTTGGAGTGGAAAAGATGTAGATGTTAGTCATCTGAAAATCTTTGGTTGTTTGGCTTATAGATTGATACCAAAGCAAAAGAGACGGAAACTGGACATGAAGACGGAACCGATGATTTTTATTGGATATCCTGATAATCAGAAGGGTTATCGTCTGATGAATCCTAAGACAGGTGAAGTGACGACTGCGAGAGATGTAAAATTTCTGGAAAACGTCTTTCTCCAAAAAGAAAACGTAGAAAAGTCGGAAGTAATCATAAACCTAAATAAAGATTCTGTTCCTTCCAGTTTACCGAACGTATGTATAAGCAGAGCTGAACATTTAGAGGCTCACAACGATAATATGTATCGTGATACTGAAGACGAGAACGTAGAAGTATCGGAGGACATAGGACCTGAACCAGAGCGAGTACCCGATGACGTATTGACTGAACAAGAAGTCAGAATACCGGAATCAGAAAGGAGGTATCCTTTAAGAGAACGCCGACAAGTCGACCGGTACGGATGCAATGTTATGTATGCCAAGGAGAGCAATCTTGATGGTGATCCATTGACTATTAATGAATCGTTGGCGAGACCAGATGGTGATTTATGGCAAAAAGCGATAGATAATGAACTTATGTCACTGAAAGAGAACCAGACTTGGACGTTGGTGGATCTTCCAGCTGATAAGAAGCCTATCCAATGCAAATGGGTGTTCAAAATCAAGAAAGATAGCGATGGCAAGGTAACAAAGTACAAGGCTAGACTTGTAGCAAAAGGCTTCACACAGGTATGTGGTGTAGATTATACTGAGACATATTCTCCTGTAGTAAGAAGCTCTACTTTAAGATTGTTGTTCTCGCTAGCTGTTGAATACGGGTGGTTTATTGACCAATGGGATGTCACGACTGCCTTTTTATACGGAAAAATTAAAGAGGACATTTACATGCTCCAACCAAAAGGAGCAGTAGTCAAAGGTCAAGAAACCAAGGTATGCAAATTGCAGCGTTCTTTGTATGGATTGAAACAAGCTTCAAATGCTTGGTTCAAGGAATTGGATAAAGAAATGTTGAATTTAGGCTTT
This sequence comes from Diarsia mendica, assembly GCA_949316265.1. Lineage (NCBI taxonomy): Eukaryota > Metazoa > Arthropoda > Insecta > Lepidoptera > Noctuidae > Diarsia > Diarsia mendica. Next base: position 12,215,318 of record OX438916.1, read on the forward strand.
GTACAATCAAAAATAGAACCGTGTTTGTATCAAAAGCAGTTTAAAAACAACAAGAAGTTGATTGTCGTTATTTACGTAGATGACCTTTTTATTTTTGGAAATTGTGAACAAGAAAAGCAGAAATTAAAAAACAATTTGCTTGACAAGTTTAAAGTGAAAGATTTAGGGAAGGCTAGGCATGTTTTAGGCATGAGGTTGAGGAGGGACAAAGATGTTATTTGTCTAGATCAGGAACAGTTCATTTCGGATATTTTGAATGACTTTAACATGACAGACGCTAAGCCAGTTTTAACCCCAATGGAAGTCGGTATGAAATTAGAAAGATCGACAAATTCTCATTGCGATCTGCCGTATCAAAGCTTAATAGGCTGTCTAAACTATTTGGCCTGTAATACGCGACCAGACATAGCACATGCGGTAAGTGTACTTTCACAATTCAATTCATGCTATGATGAAATACATTTTAAATGTGCGAAACGGGTCTTAAGGTATTTAAAAGGTACGTCTAACCTTTGTCTCACTTTTAGGAAGTCGGGAGATTTAGACTTAAGAGGCTACGTAGATGCAGATTGGGGAGGGGCACTTGATAGAAAGTCTTTCACAGGATTAATTTTCAAAATAGGTAAAAATATAGTGTCATGGGAGAGTAGGAAGCAAGCGACAGTATCCTTGTCAAGTACAGAAGCAGAGTACGTAGGATTAAGTCAAGCTTCGAAGGAAGCTCTCTATTTACGGAGTTTACTAAATAGTTTAACAGCTGTGGATAGTAAAGCGGTAGTAATATACAATGACAATCAGTCGGCGCATAAAATTGCAGGTAACAAAATGATGCATAATCGTACGAAACATATAGACATAAAATATCATTTTATTCGCGAGTGTGTACTTACTAACAAAATTGAGATAAAGTACATGTCAACTAATAATATGATAGCCGACATTTTAACTAAAAGTGTTCATAGCCCGAAGTTAAGAGAATTTTTAAAGGATTTATCCCTATCAAATTATTCGATTAAGGGGGCGATGAGGAGTTAAATGTTTATTTTTATGTTGTTTTGGTAATAGATAATTTTCTATGTAGTTTTGATATGCATTCTTTTCTTTGTTAAATGTCTTCTGTTTTTTAACCGACTTCAAAAAAGGAGGTTACTATGTTCGTGTGTATGTATTTTTTTTTTTTTTTTTTTATGTATGTTACCTGATTTCTCCCCCGTTTGTGGACCGATTCTCAAAATTCTTTTTTTATTTGAAAGAGTATACTCCTGAGGTGGTCCCATTTTTTTTGGTGAAGATCTGGTGCTGATCTTCGGAGATATACAATGGAACTCTTCAAAAATAGACGGCAAATCTGTCGTAATTGCTGGAATCGCTTGGATGTTTATTGAATATACCATTATCATGACGTAACATCACGCCTGTATGCTCTGAGGGGGTATGCAGATGTGTACAATACACATTTTTTTAGTTGTTATGTGAATTTCATAGACACGTATTACATGTTTCGTGGTTTTTCTGGCGCTATTCAAGTATACGCACCTAGCAGTCATCACTTTTATTCATGTTGATGAGCTGATAATGGAAGGTATACCTACTTCTCCTCAACGGTTAAGAGTTGAAAGCAAAAATAGGGGAATTTTGAACGTTAAGGGTTAGGTTTCTTATTTGTACTATACTTTTGAATACAGCTAGTACAGTTAAACACAGAAGTGTTAGTAATTGAGTTTGAATTGTACCGAGTACAGAAGTAATATGCATGTGTAATAGATTAAGGGGGCGTATTGGAGGTCGTATATTTATATGTATATACTGGCCTGCGATAAATAATCATATGTAACACATTGCTGTCATTGATTTAAATAAGCTTAGTTACGGGTTGTTTATATTCTATTGTACTTTGTAACTTGCTTGTAAAATATTAACCACGAATGAATATACTGTGCTATCTCACTGCTGATCTCATCTTTATTTCAATTATACTTAACTACTTCTGTTCCATCTGCTAGCACACGAAGGTCTACTCACCCATCCTTGATGTGGTTAAGCCGGTCTTCATCCACTGTCTCCGCTATATGTATCATCAGCTCTGGTGCGATAGGGCTCGGGTAGAACTGCTCCTGCAGCGTCGTATCGCAGCGGCTGAGGGTTGCGTGCGAGTACGCAGTGGATATGTACGCGAATGTTCTGGAATGGGGTGAAAACATTTACAAACATAAACTTACCCCCTTTTCCATGGGGGTAGGCAGAAACAACAGAACGCCACCTGCTACGATCCTTACATAATCCTTTTGCTACGTCCACATTCATATATCTCGTCGTACACACGCCAGTTGCGAATACTACGCACCTGTCCTTTCTGAAGAACATCGCCAATAAGATCAGTGTATGTCTTTCTAGGCCCTAGAAAGACATACACTGATCTGAAGTCGAGTCGAGTTGAGTCGGCGTTGTCACTTACATCTGCCTTTCGTTAATCTACTTTCACTCATCCTCTCTACATGACCAAACCATCTAGGGACATTATTTTAGATCTTCAAAATTAAAATGACTTGAGTGACTGCAAATCATATCGTAGTGTTTGGGCGCGAATCTAAGAATCGAGTTTGATCTTTTATAGCTACAATAAACCAAACTTAAATTTAGCTAAAATAACATCATGCCCGATTATGCAATGGTGTACCTAATAGAGCACCAACATTTCACTAGATATGTTTAATCCCCATGTAATAGGAGTCGAGCCTATCGCCATCAACCGGGCACAGATCCAGACTCCGTGGCAGCTACTGAGAAATTCATGATGAAACAATCCAATACCAATTTGCCCGACTCGGAAATCGAACCGAGGACCTCATACTCAGCAGCCGCAGTAGCGATCACTCGACCAACGAGGTAGGCCTACTATGTAATACTTACTTCAACCTCTTGCATTGCTTGGCGAGTGCTAGCAGGTCCCTGGTGCCGCGAACATTGATCAGTGTCGCAGATCGCAGCGGCTCTTGAAAAGATATCGTGGCCGCGACGTGGAAGATCACGTTCACCTGTGATCAGAGGGAGGCTTTACTGACTGCCTTGTAGGACTCCTGGTCGCCAGTGCGACCGCTAAGCAAAGCAGAGTCTGGTCACTTCACCGTATTATACCATGACCGTGTTATGAACGTTGCAGGCACGGAAATAAATATGATACGGACTACTATGCCACTAGAGCGTATTTACAGCGTGTCATACCGTGTCATATCCCTTTGTAAGGACTATGTGTGAGGGAAGCAAAAGTGGTCCTATGTCTGCTCAGATTTGCGCACTAATTTCACCTGCGATCTCTCTGTTGGAATTGAAAAAAGTTACACAAAAAAGAACAAAAGAGAACTACGAACCTCTTTGATTAGAACTTTCTTGTCTTCTTCACTGATTGCAAGATTCTTCTCAGTCAATTCTCCAACTACGGGTACTATTCTATTCGAAAAATCTGGTTGTTCTTCTCGGAGTGTGTCAAATAGCTAAAACAAAATAGAATGATTGTATATATATAACTAGCTTTGGCCCGCGGCTTCGCCCGCATGGCTGTCGGAAATATCAAAAATTACGATGTCAAAAAAACTCTGATGGCTTATTATTTTCCGACACCTCCAACAAATATCATTATATTTTAGCCATTGTATACAAACACTTGACAAATGAAATACCTACTAAAACCTTCCTTGAGAACCACTCTACCTATTGGTGAAAACAGCATGTAAATCAGTGCAGTAGTTTTAGAGTTTATCGCGAAGAGGCGGAGGACTTTGTTCCTAAGTGATTGTTTTTCATACATAATAAATAAATATTTTGCTGATAAGAGGGTAGTACTTACAGGATCTTTCAATGTTTCTGCTAGTCTTACTTCAGCTGATTTCCCTTTCTTGGCTCTCATCAGAAGGAACGCTTTGTTCAGCCTGCAAGACCTGCAACATAATTACGTTGACGGCAAGACAAAATGCAGCTGCAGTAAACAGTCGGTATTGTAACATTCTTTTTGCTTTTAATGCCATCCTTATGCCTACGGTATGGAGGTCAAGATCGGTTGAACGGACTGTAGAGGCGGTTAGCTTGGAGTTCTGGTCTTGTGGTAGATGGGGTATATGTTATTAGTATAAAGTTATAGTCATAGTCAACTCTGTGTTAAATAAATAAATAAGTGTTAAATAAGTGTGTTTAGTTATAAGTAAAAGTATCGTGTGATTGACTACTGAGCGTGAGGTTCTTACTTCGAGTTTCAGGTCGACAAAAAGTGATATTGGGTTTAGCATTTCTCAGTAGCAGCCCGGAATTTGGAAGCCTTTTGGAGGGAAGCCAATTCCAAAAAAAAAAAAAAAAGTTCGATTCCCAGAGATGTGTTATTTGGTTTTTCCATCTGGAATTTATCTGTACACACGGCTACACATCAAGCTATACATAACCAGTATAATCTGATCGTTCATTGTGCGAAAAGATCTAGTAAAGTGAGGCCAAGATTAACTGGTTTTGTATAGCTTGATGTGTAGCCGTGTGTACCAGCCTCGAAGTCTGGAATTGTGCACGGTTTATGGCAATAGGCTGGCCCCCTATTATATAGTCCAGCGAGCGTTTACAAGACACATTGCCTACATTTCACCAGGAATATCCCACAGATGTCCATACGAACAACGTTTGGCTTTCTTTAAAATTGAGTCGCTTAGAAACCGTCGCACTGTCCATGACTTAGTTTTTCTCCATAAAGTTATCAATGGTCAAATTGAATGTGAACAGTTGCTAGAACGTGTCATGTTGTCAGTTCCATATAATCTTCCAAGACAACCAACCTCTAGACTTTTTCAACCGCCAGCCAGTAGAAGCAACATTGGGAGACACTCACCGGTTTCAAGAATAATAATAATAATAATAATATTCCACAACTATCACACAACGCCATCATATAAATATATCTCATGTTTAGTTTACAACAAATAGGTTTATGTTTAGTTTTCTATTCTATGTTACACTTTTTGTATATAATTTTTCGATGATTAGCTTTGTGTACACCTGTAATTGGTACCTACATAAGAACCCTAACCTATATATATATATATATTTTTAAACTGTGAGATGTATGTACATACTGTTGGTGTACCTATTTTAAATAAATAAAATAAAAAATACTTAAACATAACTCGCGAAATGGGTTTAGGTACTAATGAGTACTATCTGATCGAGGATTACAGGTGTGATATTATGTGTCATGTATGCTAAGTATAAGCGGATGGATGAGGGACGCACAGATCAGAAAGGAGTGGCACAAAAAAGGGGAGGCCTATACCCAACAGTGGGTCATTCCGGGCTGAAATGATGATGATGATGCTAAGTTACTCCTCACCTGAAGAGTTTCTCCACGAGCTGCTTGCCGAGGAAGCCAGAGCCGCCAGTGATCAGCACGACAGCATCTCGGTAGAACTGCTGCACGGCGGAGTCGCCACGGTCTATAACTTCTTTTGTCCCTTTCTGCCGTTCTAGAGCCTTCGATATCACTGCCTTGGCTGCATCCATCTTTGTGCCTCCCTCTTCTTCCATATTATACCTTATTTTCTTTCCTTAGAGTACGGATTATTCAAGACCTGTCGTCAACTTGTATTCCACTTTCATTAGTTTCTCGAGAGTTGAAATTTTTGCAAATTTTAAAAATGTTTTGACTATTACTTGTAAACTTGTAAAGCCTGCTTAGCTGTGATATTTCCTTTTAATTTCGTTATAATTATATGCTACTAAGTACCATGAATTTTTTCACACGCCCAAACACAACCCGATAGGTCGAAAAGTCGTGTGATGACACGAGGTTAGTACTTTCTTCCCAGAAAGTGACGTCACAAGCCCCCACTCATGATCTTTGACAAGTTTTATTTTCAAGTTTTTTTTTGACAAGTTTTATCCAATATTTTTTGGTATATAGTATACCCTTTTTAGTTGACTCACCAAAAGGATCAGTTGCACTATGAACACGTGAAATAAATGCAGCGGTTTGAAGTTAACCTCGTAAATCCATTATAATATGAAATGTCATGTTATATAAAGGGTGTCTCAGTAAGAGTGCACTTTATCATTTTAAAATAAAAACAAGTATTTTACGACAGAGTTGTGATATTTTTATTGTATTGTATTGTAAAGAAGACATGTTCCAATTAAGTATGGAATAAAATATCCGGCAAATGACCCCCACGGCTCCGATGACAGGCCATTACTCTTTTCATGAAATTTTCCGTGACTTTTGCACAGAGATGTGGCTGTATCTCACCGATAACGCGTTGGTTTTCCGATTTGAGCTCAGGAATTGTTTCGGGTTTATTCGCATAAACCCGAGATTTCACAAGCCCCCAAAGAAAAAAATCGCACGGCGTTAAATCGCACGATCTTGGTGGTCAGTTGACATCAGAATTTCGTGAGAAAATGTGTTGATAATGTGTTCCCCATTTTTGTAATGAGTTTTCACAATTATAACGCGTTGGTCTTTCGAAAAGCGCTCCATTTTTAATAATCGGAATAAACAGAGATGACAGCTGTCAAATTTCAGAGTTGCCACTTGCATGAAAAAAAAAATATTCCAATTTTAAAAAGTGCACTCTTACTGAGACACCCGTTATAAACTAGATCTAATTAGTATTCAACTGTTTGAACCTAACCTTTAGTTAGCGATGTTTTATAATGCCTGTCTAGGCTTAGCCTTGATTATTTAATAGTTTTTTTTTTATAATGAAGTAATTATTATCGCCGATCAACAGCATAGCTATTCAAATAATAGAATCGAAATCGAATCGAAAAATGCCATTTCGACACCTGCAAGGAACAACATGGTACTCACTTTTAGTAACTTTTCAGAAGAGCGCGTCAAAGTTTAAAAACAATCTCTCAGGTTTCGGTTAAGTCTTAAAGCCACCCAACCTTGAAAATTTTAAGCTACGAGGGAATAGCTACACTATAATATGATTACCTACTCGCTGTTAGCCCTTTTCCCATGGGGTGAGGCAAAAACCACAGAACGCGAACTGCTACGATCCTTACAAATATACTCGTTTTACGTCATCTACATTCATACACCTGGGGTTTGAAGCTGACCAAGTAACTCTGTGTTATAGTGCGTACAGACAGACAAACAGACGAACATGGCGAAACTATAGGGGTTCCTTGCTGACTACGGAACCCTAAAAAGTCAGGCGTGCGAAATATTATATTGCATGTTGAACCTTATCGTAGAGCGATAAGAGTCAGTTTTCGAGAAAGTATATAATTATTGAAAAGTATTACTATATTATATATACCTGGAAAGATTTCCGGGAGTTTTTTAAAATGCAATTTTTTGAGAATAACAAAGTTCCGACTCATTTTACGATAAAAATAGTTCCGTAATAAATTAAACTAGAGAAAATTTCCTAGAATTTATTATGTCTTAGCAACGTTTTTCGTAAAATCCACAGATGACAGAAACAACAGGAGATATGCCCTTTAGCCGAAAATGTATGGGGACCTGTGTCGTCAGGTCACACACGCAGAGCAGTAAAAATATTAGATATACGCATTCGCAAACACATCCGCATTTCTTAAAACATTACGTACTACACAATCAATTATAAACCTTATCCCTTCAGTCACAGCGTGTATTTACCATGCACCGCACAATTTACATAATACATTTTGTTTTACTTCGACGCTAGTGATTGACTAAATCGAAAAGTTATCGATTCTTCTATTTATTATTATATTGTAATAAAGTTCTTTTGGGGTCCGGAAAATAATATAATTATTATAAATAAAAAACAATATGTCCAGAAATCATTCAAAATAAAAAAAGTCATTTATTCAAAACAGGTTGATTAAAAAAAAATATATATTGATTTGTGTCTGTAGTAAATCGTAATATTAACTTACACCACAGATGTGTTGCAACAGATTTTGACGTTCGAAAAGTGCTGATTATAAGCAGGACTTTTGTCTGTCTGTTAGTTTAAGTCCCATAGGGGTTGTATTTCAAAAAATAAATCCTTCTTTATTCGTTGTCTACATTATAAAGGGAACCTCTGTGCAAAATTTCAGCTTTCTAGGTCCAAGGGTTTGGGCTGGGCGTTGATGAGTCAGTCAGTCAGGACTTCTCTTTTTATTTAAATATATAGATAGATAACTCGAGCAACCAATGAATACTATTTATTCAGTCAATATTAAGCAATAAAAAGCACTTTCTATTTTCAGTATTGCTTGCAAAAATAAGAAAGCGTGATAATATAAACGTTGTTATTAGTACCTACCTATATTTATAATTTGTTGTTTAAACTAAAAATAAATTTATATTTTATTAGTAAATACATAGTACAGAATATTGGTTTTTCTTATCTCCATTTACGGCAACGCTCAGTAACGCCATAAAATACGCCTTATACTGCAGTAACAATTGTGTAGAGTAATTAATTGTATAATGCATAATATGTATAATCATTCGTACGTATACGCAGAATCATCGTATAAAATATCGACAACTACAAACATCACAATTAGACATCTCTAGCTCACAAAGACTGACAGCAGCAGCTTTTCGAAAATATTGTGTGAGTGAGAGCATCAGTAAAACACCTATCCATTGCGCTATTAGATCAGCCGATTCACTGGTCGATTTGTACTAAACAAGCAATGGTTTTTGTTCCTAATGAAAACAATTGATTTGGTTTTTCATCATGTTTCTCGTACTACGAAGTAATGTTTTAATGAATTTAATATGAAAAACATTATTTTTGTAGTACTTACGTGTGAAATGAGATACCATCTTTCGTGTAATTCACAATACAGCTATTATTTTTACGAACATTCACTGAACAACGCGGCATTTTGTAAAAAATCACGAGCAGTGAAGACGTCGCAAGTTGACATTCGACTTATTATTGAAAGTGGCATAAGGCCCCGTCGTGGCCACATGAGTTCGCATGTACCACGCCTCCTTGCCATATCTCCTGTTGTTTCTGTCATCTGTGGTAAAATCAATAGTGACGGCGTATCGAGCGCCGCGAATAATGCGTTTCCACACCACCTTAGGGTAGTAGACCCACCTAGGTAGGTAAGCGACGCGTTTCTTAGGGTTCCGTGCCTCAAAACGAAAAAACGAACCCTTTTATGATCAGTCCGTCCGTCCGTCGATAGGGTCAGGGTTGGGCAGTATTTGAATTACTTGTAATTAAAATACGTACCTAATTGAAATACAAATACGTATTTGGTATTTGTATTTCAATTACTTCCGTAGAATGTAATTTGTAATTCGTATTTCAAATACCTGACGACGAAGTATTTTGTAATTAGTATTTCAAATACTTGAGGCTTCAAAATACATTTTAACATTAAAATACATTTAACCTTCATTTAGAAATTTTTGAACTAAAAAGGTTAAAATAAAAACTTAAGTTGTTTATTTTGTTTTTAATTCATTTTTGCCACCGACTTCCGAAATAAAGTTAGTTACTTTACACTTTTTTCTGATGGTTTTTGAAGGCGGTTATTTTATTGTTTTAAGATTTTTTAATTAGTAATTTGTATTTTGTATTTCAATTAAAAATAGCTAAAATACTGTAATTTGTATTTTATATTAGTCATTAGTCATTTATTCATGAACAATAAATTGTATTTGAAATTACATGTTAATAAAATGAAAATTAAATTATATAAAGAGAAAAAAAAAAAAAAAAAATATGCAACAATACAAAATACAAACAAGCCAGAACATTTCAACATTGCAAAAAATACACTACCACAATACAACATTAATATATAAAAAAAATCGCTAAAGTTCTTCAACAGCATATAGACACTTATTCAACAGGAAACTCTTAAGCTCCTTTTTAAAGGAACTTGAGTAAATAGCGCTTTTTAGATGTAAAGGCAACTTATTAAATATTATAACCGATTGGTATCCAGGACTGTGTCTCACAATATTAAGATTTGGCTGTACCCTGTAACGTACAATGTCTTGTCTGCGTGTGCCTTCTCTAATTTGTCGTTCTTCTGCTGTCTCATATTCGTGTATATATTTGGCCATGTTACTTAGCAGTACAAATACATAAATGCTCGGCACTGTAAGAATATTTAAATTTCTAAAATGTTCACGGCAACTCTCTGTTTGCGGAATACGGGTTATTGTGCGAATTGCGCGTTTTTGTAGTACGAAAGCCCTTTTTATGTTATAGTCATAACTATTTCCCCAAAACATTATGCTATATCTGATCTTGGATTCTACCAACGCGAAATATACCATTTTTAATTGCTTAATGCTAATTTCTGTTCTAAGTGACCTTAAAGCATAACATGCGGAACATACTGATGCATTTATAGCATTTAATTCTGCCTTCCAATTTAAATGTTCGTCTATACGTATACCTAAAAATTTGACTTCCTTGACGAGAGCAATTTTCTCATCCTTCAAAACTATCTCTAAGTCATCCTTATTACGGGCTGTCGTTTTAAATAATATTATGTTGGTCTTTGCAGTGTTGATTAACAATTTGTTTATTGTGAACCACACGTGAAATGCTTGTAAGGCTGCATTTACAGAGTCAGTTAATTTATCTATGTCATTTGCTGCTACTATGGCATTTGTGTCATCTGCAAAAATAATTATGTCAATGTCAGGTAAAATTGTATTCATGTAATTGATTAAGTCATTAATAAATAAGATAAATAAAATAGGTCCCAATATAGATCCTTGCGGGACGCCCGTAGTCATCTTTACGGTTGCTGATTTGTAAATTTTTTTGGAGCCATCTTTCGTTTTGTCAATTTCTACAAACATTTTTCTATTTGTCAGATATGAAGAGAATAATTTTAAAGCTTTACCTCTAATACCATAATGCATCATTTTTGTAAGAAGTAATTCGTGGTCTATAGTGTCAAATGCGGAACTTAAGTCCAGAAAAATTCCGGCTACTCTCATCTTATTGTTTATTTTTCCTATCACGTCATCAAGTAAAGTATATATGGCGTCAGAAGTGCCAACACCTTTTTGATAGCCAAACTGTCTTTCGTTTAATACTCTATTTACACGCAAGTGAAGTAATAGTCGTTTTTTTATAAGTTTTTCAAATATCTTTGACAGTACTGGTAGCAAGGAGATGGGCCTGTAATTTTTGGGATCACTTCTACTACCTTTCTTGTAAACCGGTATTACTTTAGCTACTTTAAGCTGGTCTGGGAAGACACATTCCTCAATACACTTATTATAAAATATACATAGAGGCTCAGCTAGTATGGAAATATGTTCCTTAATTACGGATATTGGGATTTCATCATAACCACAAGAATGCTTGTTCTCCATACTATTGACTATGTTTAAAACCTCATTTGGCGTGACAGAAGCAATTGACATTTCATTATTATTTTCGATTGTATACTTTTTTAAAAATTCTATATTTTGATCTCCTTCTGTTACATTAGAGATAGATTTGTAGTCAAACTGTTTAGCTAAAATATCAGCTATTGCCTCTGGGTCCACTACTAGTTGGTCATTGACTTTAAGGCGAATTTCAGGTTTTATAATTTTTTCCTTATTTGTACATTTTCTCACTACTTTCCACACCTCTTTACTTAAATTTTTGGAATTATTTATTTGCTCCATTATTGCATGTTTTTTTGCCATCACCAGAACTTGTCTGTACAGTCTAACATAGTTATTTTTATATATTAAGACACTTGAATCCAGATTGTTACCATTACGTGCACATAAGAATCGTTTCATTTTACTTGATGTACGTATTCCTTTAGTAATCCATTTTAACTGCCTATTTTTTTTTAGGCTTATTTTGTAATCTTTTTTTCTATAGCAGTTTTGGAATACTTTTTGGAATATTTAAAATGTCACTTACGGGATATCTTCCGTGATTGTTATTGGTTTTGAGTTCCCGATAACAACAACAACAACACAACAATCACGGAAGATATCCCGTAAGTGACATTTTAAATATAGTTATGAACCGTGAAAGCTTAAAACAGACTTTTTGGAATGTTTTGAGAAATGTATTTATACCCATGCAACTCCAATCTTTATCACGGATACTTTGTACAAATTGGGCACTATTTTTACTATTAAAAACTCTTTTATTTATGACAATGATTGGAAACTTATTTCGCGTGAAATTGCCTACATTATCCAGACGAACATCTGCAAAAATACCTCCATGGCCATCAGCCAAACCATTGTGATCAACTGCACATCCAAGAATACACGAATCGGGCAAGTTGGTAATTATGTTGTCAATACACGAGTTACAACTATTACGAATGAAAGTAGCAGAATCGATTTGGGGCTTGAAATTATAACACCTTAGCAGACTGAGAAATTCCATGCGCTTTTTACTATCTACTAGTAGGTCAACATTAAAATCTCCACATATTATAGATTTCCTATTGAATAAGTAATCTAGTAAACTCTCCAATTTTTCTAAAAACACATTAAAATTTTTATCTACAGGATTTCGATAACAACAGCAAATATACAGTCCTGTGCACACATCTTTAACACCACATATTTCAAAGCATTCTACTCTATATAATTTATTTATTGCGTCGACAATTTCTGTTTGCCTATCCATATGTCCCAAGATCAAACTACCTCCTCTTTTTTTATTTTTCCTGGTATTGTAAGAGACTAGTTTGTAGTTATCTATATTATGTAAAATTGCTGTGTTGTCGTTCAGAAAATGCTCGCTTAAACATATATAGTCTGGCATTTTATCTAAGGTTTGTACATACACTTCTAGTTCAGTCTTCTTGTTATTAATTCCACAAACATTCTGATGAAATATATTTAAATTGCTATGTCCGTTTGATACATTATTATTCACGAAAAAAATTTAATGTTGGTACAGACCCCACGGCCGCGGTTAGCGATGAATTTGGTTTAGTCTCATCGTCACATTTGTTTGCCTCCGCTTCATTAACCCTTTTTTTAAAGTAATAGGGTATGGTACCAGCTTTTAAGTGACTCATTTCAGTACGTTCTTGACTGTGTATTGCATTTAAACCACTACAGTTGTTATCCTCATATTGGAACAGCTGTATATATTTTTTTAAGTAATGGAAAAAAAAAAAAAAAAAAAAAAATGGAAAATAGTAACTATTGCTTTATTATTTACTTTACCTGTGTATTTGGAAAAAAAATCGTGTGTGTATTCTAGATGTCTATTTGTATCAAACGTATACGTATATTTAAAACTCTGGTTGTTAAGATATAGAAGGCGATTGAAAGCTTCTATTCTGGTGTTGAACAAATTAACATTCCATTTTAGCTTAAAGTTAGGAGAACACAAGATAACATTAGTATGCTTTATCTGTTCAAGTTTACGTTTCATGTGATTTACTAATTTTCCATAATTATCTGACACCAAGAAATCTTTTTCACCTAAGAGAATTATACAATAGTCATAGAAATTGTAATTTACCAGTTTTTTTTCTAATGTTTCTAAAAGATCTACAACACCTGCCTTCGGCATACAATAGTGGCAAATTTTGGCTTTCGGAAAAGTACTTTCGGCAATACCAAGTATGTTATTCACATTATTGTCGCTAACTATACATAATTTATACGAGTTATGATCTCTAGAGCGGGAATCGTATTGAGACCTTGTGTCCAATGTGTCCCTTTGTTCAGTGGTGCAGTGGTGCTCTGTGGTTACTTGCGACGGCGGTTCAAACTGTTCATAGCCGACAAAGTTTGAATATTCTTCAATAGTGGTTGAAACTGAAGGTAGCATTCCGTTTTCGGTCTCTTCATCGGGACTTTGTTGACCATTTTTAAAGTTGAGCCTTGTTCTAATTAGATTATTGCGCTTTATTTTGGCTGATGATGTCCTTTGTTTAGTGCTTGTACAAAATTAAATGTGTGTCAATTTGTCAATTTTTAGTTTGTAGTCAGTGATTTGCTTACATTGAGAACTATTTTCTAACAGTAAGTTCTCTATTTCTGTTTCTGCAATTACCAACTTTTCTTCAAGTTGACTTATTCTATTTTTTAGTTCAATCACTTCGTCATTAGGTCTAAAGTACAAGTCAGGGTAGCTTTGGTTCCACTGCGAGGATCGATCGGAGGACACGGTGGAGCACACTGTGGAGGTGTGCCCTGCTTGGGCGGAGCCCCGCCGTGTTCTCGTAGCGGCGATCGGCGGCGGTGACCTCTCGCGTCCGGCCCTGGTGCAAGCCATGGTCCGGAGCGAGGAGGAATGGGACGCCGTCGCCTCCTTCTGCGAAGCAGTGATGCTAGCGAAGGAGGTGGCGGAACGAGAGAGGGAGAGAACCTTTCAACGTCCCAGCCGCCGCGGAAGGCGCTCCGGGCGTCGAGGGTCACGCGATGACCTCCGGCCACCGTAGACGCGGGCCTGTGGACGGTGAGTAACGGGCTAGCTCGCCGTCCGGCCGTCGTCATGACGGCAACAGACCGTGTCGGCGGCGCGTACGTGTTCCACGCGCGCCTCAAAGAGATGTCAGCAAGGAGGGGCCCGCAAGGGCCGACGCCCGTCGGGGCTGCGGATATCGAAAAGTTACCGCGGCTCCGACACAAGGGCGAGGAAGAGGGAACATGGGTTGGTTTTTAGTCAGTAGAAGTCTGACACTCCCCTTCGCTCTGCCCAAGAGCGGGGGGGGTTATTCGATGATTTTCCACCCACCAAAAAAAAAAAAAAAAAAAAAAAAAGGGTAGCTTTGGTTAATATCATTAATTGAGGGTGTCGAAGTAAGTGATGCGTACTCATCTTTATCAGTAAATTCTGCTTCTACCTCCAAAGTATCATTTTTTGAAGTAACTTGCTTAGATTTATTTCTCAAGGTTATATTATTAGTGTAGGTTACATTTGTTGTTGTAGGAATATTTGTTTCGTTGGCCATTCTCATGCCGTCGGCGCTGTTATTTTTATTTGCCATCATAATTATAATTTTATGACAACTTGTAAATATTCAAAAAGACAAACGCCTGGCAGGATTCGAACTCGAGTCTCATGCCCCCAAATCACAGTAGTCGCGGTACTCGCTATGTGAACATTAGTCAATACAGTGAAATTGGCGAGCTTATCTCGCTAGCGCGAAAAGTTTTAAATTTGAATCCGTTACACTTGTAGTCTCATATACCTGACATTTCGCAGAATTTTGCACAAAAGTTTTTTAACACTTTATTTATTGTTTTCACTGTTTTTATTCACTGTATCGGTTAACACGGGGAATAGTTTTTATGATTCACTGTTTGAATTAGGGGTCTTTGGTCAGCACTTTAAATTGTTTGTTTGTTGATCGTAAAGTCTTTGTTGTCACTTGAGTTTTTGGTCACGATAAACGTAATATTAGTTTTAAGTTTTTTTACTTTATTACTGCACTTAAGTTTTGGATAACACTTTCACTTCGTTATTGTCCTTTTAGCTTCACTTTTATCGCAGATATATGTTGTATCTCGTGGTAATTATATTTTTAATCAACTTTAAAACACAGATCAATAATTGGGTAAGTGTTCACCTAGTGGCGCCATCTAGTCGTAGTATTTCAAATACCTTACAAAAATATTTAGTATTTTGTATTTTAATTACTTGCGATACTGTATTTTGTAATTTGTATCTCAATTAAAGCAAAGCATGTATTTTGCCCAGCCCTGGATAGGGTTGACCTAGCAAGATACTGAGGTCCAGTTCCTATGTAGGTGTAATAAAAATCAAGATCGTTAGACATTATTGTTACTGCTGCGAACCCTATTTTCATTTAACATACGACTTGAACACTGACCGGCAAATTGAAAAAATGTGAGAAAATTCGAATTTCGCGGGCTACCTTGTCGCCTTCACCTTAATAGCAAACTAAACAAACTTGAAATATTATAATGCACAGTAAATCCTATAGTTTTAATATCAGAGTCCGATTAATTAGGTGGGCTGGCACACAGAAGAGATAAAAGAGGAGAGGAGAGATAGAAGAGATAAGAGAGACCTCTTTTATCTGTTCTGTGGGCTGGCATAATATCAGATCCAAACACGCTACAATGTGGGGTGAGACAGGGTGGGTTGTCATCCCCAGTTTTGTTTAATCTGTATGTTAATGCGCTAATCGTTGAGCTCAGCAGCATGCATGTCGGCTGCCACATTGATAATATATCTGTGTAAATAATCTGAGTTATGCAGACGACATGGTGCTGCTGAGCCCAACGAATAGTGGGCTTAGAAAAACCCGACTACGACAAAAAAAAACGACGCTGAAAAAGTATGAAACAAGATTTTCAGGATAGAACAAAAAGAAAAGCCGTAGTCACACGATATTAAAGTGTTTAGGTTGGTACCTATAACGTGAGAAGGACTACGGCCGCTAGAGGGAGTGATTTTAAATTTGAAAAATATTTTGGAAATGTACAAGTGAGGCCCTTTCAAATGATACCAAACACGGCGTATTTATCTCCTTTTTTATTTTTAAGCCTTACTTTTTGTCCGCTAGAGGGCGCCAAATCGCTTTTTGTGACACGTCACGTAGCCTATATTCAGCGGAAAATTAAGATGGTTCTAACGATACCTCATGTGTCGAGTTCCGATAAGTACCTAGATTAGAAGCTATGAGGGAACAGATGAAGATACACACATACATACATACATACATACATACATACATACAAACATACATACATACATACATACATACATACATAACGTTTGCAATAAGCTACGATCCATTTTGGGTAAATTAAAAACACTTAAACATGCTGTCAACAGAAGAGTATTGTATACCTTGTATTATGCACTGGCTGACTCAGTAATTGAATATGGGTTGGGTGGATATGGGTTTACGTTCCCGACACATATAAATAAAATCAAAATGTTGCAGATAAGGCTACTTAAACTACTTGTAGATGAAAAAACAAAAAAAAGCTTGAATAAAAATTATGAGAAACTCTTTAAAATTTGTAAAATACTCCCGGTTAATTTAAAAAGTAACGTAAAAATCTTAACTGAACAATTTAATAATGAACTTCACAAGAAGGAACGTAAGCATATGTACCCAACTCGTTTATCTAAAAAGAAGACGCTTGTTGTTCCTAAAGTCACAAACTACTTTGGTATGCGCACAAGAAAGTATGTAGTACCATCGTTAGTGAATAAGTTACCCCCACAGTTGATATCGAATGTCAAATATAAACACCAACTTAAAAAGGTTCTTAAAAAACACTACCTGTCATTATGTCCATAGCCATTTTTTGTAAATGTTATTACTGTAAACTCACCTTCTTTTGTTTTTTTTCTTAGTTATTTTGTAATAAAAATCGAAATTTGTTGTAATCATATTATTGTGAAACGAGAATAACTGCCGACAAACTGTTTTACAGTTTGGCAGACTTTTTATGTTGTATTGTGAAACAGATTTTGAATAAATGAATTAAAAAAAAAAAAAAACATAGCCAGTCAAAATCATAACCCTCCTTTGGCTTTGCCGTAGTCGGGTAAAAATGAGTGAATGTGTGTGAGACCTACGTCAAATACAATGTCCCAAAATGTGAGCTCATGATATTTAAGGCAGGTACCAAGACACCGGATCACATTCCTCCCGTAGGTTTGAATGTGACACTCATGGAACAGGGCATCTAAAACGGCCACTTTAGCAGATCATAATATGAATTGCGTTAAAAATCGTAAAATGAACCATTCATAATAGTAATTGCGTCTGTGACTATTTTACGATTTTTTACGCAATTCATATTATTTTCCTATTATAAATAGGCACAGAAGCAGTTACTATTATGAATGGTTCATTTTACGATTTTTAACGCAATTCATATTATGATCTGCGAAAGTGGCCGTTTTAGACCCCCTGGTCACGTGTTTTAATATCTTGGGCACATAGTCACTTGTCCTGTGAGACTATGAGGACATGGACTGGGAGCGTAGGGCGCTGTCAATCGGAGCGAATATGATTGTTTAAACGTAATGCGCATGTGAAATTAACACTGTTATGAGCATATAATACTACCTCAAATTAGCAACTCTATTTGTGGTGGTTCAAACTTCGTTTGAAATACTGTTAGAATAAAGTTCTAATCAGCTTGCACTACAAAGCGGCGTACGTCTTTCGCTGCGGCCGAATAGTGCAAAATTAGTGGTATTTTGCGATTTACAAAAAAACTATTGATTGGACTAAAAGACTTAAACACTACGATTTTAGTACCTATGTTGCTTGTAGAATTATTTGGCAAAAAATATAATACTCGTTAAAAGAATTTTTTAGAGGTATCTTCGTGATTTTTTTTCTATCAAGCAAAGTTTGTTGTAGGTATTATGTTTTCACAACAGTTTCTCTGCCTTTTCGCCGAAAATTGTTTCCCAAATTTTCACTTGCCAACCAACGTTTCGCAGAATTTTATTTCGCCGAATAATCATTTGCCAACTTATCATAATATATTTTTTTATTTCCCAACCTCACAGTTACCAACTGTACGTTTGGTTTGCTTTTCATAATGACACTTTTTACAAGGCCAACTTTCAAGTAGCAGAATGTTTTACTTTGCGTAATATTCATTTAGTTGTTAAATACCTACCTAGTTTTTGGAGCTGCCATGAAACAAATAAAATTAATATACCACGAACACAGAACTCGGCCGAAGGCTGGCATAACAAAATTAACAATATTATTGATAAAATACACCCAGGTGTATATGAATTGATTAAAGAATTAATAAAGGAAACCATTGCCAACGAAGGGGAAATCGATAATATATTAACCGGTGCCCCACCAGAACCAAAGAAAAAGAAGTACTTGGACAAAGAAGAAAGAATCAACAGAATTCTCGACCACAAAACTACATACTCAGAGGAAAAACCATTGCTCTGCATTGCTGCCAACTTAAAAATTTAATGTTATTTTTGATATTCTTAAATAAAAAATGTATGAAAAAAGTCGTAATTTTTTTATCAATATATCAATGTATGAAAAGGAAACTGTAACACTGACAAAACGTCATTCGTCTAATAGTTGTGTTGCCTAGTAAAATGTTTGCCAAATGATAAATGTCCCAAACGTTTTGTGTCATTATAATAATCGGCTTAACAATAATTCTACCAAATGAAACGTTGTCAAACAAAAATTTGGTAATCGTTAGTTGTCAAAGTGAAACATCGGCGAAACGTTGGTTGGCAAGTGAAAATTTGGGAAACAATTTTCGGCGAAAAGGCAGGACACCTTTCACAACACTATATTACTAGCATATATCCTGAAGTATATCATATATTTTTTTGATTTCGTTTACTGCAGTGAATCATATACTTTTACGCATTATAAAACTCACGTTTTACTCCTGCCTGTTGGCCTCATAAAAGAGCGCATTGCACGTCACTATTCACTATACACGGGCAGCTTATGGGCTCGTTATACGCAAAGATGTTTCAGTGTCCTGCACGTCCAATATAACAATGCATTCAGGGCAGCGGTGGCCCAGTGGTGTCGGCCCCGACTTAAGAACAGTAGGTCGTGGGTTCGAACCCAGAGCCTGCAGTCTCTACACTAATAACGACAAAATCGCTAACTTTTGATCGCTGATTACAAACAAATAAACTGGGTACAATAATGATGCTTGCAAATAATGCAAGTCTCTACATCCAAGATGCGTTTCTCGCTAGCATCATCATTGCAACCAAATTTCTTCGTTAGTAATTAGCAATCAAAAGTTAGCGATTTTGTCGTTATCTCTGTCGAGAATACCGGCCCAGGTAGGCGCATTACTTTTTGTAATTTATTTCATCACCGCTGCTCTCAAAGCGGTGAAGGAAAACATCGTGAGGAAACCGGCATCGGCATGTCTTAGAACCAAAAAATTCGAAGACATGTGACATCTGCCAACCCGCACTGTCGTCTCGTACTGTCTAACTTTATAGTCTGAAAGAATACAACTGTATCGGTACTTAAGAGGAAATGCGAGTGCTGTCTCTTTCTACTATCGCTGTCTCTCTCCGTCCTCTTGCCCTCAAATTCGTGCGATAAGGACAACTGTAGAAAAAAGTTAGAATTCGAGGTTTGGCTCTCGCCTATTTCCTCCTCCAATATTGAACCAATTTAAAAGATATTTTAGACAATGAATAAGGAGGTTATATACTACGCCGCTATGTTTTTCTTTTTTCGTTAATAGTTGTCAAATTTGTACACTAGGACTCTGTTAACAGCGATCTAAACAAGCAATTTTGAGCATTTTTTGAGGGTTCTAGTGCTTATAAAAATAATTTATCACCAAAAAGGAAAACATAGGGGCATAGAAATAGTTAATATTTATTATTCTGTAAAAAACCATTGCTCTAGGGTCATTAACCAAAAAGAAAACAGGCGAGAGCGTTTGTATGGAGAAAAGACCACTCGCGTTTCCTCTTAAGTACGCATAATTTTGTGGGAATTTTCTTTCATCTCTTAACCGATGAGGAGTTTTACCTTTCATCATAAAATACTTAAACAGCTTTAGAAAATCCATGAAAAATGTAATACGTGCCTATAAAATTTGAGGGTTGCCCTCGATTTCTCAGGGATCCCATCATCAGATCTTGACTTGCTGACAATGGGACCATTTCAGGAGTATACTGTTTGGAATCCAACAAGAATGTTGAAAATCGGTCCATCACAATTAACGGACATAAAGGTGGACATGCATAAAAAAAACTTACGTACACACGAATGGAAGACCTCCTCCTTTTGGAAGTCGGTTAAAAAGTCGAACCATCATTAGTATCGTAGAAAGTTCAAAGTCAAGAATCCTCTTTTTCGCCCACGTCAGACTTTTTGTCCGGCCGATTTTAAGAATGAAGAATGTAACCGAACTGTTGCAACTAAAGAGTGGCAGTAGTTCAGTGCTGTATTTCAACCGAACTTACCACGGAACTGCCACTAGACCGATGCGTGTTCTACGTTATTTCTGACCAAAAAAAAAAATCGGTCACCGATTTTTTACGAACAAAACATTGGTCACCTACAAAAAGTCGGACGTGGGCGTTCAGCATGGAGCACAATTTGCTCCATGGCGTTCAGCCTTTGGCATACATTTAATTTACATAATAATTAAAAGACTCGTCGTCTATATTTCCCTGATACCTGGAACCTGCCAGCCAACATGCAGCAGGTATGGTTTCTGTCACGGCTCTGAAGCTGCAGGCCTCCGGCGGTACCACGCGTGCCTATCGCCGAAGACGGTTTGTAACCCCCGGCGCAAAAACGACGGGGTGTTAAAGTTTGACGTGTCTGTCTGTGGCATCGTAGCTCCCGAACGCATGAACCGATTTCGATTTAGTTTTTTTTGTTTGAAAGGTGAATTACTAGTTGAGAGTGTTTTTAGCTATGATTTGAAGAAAATCGCGGCGCCACAAAATGGCGGATTACATATTTTTTTACAACTACATTAATATGGGTCTCAAATGAAAGGGCTTGATTAGTAGAATACTAAACACTATAACAAATTTTAAAATCCAAGATGGCCGCTACCCCAAAATGACGAATTACGTTTGTTTTTTCCAACTCCCTCAATCTATCTATCTATCTAAAAATCAGCGTCAGGTGGTACACTTTGTGTTGCCATCTGGCATTATGCTGAGCTGAGGCCCTTTTGGCATCATTCGTTTTAATAATTTTGAATTTGTTTTTGTTAACTTTAAGGTATTTTTGCCAAATAAACACAATTTTCTTTCTTTCTTTCTTTCATCTATCTATCTAGCTATCTATATAAATAAAGAGAGAAGTCCTGACTGACTGACTGATTGACTGACTGACTGACTCATCAACGCCCAGCCCAAACCCTTGGACCTGGAAAGCTGAAATTTTGCACAGAGGTTTCCTTTATAATGTAGACAAGGAATAAGGAAGGATTTTTCGAAATTCTACCCCAAAGGGACTTAAATAGGGGATGAAAGTTTGTATGGAAAGTCGTCATTTTCACGCGGGCGAAGCCGCTGGCAAAAGCTAGTTTAAAATAAATAATACTAAAGAACAATGGTGAAATCTTAGCTGAATTTAATTTGAGCGTCTAAAAGTGACATAAATACGAAGGCAGTTCTATTATTTTTCTACGTTTTTTCAAAGTATCACATTAAATAGTTAACTCCGGATAAAAAAAATATGTTAAATGAAAAGTTATTTGATTATTTCATTGATGTTTAGTGTCGCCATTTTGTATTTATTCTGCCAAGTGACAGTAAGTACAGTGTTACAAGTATATAAATGAAAAACGTCGCCGGAGGGACCGCGACGTTTGAGCGGATAATAAGTTTTAGTTTGTTACTGTAATAAAACGGAGTGAAATTAATTAACAATAATGTTTATTTCTAAGTGAAAGTGTTACTTGCAGGGAGGTAAAAATATAGGAGTGTAAAAATAAATAAATTACTTTGAATTAATGACTGGCAAAAAGACTATTACCCCAAATCTAAAAAAATAAGTTGTTTTGACAGCTGTCTATAGATTGGTTAAACTCATGTCACAGACTTTTCTAGGTTATATTTACAAAAGTTCATGACTGAATTTCTATTATTCTCGGAGTTCTCGAACAAATATTCTTGCACAAACTAATTCAGAAATTGACGCCGAGTTAAACAAGATATTTTTCATCTAAAGGCGCATGAATTTAATCTCAGCTAATTTAATGTATGGGGAGCTGCCATTGTTCTTTATAATACGATTAGCAAAAAACTGGGACTTGCACATGAAAGGTTCCGTACCATGACTTCTTATAGGTTTTCCTGTAATCTATACGTGTTGAACTAATTGGCCAGAATTTTAGGCCCAGTAGTTTCGGAGATAAGGAGGGGGGGGGGGGGGGGGAATAGTCGGACAGACAGACAGACAGAGTGATCCTATAAGGGTTCCGTTTTTTCTGTTAGCCTATATTGTCCCACTGCTGGGCAAAGGCCTCCCCCATAGTCTTCCACTCTTTTCTCCGTGCGGCTTTCTCCGGCCAATCTCGTAGAAAAGCCTCTAAGTCTATGACATTTGCTTGTTTGATTTTATTTTTTTGCCACCGACTTCAGAAGCTGATTTTTCTTCTGAAGTTTATTTTTCTCTTTTTGGTGTTTTTGAAGTCGGTTGTTTTTTTTTGCAAAAAAGTTTTTTTATTTTTTCATTTTTAGTTGTAATAAGGGATCATTCCCACTAGTTCTACTGCACAGTTCTACGATAGAACTAGTACCTATATTATATCCTATACAAATATTATATCCTATACAAATATTTACTATGCATTTAACATTCAACCAAGAAACCTAAGTGCATGTTTACGTACGCGCGGCGCGGCCGGCGACGCGTCGAGCGACGCGACGTGCGAATTTTGTGTTCACGGACAGGCGATGCGTGCAGCGGCAGATATCATCGGTCGCGCAAACTATGGCAATGTACGACGGTGTACACAGAGACGCGGCGCGGCGGCCTCGGCGGCGGCCGCCGCGAATTTTCAAGGCCAAGTTCCGTCGCGGGCATCGCTTCATCGAGAATAAACCGCCGCGTGCATCGCCGCGTCCGTCGCCGCGGCCGCCGCCGCGTTCGCCGCCGCGGCCGCCGCCTCAAATTCAAGCAATCGCGTATAAATTCGCTTCTCCGTGAACGCACTCATACACCGCCATACGTTTGAATTTAGTGCGGATCGCGTCGCCGGCCGCGCCGCGCGCCGCGCCGCGCGTACGTAAACATGCACTAACCCTTAACCTTCAAGATTCCCCTATTTTTGCTTTCAACTCTTAACCTCTTATACAGCTCATCAACATGTAGACAAGTGCTGACTGCTAGATGCGAATACTTGAATAGCGTCAGAAAAAGCACGAAACACGTAATACGTGTCTATGAAATTCATATTTGTATATCTCCGAAGATCAGCACCAGATCTTCACCAAATTAAAATGAGACCACCTCAGGAGTATACTCTTTCAGATAAAAAAAAATGTGAGCCGTCACGGGACGCCTGGCAGATGTGAAACATCGACATTATATTGTAAAAGTAATATGCAGAAAAGAACATATTGTGATAGGAAACATATTGTAAAAAAAAAAAACATATTGAACATATTGTGATTGCGCATGGCGACGCGTCGCCACACCGCACACACTACTGCATATAGACTGTTTATATACCATCGTATAGCGTGGCGACGAGTCGCCACGGCATGCGTCGCCACGCCAGAAATCGGTTTTACGTGCGGCTATAGATGTTTCACATCAAAAAGAATTTTGAGAATCGGTCCACAAATTTCGGAGAAATCAGGTAACATAGGTACATAAAAAAAATAAAATAAAAAAAAACATACACACGAACATAGTAACCCTTTTTGAAGTCGGTTAATAAATAGATTGACTTGGCCATCGCATCGCATTTGCCAATGTTAAACAGGCCATTCTAATGGTTAATCGCCATCGCATTGGCCAATGTGATGCAGTGGCCAAGTCAATCTATTTATTTAAAACATCACATATTTGTAAGTAGGGACCGAATAAATTAACTGACTTGGTATTACATGGATCTCACTACTTTTTACGGTAGAAGAACTGAGTTGCGCGGCTTGGCTTTTTTTACAAGTTTTGTTTTTAGTGGGATCTCATTTCTTTTTGTAGCGTCTCTCATTCTATCTATTTCGTTCAATGAATCAACAATACATAGGTTTATTCGAACTTGCAGCAGTCTAATTCATCGATTTGATGAACTGCTAAAGTAACTACCTAAGTACCTACTCGACAAGCTGAATCAAACGAGTCCAAACTCGATAGGGTCAAGTCGTTTTATAACGAAATTCCTATGGCCACCTTCCAGCTCCATCATCAGACCCTGAACATCATCCAAAGACAGAGTAATCATCAAGACAAATCAAACGAGCCCAAACTCGATAGGGTTAAGTCGTTTTATAACGAAATACCTATGGCCACCTTCCAGCTCCGTCAACAGACCCTGGACACCACTTAAAGACAAAGTACTCGTCAAAACGAATCAAACGAGTCCAAGCTCGATAGGGTTATGACATTTTAAAATGGAGTTCCTAACTTCCAGCTCCATCATCAGATCAGTTCCATGTCATCATAATATTGAATTGTTAGGTGATATACATATACGTGCAAAATTTCAGATCAATCGGTAACCAGGAAGTGTGTTAAATTTTAGTCGTAAAATTCATTTACTGAAAATGTAACTTTACCTTTGTAATCCTATATATTTATATGGGATTACAAAGTTATTTATGCAGTGTGTATCTTGAAAACTAGACTGAAATTTCAAAATATTTTAGTTTTTCCTTGATTTATACACTAAACGCTTGTGGCGTCAACATTCTTGACCCACAAATTTAGTAATATTAATTATGTAATTACAGCGCAAGTTCTACTTACCCCTTTT
Organism: Diarsia mendica; assembly: GCA_949316265.1. Lineage (NCBI taxonomy): Eukaryota > Metazoa > Arthropoda > Insecta > Lepidoptera > Noctuidae > Diarsia > Diarsia mendica. The sequence continues at coordinate 12,240,666 of OX438916.1, forward strand.
CTTCATGCTGGCGCGAAGGCGCGCACCTCGTCATCATGTGCCAGCGCCGCCCGGCCGCGGAAACCTGTTTGGCTTACCTCACCCCGGACTCCGCGCGCCGCACCGCCTCCCGCAGCCTGCTCCAGGCCTCCAGCCGCAGACGACAACGACCGCCAGTCAACTAGACGCCTTCATCGCGAATCCACGTCGCTTTGACTCGCTACCGCGTTCGTGCTAATAGTCTCGCGTAAATGTATATTTCATTCTCGCTATCGCCTAGATCTTTGATTTATATTCTGCCTTACTCTAAACCTTCTCTAGTCTCGCTATAACTTCATTTCTTCTTCATCTTCACCTCTGTAAACATTTGCTTGCGCTTAACTTAATACAAACCTTTGTGTAAACATTGCCGAGTATTATTCCGCTCTCCCGCAATCATCCAAAAGTGGTGACCCCGACGTGATTCGCCGCGTAGCTAACATAGCGCGACCGCGTAACCGCACGACGTCATAGAAGCTTCCGGAACGTTCGCGAAGGACACGTTGACGTCGAAGAAAATTTATTCTGCAAGTATTGCGAGATGGCGGACGAATTGACCGAAGCGTTGGTTGCTGCACTAGGATCAGCAGAGATAGCAAAGGTTAGAGTACGCGTTCCTCCTTTTTGGCAAGAGAAACCAAATGTATGGTTCACTCAAATCGAAGCCCAGTTTGCCCTGTCCAATATAACGTCCGATGCGACTAAATATTATACCGTAGTGAGTAACTTGGACCCTGCCATCGCGGCCCAGCTAGAAGATGTTTTAGAAAATCCACCGGCATCCAATAGGTATGAGAAGCTTAAAGCCGAGCTAATTAAGCGTTTGTCAGTTTCCCAGGAAAAGAAGGTGCGACAACTCCTTATCCACGAGGAGCTTGGGGACCGTAAGCCGTCTGCATTTCTACGCCACCTGCAGAGCTTGGCAGGCCGTGGTGTGCCGGAGGACTTCGTGCGCACCATCTGGGCCAGCCGTCTGCCCACCAGTCTGCAGGCAATCATAGCGTCCCAGGCTGCCATGCCACTGGAAGCTGTTGCGGAGCTGGCTGACCGGGTATTGGAGATAGCACCGGTGAACCCGGTGGCCCAGGTCGCGAGTACTTCGTCCTCTGATGGGAGCTTACTTGAGGTAATGCGTACTGAAATAGCCAGTCTCACGCGGAAATTTGATGAGTTGACCACTACGGTAGAACGACGATCACGGGCAGGTAGGCCAGATAGGAGTCGTAGTCGTAACCGGCGATTTTCCCGTTCGAGAAGTAATTCACGAGGCCGCACTTACAAAATGGCGGACAACCGTGGTTTATGTTGGTACCATGAAACATTTGGAAATAGAGCGCACCACTGCAACAAGCCTTGCGATTTCGGTTCGGAAAACGCCAACGCCAGTCGCTAGCGACGGCGAGCGATTGCTGCAGTATTTCCAGCCGTTTATTCATCACCGATCTGCAATCCAGAAAACATTTTCTTGTCGATACGGGATCCGATCTTTGCGTCTACCCGCGCAATTATTTAAATGAAAAGCGGACACGTGTAAATTATGACCTGAGCGCAGCTAATAATTCTGTTATATCTACGTACGGATATATTAATTTGCAGCTGAATTTAGGACTACGGAGGGAGTTTAGTTGGAAGTTCGTCGTCGCGGATGTCACCAAACCAATAATTGGGTATGATTTTCTATCCCATTATAATCTATTGGTGGATTGCTGCAACAATCGGCTGATTGATGGTTTGACCAATCTTTTTGTTAGCGGAGCTGTCGCGATGACCGAGTTACCCAGCGTCAAAGCAGTTACCGGTACTTCTCGGTACCACGAGCTGTTGCGAGAGTTTCCAGACATCTCACGTCCATCTGGTGCACCAAGGGAGGTACGTCATTCTACCGTTCATTTTATTAATACTACCCCCGGCCCACCTGTGTTCTGCAGGCCACGACGTTTAGCACCAGATCGTTTGAAGATCGCCAAGGCTGAATTTCAAGCAATGGTAAAGGAGGGAACAGCTCGTTGCTCCAGCGGACCTTGGGCATCACCTTTACACCTGGTGCCAAAGCATGACGACACGTGGAGACCCTGCGGCGATTACCGGGCGCTGAATGCTAGGACAGTGCCAGACAGGTACCCGGTTCGTCATATTGAAGATTTTTCACAGCACTTACATGGAAGCACCATTTTCTCTGTCATAGACTTAGTCAAAGCCTACCAACAAATACCAGTACATCCAGCGGATATTGAGAAGACAGCCATCACGACACCGTTTGGTTTGTTTGAATTCCCTTTTATGTCGTTTGGGCTGAGAAACGCTGCACAAACTTTCCAACGTTTCATCGATGGTTTGGTACGCGATCTAGATTTTTGTTTCCCGTACATCGATGATCTTCTAGTAGCTTCTAGAAATACACAGGAGCACGAAGAACATCTACGCAAACTGTTTTCCCGCCTTCAAGAATACGGCGTGGTCATGAATGTGGCTAAGTGCAAGTTCGGTCAGCCCGAGGTAACTTTTCTTGGTTACACTGTTTCAGCTGGAGGAGTACGCCCATTAGAGGAGAAAATAAAGGCCATCCAAAATTACCCACCGCCTCAGACGATCAAATGCTTGAGAAGATTTTTAGGCATGCTCAATTTTTATAGGCGGTTCTTGAAGGGCGCGGCTGAACTACAGGCCCCACTTAATGATTTGTTGGCAGGACCAGGTATGAAAGGATCGAAACCAGTGAAGTGGACTCCACAGTTACTTGAACTTTTTGAGCGTTGCAAGCGTAGCCTTTCAAAGGCAGCCCTACTGGTTCACCCAGTTACTAATGCGCAACTGGCTTTGGTAGTTGACGCGTCCAATGTTTCTCTAGGAGCCGTATTACAGCAGAAAGTAAATGACGTTTGGCAGCCCTTGGCTTTCTACTCGAAGAAGATGAGCCCCACACAGCAAAAATACAGCGCTTATGATCGTGAACTCCTTGCAATTTATGAGGCCATCAAACACTTTCGACATATGATAGAAGCACGAAATTTTACTGTGTACACCGATCATAAGCCGCTGATAAGTGCTTACAAAAAGAAAGACCAACAAGGTTCACCGCGTCAAATTAACCAACTGTATTTTATTTCACAGTTTACCACTGACATACAGCACGTTTCGGGGCAGGACAACCAGGTGGCAGATGCTTTGTCTCGAATAGAGGCAGTCACCGCGCCAGTGGACGTCATTGAGCTTGCCCTTGCGCAGCGTGATGATCCAGAGCTGCTGGAACTTCTAAAGGGTAACCACACTAACCACTCGCTGCAACTGGAGTTAGCGCAAGTACCAAACTCAAAAGTAAAAATTTATTGTGATGTTTGTTTGTCCAAACACAGACCTTTTGTAACAGCAACCCATAGACGCCGCGTTTTCGAAACGTTGCACAGCCTAAGCCATCCTGGGGCAAGGGCATCCATCAAGATGGTCAGTGAGCGTTATGTTTGGCCTTCCCTTAGGAAAGATGTTCGCGCATGGGTTAGAGAGTGTATTCCATGTCAAAAGTCAAAGGTGACAAGGCATACTACATCACCTCTTGGAAAATATGAGATACCAGATGTTCGTTTTGCAGAGGTCAATATGGACCTAATTGGCCCACTTCCAGTATCATCCAATTTTAAATACTGTCTAACTATAATCGACAGGTTCACCAGATGGCCTGAGGTGATCCCGCTTCCTGACATGACAGCAGAAACTGTGGCGAGGGCGTTCGTGTCGGAGTGGATCGCCCGGTATGGTTGCCCGAAGAAGGTAATCACGGACCAAGGTAGACAATTTCAATCGCACTTATTCCAACATCTAGCAGAGACATATGGTATCCAATTGGCGAGGACGACAGCGTATCACCCAGCCTGCAATGGTATGATTGAACGCCTACACCGCACGCTCAAAGCTGCTATGATGACGCATGGTACGAAGGATTGGGTTAGCTGTCTTCCCATAGTTCTCCTAGGACTACGCACAGCATACAAAGAGGATCTGCAGTGCTCATCAGCTGAATTGGTGTTTGGAGAGCAGTTACGTGTCCCTGGCGAGTTTTTCACCATAACCAATAACAAGGTAGATTATCCAGATTTTGTCAGTCAATTACGGCAGACAATGTCCGAATTGCGACCACGACCAGCATCCGACCATTCGCAGCATAAAGTGTTTGAGCACAAAGACTTACGTACCGCTACGCACGTGTTTTTACGCCAAGATTTGCTACGAGGATCGTTAGAACCACCATATAGTGGCCCTCATAAGGTCATTTCAAGAGGTCCAAAGACAATCGATATTGTGTTCAATAATAAAACCGTCAAAGTGTCAATTGACAGAGTTAAGCCAGCGTATACCTGGCGTGAGGATATGGAGGCACAAAGTCACAATACGCAGGAGACGCAACCGATGCTTACTACCCGTTCAGGACGTAAAGTCAGGTTTCCTGAACGATATGTGTCTTAATATGACCCTTTTATTCGTAAGGGGGTCCTGTGGCGTCAACATTCTTGACCCACAAATTTAGTAATATTAATTATGTAATTACAGCGCAAGTTCTACTTACCCCTTTTCTTCATGCTGGCGCGAAGGCGCGCACCTCGTCATCATGTGCCAGCGCCGCCCGGCCGCGGAAACCTGTTTGGCTTACCTCACCCCGGACTCCGCGCGCCGCACCGCCTCCCGCAGCCTGCTCCAGCCGCAGACGACAACGACCGCCGGCCAGTCAACTAGACGCCTTCATCGCGAATCCACGTCGCTTTGACTCGCTACCGCGTTCGTGCTAATAGTCTCGCGTAAATGTATATTTCATTCTCGCTATCGCCTAGATCTTTGATTTATATTCTGCCTTACTCTAAACCTTCTCTAGTCTCGCTATAACTTCATTTCTTCTTCATCTTCACCTCTGTAAACATTTGCTTGCGCTTAACTTAATACAAACCTTTGTGTAAACATTGCCGAGTATTATTCCGCTCTCCCGCAATCATCCAAACGCTAATTGTATACTGAATTTGAAGCATCTATGTCAGCTAGTGCCTTAGACTTTTGATGATCGGTCAGTCAGTCAGTGAGTGAGTGACAAAACTAAGAAATTTTGACTAGTTATAATTCCTAAACTACTGGTTCAAATTGAATGAAATTTGAAATCTAACGTGTTTATACAATGACTAATTAGTCAATAAAAATTCAGGCTTCTAGTTTTATCCAGAACGAAGTAATAAGAGGTCGAAAATGGCCTGAACTGCTTCGAGAAAAGGATGGTACGGCCGTGCCGCTTTATTGCTCGACTTGGCGGGGGCACTGCCGTGCCCCCAGATATGATATCATCAGCGAAACGAAGCTTGCTGAGTTTTTTGCAACCAACTATTATACCGTTACTGGCCCATAGATCTGCCAGGTTCTTGAATACTTCCTTATGGGTACTCCGTACTAGTAAACAATTTGGGAGAGAGCGGGTCACCCTGTTTCACGCCTTTGTCTATTTTAAAATGTTGCCCAGGAAAGTTGAGTTTTATGTTGGCTCCGCTATTGTTGTATATTATTTTGAGGATATTGATGTAGGTTTGGTGTTTGGTGGAATATTTTGTTAATCAATATATTTTACCGCGGTTAATTTCGTGGAGTTGAATGCACCGGCCGCCCGAGCGTCACTATGTCTGTGCAGACACGAAACTTGCGGCGGCCGAGCGATGGCAGCAGCGAGGCGACGCGACGCGATTAGGCGGCGATATCTCACGCGCGGCCGCGAAACAAACCGTAAAATAAAAGACTGTTGTACGTGCGTTTCGTGCCCGTCACTATACTGTGCTATGATGTTTGTTTACATCGCCATCGCGTCGCGTCGCCCCGCTGCCGCCATCGCTCGGTTTCGTGCCCGTAGACTTACTATCTCTTTCACACGCGGCATAGCCCGCACACCGCGTTTTGCTAGCTCTTTCACTCGCGCGGTTCGCGGCATTACACCGCGTCACCAGCAGTGTATTTTCCTGACGGAATGCAAGCGCACGTCGCTCCGCTCCCGCGCCCGCACCGCTGGGCAGCAATCGATGCAGTACCACTGAATCGCATCGCAAACTCGTATCTAACATTCAGATCTATTTTTACCCACGACGGAACGGAGACGGTATATGCGTTTGGGGTGAGAGTAGGGCTTTCAATACCGGTATTACGGGATCCCGTAATACCGTGATCCCGGACAAATATGGGCCATTTTCAATACCGGTATTGAAGCCCTCAATACCGTGATCACGGTATTGCAAACATTACATGTATTATCGTAAATTTAATTCCATTTTTTAAATATAATAATGACACACGAAACATACAAAGAGACAGTGAGACAACGACTGATAATGAACAAGATATGACCATAGAAGAACCTTCTACTTCATTGAATTCGAGCAGTGGTGGAAATGATATCGCGCGCAGGTTTGACGATTTCCAGCCTCCCGAACGAACCAGATTCCGAAAAGGCTTTAGTACCGTAGACAACATACTGCATACCTGCATACGCTGTAACCTGCCTCTCTGTTTAGCGGTTGTGGACTACGAGAAACCCTTTAATTCGATCGAGACTTGGGCCGTACTGCAGTGTCTCCAACGGTGGCAAAAACGCCACCATGTCAGTCCGACTTCAGGACCAGACCTCGGAACGGAACCTTTTTTTGTGTGACAGGGAGACGTCATAATATCTCCGAAACTGTTCACCACTGCACTGGAGGATGCCTTTAAGGTTCTGGATTGAAGAGACCTCAGTGAAATGCTCGATGACCGCAGTAGAGCTTCCGAAAGAGTGGGTCTTAAAATAAACATGGACAAAACCAAGGTCATGTTGACTGTCCACGTAACACCCAAACACCCTCACACCTATCATAATCGGAGACTCTACGTCTACACTCGAAGTTGTGGACGAAGTCTACCGGGATCTAATGATGTTAAATAAGTCCAGTTCGACCAGTCAGTCAGTTCGAACTTCGAGAAAGAGTAGAAATCGTCGTGGTGGGCAGGGCACATTGCTCGCAGAACAGATGGCCAATGGGGCCTAAAAGTTTTGGAGTGGCAACCGCGAACAGAAAGACGTTGTGTTGGAAGGTTTCCAACAAGGTGGAACGATGACCTGGTGAAGGTTGCGGGGTCACGCTGAATGCGCCCATAGGACAGGCCACTGCGGCAATACCTGCCTATACGTCCAGCAGTGGACGTCTTGGTTGAAATGATAATTAATGATGATGTGTGAAAATGAAGACACGTCCATTCCTACCGGCAGCTTATGAAATATTTACTGTCCGTGATACCTACGAATATTGATGCAGAGCGTGCTTTTTTTTTCAGTAGGCTATTGTGAATAATGGCTAATAGCTAATTAAGCTATACTTACGTGTCTACAAATATTGATAGGTAGCTATGTTGATTACATGATACATTTCAATAATAATAAAAATCGTCTTCTTTTGATATTTATTCTTTTCAAACGCTATGTGGAATGCCTTCCTACAAAAAGACTTGAGTTAAGTTTTGATTATGTTCTTACTTAGTCCTATATAATTAAATAATCAACCAATACCAAATTGTTATATAGAGCGCTATTTATAAAAGTTATTTACAATAAAATAGAACAAAAAAGACTACTTTACAAATAAAAACACATACTTTAAATGTTGGTATGTAATACCGGTATTAATACCGGGATCACGGTATTGACGTCCAATACCGGAATCGATACCGGTATTGAAAACATCCGGTATTTGAAAGCCCTAGGTGAGAGGTTGTTTGTTAGTTTGTTTGTGTGTTTGTGCAAATACATGTTGCCATTTTTCTCCAAAACTACTAAACCGATTTTGATGCAGTTTTCAGTTATGGGTTTGGGTTTGATTGGTGCATGTTCTTAGATAGGTGTTACGGTGACAACTCACCAGGGGGCACTGCAGCAATTTTTTTTTGTGCAAATCAAAGTTGCCATTTTTCTCCAAAACTACAAGTCCGATTTTGATTCAGTTTTCAGTTATGGATTTGGGTTTGATTGGTGCATGTTCTTAGATAGGTGTTACGGTGACAACTCACCAGGGGGCGATGCAGCAAACATTTTTTGTACAAATCAAAGTTGCCATTTTTCTCCAAAACTACAACTCCGATTTTGATTCAGTTTTCAGTTATGGGTTAAGGTTTGATTGGTGCATGTTCTTAGATAAAAAAAAATGTGATCCGTCACGGGACGCCTGGCAGATGTGAAACATACGTCACGTGACTGACAGCGCCTGTCACGTGACGTCATCCCGGATAGCCGTGACAGACTGCGACTTTTGCGAAAATTTTGCTTGACAGCTGAGTGGAAAAGTGGCATCAGGCCGCGTCGCAGCCAAATGAGTTCGCATGTACCACGCCTCCTTGCCATATCTCCTGTTGTTTCTGTTATCTATGGATGGTATATATACAATCTTGAGTCGAATGTCAACTTGCGACGTCTTCACTGCTCGTGATTTTTTACAAAATGCCGCGTTGTTCAGTGAATGTTTGTGAAAATAATAGCTGTATTGTGAATAACACGAAAGATGTTATCTCATTCGTACTATAACATTAATGTTTTTCATATTAAATTCATTAAAACATTACTTCGTGATACGAGAAACATGATGTAAAACCAAATCAATGGGGTTGTTTCCTGGAAACTTCGCCGCAAGATGGCGCTGGTGTTTGGCTACACATGTAAAAATTTTTGAAATAAACGTTTGCATTGTGTAGACGATTTTTTAAGTATTTGCGCGGGTTTTTTAACTCAATTTTTCGCTGCACAATGTATGCTACTACCTGGCGTATCACCCAGTTGAAGGAGGAATTGAAAAAACAAGGAGCAACGCAACAAGTAAAGAAAGCGGAGCTTGTCGAAAGGTCCAATAGATTTAACATTTCATCGACTTTTAGCTGTTTTCTGGGCAATATTATGGTTCTACAAGTTGTAAAATAAACTTCACTCACTAACTTTTTGCTTTTTAATGATCTAATAATAAACAAACTAAGGTAATAATTCATCAATTTTGTTAAAATGTTACAAAATGTATAGTTATTTGAAAAGAACCAATTATTATTCTTCTATGTTCATGTCTGGAATAAGATCAAAGCTGGTAGATGGCAGTGGCTCGTTTGATATTATAGGGCTTGATAATAAGCAACGCCTTGCATTTCTCTGTTGCAATCGCTCAGCTCGAGCTGAAGTGACACTCTGTGATTCATTCCAACAAAATATAGAGGGCACAACAGATTTCTTCAAAATTTTGCGTTGGAGTGGAAAGCCTGAATTATTATTGGGTAATGTTAATACTTGGCATATTATATCAGTGCGGCTTAAATCCCCCATGAGCGAACGTTGACTTGAAGTGGGAGAAACCAAGTCAACGTTCGACCCTTGTTTCTCCCACACATTCAGATTATTAATAAAAAGTCAGAATTACTAATAGGTATAGTACTAACCTGTCGCCTTAGAAGTGGTCTCGTAGTCTGTTTCGTTGAAATGTTTCCCCTCAGATCTGGTAGGTATTTGAAGAGAAGAAGAAGTTATGTGGGAACCACTCATAACTTCGAAAATAATTAAGTACTTGTTTTGTTTTTTTTTAGTTTCAGTGCCTTTTCCCACTTTCTCTTCATGCGCAAATTTCTTGGAAATCTGACAACGCCTATTTCTTTGCATCCAAAGGCTACACAACGACCCATAATATTGAAAAAAGTCACAGAATATTAAGATATTGTTCAATTTCTATGGAGTTAGACAGTTTGTTTGTAGCCAATGTACAGCGCCCTCTACGTGGAACTATTTGACAGTTTTCTTCCCCATTGTTTTCAAAAAGAACAAAAACCATTGCTTGCTAAGTACAAATCGACCCGTGAATCGGCTGATCTAATAGCGCAATGGATAGGTGTTATAATGATGCTCTCACTCACACAATATTTTTGAAAAGCGGCCGCTGTCAGTTGTTGAGAGCTAGAGATGTGATATGTTTGTGGTTGTCGATATTTTATACGATGATCCTGCTTAGTACGACTATGCATGATACAATTAATTATTGTAGACACAATTTGTTACTACTTATACTGTAAGGAACTGCGTATTTTATGGCATTACTGAGAGTTGTCGTAAATGTAGATAAGAAAAACCAATATTCTTTACTTACACTAAAACACACTTTACTACTACTTAAAATAATTATGTATTGAGTAATCCTTACTATTATCCTTACTAATATTATATATTATGTGAAAGTAACTCTGTCTGTCTGTCTGACTGTCGAGCTTTCACGGCAAAACTACTGAACCGATTTAAATTAAATTTGGTACACATATAATAATATAGCCTGAGAAAGGATATAGCCTACTTTTTATTGCGAAAAAAGGGTTGTAAGGGGTTGAAAGAGATACCGCAGCTTCAACACAAAGGGCTAACAAGGATCATGGGTGTTTTTTAGTCAGTAGATGTCTTACACTCCCTAACGTTCTGCCCAGAGCGGGAGGAGTCATTTGTTGATTTCCCAACCTCCAAAATAAAAAAGGGCTTGAAAGTGGGAGATTAATATATTACTTTTAGTCGCGATAATCGACATCCACGCGGAAAAAAACCGCAGGTATCAGCTAGTCACATATAAATTTACAAACAACAAAAGTTAATATAGATACAAATAACAACGCTTGTATTATTACGCTTTCTTATTATTGTAAACAATACTGAAAATAGAATGTAGGTACTTTTTATTGCTTACTATTGACTGAATAAATAGGTAATATTCATTGATTACTCGAGTCATCTTTTATTAAATCAGTAGCTAATGGGAATATAGGTAACTAGGAACTTCAGCATTCGGGCATTAAATATCCGATAAAATGTAAAAAAAGTATTGTATGAAAAATATAAGTGTATTTTATCGCTTTTTATTTATTTTATTTTCAGTACCCCAAAGCTTTAGTAGAAAAATAAATAGAAGAATCGATAACTTTTTGATTTAGTCAATCACTAGTGTCTACGTAAAACAAAATGTATTGTGTAAATTGTACGGTGCATGGTAAATACACGCTGTGTCTGAAGGGATAAGGTTTATAATTGTATAGCGTGGCTGCCGCGATCGTCTTTTATCATTATGACGTCAGCGTCGCCACCGATTATCGTCACCACGCCAAAAATCTTTTTTACGTGCGGCTATAGATGTTTCACATCAAAAATAAAAATAAAGGTAAAAAATTTTAAAATAAAAAGCAAAATTAAAAATTTTGAAAAAACCCACGACTGATAAAAATTAATTGAAAAAAGGATAAAATAACATAAAACACCCACCTTAAAAAAACCCAAGAATGTCCGTCGGGAGCTGAACATTGCAAAACTAGTTCATTTAATGGCAGCCCCCGACGGACATTCTTGGGTTTTTATAAGGTGGGTGTTTTATGTTATTTTATCCTTTTTTCAATTAATTTTTAACAGTCGTGGGTTTTTTCAAAATTTTTAATTTTGCTTTTTTAATTATTGTGTTCATTGTTATTCTACAAAATACTAACTGTGTCAATTAATGCCTAAACTGTGTCAGTGTTTATCGTACGTCGTACCTCCATATATCACTTATTCGACCTTCTAAATCTATCTATATATCTATACTAGTATTTGCGTGGGTGCGCGAGCTGCGCGCAGCTCGCGAGGCGTGGAGAGGGGGAGAGGGGGCGCTTTGAAAAATGATTTCGACTAACGCATTGCACCTCTCAATGAATTTGAAAAAAAAATGTTCCAAGTCTCTTAACTTCCGAGATCCGCCTAAAGGGGGGGTGAAGGGGGGCAAGGGGTTCAAATTTGAAAAACGGATTATACTTCCCCGAGCCTCCTCTATATGAATCTCACGAATGACACCACCTACCTACACCTACTTACCACCTACCTACACCTACCTACTACCTACCTAAACCTACCTACCACCTACCTACACCTACCTACTACCTACCTACACCTACCTACTACCTACTACCTACCACCTACCTACTACCTACTACCCCTACCACCTACCTACTACCTCATGCTACTACTAAAAAACACTAACCTAAAGTTTGCTTGTCGTCGCCCCTGAGTTACGCTTCACCCACTCAACCTTCGTTACGCTAAGGAGGTCGCCGGCTCGCTTCGCTCGCCACCTCCCCCCTTCGCTCCACTCGGTCTCGCAGGTTCGCTCCACTCAGGACCTACCTACCACCGGAAAGCTATCATGACTTTATCCCTACGCTACGGGGGTCGCCGGCTCGCTTCGCTCGCCCGCTCCCCCCTTCGCTTTACTGGTACCACCACAGGATAGGCCCCTTTCAATGAATCTGAAAAAAAAAATGTTCCGAGTCTCTTAACTACCGAGATCCGAAAGGGGGGGTGAAGGGGGGCAAGGGGGTCAAATTTGAAAAATGGTTTTAACTTTCCCGAGCCTCCTCTATACGAATCCGTAAACAAAACAGAAAAAAAGAGGTAAAAGGGGGGGGGAGGGGTTGAAGGGGGGTGAGGGGGGGAGTTTCTAAAAATGATTTCGACTAACGCAATGCCCCTCTCAATGAATCTGAAAAAAAAAATGTTCCAAGTCTCTTAACTTCAGAGATCCGAAAGGGGGGGGGATGGAGGGGGGCAAGGGGGTCAAATTTTCAAAATGGTTTTTACTTCCTCAAGCCTCCTCTATACGAATCCCTAAAAAAAAAACACGTAATTCTCTTTATTTCCGAGATCCGCCTAAAGGGGGGGAGAAGGGGGGCAAGGGGGGGCACTTTGAAAAATGATTTTTACTTTACCGAGCCTCCTCTATACGAATCCGTAAAAAAAAAAAAATACGGGTCTCTTAGTTTCCGAGATACGACAGGGAGGGGGGGGAGGGGGGGCAAAAAGGGGGGGTTTCGGACTTTTCCCATACTCACCAGAGTTAGTTGTTTACGAATCTGTCAAAATATACCCACCTCCCCATCCACCATCTGGGAGAACAATTATGTCAGTCAGTGAGTGAGTCAGTGAGTGGTAGTTTAGCTTTATATAGTATAATGATATAACTAGTATTTGCGTGGCTGCGCTCGCTGCGCGCAGCTCGCGGGTCTGCCTACCTACACCTACCCACTACCTACCTACACCTACCTACTACCTACCTACTACCTACCTACACCTACCTACACCTACCTACACCTACCTACTACCTACCTACACCTACCTACTACCTACCTACACCTACCTACTACCTACCTACACCTACCTACTACCTACCTACCTACTACCTCCTACTACCACTAAAAAAACATAACCCTAAAGTTTGCTTGTCGTCGCCCCTGAGTAACGCTTCACCCACTCAACCTTCGTTACGCTAAGGAGGTCGCCGGCTCGCTTCGCTCGCCACCTCCCCCCTTCGCTCCACTCGGTCTCGCAGGTTCGCTCCACTCAGGACCTACCTACCACCGGAAAGCTATCATAACATTATCCCTACGCTACGGGGGTCGCCGGCTCGCTTCGCTCGCCCGCTCCCCCCTTCGCTTTACCGGTACCACCATTTTACTTCCCCGAGCCTCCTATCCTATACGAATCTGTAAACAAAACAGAAAAAAGGGGTGAAGAGGGGGGGGGGGTGAAGGGGGGGGAGAGGGGGGAGTTTCTAAAAATGATTTCGACTAACACAATGCCCCTCTATATGAATTCGATAAAAAATTCGTTCCAAGTATCTTAACTTCCGAGATCCGAAAGGGGGGGGGGTGGAGGGGGGCAAGGGGGTCAAATTTTCAAAATGGTTTTTACTTCCCCGAGCCTCCTCTATACGAATCCCTAAAAAAAAACACGTAAATTCTCTTTATTTCCGAGATCCGCCTAAAGGGGGGGAGAAGGGGGGAAAGGGGGGCCACTTTGAAAAATGATTTTTACTTTACCGAGCCTCCTCTATACGAATCCGTAAAAAAAAAAAAATACTTCGCTTGCCACCTCCCCCCTTCGCTGCACTCGGTCTCGCAGGTTCGCTCCACTCAGGACCTACCTACCACCGGAAAGCTATCATGACATTATCCCTACGCTACGGGGGTCGCCGGCTCGCTTCGCTCGCCCGCTCCCCCCTTCGCTTTACCGGTACCACCATTTTACTTCGCCGAGCCTCCTATCCTATACGAATCTGTAAACAAAACAGAAAAAAGGGGTGAAAAGGGGGGGGGGGGTGAAGGGGGGGGGGAGGGGGGGAGTTTCTAAAAATGATTTCGACTACCGCAATGCCCCTCTATATGAATCTGAAAAAAAAATCGTTCCAAGTCTCTTAACTTCCGAGATCCGAAAGGGGGGGGATGGAGGGGGGCAAGGGGGTCAAATTTTCAAAATGGTTTTTACTTCCTCAAGCCTCCTCTATACGAATCCCTAAAAAAAAAACACGTAATTCTCTTTATTTCCGAGATCCGCCTAAAGGGGGGGAGAAGGGGGGCAAGGGGGGCCACTTTGAAAAATGATTTTTACTTTACCGAGCCTCCTCTATACGAATCCCTAAAAAAAAACACTTCAAGTCTCTTTGTTTCCGAGATACGATAGGGAGGGGGAGAAGGGGGGGGAAAAGGGGGGGTTTCGGACTTTTCCCATAGGATTGAGAGTTCATTGTTTACGAATCTGTCAAAATATACCCACCTCCCCATCCACCATCTGGGAGAACAATTCTGTCAATAAGTGAGTGAGTCAGTGGTAATTAAGCTTTATATAGTATAACTAGTATTTGCGTGGGTGCGCGAGCTGCGCGCAGCTCGCGAGGCGTGAAGAGGGGGAGAGGGGCAGCTTAGAAAAATGATTTCGACTGACGCATTGCACCTCTCAATGAACCTGAAAAAAAAAATGTTCCAAGTCTCATAACTTCCGAGATCCGCCTAAAGGGGGAGAAAAGGGGGGCAAAGGGGTCAATTAAAAAAAATGGTTTTTACTTTCCCGAGCCTCCTCTATATGAATCTCACATGTGCCATGCCACCACCTACCTACACCTACCTACTACCTACCTACCTACACCTACCTACTACCTACCTACCACCTACCTACATACTACCTACCTACTACCTCCTACTACCAAAAAACATTACCCTAAAGTTTGCTTGTCGTCGCCCCTGAGTTACGCTTCACCCACTCAACCTTCGTTAGTTTTATGTAAGAAAAAAAAAAAAAAAAGTTGAAAAAGGGGGGGGGGGGGTGAAGGGGGGGGTGAGGGGGGGAGTCTCGAAAAATGATTTCGATTAACGAAAAGGCCCCTCTAAATGAATCTGAAAAAAAAATCGTTCCATGTCTCTTAACTTTCGAGATTCGCCTAAAGGGGGGGAGAAGGGGGGCAAGGGGGGCCACTTTGAAAAATGATTTTTACTTTACCGAGCCTCCTCTATACGAATCCGTAAAAAAAAAAAAATACGGGTCTTTTAGTTTCCGAGATACGATAGGGAGGGGAGAGAAGGGGGGGGAAAAGGGGGGGTTTCGGACTTTTCCCATACTCACCAGAGTTACTTGTTTACGAATCTGTCAAAATATACCCACCTCCCCATCCACCATCTGGGAGAACAATTATGTCAGTCAGTCAGTCAGTGAGTGAGTGGTAGTTTAGCTTTATATAATAGAACTAGTATTT
This sequence comes from Diarsia mendica, assembly GCA_949316265.1. Taxonomy (NCBI): domain Eukaryota; kingdom Metazoa; phylum Arthropoda; class Insecta; order Lepidoptera; family Noctuidae; genus Diarsia; species Diarsia mendica. The sequence continues at coordinate 12,256,277 of OX438916.1, forward strand.
GCGTGGGTGCGCGAGCTGCGCGCAGCTCGCGGGTCGTGAAGAGGGGGAGAGGGGGAGCTTTGAAAAGTGATTTCGACTAACGCATTGCCCCTTTCAATGAATCTGAAAAAAAAATGTTCCAAGTCTCTTAACTTCCAAGATCCGCCTAAAGGGGGGGTAAAGGGGGGCAAGGGGTTCAAATTTGAAAAACGGATTTTACTTCCCCGAGCCTCCTCTATATGAATCTCACGTATGCCACCACCTACCTACACCTACCTACTACCTACCTACACCTACCTACACCTACCTACACCTACCTACACCTACCTACACCTACCTACCTACTACCTCCTACTACCACTAAAAGAACATTACCCTAAAGTTTGCTTGTCGTCGCCCCTGAGTTACGCTTCACCCACTCAACCTTCGTTACGCTAAGGAAGTCGCCGGCTCGCTTCGCTCGCCACCTCCCCCCTTCGCTCCACTCGGTCTCGCAGGTTCGCTCCACTCAGGACCTATCTACCACCGGAAAGCTATCATGACATTATCCCTACGCTACGGGGGTCGCCGGCTCGCTTCGCTCGCCCGCTCCCCCCTTCGCTTTACTCGGTCTCGCAGGTTCGCTCCACTCAGGACCTACCTACCACCGGAAAGCTATCATGACATTATCCCTACGCTACGGGGGTCGCCGGCTCGCTTCGCTCGCCCGCTCCCCCCTTCGCTTTACCGGTACCACCATTTTACTTCCCCGAGCCTCCTATCCTATACGAATCTGTAAACAAAAGAGAAAAAAAGGGGTGAAGAGGGGGGGGGGGTGAAGGGGGGGGGAGAGAGGGGGAGTTTCTAAAAATGATTTCGACTAACGCAATGCCCCTCTCAATGAATCTGAAAAAAAAATGTTCCAAGTCTCTTAACTTCCGAGATCCGAAAGGGGGGGGATGGAGGGGGGCAAGTGGGTCAAATTTTCAAAATGGTTTTTACTTCCTCAAGCCTCCTCTATACGAATCCCTAAAAAAAAAACACGTAATTCTCTTTATTTCCGAGATCCGCCTAAAGGGGGGGAGAAGGGGGGCAAGGGGGGGCACTTTGAAAAATGATTTTTACTTTACCGAGCCTCCTCTATACGAATCCGTAATAAAAAAAAAATACCGGTCTCTTAGTTTCCGAGATACGATAGAGAGGGGGGGGAGGGGGGGCAAAAAGGGGGGGTTTCGGACTTTTCCCATACTCACCAGAGTTAGTTGTTTACGAATCTGTCAAAATATACCCACCTCCCCATCCACCATCTGGGAGAACAATTATGTCAATCAGTCAGTGAGTGAGTCAGTGAGTGGTAATTTAGCTTTATATAGTATAATAACTAGTATTTGCGTGGCTGCGCTCGCTGCGCGCAGCTCGCGGGTCTGCCTACCTACTCCTACCCACTACCTACCTACACCTACCTACTACCTACCTACTACCTACCTACACCTACCTACACCTACCTACTACCTACCTACTCCTACCCACTACCTACCTACTACCTACCTACTACCTACCTACCTACACCTACCTACCTACTACCTCCTACTACCACTAAAAAAACATTACCCTAAAGTTTGCTTGTCGTCGCCCCTGAGTTACGCTTCACCCACTCAACCTTCGTTACGCTAAGGAGGTCGCCGGCTCGCTTCGCTCGCCACCTCCCCCCTTCGCTCCACTCGGTCTCGCAGGTTCGCTCCACTCAGGACCTACCTACCACCGGAAAGCTATCATGACATTATCCCTACGCTACGGGGGTCGCCGGCTCGCTTCGCTCGCCCGCTCCCCCCTTCGCTTTACCGGTACCTACCACCATTTTACTTCCCCGAGCCTCCTATCCTATACGAATCTGTAAACAAAACGGAAAAAAAGGGGTGAAGAGGGGGGGGGGAGAGGGGGGAGTTTCTAAAAATGATTTCGACTAACGCAATGCCCCTCTATATGAATCTGAAAAAAAAATCGTTCCAAGTCTCTTAACTTCCGAGATCCGAAAGGGGGGGGGATGGAGGGGGGCAAGGGGGTCAAATTTTCAAAATGGTTTTTACTTCCTCAAGCCTCCTCTAAACGAATCCCTAAAAAAAAACACGTAATTCTCTTTATTTCCGAGATCCGCCTAAAGGGGGGGAGAAGGGGGAAAAGGGGGGCCACTTTGAAAAATGATTTTTACTTTACCGAGCCTCCTCTATACGAATCCCTAAAAAAAAACACTTCAAGTCTCTTTGTTTCCGAGATACGATAGGGAGGGGGAGAAGGGGGGGGAAAAGGGGGGGTTTCGGACTTTTCCCATAGGATTGAGAGTTCATTGTTTACGAATCTGTCAAAATATACCCACCTCCCCATCCACCATCTGGGAGAACAATTCTGTCAATAGATCAGTCAGTGAGTCAGTGGTAGTTTAGCTTTATATAGTATAAATTAAGCTTTATATAGTATAATATAACTAATATTTGCGTAGTTACGCTTCACCCACTCAACCTTCGTTACGCTAAGGAGGTCGCCGGCTCGCTTCGCTCGCCACCTCCCCCCTTCGCTCCACTCGGTCTCGCAGGTTCGCTCCACTCAGGACCTACCTACCACCGGAAAGCTATCATGACATTATCCCTACGCTACGGGGGTCGCCGGCTCGCTTCGCTCGCCCGCTCCCCCCTTCGCTTTGCCGCTGTACCACCACCGGACAGGTTTCGACGCCTCCTATAATATTTCTTCAAACACCTAATGGCTATCTCTAACCGTTATGAAGTTACAGCCCTTTTAATTTTAGGGGAGGTTGGGGAGGGGAGGGGAGGGTATACAAATTTTAACGCCCCTCAATAGTTTTATGTAAGAAAAAAAAAAAAAAAAAAAAAAAAAAGGGGGGGGGGGGTGAAGGGGGGGGGGTGAGGGGGAGTCTCGAAAAATGATTTCGATTAACGCAAAGGCCCCTCTAAATGAATCTGAAAAAAAAATCGTTCCAAGTCTCTTAACTTTCGAGATTCGCCTAAAGGGGGGGAGAAGGGGGGCAAGGGGGGCAACTTTGAAAAATGATTTATACTTTACCGAGCCTCCTCTATACGAATCCGTAATAAAAAAAAAATACGGGTCTCTTAATTTCCGAGATACGATAGGGAGGGGGGAGAAGGGGGGGGGAAAAGGGGGGTTTCGGACTTTTCCCATACTCACCAGAGTTACTTGTTTACGAATCTGTCAAAATATACCCACCTCCCCATCCACCATCTGGGAGAACAATTCTGTCAGTCAGTCAGTGAGTGAGTGGTAATTAAGCTTTATATAGTATAACTAGTATTTGCGTAGGTGCGCGAGCTGCGCGCAGCTCGCGGGTTTACCTACCTACACCTACCTACACCTACCTACACCTACCTACACCTACCTACACCTACCTACACCTACCTACACCTACCTACACCTACCTACACCTACCTACACCTACCTACACCTACCTACACCTACCTACACCTACCTACACCTACCTACACCTACCTACACCTACCTACACCTACCTACACCTACCTACACCTACCTACACCTACCTACACCTACCTACACCTACCTACACCTACCTACACCTACCTACACCTACCTACACCTACCTACACCTACCTACACCTACCTACACCTACCTACACCTACCTACACCTACCTACACCTACCTACACCTACCTACACCTACCTACACCTACCTACACCTACCTACACCTACCTACACCTACCTACACCTACCTACACCTACCTACACCTACCTACACCTACCTACACCTACCTACACCTACCTACACCTACCTACACCTACCTACACCTACCTACACCTACCTACACCTACCTACACCTACCTACACCTACCTACACCTACCTACACCTACCTACACCTACCTACCTACTACCTCCTACTACCACTAAAAGAACATTACCCTAAAGTTTGCTTGTCGTCGCCCCTGAGTAACGCTTCACCCACTCAACCTTCGTTACGCTAAGGAGGTCGCCGGCTCGCTTCGCTCGCCACCTCCCCCCTTCGCTCCACTCGGTCTCGCAGGTTCGCTCCACTCAGGACCGGTAACCACCGGAAAGCTATCATGACATTATCCCAACGCTACGGGGGTCGCCGGCTCGCTACGCTCGCCCGCTCCCCCCTTCGCTTTACCGGTACCACTACAGGATAGGCTCCTTTCAATGAATCTGAAAAAAAAAATGTTCCAAGTCTCTTAACCTTCGAGATCCGAAAGGGGGGGGATGAAGGGGGGCAAGGGGGTTAAATTTTCAAAATGGTTTTTACTTCCCCAAGCCTCCTCTATACGAATCCCTAAAAAAAAACACGTAAATTCTCTTTATTTCCGAGATCCGCCTAAAGGGGGGGAAAAGGGGGGCAAGGGGGGCAACTTTGAAAAATGATTTTTACTTTACCGAGCCTCCTCTATACGAATCAGTAAAAAAAAAAAAATACGGGTCTCCTAGTTTCCGAGATACGATAGGGAGGGGGGAGAAGGGGGGGGAAAAGGGGGGGTTTCGGACTTTTCCCATAGGATTGAGAGTTCATTGTTTACGAATCTGTCAAAATATACCCACCTCCCCATCCACCATCTGGGAGATCAATTCTGTCAGTCAGTGAGTGAGTGGTATTTAAGCTTTATATAGTATAAAATTTAGCTTTATATAGTATAATAATATAATATAATAAATAAAAAGAGAAGTCCTGACTGACTGACTCATCAACGCAAAGCCCAAACCCTTGGACCTAGAAACGTGAAATTTTGCACAGAGGTTCCCTTTATAGTGTAGACAAGGATTAAGGAAGGATTTTTCGAAATTCAACCCCTAAGGGATTTAAATAGGGGATGAAAGTTTGTATGGAAAATCGTCATCATCACGCGGGCGAAGCCGCTGGCAAAAGCTAGTAAGTATAGTATAGTATAGTATATTGTGAAGCTAACTCTAAATTAATTTATACATCTTATTTACTACACCAAGCAGACTGTTTATTTTCAATCACCTCTAGTTTCCACCAGTTTCACCATTTCCTTTGACCTCACCATCTCCTTTGTCCTCACCATCTCCTTTGACCTCACCATCTCCTTTGTCCTCACCATCTCCTTTGACCTCACCATCTCCTTTGACCCCACCATCTCCTTTGTCCTCACCATCTCCTTTGTCCTCACCATCTCCTTTGTCCTCACCATCTCCTTTGTCCTCACCATCTCCTTTGACCTCACCATCTCCTTTGACCTCACCATCTCCTTTGTCCTCACCATCTCCTTTGACCTCACCATCTCCTTTGACCACACCATCTCCTTTGTCCTCACCATCTCCTTTGTCCTCACCATCTCCTTTGACCTCACCATCTCCTTTGACCTCACCATCTCCTTTGACCTCACCATCTCCTTTGTCCTCACCATCTCCTTTGACCTCACCATCTCCTTTGTCCTCACCATCTCCTTTGTCCTCACCATCTCCTTTGACCTCACCATCTCCTTTGTCCTCACCATCTCCTTTGACCTCACCATCTCCTTTGACCACACCATCTCCTTTGTCCTCACCATCTCCTTTGTCCTCACCATCTCCTTTGTCCTCACCATCTCCTTTGACCTCACCATCTCCTTTGACCTCACCATCTCCTCTGTCCTCACCATCTCCTTTGACCTCACCATCTCCTTTGTCCTCACCATCTCCTTTGTTCTCACCATCTCCTTTGTCCTCACCATCTCCTTTGTCCTCACCATCTCCTTTGACCTCACCATCTCCTTTGTCCTCACCATCTCCTTTGTCCTCACCATCTCCTTTGTCCTCACCATCTCCTTTGTCCTCACCATCTCCTTTGACCTCACCATCTCCTTTGTCCTCACCATCTCCTTTGACCTCACCATCTCCTTTGACCACACCATCTCCTTTGTCCTCACCATCTCCTTTGTCCTCACCATCTCCTTTGACCACACCATCTCCTTTGTCCTCACCATCTCCTTTGTCCTCACCATCTCCTTTGTGCTCACCAGTTCCTTTGCCCTCACCATTTCCTTTGTCCTCACCATTTCCTTTGTCCTCACCATTTCCTTTGTCTTTATCAGTTCCTTTGCCCTCACCAGTTTTAGGCTCACCACCCTCTGTTGCAGCAGTAGTCTCACCAGTCGATACTTTGTCGCCAGTAGTCACATCGTCCCATGACTCATTGGTCGTTCGTTTAGGAGTGGTTGTGGTTCTTCTATCGACGTACGTGCGTAGACGTTCCTTTAGATTGTCTAACATACTTCTGCAATTAACAAATTAGCTTTAGTAAGACAACGAGAAAACGACTAGTTTCTCGCTTAACATAAATATTATAAAAATTCACGTGACAGACAAGAGATACATTTTTATTATTGGAGTTGCTGTTGCCAGCGGCTTTGCCTACTAGAACTCGAAAATTATCCTACGCGATTATATTAAAATCCTATGTGTTAATCCCCCAACTAACATTAGGCGCTAATATAAGAGATAGAATAGATATATAAAAGAGCTAAACAGATCCTAAGGTCATCAATAAGTGCTATCACATGGGAGTTATAGCGAACTATAACTTTACTATACCCCTGGAATGGGCACAAATTCTTATGGCCTTAGGTTCCGCTATGGCGATGTAGTGGAGTTACAGAATGACATTAAGAGATATAGTAGAGCAATTGTGGAGGTACAGTAGCGCTAACTGAGACATAAAACGCTGTAAGAGTGGTATGTTAGTGGCAAGTGACTCCTCAAGCGGTATGGTAGAGCTGCATGCTGCTTACTGACACTTTGAGCGCTATATAAATAATAAATAAATAAATAAAATTACTTTATTTCAGGTCATTGACCCATATTCATACATCACATTATCACATAAAATTATACTGCACAACTGATTGATTAATGAAATGAAAAATAAACCAAGTTAAATTAAAAGAGAAAAATAAATTAAATAAAACAATGAATTAAATTAACAACATGTCACAAGCAAACAAATAAATTATTATAGTAATTAAACATAAAACTTGAAAGCTGTATAAAATTACGAATTAGGCCCCAGCAATATGCCTGCTACAACAATGCCCAACGTAGGGGCAATCCAGTCGCTGAGCAACCATCGCCAGGACAGTGTTGGAGCTAGCCCGCACCCTGCGCACCAAGGACGCGCACCGCTTGCGCATGGTGGCGTGGAAACAGTCGGTGCACGCTTCCGCAAACATGCCCGAGGCACTGCAGAAGCGGGGTAGCCGCAACACTGCCCTGAACGCGTTGTTGTATTGGACGCGAAGGGCACTGTAAGCAGCTTGTGAGTAAGATGCCCATAGGCTGCACGTGTATAAGGAGGTGCAGAAGGCTTTGAAAAGCGTGATTTTAACCTGATTTGAACAACGTGCAAACCTACGGGCTATCATATTTGCTCTCTTAGACAGTGCCCTCCGCTCCCGCTCAATGTCAACGTGGTCTTTCAGATCTGCTGTTACCCAGTGCCCCAAGTACTTAAATTGTTCCACCCGTTCCAACGGTACACCATTCAAGCGAATAGGGGGTACTTGCTGAGGGCATTTGGCGCTTCCCTGAAACACCATGAATTGACTTTTCGCGACATTATACATTAGACCATGGCTGCCCGCGTACTCCTCACAGATATTCAGCAGCTTGCGTAATCCACAAACCGACGCGCTCAGCAGCACCATGTCATCTGCATAACTTAGATTGTTTACACAAACGTCATCAACATGGCAGCCCACATGGGCACTACTGAGCGCGACGATGAGTGCGTCCATGTAGAGATTGAAAAGTGTGGGTGAAGTTAACCCACCTTGTCTCACCCCACATTCAAGCCTGTATGGCTCCGATAATGTACCCGCCCATCTGACATTGTTAACCTGGTGTTCGTACCAATACTTGAAGATTTTAACCAGTTCATGCGGCATGTTTATGCCCTCAAGTTTATGCCACAACAAATCATACGAAACCATGTCAAAGGCCTTGGACAGGTCGAGGAAGCACGCGTACACTGGTGTTTTACGATCAGTATAGTATCTGACGGCATGCTTGAGACACAGTATGGCACTCTCAATAGATAATTTAGGTCTAAAGCCAAACTGATTATCGTGCAGTGTGACGAGTTTATTTAACCGTGTATCAAGCAAACCGTCAAACACCTTTGCTATAACAGTAGCAAGAGAGATAGGCCTGTAGTTAGTTTTATCGGCAAGATCACCAGTCTTGTTCTTAACCACAGGCACTACTACAGTTCTCATGAAGTCGTACGGCAGGTATGAATGGCTCAGGCAAAGCGAGTAGAACATAGCCAAAACCCTAACCACATGAGGGCCGGCATACTGCAAGTGTTCGATACTTAGGCCATCATGGCCCGGAGATTTTCCTCTGGTCATATATTTTATGATTTTCCCCACCTCACTGGCCAAAATCCTAGTCTCTATTACATAGGGAGCAAATGTATGAATATAAACTCCGTAAGGGGTATACTAGATCTATGATGTATCTTACTTACTATTTGAGCGGTTAGAGGGTGGCAATAATAGTACATTGTTACCTTAGGTAGGGGTCAAAGGAACTTATTTAGTCCCCGAGACGGGGTTTGGCGCCTGAGCGCAGCGAGGGCGCTAATAGTTCGAGGGACTAAATAAGTCTTTAATCCGAGGTAAACACTGTGCTTTTCATTACGAATACAAGGAAAGTTCCCGGAAGTGTCCGGACGCACGGGACCGGTCAATGTGGCGACGCCTGGGGGAGGCCTATGTTCAGCAGTGGACGTCTTTTGGCTGAAATGATGATGATGATGATGACAAGGAAAGTTGATGGGAATAGGCTTGCGCCCAATTACCTAATCCGAAAGAATGAAGAAAGAAAAGGTACCTATTTATTGGTATCACAAAGGACAAAAAAAAATTGACAACAAAATTAAAAAAGTAAACATAAGAGAAACACTTAAAATCGGTTAAATCTAATCGGTGGATGGCAATAGGCTTGCTCCTAATTACATCGGTTGATGGCAATAGGATTGCTCCTAATTAGATTGGTTGATGGCAATAGTCTTGGTCCTAATAACATCAGTTGGAGGCAATAGGCTTGCCCCCAATTACATCAGTTGATGGCAATAATAATAATAATAATAATAGAATAATATATTTATTCAAAATTAGAATTGGCATAAATTAATACAATTTAAATCTTAGAAATAATGTAGGTATAACAAAAAAATAAAACCGACTTCGACAAAAATAAAACACAAAAAAGTGAAAAATAAAAAATCAGCTTCTGAAGTCGGTGACTTTTGTTTATTTGATTTCATGTTTTTGCCACCGACTTCTGAAGCTGATTTTTTATTTTTCACTTTTTTGTGTTTTATTTTTGTCGAAGTCGGTTTTATTTTTTGTAAAAAAGTTTTTATTTTTCACTTTTTAGTGTTTCACATGTGCTTACCCCTTCACAACGTACCGGCGTGATGTTATGTTATGAACTGGTGTAAACAATAGACAGTCATGAGATTTCAGCAATCCCAGTCCATTTGCTATCATTAATTGAGGAGTTCCGTTGCCTATCTCCGAAGTTCTTCATCAGATCTTCACGTGTCGTGATATTATGTTGTGTGATGGCGTAAACAATGCTTAGATATGCTATAGCAACAATCGCGGTTAATCTGCTGTTATTTATTGAAGAGTTCCCCCGATTTCTACAAGATCCCATCATCAGATATTGAAATGGTGACAATGGGACCACACGGGAAGCACCAGCTTTCAAATGAAAAAAGAATCATGAAAATCAGTTCACCCAGTCGCAAGTTATGAGCGAACAAACATAAAAAAAAAAAAAAAAAAATACAGTCGAATTGATAACCTCCTCCTTTTTTTTGAAGTCGGTTAAAAATTAGATGCCTGTACTAGGTTAGACCTGTATCACAGGCGGCATGTTTCTACTAATTACTATTTGGACAAGATATTTCTTAACAACAATATAGCAAAAATGGAACGAGTTTGTGTGGGTTAATATATTAAGATACTTAAACGCTAATGTAAGTTATGAACAAAAATAATTAAAGCCTGAAAATGTAAATAAAAGGTAAAACAATATTATAGCACATACTTTAAAATACTAGTATTATGATTGTCAGCAGTAGGTAATAAATAAGTTATTGCAAAAATAATATCGTCAAGACATTGTTGTTGTGGGCGACAATTTGCTTAGACAGCGAAAATCAACGGAATCCAGGCCAAGAGTATGACGCACTACTACGTGCCATCATAATCGACGGAGTTAATATATCTGAGTTCCGCTATTTTTCTAGCAGGGCATTCAGCCTCTCCCGTTTTGTGGTCACTGGGCTTTTTGAAGCGGGAGCAAGTCGCGCATTTTGGAGTGTCTGCTTTCTTCGTGCATTCGGACATCATATGACCTGTTTCACCGCAGTGACCACATGTAGAGTTCACTTCCCTGCAGGATTTGGCTGCATGCCCATACTGCTGGCATTTGTAGCACCTCGTAACTAACGTAAAGTCCCTGACAGGGCAAGATGTCCAATTTATAAAAATCCTTGATTGTTGTATTAGCATTTTTCGTAAATTGGCCGCAACTTCAATAACGTAGTTACAGGTCGCAGCCTCCCTTTTCCCGGATTTGTGGCTTAATTTTACCAACGTCAAGAAGGAGTCCAAGGACATGGCTGGTAACTTGTCTGCTACATTTTGTTCATATATGCACTTGAAGACCTCATTTTCTGGTAGGGAAGACGGCACTCCTATGATCACAATCCGGGGTTTACGCTTGGTGGGCTCGTCGGCGGTAAGTCCAGATGTCGAGAGCTGGACTGCGTTCTTAAGCTTATCGGCGTCGTGCTTGGACTCTGTACTTATTATTACGCCACCATTTTTCGTTCTTCGGACACCACGTACTTGTAACTTCATTTGCTCGGGCCGTATGATCTTCTGCACCAGTTCTTTAGTTTCCTCACTTGTTTTCAGTTTATCATTTGGATAGATGGCGACAGAACTTAAGTTATGTGGTTTAACTAACTGGTTAGACCCCCTTTTCACCATGTCGGCAAAAGAAGCATTTCCTGCAGAGCTAGATTCCCGTATCGACTGCTTCAGCTCCGAAATATGTTCTGTAAGGTCGCGCTGATCTTTAAGGGTACTGGTTCGTATAGTTCGACGTTCGATTTGATATTACTGGTCAAAACTATACGTTGCGGTTTGCCTCAAATGGAGGGGCGCTGAGTCGAAATATATTCTAGAAATTATTGCAACAGCCTGACGGTGAACAGTTCGAAAACCTATAGACACTCAGGAAGGCTTACCTTGCTGTCCACGTCTGCGATCAGCTCCAGAGGGACTGCTTCAACTGCACTCAAGTTCACTACACACACCAAAGTTTATAGTTCGAAAATGTTAGTCCAGATGCGACGGGCCAATGGACCCGCGGGTTTTATTTATGGCGAAGATCTCAGCAATAACTTAGCTGGAGATGCGACGACGCGGCGACAGAAGATCAGAGATGGATCTTTTTCGAAGAGTTGTCAACGGACCGCACACTAGGCGAATATTCACGGAGTCGCCATCTTGGTTTTATTTTTCTTCTACCTTTCTCATGACATGAACATAGTCACGAGATGCGCAGCGACCAGTGGAACTTCATACTGGTTGAGTTTCCTTAGCCGCGACAGGTGCTAAGTCCAAGAAGCGATTGCTGGACATTTTCAACACGGCAAAGCCAACCTGGCGTCCTAGTCAGTTCAAATGTCCAACGTCAAGCATTATATTTATTTATTACACGCCAACACCGTGTTGGCGTAACCATCTTCCCCGGTTTGAAAGATCCTACTTTCGAAACACACAAGAAAGCGTCATTATAATAATAACTGCATATCGTCGCGAAAACTCTACCTCTAGGGAGGAAACCTAACAAAAAAATTAAATTGAATTATAAAAGAAAGAAAATTTAGCTATATTATTAACTTGACCTAACCCTAACCTAAAATACGATAAGCTGATTAATGCTTACTGAGTAGGGAGAGGGCACAACTTAACAATCGGCCTGCTCTGAAGCATTCCACCTTGTACCTTCACTGATGCGACTCTGCAGATCCCTTTTTTGTCCGGAAAGATTTCAGTAATTAAACCTAACGGCCAGTGCAAGGGCATGACATTATCTTGCATTGAAACAACGACCATACCAACCCGGACTGGGTTAGAGGGAGTGTTCCATTTTTGCCTTGTTTGGAGGGTGTGCAGATATTCATTGCGCCACCGCTTCCAAAAAGATTGAACGAGTTGATCAGTTAACTCGTATCGTGAAATAAGGTGTAAACGCGTTTCAGTAATTTCGCGAGCGGGTAAAAACACAAGCGGTTTCGTATTAAGGAAATGTGCAGGTGTTAGAGCGGTAGGTTCTGACGGATCTGAGCTAAGTGCATAGAGTGGTCGAGAGTTTAACAAAGCTTCGACTTGAGCTAACATAGTGTTAAGCTCATCAAAAGTGAGTATTTGTTGACCGACGACCTTCAGAAGATGCGTTTTTACGCTCTTTACCTCACTTTCCCAGCATCCACCAAAATGTGGAGCTCTACATGGGATAGTTTTAAGAGTTATTTTATGCTCTGCCAGTTCCAATTCCCAATAGGGGCGATATTCTTGCGACAAGAATTGGTAGAGATCGCGAAGATAAGAACGAGCACCAATGAAATTGGTGCCGTTGTCCGTATACAGACTGTTTATAATCTACCTTCAGATTTTTGATTTTCTCCGCCTCGGTGCGACAGAGGCGAAGGGGCGGAGGTAGAGGTCGAGCGCTGGGCTCGGCGTGAAGAGTAGTTCGTATTGAGACGTGCTGGGCGTCGAACGAATATTATAGTAGCCATAGAACGGGTGAAAGCGCACGCGCATTGATTAAATCGACTTGTGGAGTCATTTCGCGGCACCCAATTATACTAGTTAAGCAGTACGGTTAGCGACGCTGTGAATGTCGAACGGGTTATTGATAATATCATTGGTTTGCCTTGTCACGGGAGTGCTAGTGGGAAAGCACCGAGGCTTTTGTGGTTAGACTAATACGGAGTGAGTGTGGTGGCTCGCGTTAACGGCGTGGCTTGCAGCGACGTGGAAGAATCGTCCGGAACTACCAGCAAACCATCGCAAGGTCATATACACTCATTATACACATACACAGTTACACAACTTGCGAGGGGTCAAGGAAGTGAGACCGGCTCGAAGAAATGAGGTAAGGGTAGCTTTAAGTTCAGAAATTGTAATATTGTTCGGAGGCGCGTATCGCGTCTATTTGATCCCGTTAGGACGGCGGCTGTTCTGAGACCTGTCTTCCATGGGCCCGAGATAAGGTTCGGCTGAGTCCTGGCGCGATCAAAATCTGGTAGCAGAGCTTGGTTTATTTAAACCCACTTTGTAAAAATTAGTAGGTACTTGGTACCAATTTACTTTGTAAAAATTGTGTTCATGTACAAATTCAACTTGTAGGTAGTAGTACATTGACCTACATACCAGTGTACGCCTCAAGTTGAGTTTGGCGTTATTAATAATAAGTACATGGAATGTGAATATTCGTTGATAAAATAATTTGTTATTTACGTTCGGTTACGCACAAATATAACCTCATCACAAATCGTGTTATGATTGTCAACATTTGAGACATAGAGGAATAACCTCTAGAGCACGTAGAGGAATAAGTTCAAGAGTTGGCATAGCGTCGTAGATTTATTCACTCAACGAATATATTATTATTGTTAGTTCCGGATACAATAATTGTTATTCTTTTTGGTTATTGTTATTTATTATTGCATAATCGCGTATTGAAGTTGGTACTATGGCTCCGTCAGTAACGAAAACTATCGCAGCCAGAATCGAAGCTGAATTGAGATGGTTTTCATCGGTTGTTACGTTGGTAGGTCGCACCGATCGTGAAGATGCGTTATTGTCACGCGCTCGGCAAGTTGACGAACGATATGACGCCGTGTTAAAGTGTCACGCTGAGTATTTAGCATGTCTCGAATCGACGGATCTGTCGTCGGTGGACAAGGATGCTCAGGTGGTACGGGGCAATGTGGACCAGTGTGGGGAAATGTCCATGAGCATAATCCAGGCGGCGGCCGACATTGAGCGATCGCGCATGGGTGACGTCAGGGAATCATGTCGGCCAGCAGGCGTAGGAATTCAGGCGCCGTTGCCACCAGTACATGTACCCGAGTTTAGCGGCGAGTATGCCGATTGGCCGCGATTCCGCGATATTTTTAATAGTGTCGTGCATTCGCGTACGGATCTCTCGCCCGCCTACAAGATGGCTCAATTAATGGGTAGGCTTAACGGTGAGCCGCACGACATCTTGACCCACCTGGAGATTACGGACGCCAGTTATGAGACGGCATGGGGCCTATTAATCGACCGATATGATAATCGGCGATTAATAGTTGATGGCCTCATTGATAAGATTTTTGAAATCCCGAAGGTGTCTAACGTGTACGAAATAAGGTCGAAAATCCTTAATCCGGTCACGGTTGCGGTGAACACGTTAGATCGACTTAAGTTGTCGTTAGGGGACAATAAATATATCATCGTCAATAGGGTTTTACGGAAGTTGCCGATCGACGTGGTGGCGCGCTTTGAGCAGTCACATGGTGGCGAATCGACGGACCACCTCCCAAGTTACGATGACTTGAGGGTGTTTTTAGGAGGCGAGTGCCGGCGGGCGGATTGCCAAGGGGCATCCACGTCGCACCCTCCTCCGTCAACCCGACGTACGAGCGGGCCCAAGCCGGTTGAGCCCCGTCGGGGGGGGAAGAAATACCACGCCCTCCAATCGGAAGTGTGCGCCTTCTGTCGGAAGGAAGGGCACGGTCTCGCCGCATGCGCGGACTTTAAGGCGCAGCGGGTGCATAGACGAAGAGGGGTGGTCAAGCAGCGCTATTTGTGCTTCCGCTGCTTGGGGACTCACTTTGTACGTGAGTGCCACAGGACCACTAACTGTGGAACCTGCGGAGGAGCCCATCACGAGTTGCTATGCCTGGCGGAGAGTAGGGAGGTGCACGGAGCCTCGCCGGGAGGTCACCCCCCCTCTCCTAAGCCAGATTCGGGTGGTCGGTCACCCCCCCCTAGGGGGGGTGGGTCGGCCAGGAATCAGCGGTCGCCGCCCCCTCGGGGGGGTGGGCCAAGGGCTGATCCAGAGCACAACCCGATACCGTCGTCTTCCCCGCGGGGGGGGGATAGGCACCGAGACTCGGGCAGGGGCCCGGAGGTAGTACAGACGGGTTACGCGGCGTACTCGAATGCGTTGGGGGGCATGTTGCCACCCCCGAGTAGTCGCTTCTCCCCGCCTCTCGCAGAACGCCCTCGGCTGACGGCGCGCCCGCCACCGTTCGGAAGGATGCCAGTAGGCTACTTCCGACCGGCACGGATGTCACCGATGGGTCGGGAGGGTTACTACCCGGGTTGGGACCCGTATACTGGGACAGTATTTACTCCCCCTCCGGCAGGGGAGGAGGGAGGTGCCTCCTATTAGCAACTAGCAGCCTGTTCGTCAGTGGTGCCCACCCCGACAGTAACGGTATTATTACCGACGGCTAGGATTACTGTCAGGGGTACTGACGGACAGCCGGTGCACGTGCGAGCACTGTTAGATTCAGGGGCACAAGGTTGTATTGTGTCCAGCTGTTTAGTGAAAAAGCTGGGCCTTACATTAGAGCCATCACGGGATGGCGCCGTAGGTATAGGTGGCAATCGGGTGCCTCACCTCAGGGGTCAGACGACATTCCTGTTCGAGATGGGTGACACGGCATCGGTCACGCGGGTGAATGCCACGGCGATCGTTTTGGACGAAGTGGTTGGGGTCCTCCCTCAGACTCGGTTACCGTCTGCGGTAAACGGGTTGACCAATGGATTGGAGTTAGCCGATCCCCACTTCGCGATCCCCGGACGGGTGGACGTCTTGCTTGGGTCTGACGTCCTCGGGAAGCTGCTCCGAAGCGGCAAACGGGAGCTGCAACCAAACGGGGTTGTGGCCATGCGTACCGCAGGTGGTTACGCGTTATTGGGCCCAGTACGGGAACCACAGCACTCAACGGATTATAGCTCCATATATTATGGCAGCGTGTTATCAGACGTCCTGCAACGGTTCTGGGCAACGGAAGAGCCACCCACCGCTCTTAGGAATAACCCACGTGATGAGGAGTGCGAAACATTTTATCGATGTAACACGGTGCGCCTCCCATCGGGTAGATTTATGACAAGGTTGCCATTTCTGTCAACTCGACCTCCGCTGGGGAGCTCATGGAGTCTGGCAGAAAAGCGGTTAGTGGCAATGGAAAGGCGCATGAAGCGGGACTCCAACTTCCGACAGAAGTATGTGGAGTTCATGCGCGAATACCTGACGTTGGGTCACATGTCGGTGTCCAGGGTTGACTATCGTCATGAGGAGCATTATGTGTTGCCTCATCATGCTGTTTTGAAGACACCTGACTCAAAGATTAGGGTCGTGTTCGACGGGAGCGCGGAGACGTCTAGCGGGGTGTCCCTGAATCAATGTCTCCATGCTGGTCCTAAGCTGACCAGAGACATTGCAGACATTCTCACGGACTTCAGGAGACACCAGGTTGTCTTCGTTACGGACGTACGGATGATGTTTCGTCAAACTGAGATTCATCCAGACGACCGTCGGTTCCAGCTGATATTGTGGCGAGAGAGCCCAGAAGAACCGATGGTCACGTACGAGCTCAACACAAACACGTACGGATTAAAGCCCAGCCCATATGTAGCCATGCGTACGCTACGAGAACTGGCTGATCAAGAACGGCTCCTCTTTCCCCGCGCGGCTGCTGTCATTGATAGGGACGTCTATGTAGACGACATTTGTACGGGCTCAGACAGTATTGAGCAGGCGCTCATCTTAAGGGATGAATTGGTGGCGCTCATGGCCTCCGGTGGCTATGAACTCAGGAAATGGCTGTCGAACTGCCCAGAGGTACTGGCAGGACTGCCAACTGAGTATCAACAAGACCCGCATTTGTTTGAGGATTCGGAGAATCTTCATGCGTTGGCCATTTTAGGGGTCCAGTATCGACCGAGTCAGGATGCCTTCACATACAGTTGTGAGGCCGAGTTGCTGTCGAAGACCTGGACCACGCGATCGGTCCTTTCGACTATCGCACGAACGTTCGATCCAACCGGTTGGATCGCGCCGGTCACGTTCATGGGAAAGTGCTTCATTCAGAAGCTTTGGTTGGCTCAACTAGGTTGGGATGATCAGCTCACGGAGGAGCTGGCTCGGGAGTGGTCGGCATTCGTCACCACCTTACCACAGATCTCAGAGATTGAGATCCCGCGTAAACTGCTCCCGCAGGCAGGAGTCAAGGTCACCCTGCACGGGTTTTGTGATGCGTCGGAGAAGGGGTACGCGGCCGCAGTCTACCTGAGAACAGGTGAGACCGCTGGTAGGGGAACGGTACGCTTGGTACTGGCCAAGAGCAAGGTTGCACCTGTTCGGACTCGTTGGACGATTCCGAAGATGGAACTGGCAGGTGCAGCCCTTCTGACGCGGCTCTTGAACCATGTGGTGCGGAATTTGCGTGGTACGGTGGCTCTGAACGAGACGGTCTATGCATGGACTGACAGCCGAATCGTGTTATGCTGGTTGCAGACTTCGGTCCACACGCTCGAGGTATTTGTGGCCAACCGAGTCTCACAAATAAATAGCTCAGAGACTCCTCTGGTCTGGAGACATGTTCCAGGTGAGATTAATCCGGCTGACTGCGCTTCACGCGGCTGTCCGGCGCCTGCTTTGGTTGAACATTCTCTTTGGTGGGGGCCACAATGGCTGGAACAGCCACATGCGGAGTGGCCATTTAATGAGTGCGGTCGACATTCATTACCCCCAGACCAAGGCTTGAGGCTGAATGTGACTACAGTGGAACCCGCCACCGTAGACCACACCCCCTTGGAACGATACAGTTCGTTAGGGAAGTTACTTAGAGTAACGGGATGGGTAATGAGATTTTGTCAAAATTGTCGTTGTCCTGTCGCGCAGCGAAACATGTCGCCTATAATGGGACCTGAAGAACAGCGAAAGGCTCTCTCACTCTGGGTGAGAGTCGTTCAGAGGAATGAGTTCCAGGACGAAATTAGGGTCTTGAAGACTGGCGCAGGTCGATTGAAAAAAGGTCTTGTCCGCCTCAACCCGTTCATTGATGAGCATGGAATGCTCCGGGTGGGAGGACGATTACGGAATGCCGACTTGCCCTATGCAGCGCGACATCCTCTAATTCTCCCCAAGAAGGGAGCTTTGGTGGAGTTGTTGGTTAGGGACCGTCACACCAAGAATTCACACGCAGGCTGTAACACCCTTCTGGGCATTTTGCAGCGTGAATTTTGGATTTTATCGGCCCGCAGAATCATACGGAGCGTTGTGTTTCGTTGCTTGCCTTGTTACCGACCCAAGGCAGCCACAATGCAGCCACAAATGGGAGATCTCCCGGCCGATCGAGTCACGGAGGCTCGGCCATTTGCTGGCGTAGGGACAGATTTCGCGGGGCCTTTCATGGTCAAGACATCGCACCTTCGCAACGCGAAGTCGGTTAAGGCATATCTGTGTGTCTTCGTGTGTCTGGCGACCAAGGCCGTTCATTTGGAATTGGTGGCCGATCTCTCTACGGAGGCCTTTCTGGCGGCGTTAGATCGATTTGTTTCTAGACGGGGAGTACCGTCACTGATTCGGTCGGACTGTGGTACCAACTTCAAGGGCGCCGACCGGTGCTTAAAGGAAATTGTATTGTTTTTAAGTCAGAATGAGCGAGAGATTGGCACGGGCCTCGCCAGTCGGGGCATTTCGTGGTATTTTAGTCCACCTGGATGCCCCCACTGGGGTGGAATTTTCGAGGCAGTAGTCAAGTCTTCCAAGACTCACTTGTATCGGGTCATCGGCTCAACGATTCTCACCTTTGAGGAGTTGTCAACGGTGTTTTGCAGAATTGAGGCGGTCTTAAACTCGCGACCTTTGTGCCCGTTGAGCGCTGACCCGAATGACCTTGAGGCCATGACCCCAGGTCATTTTTTGATTGGCCAACCACTTAACGCCTTGCCGGAATATCCGTATACTGATGTCAAGTTGTACCGGTTGTCACGGTATCAGATGTTACGGCAAATGAGCCAAAATTTTTGGAAGCGATGGTCGCTGGAGTATTTGCATATTCTACAGCAACGCGTTAAGTGGACGGACAGGACGACCCCACCCTGCGTTGGAGACCTCGTTCTGGTTAAGGATGCTAACCTATCACCGTTGTGTTGGCGACGGGGGCGCATTGTTAACCTGATTACGGGCAAGGATGGGTTTCCAAGGATCGCAGACGTCCAGGTGAGGGACTCGATCCTTAGACGGGCAGTTTCAACTTTATCTCGACTCCCGGGAGTTTGAGCGGACCGACAACGGGTCGGTCCGGGGGGGGTGATTGTTTATAATCTACCTTCAGATTTTTGATTTTCTCCGCCTCGGTGCGACAGAGGCGAAGGGGCGGAGGTAGAGGTCGAGCGCTGGGCTCGGCGTGAAGAGTAGTTCGTATTGAGACGTGCTGGGCGTCGAACGAATATTATAGTAGCCATAGAACGGGTGAAAGCGCACGCGCATTGATTAAATCGACTTGTGGAGTCATTTCGCGGCACCCAATTATACTAGTTAAGCAGTACGGTTAGCGACGCTGTGAATGTCGAACGGGTTATTGATAATATCATTGGTTTGCCTTGTCACGGGAGTGCTAGTGGGAAAGCACCGAGGCTTTTGTGGTTAGACTAATACGGAGTGAGTGTGGTGGCTCGCGTTAACGGCGTGGCTTGCAGCGACGTGGAAGAATCGTCCGGAACTACCAGCAAACCATCGCAAGGTCATATACACTCATTATACACATACACAGTTACACAACTTGCGAGGGGTCAAGGAAGTGAGACCGGCTCGAAGAAATGAGGTAAGGGTAGCTTTAAGTTCAGAAATTGTAATATTGTTCGGAGGCGCGTATCGCGTCTATTTGATCCCGTTAGGACGGCGGCTGTTCTGAGACCTGTCTTCCATGGGCCCGAGATAAGGTTCGGCTGAGTCCTGGCGCGATCACAGACACTCGATGGGACCACGGCGAGAAATAAAACGTTTTAGTGCTGACAAGAAGCTCGCGGTGCTGAGATCCGAGGCAACTTCTAGATGCAAAGCACGCGTTGTCAAGCACGTAAAAAGACATATGTAAGCCTTACGACTCTTTTGGCCTCTGCCGCGCACAGATGTTATCATGAGCGGACCAGCATAATCACACCCAGTGTGTGAAAACGCTTTAGGAGCGATTTCAACACGTGACTGCGGCAGGTCAGCCATGATTGGAAAAACCGGTCGTGGCTTAGCGCGAAAGCAAATATTGCAGTTAAAAGTTATATGACGAACAATACGCCGTGCGGACAGAATCCAATACCTCTGTCTCAAAAGAGACAGAAGCAAGTTCGGACCTGTATGAAAGTTCTTGATATGATAGTAGGAAACTAAAAGTTCCACTACGTGGTCCTGTCGAGGAAGTAAAATTTGGTGACGCGAATCAAAGTCTAACTCAGAGTTGGCTAAGCGTCCACCAACGCGAATAAGTCCATTATGCAGAAACGGACTAAGTTTCTGTAATGGCTTTGAACATAATTGTTTGCGATTTATGCGATCGAGATCTGATTCGAAATGGATCCGCTGAACAGAGCGCCACACTACTAATTCAGCGAACTCCAAGTCCGATGCGGTAACGGGTCCCTTCGGGAGACGTTTGAGAAATTTATAAACAAAACAAATGGTTTTTAGATATTTCATCCAAGAGGAAAACCTACTAGAACGATGGTACAGAATGTCTTCAGTTAGAGAACTGGTATCTGTATCAGAAGAGTCTGCTTTCGTAACAGAGGGTAGAGCCACAGGCTTCATCTCTGGCAGCTCTTGCACCTCACCGGATACAAATGGCTTCACGGGCCATTCGTGTCGGGGTGTTTTAAGCCATGGCGGTCCACTCATCCACAGTGGATGATGAACTAGCTGGGCCGGTGTTAAGCCACGAGAAAGACAGTCACTTGGGTTCTCAGATCCCTTGACATGGAAGAAGTGCTCCGACGATAAGTTTTCTTGGATTTTAGAGATGCGATTGGCCACATAAGTGTGCCAGCGATGTGGAGAAGAATGAATCCAACTTAAAGTTACAGTCGAATCTGAGAACGCCACGACAGCCTCAATGGCGTATCGGGCGGAGTAGAGAACGAAAACTCGTTTGATCAGAATTGATAAAAGGAGTGCGGCGCATAGCTCCAAACGAGCTAGCGAAATAACCTTAAGAGGTGCTACTTTGGACTTTGCACATACCAGTGAGATGACGATGTCACCGTCTGGCTTGACTACGTGGGCATAGACAGCACCGCCGTAAGCCTTCTCACTGGCATCCGCAAAGCCAACTATGGATAGCTTACAATTTTCAATAACGCCAATATGACGTGCGAATTTTAGCTGAGAAACTTCAGGTAACTCAGCTTGAAATTGTTCCCAAAGGCGAACAATGCGGTTCGGTGGGACCTCATCCCATCCTATTTTGACAAGCCACAAATCCTTGATCAGTAACTTAGCGTACAAAATCATGGGCGCGACTAATCCCAATACATCAAAGAGACGAGCGATAGACGACAAGATATTCCTTTTTGTACAAGGACGAACATCAGGGTTGACCTGGAATGCGAAATAGTCATGGTCGGGAAACCAGCGTAGCCCAAGAATTTTCAGGGTCGGATCCTTACTTAGATCGACACTGTGCGAGAGTCGCAATGACTCGGGAATAGCCTGAAGGACTTCAGCGCTATTACTTGACCATTTGGTCAACTCAAAATCACCAAGTGAAAATATTTTAATCAATTGGTGAGATGACTCTATTGCTTGCTCTACATTAAAGGTAGAGCTTGCTATATCATCCATATAAATGTCTCGGCTCAGTACCTCACTGGCCAGAGGAAATTGGTGCCCTTCGTCCTTACACAATTGTTGAATGGTGCGAATCGCGACAAAAGGAGAACACTTCAGGCCGAAAGGTAGAACTGAAAATTGAAACATGTTTAAATTTTCATCTTCGTGAAAGCGGTAGAGTATTCGCTGAAGCGGACGATCTTCAGGACGAATTCCAATTTTAAGATACATAGCTTTAACGTCAGAAGTTATTGCTACCGCGAAGAGTCTCAGGTTCAATAAGATATTTAGCAGGTCCGCTTGAAGAACGGGACCAGCGTAAAGGATGTCATTTAACGAGGTGCCATTGTCTGACTTCGCGCTTGCGTCAAGAACCACGCGTAACTTAGTGGTTGTCTTGTCCTCGCGAATGACAGCATGGTGTGGGATATAGAACGAGACCTCACCTGGCAAAACTCCTTCCACTAAAGAAATATAGTTATTTTTTAAATAATCTTTAATGACGTCATCATATAGAATTTTGACTTTAGGATGTGATTTAAATTTACGTTCGAGGCTAAGAAACCT
Source organism: Diarsia mendica (assembly GCA_949316265.1). Taxonomy (NCBI): domain Eukaryota; kingdom Metazoa; phylum Arthropoda; class Insecta; order Lepidoptera; family Noctuidae; genus Diarsia; species Diarsia mendica. Next base: position 12,278,780 of record OX438916.1, read on the forward strand.
ACGACGAGCGATTTCGAAAGAGTTTCCTAGCGCAGAAGCGTCCGTCTTTAATGGCAAAGCAGCGACATACTTGCCAGATGGGGTGCGAGTAGTGGTAGAACAATAAAACTGCTCGCAGTGTTTATCATCCACACTTGTGATTGAAGAAGCTTGAACTTCCTCGATCTCCCAGAATCTACGCAAGTCGCAGTTTTCCAAAGAAGACGTAGCGCAAAACGACATCGTAGCGGTAGGAGAGTCTAGAATAGGCGCGTCTCCCATAAAGATATATCCTAACACAGTCTCTAAAGCATCTGGATATCCAGCTGTCGAAGTAACTTTACTTGGTTGCAATAATTTAGCAAACAACTTTACTCCAAGTAGAATGTCAATATTCCCCGGCATTCCCCAAGTATCATCAGCGAATAGATGCGAATCGATATTATTGAGATCAGCGACATCTATCGGACACAATGGAAGCTGTCCTGTTATCTCGTCGAGAACCAGTGCCTCGATCGAGTACTTGGGTTGAGCGCGAAGGCGCGAGCTAAATGTGAAGTCGACTGAACCGCGGACCGATTGAGACGTACCACCGATACCTTTAACCGTGACTATAGAATCGTCACGTATTGGTAGTCCAAGCATACGACAACATCGGGTGGTAATATAGTTCTTCTGAGAACCCGGGTCCAACAGACAGCGAACAACAAAATCCTTCCCTTTTCTACCTACCACTAACACTTTCGCAGTAGCTAAAACCTCCGTAGTGCGAGTACTATTATGAGCCGAAGCCGAATGAGTACACAAAGAAACGCGATCCTGATCCGGGGTCTGGACTACGGCGCTGGCAGACGGCGCGGCGCCGACTGCTGGCGCGGGTGTCGGTTGTGGAGGCGGCGATTGATCAAAATGTAACAGGGAATGATGTTTACCGTTGCATTTCTTGCACGAGAGTGCTGATTGACATTTAGATACGGTGTGTTGACTACTAAGGCAATTACCGCAAAAGCGATTATCTTTTATATATTTAAATTTGTCATTCGCATTTAATTTTAAAAAGGCACTACACTTATATAAGTTTGTGTGCACCGACTGACAAAGCGAACATTTAGGTGACGTAGCTACATACACCTGCGATACCTTACTAGAGGGTGCGGGGGAGGGTCTACCGCTGGCGCCAGCCGTCGAACGCTCAGGCTTCTGCGGCGCGGTGCGATAAAGAATTTTTACCTGTTCTCGTACGAACTTCACGAAATAATTGTAGTCTACGCTATGAGGATCCTCTAACATGCGAAGCGACATTTCATAATGTTTTGCGATGTCGGAGTCTACTAACTTAAGACCCACGTACATAAAAATAAAATCAGACATGTTGTCGATTTTTAATTGTTTGAGTCCAGCCACAATAGCGGTGTACCTATCAAAAACCTTTTCTACATTAGCGGGCGACGAACCAGCTGACTTTAAAGAAAACAGCTGATTTAAATAATTAACGGCTAATGCGCGCTTGTCCTGATATTTAGCAATGAGCGCGTCCCAGATAACACGATAATTTTCTGCAGCAGGAACAATACCGGCTGCCACGCCTTTGGCTTTGCCTTTGAGATGACCCAACAAATAATGAATACGATCAGAATCCGAGAGATCGGGGTTTGTATGAATCACCCGTTTAAATGTCTCATAGAAAAACGGAAAGTTCTGAATGTCACCATCAAAGGTAGGTAGTTCAATTCGAGGTATTTTGATATGCGAAGATCCTGCCTCATTCGAGTTATGAGACTCTTTTGTTGTGGTTAGGGAACTCAAAACATTTTTGATTTCGCACGCCAGATCGTCAAATGAAGACAATGTACTATAATTAACCTCATACGTTGGATTAAGTTTCAATGAAATAATGTTTATATTATCAATAACAGATATAATTTCAGTACGAATTAGATCAATTGAGTTAGCTTGCGCAATAAAAGTGTCCCGCGATTTGTCGGTCCTAAGGTCTATTATAGAATCAAATAACCTTTGTGCACGAGCAAAGTATGCGGCGCGTTTGCCTTCATACATTTTTAATTTATATTTTAAATCTTCCATTATAACTTACAATAGAATAGAACTCAATAATAAATTTACACAAAAAATATCAATTCGGAACCCACTTAACTCTCAAAACACGGAACCCTAACAAGCTAGTACGAAAACTATGAATCAAACAAAAGAAACAAATGCTTGATCAGGTAAAAACAATAAAATAGGTAGGAACCTCTTTTCCTGACCTGCGGAACCCTAGTACCAAAAAATGGCAGCAAGGTGCGGTAAACAACTGAATTTAAAAATAATAAATCAGCTATTTAAATAATTGTGTACGGAACCAACTTTCGCCTTAGCACGCGGAACCCTAATGGAACGCGTAAGCAAAAGACCAACAAAATAACACAATTAAACAAATAGGTACGGAATCACTACTCCGACCGTGCGAATGAACTATCACAATAACTTAGTGATGGCTACAATAACAACTGTTTACAAATACTATAATCCTATTCGGTAAGTAGGTAGGTCGATATAAATAATATGTCCCGTACGAAACCTTCCGATAGGCAACCACTTACAACAAAGGATGAAGTATATTATGGTAAACAGAAAATAAATGCGATGCGAGAATATACCTAGGTATCTCGATAAATATTTATCTAATGTACCTTTGTAACTCAAAACGGAATGAACACAAGAGTAATATGTACCAAAACCGTCTGAACCTAAATAACTTATAGGTGCGATGGGAATTAACAAACCAAAGTTCAAAAAACAACTTTAGTTTTAGTAGGTATGGAAATAATATCCAACCATTCGAAAACTTACTTTACGTAGGTACGTGTAATACAGAAATAACTTATCCGTGATCTCACAACTGTAACGTTAAGTAAGTGCGGTGTAGATAAACAGTAAAATTGGTGTTATCTAAAAATAAATTTATTAAGAATAATTTAACTAAATTGCAATAATTTAATCAAATGCGGAGTGGACTGTATTGCGATTAAATACTCGTACAATACGAGGCGATTTAATAGGATAACATTTACTTATAAGACTTCAGTTAAATAATACTAAATCAATCATAACAAAGTTCAATGACCGTTCAGTCATGATTGCGGTTCCCGGACTCAAGGTCAATCTTGGTACGAAAGTAGGTCACTCAACTCAACCGTTGTGAGAACCCCAAACACGCCGTTTGTCGAACAAGCGGTATACTACCCACGAATCTACCCGCTATTATACCAAATGTTGGCTTGTAACGCGCAGTTCTCGGAAAATACCCTATTTCACGACACAAATCACTGTAATAGTTTTAAAATTTAAGACTTGATATGACTTAGTAATATTAATGTGTAAGTACCTACACCACTAAAAATATGCAATGTAGGGGAACTTCGATAAAGAATGCGGATGATATTAGACCTTACGTATAATGCAATAAGGACGAGTTTCCTAAAACGATATGCAATTTTACGTAAATAATTTCTAGATTTTTCTAGCTTATAGGACAAATCTATCCGGCCGAAGGATCAAAATGGTTCGTATAGTTCGACGTTCGATTTGATATTACTGGTCAAAACTATACGTTGCGGTTTGCCTCAAATGGAGGGGCGCTGAGTCGAAATATATTCTAGAAATTATTGCAACAGCCTGACGGTGAACAGTTCGAAAACCTATAGACACTCAGGAAGGCTTACCTTGCTGTCCACGTCTGCGATCAGCTCCAGAGGGACTGCTTCAACTGCACTCAAGTTCACTACACACACCAAAGTTTATAGTTCGAAAATGTTAGTCCAGATGCGACGGACCAATGGACCCGCGGGTTTTATTTATGGCGAAGATCTCAGCAATAACTTAGCTGGAGATGCGACGACGCGGCGACAGAAGATCAGAGATGGATCTTTTTCGAAGAGTTGTCAACGGACCGCACACTAGGCGAATATTCACGGAGTCGCCATCTTGGTTTTATTTTTCTTCTACCTTTCTCATGACATGAACATAGTCACGAGATGCGCAGCGACCAGTGGAACTTCATACTGGTTGAGTTTCCTTAGCCGCGACAGGTGCTAAGTCCAAGAAGCGATTGCTGGACATTTTCAACACGGCAAAGCCAACCTGGCGTCCTAGTCAGTTCAAATGTCCAACGTCAAGCATTATATTTATTTATTACACGCCAACACCGTGTTGGCGTAACCAGGTACCGATTACGTTATCTGCGTGAATTGCTTTTTGCTTCAGTGATTGGTATAGTACTGCCATTTGTGAAGTCCCAGATTCTACTTTACGGCACAGGTTTGTTATTTTCATTTTCTGCTCGGTGTTAAGTTTCCCTTCCGCGGCAATCAAGCAAATTTCACTTAAGTGCTGGTGGATGCCGGTCATCCATCGTTGGATTTCGCTCGTTGGAACAATAACATCGGCCGTGGCCGACTGCGACGCAGAGGCGGAGGGTTGCGCTGCTCCCCTTGGATTAGAGGGGCTGTTTTCCATTTTGTTAAAACTTCACTCTTTTGTGTTCATAATTCACTAAAACTACACACTAAGCAAAAATTACTTTAAGCATTATGAAATTAATAAACTAAATGAGGTCAATATAATTAATGTATTAAAAATTGCTAATGAGCACGTCTGTACGCTGCGAGTGCAGAATTGCATTCCCAATCAGCAAGCAATAGGCAGCAATAGGCTTGCTCCTAAATACATTGGTTGATGGCAATAGGCTTGCTTCCAATTACTCAAATCGGTGGATCTTCTTCTTCTTAGCGTGTCGATGACAATTCAAATTGAGTCGGCCCAAAATTTGGCGACGAGTTCGGCACTTTCAGTAGCCTCCATCAGTTCCTGTGATGTGCAAGTAACAGGACAGGCTGGGCACGATATCAAGTGCCCCATAGTTTGTGGGGCAAGACCACATTTACACTCCAGGGCAGAGTCATCTATGAATCTCCACCTGAACAGGTTTTCTTTGCTTCGGCCTACCTGTGTCCGGAGTCTGTTTAGAGACTTCCAGGTCAGCCATGGCAACTCGTGTCCAGGTGGAAGATTTTCGGCAAGTGGCACAAATGGGTTGGGTAAGGAAACGCTATCTTGCCACAACTTAAGTCTTTCCTTAGAGCGTTCACCAGTGAGCGGGGGTACACACTTTAAAAAGCTGTTGCGGCTTTTCAGCCTTTGCGGTACTATGATGTTATTGTGTAGAGGGTGTCTAGCGTCGGAGACCATTTTGGCTCTTTCACTAGAGCTCGCCACCGCTCTGCGAACTACTGGTGGCGCTATGCCTGCCAGTGGATACAGCATCTGTACCGGGGTCGGCTTGAGGCAGCCAGTGATTATCTGGCACGTTTCATTCAGTGCTGTATCCACTAACTTTGCATGGGCTGAACGACCCCACACGGGGCACGCGAATTCACCCGCAGAGAAAGATAGCGCCAACCCAGTAGTCCGCATGACGTCAGGTGAAGCACCCCACTTTGACGCGACTAGTCGCCGCAAAAGACTATTGCGAGAGTGTACCTTATGCTTAATGTTATTGCAGTTCTTGCCGAATGTTAGAGACCTGTCCAGAGTAACACCCAGATATTTTGGAAAGTTGCTGTGCTCTATGGATACCCCACCCCAAACGATGTTAAGTTTGCGGCTCGCCTCTCTGTTGCGAAGATGGAATATGCACGACTGCGTTTTGCTCGGATTGGGCTTGAGTGAGTTAGCGTGGTAGTAAGTGGCTAAGTCACCAAGAGCGTTGGACAAAGACACCTCAACCTCTTCAAAGGTGGTGGCTTGGGAGGTAAGGGCAAGGTCGTCTGCATAGAGGAAGCGGGAGGTTTGCGGGCTGGATGGTTGGTCATTGGTATAGATGTTAAATAAAAGCGGTGCCAAGACACTACCTTGAGGTAGGCCGTTTTTCTGTGCTCTCCAACGACTTTTTTCCGAGAGAAGGTGGACTTGAAATCGGCGGTTGTGAAGAAGTTCTCGGAGTATGCGGATGAAATTTTGATCGTTGACCAAGGTTTCCACCTTCCACAACAGCCTCTTGAGGTTAACTGTATCGTAGGCAGCTGATAGGTCCACGAATACAGCACCAGTGACCTTTCCTCTCTCGAAGCCATCTTCAATGTGTTGTACCACTTTAAGAGTCTGGTTACTGCAAGACTTCACGGGTCTGAAACCAGCTTGCTCGGGAATCAGTTTTGGATCAATGACGCCCATAAGACGGTTCAGCAGCAGTCTCTCGAATAGTTTATATGTGTGACATAGTAGAGAGATAGGGCGAAAGTTTTTAGGATCGTCTGCTGCTTTACCTGGCTTAGGGATTGCAATGATCTTAGATTTTCTCCAGAGACGGGGTATTGAAGCTGATTTCAGGCAATTGTTGTAAAGTTGCAGCAACCACGACACAGCAACTGGGCCAAGCTGTTTTAATTGCTCGACTGAGATGTCGTCGACTCCAGAGGCTTTACCAGACTTAAGGCAACTTATCGCTGTAACGATATCAGTAACGTTGAATGATTTACTGATATCGTCACCAACTCCATCAGTTTTTTGTGATTTTGGGATCCTACTGGAACGGCGTGTTGGTCTGCCATTAACAAGTAGACGATTTACGACAAGCCAAAAAGTACCTTAAGTCGACAGACATAAGGTACTTTTTGGCTTGTCATCAATCAACCATTATGAGATCAATGATCGACCATTCTGACACTATTGAATAGCAGACTCGGGGCCCTGGTTTGCGGTGACTTGGCTTGGCGGTGCGGGTTGAGGGGACTCACCGGTCAGCTTTCGAATCGTACTCCAAGCCTTTTTACTGTTGTGAGTCATGTCGATGCTAGTAACAGTATTCGTCCACCTCTCTCGTCTGTTTTCGCCTAGTTTAGATAGCAACAATTCTCCAGCAAGTGTGGTTGCCTCAGAAAAAGGATCGGATCGGAACAGTGATTCGTATCGCGTCAGTAATTCACTGGAATCTGTTGACAGCCCCGGGATGTAGGAAGTCCTGCAGCCCCTTGGGATGTGTCTTCGGGAATAAGTTGACACAATCTCGACAAACTGGTCGTAGTTTTGCGGGGTTGGTGGGACATTGAACAGGGCGTCATCGATCGACTGCGTAAACGACTCCCAATCAGCCTTGGCATAGTTGAATCGGCGCTTGAAGGGGACATTTATAGATCGGACCACGGATTCGATGCAGCACATAATTGGTCTATGTTGAGTGCGAGGAATAGGTGAACACACTCTTTTAGTGCACTGTGAGCTGATAGAAGAGCTAGCGAAGATTAAATCAGGATTGTACCCGCGTTTCCAGCGACCACTGTTAAAAGAGGCCGGTTGTTTGGCGTCATGGATTAGTGCCAAATCATTCGACTCAGCCCATTCTTCGACTGCATCTCCACTCATATCCGTGTCGTTGTAACCCCAGTTGGTGCTGTGGCTGTTAAAGTCACCGATTACAACTTTAATTGGCTGGCTACTAAAGTTCTCTGGCGGAGTGAAGTTAAATGTGGTGCCGGGTGGTTTATAAATGGAAGTGATGGAGCAATTACCAACATCTACTGTGATAATTTCTATGCCATTCTCGTTTGAGCATTTGGTGGAAAGTATGCTTACGCCGGGAGCAGCAAACACTGCGTTACCGTGCTTTGGGTGACAGATCTCGGCGATAAGCGTGAGTCCATCGATGTGTGGCCGGCTTTGGGTTTCATCTCGATGGGTCTCTTGAACGCAAAGAATGTTGCAGCCAGTTTTGCGGCATAAATTGGAAAGAATTTCCGATTTATCTTGAGAGAACCCTTCGATGTTAATCGAGACTACGCACGAAGCCGGTGTTATAGGAGGACTTGGAATTGTCATCGTGGTGAAAGGATTAGCCAGTCAGCGTGGGGATTCGCTGACTGCCCAGGGTGCGCCGGACGTATATTAGATCAGTGGATACGTCACTCGGGGAGGCTCCTTTCTTGCACCCCAAATCGGTGGATGGCAATAGGCTTTCACCCAATTGCACCAGTTGATGGCAATAGGATTGCTCCTAATTACATTGGTTGATGGCAATAGGCTTGCTCCTAATTATATCGGTTGATGGCAATAGGCTTGCTCTTAATTAGCTTGGTTGATGGCAATAGGCTTGCTCCTAATTAGATTAGTTTATGGCAATAGGCTTGCTCCTAATTACATTGGTTGATGGCAATAGGCTTGCTCCTAATTAGATCGGTTGATGGCAATAGCTTGCTCCTAATAACATCGGTTGATGGCAATAGGCTTGCCCCCAATTACATCAGTTGATGTCAATAGGCTTGTTCCTAATTACATTGGTTGATGGCAATAGGCTTGCTCCTAATTAGATTAGTTGATGGCAATAGGCTTGCTCCTAATTACATCGGTTAGGGGCAATAGGCTTTCCCCCAATTACATCAGTTGATGGCAATAGGCTTGCTCCTAATTACATCGGTTGATGGCAATAGGCTTGCCCCAATTACATCAGTTGATAGCAATAGGCTTGCTCCTAAATACATTGTTTGATGGCAATAGGCTTGGTCCCAAACTCCCAATTACATCAGTTGATGGCAATTGGCTTGCTCCTAATTACATTTGTTGATGGTAATAGGCTTGCTCCTAATCACATCGGTTGGTGGCAATCGGCTTGCTCCTAATTACATTGGTTGATGGCAATAGGTTTGCTCCCAATTACAACAAATAATTTGACAGCTGTCAGTAGAAAGCGATTCTCCCTAGGGCTGAAAAGTTGTACTTTCAACCCGCTCCGCAGGCATGTTCTGACCTACTTTCAGAGTATGAGTAATGACAAGTAAATTGTAACACCTTGAGTTGCAGTATAGATCTACAATAGGAAATTTTAGCGTCTAAGGATATAATTTTTTACTTTTTTTCATAGCCGGCTATTATAAGCCGTATGATGTTTCTATAATGTTGATCTCTTAACAAAAAAACAAACATTGTGCGTTTACAAAAATAAATGGCGGAGTGCTAAAATTTTAACTCATTGTTAGTGGAAACTGAAGGCGAATTTTCATTGCGAATGTAAGTAAACTGTGAATATGTGTATATAATTATTATTGGCAAATAATTGATGGGCCCACTCTTTGTTGTGTATTTAACAAAAAAACATTTTTTTGCTTCACATCGAGCAAAACATTTTTGTACTAAATATGTAACAAAACTTTGCCTATTGACTTAAAAGTGTCATGACCCTGGTATTAGGACGCTAGAAAAATATACCTTCATTGTGTTAAGTATTCGTTTCGTACGTTTAACTGTTTTTAATTCTTAAAATGGTGGGCGCATGAATTTGGGGATCCGTAGTCATTTCCCAAAACCAGTACCTAGTCGACTAGTACACATTATGACACTTTTAAGTCAATAGGCAAAGTTTTGTTACACATTTAGTATAAAAATGTTTTGCTTCATGTGAAGCAAACAATCAATTATTTGTCAATAATATATACACATATTCGCAGTTTACTTACCTTCGCAATGAAAATTTCGCTTCAGTTTCCACACTTTCCACTAACAATGAGTTAAAATTTTAGCACTCAACTCTGCCATTTATCTTTATTACTCAATGAGTAATAACAGCGGTCCTCTTCGGAAATATCAAAACTTGCAGTTGCGATATCACTTCCATTACATACGGAACCCTCATCTTCAAGCAAGACTATGTTGCGACGCCATTTTATGCTTACCAATTAGGGGGAGGTACTAAAGTGGTAACAAACCCAATAATTCAACCTTAAATAATATGGAGGCCATACTTGACACTATAAGTTCTATTAATAGGGTGAAATATCTCTACTATTCGGCCCTAAACTATACAAGAGAGTTTTGTACCCCTTTAGGGGTTTGTTGTTGTAAAAGATTTAATGAACACCATTCTAGAGCTAGTAGCGTTAATTGCTCTTTTTGTGCAACTCTCAGCGCTCCGAAAGAATTTGTGGTAGCTTGCTTAGAACTTTAGAAGTTAATAGTGAATGTTAATTTCTTATATGGATCTGATAGTCGTAAGATTCGCTCAAAGCTATAACTCAGCAGCTTTGGTCTGTATTGTAGAGATAATAATCGCTGCTCTACTCGTTTAACCTCCATACATTGCTCTTATAAACTTGCTTTGTCACTTTAAGCGTTATTTTTTATTACTAACACTCTTTTGTCGTCACAAACTATAATTGCAGCTACAACACTACCTTCATAACACTTTAAGTTCTAAAGTAAGCTCTATTTGCAGCCATAATGTTTCCACGTTATAAACTATCTGTGGTTCAAAGTTTATCCAATCTGTTCAGCTTTCTTACGCATGATGGCAAAACGCGAGGTGCCTTTCGTTATGATCTTCTCCTTCTCGATTCTTCGTCATTCTCCAGCCCTTCATTCATTTGAGGTCGGCACTGCATATCTTCATCTTCCATACTTCTCGACGACGAGTAATAACTCGTCATCTCATGAGACACCTCCTTTCGTGCAATATCCTCCATAACACAGTCCATCCATCGTTTCTGTAGTTTTCCTCTCCTCTTATATACATACCCATTCACATTCATATTTAAAACTTTCCTCAGGACATTTTCCTCATTCCCTCGCATCACTTTTTCAGTCACCGGCGCTACTTTCAGACTTCCTTTGATATGCTCATTTCCTATTGTATCCACTCGCGTAACGCCACACATGCCCTTTCAGCACAGCATTCTCATCTCAGCCATATGCCTGAGCCTTTTCATTCATCCCTTTTTTGGCCCAGTATTCTGAACTATACAAGACAATCGATGACCAAAAATGTATGATTCCTATTTGGTTCGAGCAATACCTAGCGACTTGGACAGGTGGACGTTTTGGACGTTTGCCTCACTCAAGTCCTGCAGAAGGTGCGGCATATTCTGTGTTGGGGCTCCACGCTGGCAATTTTTCCAAGTTGACAATACAGTATCTAGCCAAATTGGATGTGCTATAATAGGATGATGAGCTTACATGGCATTTGGATCCCTTTCGGTCACTATTACTCTTGCAGCTCGGGCTCTGGCTTCCATTATCTCTCTGCAAGATATAACGACATGTTGAAACAGCGGTAGAGGTATAATAATACAGATCATTCGAGAACAGCTTGCTTAGGTCGACTTATCTACCAATTGACATCACTAGGGTGTGCATGTACCTCAAAAAAAGTAATGTTCTCACAATTTTTTTCCTCTAATGATCTATTTCCCTAAACCGTCACAGACGCAGTTACTATTATGACAGGTCCATTTTCGCTTTTAAACGCAATTCATATTATCTGTTAGCCCCTTCGTACACAAGGCTACTCAAATCTTAGATACTCAATGATTTTAGTCACACAAATCCACCGCCGACATTCGTCCCGGCGCGCGGCGACGCGACTCGTGTACGAACTTCAATGGATTTGTATGGCGGCAGTCGCTTGAAGAGTAAAATCGTTGAGTATCTAAGATTTGAGTAGCCTTGTGTACGAACTTACGAAGGGGCTTAGAATGGTCATTTTAGACACTCAGACCTGGTTCTGAGGTCCTTACTAAAGATTGTTTACCTGAGCAGTTTGATGCTGATCCGAGAGCTTGGTAGGCGCGCCTCCACTGGGTTGCTGATCACGACGATGGGTTCATCTTCATCATCATCATCGAATGGTGGCTCATCTGGAAGCGCCAGATCGACCATGCCCCCTTTGTGGTATGCTAATTTGGGCTGACCAAAAATAAATCTCTTCTGTAACAACAACAAAAAAACACAAAATAACAACAACAACACACAAAGCAACAGCAACAACAACAACATTTATTATAAAGGGTGTAAAAGTAGAAAGTAGAAAGGCATTTTTGTTCTCCCCGTCACTGCGATATTTTTTTTGTTCTAGCTAGACCATACCTGGGAACCCTCAAAGATCCAAATTTTACACATCTGTTTTTTTTAATACTATGTCTTAAGACTGGTACATTCATCATTTCAGCCAAAAGACGTCCACTGCTGGACACATTGACCGGTCCCGTGCGTCTCGCATCCAGCGGGTTCCTGCAACCTTGACCAGGTCATCGGTCCACCTAGTGGGAGGCCTTCCAACGCAACGTCTTCCAGTTCGCGGTCGCCATTCGAGAACTTTTCGGCCCCATCGGCCATCCGTTCTGCGAGCAATGTGCCCTGCCCATTGCCACTTAAGTCTGGCTATTTCTTCGGGCTACGTCGGTAACCTTGGTTCTCATGCGGATGTCCTCATTTCTGATTCGATCACGCAAGGAAACTCCGAGCTTAGCCCTCTCCATTGCCCTTTGGGTGACTTTGAGCTTTCTGATAAGGCCCATTGTGAGCGACCACGTTTCGGTCCCGTATGTAATCACTGGCAACACACACGGGTCATAGACTTTCGTCTTGAGACACTGGGGTAAGTTGGACGAGAAGATACCGCGCAGCTTCCCGAACGCTGCCCAGCCGAGTCGGATTCGACGATTGACCTCTTTCTCGAAGTTAGATCTACCCAACTGGACCGTTTGTCCCAGGTAGACATAATCGTCCACAACTTCGAGCGTAGAGTCTCCGATCTTGATAGGAGTGGGTGTTACATGAACATTCGACATAACCTTGGTTTTGTCCATGTTCATTTTAAGACCCACTCTTTCGGAAGCTCTACTGAGGTCATCGAGCATTTTACTGAGGTCTTCCATGGTCTCAGCCATGACCACTATATCGTCGGCAAACCGAAGGTGAGTGATGTACTCGCCGTTGACATTGATGCCAAGTCCTTTCCAATCCAGAACCTTGAAGACATCCTCCAATGCAGCGGTGAACAGTTTCGGAGATATGACGTCTCCCTGTCTCACACCGCGCTGCAGAAGGATAGGTTCCGTGGTCTGGTCCTGAAGTCGGACTGACATGGTGGCGTTTTTGTACAAACACTTCAACACCTCGATGTACCGGTAGTCGATTTGGCACCGTTGGAGAGACTGCAGTACAGCCCAAGTCTCGATCGAATCGAAGGCTTTCTCGTAGTCCACAAACGCTAAACAGAGAGGCAGGTTATACTCTTCGGTCTTCTGTATAACTTGCCGCAGCGTATGTATGTGGTCTACGGTACTGAAGCCTTTTCGGAATCCGGCTTGTTCGGGAGGCTGGAAATCGTCGAACCTGCGTGCGAGACGATTCGTGATGACTCTTGAAAACAACTTGTAGACATGGCTTAGAAGTGAGATGGGCCTATAGTTCTTCAACCGGGCATTGTCACCCTTTTTGAAGAAGAGTACCACCACACCCCTGCACCAAGCCTGTGGCGTTTTCCCCTCGAGTATGACGGAATCAAACAACTTCTGAAGGGCCTTAAGGACCGGTTTGCCACCCGCCTTCAGCAGTTCGGCCGTAATTCCGTCATCACCCGGCGCCTTGTTGTTTTTAAGCTGTTTTAGAGCCATCCTAATCTCGTACAGGCTGACATCCGGGATGTCTTCGGTACATTGAGTTTTACTATTTAAAGTGATTTTTCACCCACAAAAAAAAGTTGTTTCCCAGCAAAAAAATTGACGTAGGGGTACTTAGATTGATGTACAGAATGTTTGGTTGACGGGTGTGTGAACAGTTCGTTTACACCCTGTATTTAAGGGTGAAAAAGTACCTCTAATGAAGCCAAAAGGTACACACGGCTACACATCAAGCTATACAAAACCAGTATAATCTGATCGTTCATTGTGCGAAAAGATCTAGTAAAGTGAGGCCAAGATTAACTGGTTTTGTATAGCTTGATGTGTAGCCGTGTGTACTGGTTCTCCCGTCGGGGCTGCGGGTTGTTCGAAAGAGATACCGAGGCCCCGGCGCACGGGCAAGGAACATGGGTGGTTTTTAGTCAGTAGAAGTCTGACACTCCCTGTTGCTCTGCCCAGAGCGGGAGATGAATGCGGGGGAAATCTTCAAATAGCCCCCTATTTGAAGATTTCCCAGTCCCAAAAAAAAAACGTACTTGTTCTCCCCGTTATTGCGTTTTTTTTTGTTCTGGACCATACCTGGGAACATTTTAGTCACGGAAATTTTGGAGGTCAAAGTTCCAAATTTTATCTTCCGAGTTCAATTCCCCCGGGTCGGTCAAAGTGGTATTGGGTTTTCTCTCAGGAATTTCTTTGTAGCAGCCACGGAGTCTGTTTTTGTGCCCGGTTGATGGCAATAGGCTCACCCCCTACTACATGGGACTACATAAGTGGTGAAATGTGGGTGTACTATTAGGTACATCATCATCATCAGTCTATAATGTTCCCACTGCAGGGACTCAGGCCTCCTCTCTAGGACAGGACGCGTGCCCAGTGCGGATTGGTAGATGTCACATGCCTTCAATGTTTTTGTTTTTAAGACATGTTTCCTCACAATGTTTTCCTTCACCGTTTTGAGAGCAGCGGTAATGAAATAAATTACACAAAGTAATGCGTCTGCCTAGGTTTGGACCTACGACTGTTTGTAATTCACTGGGCTACCGCTGCTCATTAGGTACACCTTTGCCTAACCCTTGGGGGTTACGGGCGTGTCATATTGTTCCTTACCCTCGACTTAGGAAACCTCTTCCTACTCTTCTTGTTAGACATCATACTGCGTCTCGTTGGCTGCATCATCCGCCTCAGCTCCTCGTAGACCGGTTTCCCTGTCTCAGTCTTCCTGAGGAGATCTAGCAGTCGTATGACAGACTCGTAGTCCCACTGGCTGGAGTCTTCGTAACCTTCAGGTTTTGATTGGAGCTCGACTGATAAAAAAATTGGCTGTCGGTCAAGTCGGTTTACGGACGATAGTTTAACGTGACAACAAAACATTCATTCATTCATCGGCCAATCGAGTAACGGGACAATGAGCGTAACGGGACAATGGGCGTAACGGGACAACGAGTCATCCTTTTTCAAAAGTAAATAAAGTCAATCCGGTCTAAAGCACACTAGGTATTGCGTAAATGTGCTTTACGTAAAGGGCATAAATCACACTTTAGATGTTGGACACTGACAGTTCAGCACACTTTCGCACACTTTAGGTATTGCGTAAAGTGTGCCTTACGCAAAGGGCATAAATCACACTTTAGATGTTGCACACTTTAGCACACTTTAGGTATTGCGTAAAGTGTGTTTTACGTAAAGGGCATAAATCACACTTTAGATGTTGCACACTTTAGCACACTTTAGGTATTGCCTAGTGAGTTTTACGTAAAGGGCATAAATCTCACTTTAGATGTTGGACACTGACAGTTCAGCACACTTTAGGTATTGCGTAAAGTGTGCCTTACGCAAAGGGCATAAATCACACTTTAGATGTTGCACATTTTAGCACACTTTAGGTATTGCCTAGTGAGTTTTACGTAAAGGACATAAATCACACTTTAGATGTTGCACACTTTAGCACACTTTAGGTATTGCCTAGTGTGTTTTACGTAAAGGGCATAAATCACACTTTAGATGTTGCACACTTTAGCACACTTTAGGTATTGCGTAATGCACACTTTAGATGTTACCTAAAATATGCTTTATGGCCTTAGAGCACAGAGGTATCGAAATTATCCATATAAACAAATACTTATCGAATTATCTTAATTGTAAATTGAGTAAAGGGAGGAGCTCGTGGCTTAATAATAACTGCCACTCGGGTTGATCTTTAGGTTAAGCCGCGCTTGCCTAGCGTGGATGGATGACCACCCATTACATAGTCTCTTCCGTGCCTCGGAAAGCACGTTAAGATGTTGGTCCCGGCGGCCATTATCTTTGGCAGTCGTTACTGGTAGTCAGTGACTTGTAAGTCTGACAACCAGTCTTACCAAAGGGTATCATATAACCCAGTATTAATTGTGTTGTGAAGGACAGATAGGCAGTCGCTCCATGTAACATACTGGTATTCAGCTGCATCCGGCTAACCTAGACCATATTGAGGAGTGGCATACCGTTCATACTGGTGGGTGGCAACTCATTCAGGTCGTTGTAGAACTTCTGCTTGTGATACTGCACTACTCGGTCGAGCCAGCCATCTCCTGACCGGCCGTGATCCGCAGTCAACGCGGTATCTAAAAATATCAATGTTAAGAAAATAATTTTAAAAACAAAAATACTTATTCTTTTTTTATGAAAACCATTATCAGTGATCATAATAATATCACGGAAAAAATAATTTATGATGAATTCAAAAATAATTCGGAATTTTTTTTTTTTTTTTTGGTAACTCCTGTATATTATTTATTATAATAATTCTTATAGTATAAGCCATATTGAGAGGTGCAAACCGATTATATTGGTGGGTGGCAGCTCCTTCAGCTCCTTGTAGAATTTCTGCTTGTGATACTGCACTGCTTTGTCAAGCCAGCCGTCTCCTGGCCGACCGTGAACCGCAGTCAACGCGGCTGCTATCACCAGCATCTTTGTGGGGACCCGCTGTATGTGACAAATAAACCGTTTTAAACCAAAATCCGTGGTTTAAATTCCGTTTTAAACTGTTTGTTTGTTTAATACAAAAATAGTTAAAAGTGTATCGCATCTCATTTCTCCAGTACTTAGTCACATTATTAATTTGTGCCTGGAACACGGAGTGTTTCCTTCGAAACTGAAATTAACGGTCATAAATCCCATATTTAAAAAAGACGACAAAGAAGAAATGAAAAATTACAGACCAATCGCTCTAATCCCAGTCTTTGCAAAAATATTTGAAAGAGTAATCTATAATAACTTATATAACTACTTTGAAGCTAACAACATATTTGCAGACGAACAATTCGGGTTTCGAAAAGACAGATCCACTAGCAGTGCTCTATTAAATTTTCTTAAAAATGTCATGACAGGGCTAGATAACAAGCAACATTTAACTGCCATTTTTATGGATATGTCTAAAGCCTTTGATCATGTAGATCATCAAATACTCTTGAACAAACTAGAAAAGTATGGGGTAAGAGGAAATGCACTAAATCTTATTAAATCATATTTATCTGACAGATCACAAGTAACACAGATAACAAAAATAATAAATGACAAAAAGTTAGAACAAACATATACGTCAGACCCAAGAACTATTATGTATGGAGTGCCACAGGGAAGTATTCTTGGACCTCTCTTGTTTATCATCTACATAAACGATCTACCGAAAATTATACAACAGGAAATGATACTATTTGCAGACGATAGTACAGCTATTTTTACGAACAAAGATAAAGACAATTATGAAAACGACATTAACGAATCACTTGAAGATATCATAAAATGGTTAAAAGTAAATAATCTAAAAATAAATATTGACAAAACGAATTATATGACTTTCACAAATAAAAATACTAACACGGGGAAAAATCTAAAAATACATTACAAAGGCGAACAATTAAAAGAAGTTAACAACACTAAGTTTCTTGGTATTTATATTGACTCTGGGCTAAATTGGAAACTTCAGGTTGATCATGTTTGTAAAAAATTAAACCAATTTTCATATGCCCTTTACATGCTAAGAAAAATTGTTAACGAGAGAGCATTACTTAGCGCTTACCATGCATACGTAGGGTCTACAATCAAATATGGTATTCTTTTTTGGGGCAATTCAACCAACAGGGAATATGCTTTTAAGGCCCAGAAAAAGTGTATTAGGAGTATATGTGGGCTTAAACAAACCGATTCATGTAGAACAGAGTTTCCAAGACTACACATTTTAACGCTTCCATCACTATACATTTATGAAGCAGCAGTAATGATAAAACGCGATTTAAGTAAATATGACACATTGAGAAGTGCACGGTATAAACATGAATTATGTGGAATTAAGTGTAGGACAGTTAAGTTTAAAATGAGTATATTTGGGATAGGTGTGAAAATTTATAACAAACTTCCAAAAAATGTAAAAGGTACTTTAACCTTAGATAGTTTTAAAAAAAGTCTAAAGGAATTTTTAATATGTAAGGCTTATTATTCAATTAATGACTTTTTTAATGACAAAAATATTGATGACTTTGATTGACCTTTAGACAATGACTGAATGAGTAATTTAATTTGTATGACATAAATCAATAATTTAATTTGAATGACAATAACGAATAATTTAATTTTAATGACATCAATGTATCATGTAATTATCATGAAATCAATTGGATAATTTAATTTGTTTATCTGACTACGTGAACTTGTAACTATATTAATGCATGATGAATGATGGACGCTGACTTAGAGCGAATAATTGTTTTGAAATTCAGTAAAATGTAGTGAATGTTATAAATGTGGAACCAGCATCAAAAATTGTACACCTTATAGGTATGTTGCAGCGATCCAATATATTGTAATCATAAGACCTAATATTTCACCTGTGACAGACAATAAATAAATTTGAATTTGAATTTGAATTTGAAAACTATTTAAAACTTATTTAAAAACTATTTAAAACTTGTTTAAAACTATTAAAAACTTGTTCAAAATTATTTAAAACTTGTTTAAAACTATTTAAACCTTGTTTAAAACTATTTAAACCTTGTTTAAAACGGTTTAAATCCCGATCGCGTGGGCTTATTGAAATCATTTAACATTAATTTGTATTAATATATCGATACCTCTGGGCTCAAAGGGAGTAAATCACACTTTAGATGTTACGTAAAATGGACATGATGTTATTAAACAGCTAGGTGTGGTTTTAAATCGTTTTTAACAAAAAAAAACGGTTAATAACGTTTAAAATCTGTTTCGCATCTATAATCATGGCTGTAGTAATCAAGTGTAATGAATAAAATAAAAACACAAAGTAAGTACACAATAATAAAAAAAAACATATACAACATTTAATTTCGGAGTCAGAAAAATTCGTTTACAACACATTTTTTTTTTCAAAATAGTGCCACTTTTATATTCTACTAGGAGTCTAGGACTAGGTGATACCCGACAAATTACCTATAACGTTCCTCAAGAAACACTCTATCCATTGGTGAAAACAGCATGTAAAGCGATGCAGTAGTTTTTGAGTTTATCACCACAGACAGACGCGGCGGAGGACTTTGTTTGAAAAAATGTAGTGATGCGAAAAAATACTTAACGCCCAAGAATATTTGGCCAAAAATGCATAGTTTAAATCTAAGTATGTATCTTAGTTTCAATTAGTTACAAATTAATAAAATAAATACAAGTAATTTTATTTACTTTCTTTCAATGCATTACTTCATTTAAAGCCAAGAAAATGCAACGTTGTCATATTTCACGTAACACGGGTACATTAATAATTTTAATCGTGAATAGGTCGAATTATTTTGTATGAAAATTGAAACAACAAAAAAAAGGTAACTGATAAATAATAATTCATAATCATGCCAGTGAATTCTTTGATAATTATATTGTTATGGCTAGTTGAATTATTATATTTTATTTTAATTTACTTTTTAAATTTAAAAAAAAAATAGTCATTCTTACAATAATTATATTACAGAGTTTGCACTTACATATTGAATCATCTTTGCACGATTACAAAACAAAATGATTATTTTACAGTTTCTAATTAATTAACAATTACAAGTAATTAAAAATATCATGAAAATAATACTTTTTTAATTAAATATTTTTATGGCACATCAAAATTTTTAAGATGTGTTTAAAATAACTTTATGTAGCTTCACCCTACGGACGATCTCGTGGCTTATGTATTTAATTAAAGTTTGAAATTTATATTGATTAAATCGTAATAATGTTCACGAAATTGTTTAATTAATTCGATTCTCCGCATTATTAATTCAATTTAATTTATTTGATTCAGACGTAAAACGTGCTTATCATTGTTAGTAATTACATTTTAAAATTCTGTTATTCTGTATTAATCAATGCGGAAAATCGTCATAAAAGCATAATAAACAATCATGCAAAATTTAAAATGTGCTTGTGTTTTGCTTTTCAGTTGCAGTCGGATTTTTTGTTTTTTTACTACTTTTTTTTATTTACAACTTTTTAGTTATTTTGTGTTTGTTCTGTCGTTGGTCGCGTAAAATTCTTCGCAGATGATTACTTTTGTGTTTATTTATAGAATTTGTCACTTTGAATTTCTTTTAAACATATTTAAGTGTTATATTTCTGTACTTTTAAAACCCTTCATTTTGATGCCAAACTCGATGATAAAGGAAAAAAAAAATTAACTCCGCGATATGGCCCCCAAAATCCGCCATTTTTCTTTGTTTTTTAAATTTAATGTTCCCAGAATCTAAGGACATATATTTTATTCAAATCCATTCATCCGTTTAGAAGAAGTTATGAAGGAACAAAGAAACGGACATGCATACCTACATACAATTAAACATACACGTCAAACACATAACCCTCCTTTTGGGCTAAGCCGCAGTCGGGTAAAATGGCAGGAGACATAATGATGATTCGACAAAAATACTTAAAATAATATAGTGTTTGATAATTGAACTGGTCATTGCAAATTAACGCTGGTTAATGATGACAAGACAATTTTCTTTGCAAATGTTAAAAGAAATTGTCTATTATAGTCTAGGCAACAAGTGCCTTTTTGATGAACTTTTTTCAGCAGTCTCCGAAAATTATGATTGAGGTGTCATTCGATTCGGAATGGCATCCCGATGATTTTTGAAAAAATTGAAGTTCCGCTTGCAAAAATTGCAAAAGTTATTAACAATTAACTAAAAAATTTAAAATGGTTTTAGTTTTTTGCAAATATCTCAAAACCTAATTAAAATTTTTCAAATTTGAAATAAGATTCAAAAAGGGGAGGAAATTTCCTAAAGAATGTTCCAACTTTCGGAATTGTAGGACCAATATTAATAACTTTCCGATCGGGTTGAAAATACGCCCGAAAACTGGTACTCCGTCTTGCGCAAGCTACGCTCCATTCGGACCTTTAATGAATAAATGTTATTTAAACTTATTAAATATGAAAATTAAAAATTGAAAAAATTCAGGCGCCTGCAGGATAGATCAATACACAATAATCTGTGATCTAAAAATTTTTATCGCGAATTTTCAATAAGTTATCCATTAATTAATTAACAATTTTTTGTAGCACGAACACTGACATTGCAAGTGCGATAATTATAACACTATTCATCTGAGATTTTTTTCCTTTCGTGGAGCTATTTTTCAAAGGTCTTAGAATAGGCTCTCGTTGGAAAAATTAAAAAAATGTTAATTTTCGTTTTTTTATTAACAATTTACTGAAATGAAAAATTTCAAACCTTCATTAGACATTAAAAAAATCTTTTTTTTTATTATATTATTATTGAACCGTTTTTGTATGATCAGAAGCTACTTAAAAATGATTTTTTATATTTTTTATATCCTGTTTTTTAAAATATTTTTATAAACAAATGCGTTTTTTATGAGATAATTTAATGTTTTTTTTTTAATATCGTAATCTTTGATAATAATCATGATTTTTTTTTAAAAAACCGTTGCTTAAAAAAAATGTTTTATTGCTTAAAAACGCATTTGTTGATTAACAATTATTTTCTCCCACTTCTAATTAATATTAAGGTACATTTTTTTTTAAATCACCATTATTTGTTTTTTCTTTTCGATATATAAAAAAAAAATATTGTTTTATTAAAACTTTCATTGTTTATGTAATAAACAATTTGTAAAAAACAAATAAATTTTTACTTTATATTTTTTTTCTTGTTTTACTTATTGTCACAAAAACAGAATGATTCTTTTTTTTTCATTTAATTTTTTTTACAGTTTTTTTTTTAATTTGAAAAAAACAAAATCATATCTGTTTTTGTGACAATATTTACTTACTGTCACAAAAACAGATATGATTTTGTTTTTTTTTCATTAAATTTTTTTTTCAACTTTTTTTTTAATTTGAAAAAAAAAATCATATCTGTTTTTGTGACAATAAGTAAAACAAGAAAAAAAATATAAAGTAAAAATTTATTTGTTTTTAACAAATTGTTTATTACATAAACAATGAAAGTTTTACTAAAACAATATTTTTTTTTTATATAACGAAAAGAAAAAACAAATAATGGCGATTTAAAAAAAATGATACCTTAATATTTATTAGAAGTGGGAGAAAATAATTGTTAATCAACAAATGCGTTTTTAAGCAATAAAACATTTTTTTTAAAAAACGGTTTTTAAAAAAAAAACATGATTATTATCTAAGATTACGATATTAAAAAAAAACATTAAATTATCTCATAAACAACGCATTTGTTTATAAAAATATTTTAAAAAACAGGATATAAAAAATATAAAAAATCATTTTTAAGTAGCTTCTGATCATACAAAAACGGTTCAATAATAATATAATAAAAAAAAAAGATTTTTTTAATGTATACTGAAGGTTTGAAATTTTTCATTTCAGTAAATTGTTAATAAAAAAACGAAAATTAACATTTTTTTAATTTTTCCAACGAGAGCCTATTCTAAGACCTTTGAAAAATAGCTCCACGAAAGGAAAAAAATCTCAGATGAATAGTGTTATAATTATCGCACTTGCAATGTCAGTGTTCGTGCTACAAAAAATTGTTAATTAATTAATGGATAACTTATTGAAAATTCGCGATAAAAATTTTTAGATCACAGATTATTGTGTATTGATCTATCCTGCAGGCGCCTGAATTTTTTCAATTTTTAATTTTCATATTTAATAAGTTTAAATAACATTTATTCATTAAAGGTCCGAATGGAGCGTAGCTTGCGCAAGACGGAGTACCAGTTTTCGGGCGTATTTTCAACCCGATCGGAAAGTTATTAATATTGGTCCTACAATTCCGAAAGTTGGAATATTCTTTAGGAAATTTCCTCCCCTTTTTGAATCTTATTTCAAATTTAAAAAACTTTAATTAGGTTTTGAGATATTTGCAAAAAACTAAAACCATTTTAAATTTTTTAGTTAATTGTTAATAACTTTTGCAATTTTTGCAAGCGGAACTTCATTTTTTTCAAAAATCATCGGGATGCCATTCCGAATCGAATGACACCTCAATCATAATTTTCGGAGACTGCTGAAAAAAGTTGATCAAAAAAGCACTTGTTGACTAGACTATTAGTCCTTGTGTGATATATTATTCAAAAATGTAAATTATATGAACAGTGTAAGTCATCCACAGCTTAGTGGTAGCCAGTTTGACCATGACCTCGGCTAACGTGGTGGTAACAAACAATACGGAAATAGTTTTACTCGTGCAGTCTATGTCAATTATACGAAAAAGTAGGCACTCTGCGTGTTCTCTATAATAAAGGTACAAGTTGGTAGCGGGCGAAACGAAGCTGCAGCAGACGATCGCGGCGACACGACTGGTTTCTACGTATTTCTATGAAATTAATAAAAAAAAAACCCCTCCGTAGTTAGCGACATGAAGCTAGCGACGCGTCGTCGAGCGGCAGACGCACGTGTCGTCCGACCGCAGATCAGTAGTGCCCATAGATAACAGAAACAACAGGAGATTATGTCCTTTAGCCGAAAATGTATCGGAACCTGTGTCTTCAGTTTACACCAACTGGATGCCATCTGCAGTTGCCGTCTGCAGTCGGGTTCGAAATCATGACTACAGCGACATGACGCGACGACGTGTCGTGACGACATGTCGTCTGCTGCTGCTGCGTGCAGTCGGCTACCAACTTGTACCTTTATACATGCTTTTACTACCTACGAGGGTAGGTCCTTCGAGTGGGGTTAGGAGGGTAAAAAGTACTTTACCACCTATTCTCATACCTACTGATTTTACACACAAAAACTTCATAAAAATCGGTCAATTCGTTTCCGAGGAGCAACTAACACTGTGACACGAGAATCTATCTATAGATCTATATCTGTAATTATATTACCGGAAATGCATGAAACCTAGGAATTGTACACAGAATTCCTAGGAAATAATACTTACAAGCATATTTAGGAAATGTGTAAAATAATGTTTCAAAGATTCCTTAGTGCACACATTTTCTGTGAAATGTATGTATTTACTAGGAATTGTATGCAATTCCGAAACGATAGGTACTAGGAAATATATTAAAAAGTATTGCTTTCTGTGACTAAAATAAATAAAACACGTTTGTAAACTGAAATCAGAATTTTTATTAAGGCTCTCGTTGATATAATTGGCTGTAACAATCACTCCGTAAAATATAAAATATTCATAGGGCTTTATTTATTGTAGGGTTTTAGTTTGCGTGATATTCATTTAATTGTTTACCAAATAAAATTATTGGAACCTAACCCCTCTAGGCCCCACGTCGAGGGGCTCCTACTTCTGGGTGGTTTTAAAAAAAATAACCACGAAGGGGATGGCGGGGTCTATTCGCTTAACCTGTTCGCTTTAACCTTACCTGTCCGGGTAGGGGTGCCCCAAGTCGCTTCGCTCACTCTTGCATCCAAGTTTTCCGAGTAGTACTCACAGGATGGAGGGGGGCTATCCCCACTATACTTACAAACAGCAAGAATCAACGACCATACAGCAGGCAAGAATGTAGGTAAGTAATACATTTCCGATTGCTACTTAGGAAAATGTACAGATTTCCTAGGAAAAGTGCATATTACAAAATATTTTAAATCATAGATTTCCTATCTATTTTTAACCGACTTCTAAAAAAAGAAAGAGGTTCTCAATTCGGATGTTTGTTTTTTTTTTTTTTTATGTTTGTTCGGGCATAACTCCGTCACTTGCTAACCGATTTGAAAAATTCTTTTTTTGTTGGAAAGGGTATACTTCCCAAATGGTCCCATATTTTTTTTATCGAAATCGGACAAACGGTTTTTGAAAAATCAACAAAACTCAAAAAAAAATACTACATTGTCCACATTATGACCCATGAACATGTGAATCACTAAAAAGTGAAAAATAAAAACTTTTTAACAAAAAATAAAACCGACTTCAAAAAAAAAACAGAAAAGTCAAAAATAAATCAGTTTCTGAAGTCGGTGGCAAAAAAATGAAATGAAACAAAAAAAGTCACCGACTTCAGAAACTGATTTATTTTTGACTTTTCTGTTTTTTTTTTGAAGTCGGTTTTATTTTTTGTTAAAAAGTTTTTTTAGGAATTGTACACATTTTCCAGGACTTGTCTCATAATCTCGAAAACTGCTGGATGTAAATAGATATTTTTTGGCAGGGAGGTAGTTTATTTGGCCCCCAAGATACAGGCACAGCCTAGTTTGGGGACCTCTGTTTCATAACCATGTTTAATTATAACTGTTACCTACATTTATTATTAACGTTAAGTTAGATTAAGAATTTATTGTAACAACGATTTAATAAAGATTTATTATTATTTAAAATCAAATCAAAATCAAAATCAAAATTCATTTATTCAAACTAGGCTGATAATCAGCACTTTTCGAAGGTCAAAATTTACTTTACTTTACTACAGTGAAATTTGGCTAACTGGGACATGGATAAGTGAGAAATCTCTATAACTGGAACTCATACTGGGGTCCCATGAAACAAATTGAATATCTGAGACACATTTAACCAGGTTTCACTGTATTTACATTTTTATAAGACAGGCCCCCAAAAACGCCCACCCATCGGCACTTCCTAGTGTTAAATTATTATTATAGGTATTAGTCGTCCACTAAGTATGGATTTTGAGACAGGGTGGTCTTAGGGCCCTCGCAAGTTTGTATGAAAGTCCTTTATTTTTTGTGCTATAATCTTGATTTTTTGCAAGGGACGTAGTTAGTAGACGTCTGCTAAGAACAGGTTTTGTGACAGGGCCGGATTAGAGAGGTTTATGGGCTCTCGCAAGTTTGTTAAAAAGTTCTTCATTTTGTGTCCTACTAACTTGAATTTTGGCAGGGACGTACTTTATGGCAAGCAGAAGTTTGCTAAGAACGAGTTCTGTGACAGGGCCGGATTAGGGAGGTCTAAGAGCTCAAGCGAGTTTGTATGACAGTCCTTAATTTTGTGCTACAAACTGTAATTTTGGCAGGAAGGTACTTTATAGTTAGTACAAACAGATTTTGCGACATGGCCGAAATAAGGAGGTCTGAGAGCTAGTAGTCTAGAGTTCATGAGTAGGAGACTTAATAAGCTAAGAATTTATTTAGGACTACCTGGACTAAGGCTCCCGTAAATTCATATAAAACCCTTGGCTTTTCGTACCTGAAAATTGTTAGAGAGATAGAATATAGTTAAGACATTTCAGGAAGGAACAGGTTTTACGACAGGGCCGGTTTAAGAGAATATAATCACTTCTATTGGCATTTGGCATTCGATTTGACATAGTACATTCCTAGGCAGTCCAGATGTCAGACCAGAAGGTCAAAATTTCCATGCGAATGAAGTCGCGGGCATCAGCTAGTTTTATATTATAAATAGAAGTAGGAAGTATTAGTATTAGCTTCACGATCTTACGTCAGTACCTACATATTCAATGCAGCAAATATCGCAATGATTTTCGTCACCTAACGATTTTATTGTACTTCAGTAATTATAATATTTGATTTAAACTGAATAATCATTCCGTGATTAGGTGATTACATTAGTAGTTGTTGTGACCAATGAAAGTACGACTAATACTTTATAATATTTATTTTAAACTCAGTCTAACGTCGCTCATCGCGAATATAGGCTGCCGGGCTTATTCTAAACCTAAAGAATATTTTTTCTTTTATTTCTGATTTAATTCTCCATATTATTTTCGTGGTATGTGCCACTTAAACACAGTTGTTTCCGATTACTAGACTCGGGTGTTTTTTTATCAGTAATCGTAGTTGAAATTAGTAATCAGTGTGAAAAGTTAATCATTATAAAAATTAATAGACTTGTGTATCGGAGTCATACAATATGGGTAAGTTATTTTTTTTTACTGTTATTTATTTATTTATGTACACACAAAATACAAAAAAAGGAAAATACATAAAAAGAATAGAAGAGCACAAAGGTACTGCTTATTTCATAAGAAATCTCTTCCAGCAGACCTGCGAGAGGAAAGTTAAATTAGAAATATAGACACAGTGTGTAGCAAAGAAAAACTGGTTTTTTTTTTGTATTGACGGTCTTTTTGGTCAAGTGGTCGCGGCTTCTTCGCTCGTTTCGCCTGGCTTCTTCTTCGGTCTTAGATTGAATTCCCGGGTTGGTTTAAAAGTGTCATGGGTTTTTCTATCAAGAATTTCTCGGAAGCAGCCATGAGTCCAGGAGGTGAGGTTCCCACTGCTGGGACACAGCTGGACTCCGCTCTTTGTGAGGGGATGGATTATAATCCACCACGCGGGCCCAGTGCTGGTTGGTAGATGTCACATGTCTTCGAAATTTTGATTCTAGCATGATAATTATGCCGGTTACCTCACGATGTTTTCCTTCACCGTTTTGAGAGCAGCGCAGTTAAAATAAATTACACAGAGTTATTTGCCTGCCTGGGTTCGAACCCACGACTTACTCCACGTAAGTCGGGGTCGCAACTACTGGGCCATTGCGATCAACCAAGCACAAATTCAGACTCAGTGGTTGCAACTGACTAATCATCATCATCAGCCATAAGACGTCCACTGCTGGACAAAGGCCTCCCCCATAGAACCCCATAACGAACGTCAGCCTGCCGTTTGCATCCACCGTTTGCCCGCGACTCTCACGATGTCGTCGGTCCATCTGGTGGGAGACCTGCCAACGCTGCGTCTTCCGGTTCGCGGTCGCCACTCCAGAACTTTTCGGCTCCATCGGCCATCCGTTCTGCGAGCAATTTTTACAGAAGTTGCATTATTTTATACATTTTTAGATTCAATAGGGGATCGGACTGGGTCAAAATAATATGTTTCTGTTTAGTCCGTAAGTTAGATTATCGAAAAATATTGAATAAGTGTTTTTTGTTTTATCAAATCAATAAAAAATTACGAAGATAAAACGCGTCAAAGTTCTTGGAGTGGGGCCTGAAACGTCACTTGTGTCGTCAAAATGTACTATCATAATGACGTCACACGAGTTTTCGAAGCACTGTATCGTCTTCATTTTAAGTTTACGTGAAAAAAGAAAAAATACGTGTCCAATAATTTTTGGAAATCTATCTGACGGACTAATTAGTTTTTTTTTGTCCGATCCCCTAATGTGAAATACTGTTCTCCTAGATAGGCTAACATTTAGCCTGTGTTAAGGAGAGGCAGTGCCGGTCCTCTGAATGGCGGATTATTATAAAAATATAAAAACACTAGCAAACCCGGCGAACTCCGTTTCGCCACCAGATGGCTTCGTTTTAAGTAACATTTCGTTTGGTGATTAAAAAATGTTTTTTTTTTTTTTTGTTTTATATTTGAAAAGGAAATTTTTTATTTCATTTCACAACAGTAATGAATTCATTTCGATTACAAAAATGAAATGAATGATGATGTTATTTAGTTGAACTTCTCTAAGTAAATGAAAGTGAATCCAAAGTAAATAAATACTGAATCGAAACGTTTACGTGTCCGCAAATTATCCGTTTCATTGAAGTGCTCTTTGGTAAACCACATTTTTTGTTTTTTGGTCTGACGTTAACACAAACAAAGCGGATGGTTTCCCAACTCGTGAACACGCAACGTATAACTGCCCATGTGAAAAACAATGATTTTCTAAATTTATCCCGCAAACACTAAGCGATTGGCCTTGCGACTTGTTAATTGTCATTGCGAACGCAAGGCGAACTGGAAATTGCAATCGTTTGAAGTCAAACGGAAGATCAGTCGGAATCATTGGTATTCGAGGAATACATACATTTTCACCTGCGTACTTTCCGTTAATAATGGTTGCCTCAATCAAATTCGGCATAAGTCTTTTTACCGAAAGTCGAGTACCGTTGCAAAGTCGCGGCGGATTCAAATTACGCAATATCATAATAACTGTACCAACTTTGAGTTGCAAGTTATGTGGTGGAAATCCTAGTAACTCCAGAGAGTTCAAAAACTCCGTTGGATAATTTACTACATCATCGGGATTTGTTATGGAATCAACGGATTTGTATGTCACCAAATCGCCAGCAATTTTTGATTGAATGGTGAAATTCATTTCGTGTACATCATTATTCTTTGCGGCAAGAATTGCTCGTTGACTTAACCAAGCATAATTCTGATAATTCTCACTAATGTTTGGGAAAACATTTTCAATAAGATCTAATTGAGAGTCTACAAATCGGCAAAAGTCGTTGGTAAGAGTAATTAATCCAGATGTCAATTTGAAATGACAATAATCGCCACAGTGCTTCATTAGTACTGACGTATCTGCCCATTTGGAAGTTGCTGATTTCGTCATTCGCATTTTCCGACGCAATACCAAACACAGCCATGTCGCTGCCTTTTGTGACGTACTTGCACAAATATTTGATTGATTTGGCCGAATGACAACTCTCAACGTTCGCTGTTTTGAACATATTAACCACAGCATTATTAGCGTGAAAAAATGCTTGCAACTGTTCAATAATTCGTCTCTTTAACTGTTGTGTTCCCTGTATATTGCACCGCACATTCAGCTGATCCACCATCGACGCAATGAAATATATTTGCAGAATTTGATGCGGTTCATCTGGTGCACCATTGAACCATGCAAATGATATATTTGTCCTTGCATCTGTAATTGCAAACAATCATTTGTTGAAGAATACGGTGTAACTTCTGATCGTGTGATGGTGTAGTGTGTGGTGTATATGTAGTTGTTATGTGTTGCAATTATTCATTGTGTTGGTGTGAGTGATTGGTTATGTGTGTTGTATCTTTTACCTTGCAAGTCGGCATGAAGCCGCCTTCTCGAATGATATTAGCTCCAAAGGAAGTCATGCGAAAGCAGTTATTGTATTCAAGGATGTGTTGAAGAAAATGGCTGGAATCGGGATCACTTCCATCGAACAATGGTTTCAGTGGCTGTGGTGGTGTAAGTAATGGATCCAGTTTGACTTTTCCACTTGCGCAGCACAATCCAGCCGTTTCTCTTTTGAACTTTAACGCATTGCAATATCTGCATATAGTCGTCATTGGTCCAATATC
The DNA here is from genome assembly GCA_949316265.1 of Diarsia mendica. Taxonomy (NCBI): domain Eukaryota; kingdom Metazoa; phylum Arthropoda; class Insecta; order Lepidoptera; family Noctuidae; genus Diarsia; species Diarsia mendica. The sequence goes on from OX438916.1 coordinate 12,308,645, forward strand.
TAAATTTTCATCATCACTGTAGTTCGCAGTGGGATCATATTGGAATGCCAAGCGATTGTATGATGCCAATGATCTTCGTGTGCTCACGCGTTGTCTCAATCGGGCATTTTCTCTTATTATATTTTGTCTTTCTTCGCTCACCTACCTACTACCTACCTATACTACCTCCTACTACCACTAAAAAACATTACCCTAAAGTTTGCTTGTCGTCGCCCCTGAGTAACGCTTCACCCACTCAACCTTCGTTACGCTAAGGGGGGAGGAGGCGAGCGAAAGTTCTGTGAATACACTTGTTGCTGGCTTGCATGTCTTGTGCGGCGGCCGATGTTCGCACGTCGTCCTCTAGGCATTTTGGACTATAGATAGACAGAGCAATGAGTGGTGAATTTAACCTCAAATCAGTGCCTCAAATGCACGATCCACATAATTTACACAGTTCAACTTACCAACTTAAAGACAAATTCCTTCTGTTGAAATTGAATAAAAATTTGCACAATAAATGTCCGGAAACGAATATATTTTTTTTTATATTTTACTTCACAATTTCACAGTGAACACAAATTGTCACATGAAATTAACTGAGCAGAGAACAATGAGTAGCTTTCAAACAATGTATCACGCACCGTCACCATCTACTTAAAATATTGGTTTGTAGTACATGCTATTTATCAGAGATGGCGCTGTAAGTGAAAAATGAAAAAAGATTTTCCCGCTTTTCTGTTGAAATTTTTCCTGAATTTTCTTTGCTATAAACCACACGGAGCCCGAGACCTTTCCAACGAATGCAAAACCGTGGAAATCGGTTCGTGCGTTCTGGAGTTATAGCGTCAGGAAGGAAAACCCGACTTATTTTTATATAGTAGAAGAAAGATTGCACAACAATTCACAGCAACAATACATAAATGTGATAAAAGACAATAAAATTCATTAAATTCAGCCAAATTAAATGTGACCTGCCCATTGCCACTTCAAACTTAATTGTTGCTCTAAATAACATAGTTGAGAAAAGGCAGCAGATGTACATAATAGTTATTGAATGGCGGTTCAAAATTCAATAATTTACATTTTACTTTCGTGTTTGACGTTTATATACAAAGTCAGCGAATGATGACGTGATCGACATGTTAATGACATACTTACGTCAATATTAAGTTGACAACTATTTGCACAGTTATTTGAATAATACCTGGCATATAGACGTACAGACGTGATGAATCTATAAGGGTTTCGCTTTTTGTGCCATTCTTCTTTTAAACTTCCTCTGAAATACTTACTTCGTTCCTACTTTATCCATTCTGGTCACACCACACACCCACCTCAACATTCTCATCTCCGCTACATGCAATCGTTTTTTAATTAAGCGACTTCCCAAAAAGGAGGAGGTTCTCAAATCGATCGGTATGTTTTTTTTTTTTTCTATGTATGTACACCGATTACGCTGCGATTTATGATCCGACTAGCTTTTGCCCGCGACTTCGTTCGCGTGGAATAGTGACTTCCGGCAGATTTTTGGTTTATCTCGCGAAAAAGAAAAAAAGAAAAAAGAAAACTATCCTATGTCCTTTCTCAAGTTCCAAACTATGTCTGTACCAAATTTCATCAAAATCCGTTCAGCCGTTTAGGCGTGAAAGTAACAGACAGACAGACAGAGTTACTTTCGCATTTATAATATTATATTATGGAATAATATGGAATATGGATAGTATGGATTTTGTTGTTTTTTTTTTATTGGAACGGAGACATTTCAAGGGTGGTACCATGATATGGAAACCAGATCCTGGTGATGGAATCTCAGAGAAATCGAGGGCAACCCTCAAACATAGGCACGTATTACGTGTTTCGTGCTTTTTCTGATGCTATACAAGCATAGGTTTCATAGTAAATATTTGTTTACGATACACAACTAAAAAGGAAAAAATAAAAAAACTTTTTCGCAAAAAAAAAACAACCGACTTCAAAAACACCAAAAAGTGAAAAATAAACTTCAAAAGAAAAATCAGCTTCTGAAGTCGGTGGCAAAAAAAGCAAAATCAAACAAACAAATGTCACCGACTTCAGAAGCAGATTTTTCTTTTGAAGTTTATTTTCATCCATCTTGTTGAAAGCCCAGCATCCCGATCCATACAGTACGACAGGCCTAATCACGGACAAGTTGTATATTTTGCCCTTTGACAGGGACATTAAACGAACCGAAATATCACCCTTTTGAATACAATAGGGTAGACGACTAAAAAAATCTAATTAGTCCGTCAGATAGATTTCCAAAAAATATTGAACACGTATTTTTTCTTTTTTCACGTAAACAAAAAATGAAGACGATACAGCGCTTTGAAAAGTCGTGCAACGTCACAGCTTGGTCCAATTTTACGAGACTATGACGTCAAAAGCCCCCTCTCCATGATCTTTGACAAGCTTTATTTTCGTCAATTTTTATTATTTTGATAAAACAAAAAACACGTATCCAATATTTTCCGATAATCTAACTGACGGACTAAACAGAATCATATTTTTTTTAGTCAGTCGTCTACCCTAAAACATTTGGTGGATATTTATTATGTAAATACCTATAATGTATTTTTATCCGACTGCGGCGAACGACAATAGGAGGGTTATTTCTGTTCTATTTTGTTTGTTTTATTTTAAAACTGTATTTTGCTTCCATTGACGTATATAACGGTACATTGACGCACACGACATTTCAGGGTACCTACTTTTGTAAGCTAATTTTAGTTTAATAAATAAGTAATTGATTTATTCAACAACTTTTGGCACGATTGCCTTTTTGCCACTATGCATGAGAAGCAACTATTGTTCCATCATTAGTGACACGTGACAAATCAATATTTTAGTCAATTCATACAGTGTGATAGGTTAACACGAGGGACATATTAGAGGAGGGTATTCAGTACCGTCGAGTCGAGGCTGCGGGTTGTTCGAAAGAGATACTGCGGCCTCGACTCAAAGGGCTAAGAAGGAACATGGGTGGTTTTTAGTCAATAGCAGTCTGACACTCCCTTCCGCTCTACCCAGAGCGGGAGGAGTCATTCTCAAAAAAAGGGACATTTTGAAGGAGGGGGGGGGGGGATTATTTAGTATTCGACTCTCGTCCCAAATATGTAAAAAAATATTATGGCCCCGGACGCTCTTCAGATCCCACTATAATTAGTCGTTTTTTATCGCCATTGTTCTACGCCGGTTTTGAAATGGGTACCACCTATCTGGCAGAAACTTGATGCTCCGAAATTTATTTGGCATAACACACTTGGCATATTCTTCTTTGAACGAATGTGTTTAAGGCAGAACAATTATTTAATAGAATACTCATTTCGCAGAATGTTTAAATAGCCGAATTTTCAATGGCATACTTTTAAGATGGCAGAATTTTATTTGGTAGATATTTAAAAGGTATAACGACCGTCTCGCGAAAGTATCCTTTATGGGCGGCATGGGCACCGGGCCGTAGGCCGACGAAGGAGGCCGGCGGAGGCCCGGCACTTCGGGGACAGAAGATATTAGTGTTATTTAATATGCGAGCGAAGCGAGCGCGCGTCATGGAGTACATGCGTTGCATGTATGAGTGACGTCATTATTATTATTAATAATAATAATTATTATTATTTTTGACATAGCAACATTTAATGTTCTCAGCTAGAAATTTTAGCCGAAGTGAGCTGATAATAATAATTAAGTAATAATAATTATTATTGCATGTTACCCGTATACATACGGGTAACATGCAATAATAATTATTATTATCGTCTTTTGGCACGCATTTCATTTCATACATGTATGAAATGAAATGCGTGCCAAAAGACGATTCTGATTATGAATTTTCGGCGAAATGATGGTTCTGGAAATGAAGTTTATGCTCAAAGATGATTCTGACTTACAAATTTATGCGTTTTGAATTTATGGTAAATGAGTGTATGCCAAATGATTTTCTGCGAAATGAAGTTTCTGCCATCCACTGTTATGCAAAACAAAATTCGGGTATAAAAAATCTGCTAAAAAAGGTAGACCCATTAGAAATAGATTGACGCTGACCAAAGTTTTAAAGCAGGTTTTTTTGTAAAAACTTGTTAGATAATAAATTACTCTTTACTAACAAGGTATTGAAGAGTGAGAATTATTTTATAGAATAATCTTCTGAGACACTAAAAAAAATAGCTGGAGTCCTGTACCTACACCAAATAGTTAAAATTCCGCAATGTTATGCTACTTCTGTTACTAAACGTACCTACTACCTACCTCGTTTAGACTAACATACTGTTTAATGAACAATAACCTTTCTAAAAGTAATGACTTGCGAAAATTGTGTATCGTAATGTTTTTATAAATTATACCGGGAAAGCATTTACCCTTGAACGATGACATTATTAGCTATGTAAGTGGTAATTAGTACATCAACACGTAAGTACGCAAGTCATTTTAATTTATTATTTTGATGAATATGTAAATGTGAAAATGTGAAAGTACAAACAGTAACACGATTTATTGATTAATTGTTTACGGAAATAATACGATTACTTGTTACATTACATCACGCCTGCAATCCTCAAAGGGCTAGGCAGAGGTGTGCTCTGTGTTTCGCCTGTTATGTTTAAGTCCCATGTAATAGGGGGCGAGCCTATTGCCATCAATTGGGCACAAATTCGGACTCTGTGACTACTATTGGGAATTACATGTCTTCGAATTTTTTGGCCCTAGGACAACATACCGGTTACCGGTTTTCCTTCACAGTTTTTTGAGAGCAAATGGTGATGAAATGAATTACGCAAAGTACTTAATGCGCCTGCCTAGGTTCGAACTCATGACTTACTGCACTAAGTCGGGGTCACCACCACCGCGCCACCACTGTCTTCTCTCAAAACGGTGAAGGAAAACATCGTGAGGAAACCGGCATGTCTTACAACCAAAAATTCAAAGACATGTGACATCTACTGCACCGCACTGGGCCCGCGTGGTGGATTATAGCCCATCCCTCTCCTAGAGAGGAGGCCTGAGTCCCTGCAGTGGGAACATTATAGGCTGATGATGACTAACAACATTAATTGTCCAACAGCCATGGATATCGCCCAACGAGTAGAACTGAAGCTTCTGGAGAAGCAAAAACCTATGAACGCTGTGATTGGACGCGGAGACTCCGCCGTGCAGCAGTTCTACCGGGATGCTGTCGTGCTGGTCACTGGCGGCTCTGGTTTCCTCGGCAAGCAGCTCATGGAGAAACTCTTCAGGTGAGGAAACGTCAACATCGCCTGCCCTTGTCTCATTCTAAATTGGTGCAACACGTTTTCGTCTTCCATTTTCCCCAGGCAGACATCACAGCATCATTTTTACTCCTTTCTCTTTCATATCATTCCTCACACAATCCATCCATCTTTTCTTTGACCTTCCTCTCCCTCCATCCATCACCATTCATATCGATCACTTATTTAGTCACACGGGTTTCATCCCTCCTCATTACATGTCCATACGGTGACAACTGAGAAAAAGACTTCCCATTTGTCCCCTCTAGTCAGTTTTCAAAGGGAACAGTCGGCACAAATTGTCACCCCGGTGACAACTGGGAAGACAATTCCCAGCTGTCACCCCGGAGGACAGGGCTAGAGGGGACTATTGGGAATAATCCACCAAGATAGACGACTTCTTTTCAATTTTCTATAATTTTTTAAAGATATGAAATATGTTACTTAGTTTGACGTACACCGTACACAATACTAAACTTATTGCCGCACTCAGGTTTTGACAGTTTTGTCATACAAAAAAGTATGTCAAATCTTTACTAAGTGACAGCTTCAGTAATCATTAAATATCTCTGAGTAGGTACCGCAGTTAGTTAACTACTCCGTAAAAGGTACGTTTACACTCTGTAGGTATGTGAATTGTAAACCTTATACTAAAAAAAACTTTTTTCCAAAAAATAAAACCGACTTCGACAAAAATAAAACACAAAAAAGTGAAAAATAAAAAATTAGCTTCTGAAGTCGGTGACTTTTGTTTGTTTGATTTCATGTTTTTGCCACCGACTTCTGAAGCTGATTTTTTATTTTTCACTTTTTTGTGTTTTATTTTTGTCGAAGTCGGTTTTATTTTTTGTAAAAAAGGATTTATTTTTCACTTTTTAGTGGTTCACATGTGCTTACCCCTTCACAACGTACCGGCGTGATGTTATGTTATGAACTGGTGTAAACAATAGACAGTCATGAGATTTCAGCAATCCCAGTCCATTTGCTATCATTAATTGAGGAGTTTTTTATTTTTTATTTTTTATTATTGATAGGTTCGCGTTTGACCACTATCTCACCTGATGGAAAGTGATGATGCGGTCGACGATGGAGCACGCTTACCTAGAAGTAACCTATTCACTCTTGACTTAAAGACCCCTAGGTTATAGCTATCCGGAAATACAGACTCTGGCAGGGAATTCCACTCCTTAGCTGTACGCACAATGAAAGTATTCCCAAACCGTTTAGTGCGTATGGGTGGGATGTCCACCATATAACGGTGGCGCATCGCCGTACGTCTTGTAGTCCGATGATGGAACGGGCTTGGCGGAATTAGATCGTGCAATTCCCTCGCACACTCTCCGAAATGTAACCGATAGAAAACCGAAAGGCTAGCTACTCGTCGACGATGTTCAAGGCTCTGGAGCTTTGACTTGACAAGCGCGTCATTGCCGATGAGCCTCTTGGCTCGTTTCTCAATTGACTCTAGCGCATCAAGCTGGTATTTAGCGGATCCATCCCAGAGATGAGAGCAGTACTCCACACACGATCGGACTTGCGCTTGATATAAGTTGAGCAGCTGTTTCGGTGTGAAATACTGTCTCACCTTTGCTAGGATTCCCAGCTTCTTGGCAGCCAGTTTAGCCTTAGCCTCGATGAACGGACCGAAATTGAGGGTTGACGTAAACGTAACGCCAAGAAGCTCAATGTGATCGGTTAACGGCACGGTTACACCACGGAAAGTAGGAGACTGTTGGAAATCGCTCCTTTTTGCGGAAAAGAGACACGCCTGGGTTTTAGCAGCATTGAACTTGACCAGGTTGGCGTCGCCCCATTCGGAGACAGCCTTCAAGGACAAGTTCAACCGCTCCACCATGGCCTCGCGTAGAGACTGGATCTGAGACCCACTAGCCCGCGCGTTGGACGTGTACCTCTCAGCAACAGTGCTGTCGTCTGCATACCCAAAGGTGCCGGGCACTAGCAGACTATTAATATGCAGCAAGAATAAAGTTGCTGAGAGAACCGACCCCTGAGGCACCCCGGCATTGATAGCCAATTGGTCAGACGAGCAGCCATCAATGACCACTCGAATAGACCGATCCCTCAGGAAGTCTGCAATCCAAGCACAAAGTCCAGCAGGTAGACCGAAAGAAGGAAGCTTTGCAATAAGGCTTTCACGCCACACCCTGTCGAAAGCCTTTGAGAGTTCCGTTGCCTATCTCCGAAGTTCTTCATCAGATCTTCACGTGGCGTGATATTATGTTGTGTGATGGCGTAAACAATGCTTAGATATGCTATAGCAACAATCGCGGTTAATCTGCTGTTATTTATTGAAGAGTTCCCTCGATTTCCACAAGATCTCATCATCAGATATTGAAATGGTGACAATGGGACCACACGGAAAGCACCAGCTTCCAAATAAAACAAGAATCATGAAAATCAGTTCACCCAGTCGCAAGTTATGAGCTAACAAACATAAAAAAAAAAAAAAAAAATAGTCGATAACCTCCTCCTTTTTTTGAAGTCGGTTAATAGTGTGTTTCTATGTTCCAGATCATGCGAGATCAAGAAGTTATATTTGTTGCTGAGACCAAAGAAGGGCAAAACGATACAACAGAGATTAGCCTATTTACTCAAAGATCCGGTAAGTACATGAATAATATTGTTTAACTAATATGTATGGTTAAGATACAGCCCTCCGGAGACTGATGGGGTGAATTCGAGACACTGGGGCCATGGGGTCCGAGTGCCCACTTAATATTTCAGGAAATTACGAAACGGTTGGTCGACTCTTCACGTGACCAGACAGACGTCTGACCTATTTTTTGGGCAATTATTTTTTTTGGGGAATTTGTATGCCTAGCGCACTACCTAATTTTTAAGAGCTTACCTATATGTAATTTTATTACTACCTATGTTTACGAATAAATGATTCTGATTCAAAGAATCAGCATTGCCATATCCAACGTGGGAATGCTGCCTGCCAGCCTTCTGGGCACTTTTTGTGTTGAAAGCGCTTTTTGGTACTTGAATACTGTTATGTATATATGTAAGAAGGTAGTCTATGTAGTTACAACCTCATGTCATGTTACTTCTTTTTATTAATAAACTGTGAGTGCTAAGGAACTCGCTGTTTGATTCGGACGTACATAACAGTGGCGACGAGGCAAAAAATAATTCAAAGCGTGCAAAATGGCTGCCAATTATTTTGGTATTTTAAATACGTTCGACCATTTATCACAAGATTGGGAACCATTCAAACATCGTCTCCAGCAATGGTATATCGCAAACGATCTTGTGATATCTGACAAATCGGGTCTAAAACGAAAAGCGATTTTGCTTACAACACTCAGTGAGACCACGTACAAACTCACAAGCGACCTCGTGCTGCCAAGGAAATTGGAGGATGAACAGTTCGAGAACATTTTGGACGTGTTAGATAACCATTTTACTCCAAAGCGGCATGGATTCGCCGAGCGTTCAAAGTTTTACGCGGCGTCTCAGAAGGCAGAAGAAGGTCACGCACAATGGGCAGCTCGTTTAAGAGGGCTAGCGGCACACTGTAGCTTCGGGAACTTAGAGGAGTCGTTGCTAGACCGCTTCGTCATGGGTATGATGAGCGGACCCGAGCGCGACAAGCTGTTCTCGAAAGATGTGAAGGAGCTGACGTTGGCGAAGGCGGTGGAGTTGGCGGAAAGCGTGCGCTGTGCGCGCGCAGCCGCCGCTTCTGTTCCCGTGGTTCCAGCGGCAGCGTCGGCGTCTAGTGCGGTGTTCAAAATTGTGGATAGGAACGTGAACGAGGTGACTAAATGTAAAGTGTGTGGTTTTAAAAATCACAAATCGACAGATTGTCGTTTCAAAAATTTTACATGTCGGAAGTGTGGCCTAAAGGGTCATTTACGGCGTATGTGTTCAGAAAAAACAACTACTTTAGTGAAATACGTTGAGGAGAATTCCGGAGGGGAAGGCAAGACAGGTAAAGTCAAATGCATAAGTAATATTCGGTGTGAGTCAGAGTCGAAGCCAATGTCTGAGCGCATTCTTATTAACGGATTGTTTTTACAATTTGAAATCGACAGTGGAGCGGCCGTTTCAGCTATTTCTAATAATACTTATTACAAATATTTTTCTAACATTCCGTTATCGCCCACAGCTAAAACCTTAAAAGGTTATGGTGGAGGTAGGATTATTACCTTAGGCGTTATGCCAGTGCCGGTGACGTACCAAGGTGTCACTCACACGCTTAATGTTTACGTGGTGCGCGATGGTGGACCCCCGTTGTTGGGGAGAGATTTTATTAGGCTATTTAGATTAGAAATATCCCCTATTAAATATTGTGCCATGGAAAAAGACAATTCTCTGTTAGACAATCTCATTAACGACTACCCAACGGTGTTTTCAGAGAAAATAGGTTGTTTCACTAAATATAAAATAAGATTATCGTTAACACCTGACGCCAAACCGGTTTTTCGAAAGGCTAGACCGGTAGCTTACGCACTCCGTAGTAAAATAGATGACGAGTTAAATCGTTTATTGTCATTAGGCATAATATCAGAAGTGCAGTATTCCGATCACGCATCGCCGATAGTTCCAGTTCTTAAAAAGAATGGGGAAATCAGAATATGTGCAGATTACTCGGCAACTATAAATAAACAACTCATAATCGAAAAATATCCGTTGCCTACGGTCGATGACCTCTTCGCAAAGTTACACGGCGGTGAGCAGTTCACCAAATTAGATTTGTCGAGTGCTTACAATCAATTATTACTAGCGGATGATGATGATACACAATTAATAACATGTATTAACACGCATAGAGGGCTTTTTAAGTATACGCGGTTAGTTTTTGGTTTAGCTAGTGCTCCCGCCATTTTCCAAAAGGCAATGCAAGGTATTGTTTCGGGTTTAGATGGAGTTCTCTGTCTGATGGATGACATTTTAGTGACGGGTAGGAACAGATTGGAGCACCTAGAGAGGCTTAAAACAGTGTTAGCGAGGTTAGCAGAAGCTGGGTTAACTTTAAGGAGGGATAAGTGTGTTTTCTTTCAAAACGAAGTTAATTATTTAGGACATATAATTGACAAGAATGGTGTACGTAAATCTCCAGAGAAAATAAAAGCTATTCGTGACGCTCCGATACCAACAAATGTAACCGAGTTGCAATCTTTCTTAGGATTAATTAATTATTATAGGAATTTTGTTCCCAGGGCGTCGACAATTCTTAGTCCTTTGTGTCAATTATTGAACAAAAATAGTAAATGGTTATGGACAGACATACACCAACAAGCATTTAGTGAAATTAAAAGACATTTAATCTCAGATAATGTATTAGCACATTTCAATCAGAATGCAACTATTATTTTGACGGTAGATGCGTCACCGTATGGACTCGGGGCGGTGTTGTCGCAGGTTGACAGGGACGGACTTGAAAGGCCAGTGTCGTATGCGTCTCGCTCGTTGATTCCAGCTGAGAAGAGGTATTCTCAAATTCAAAAAGAAGCGACCGCAATTATATTCGGTGTAAAACGATTTCACCAATATTTATATGGTAGGGAGCATGCGTTTATATTACGCACTGATCATAAACCACTTCTATCGATTTTCGGGTCGCACAAGGGGATTCCAGAAGTGACAGCTAATAGATTACAGCGTTACGCGATATTTTTAGCAGCTTATAATTTTAAAATAACCTACGTCCGCAGCGCTGACAATTAGCAGATTTCCTGTCACGTTCTATTGCAAGCACAGATGAACTGAGTACGGGCCTGGGATTGCGTGAAGAGGTGAACGAATGTGAGGATCGGTCGGCATACGTCTATTTCATTGTTGAGGGAGATTTACCGGTTACTCTGGATCAACTTCGTGTGCTTACCGACCGTGATTTAGTATTGCAAAAGGTAGTGAGGTACACACAGCACGGCTGGCCGCGAAAAGTAACGGACTCGGATTTAAAACCTTATTTTCTTTGCAAGACGCAGCTATCAGTAGAGGATGGGTGTTTAATGAAAGGGCATAAAATTGTAATTCCAGCAGAATTACATGGCAAGGTGATTAAGGAGTTACATAGTTCGCACTTAGGTGTTGTTAAAATGAAGTCAGAAGCGCGTGCGCGGCTGTGGTTCCCAGGAATCGACGCAGCGATCGAGAACGCGGCGCGCGCCTGCGCTGTGTGCGCTCAGTTGCGACCGGCTCCGCCGCGCGCCCCGCTCGCTCCTTGGCCGTTCCCACCACAGTCATGCTTTCTATAGGATACACATTGACTTCTTAGGTCCGTTAAATGATCGCATGTATCTTATAGTTGTTGATGCTTATTCAAAATGGGTTGAATGTTTTTCAATGAGGTCCACCATCACGTCGGATGCGGTAATTGAGCGTTTATATGAGTTGATGTCTAGGACGGGAGTACCGGCAATTATAGTGAGTGATAACGGTACATCGTTCACGTCGCAAAGGTTCAGTGAGTTTTGTAAGTTGAATGGTATACGTCAATTTTTTTCGGCCGTATATCATCCCAGCAGTAACGGCCAAGTCGAAAGTTCCGTCAAAATTGTAAAAAAAGGTATCAAAAGTATATTATTGGCATGCCAAGATAGGAAAAACTTAGACAATAGAATAAACAAGTTTTTATTTGATTATAGGAACTCAACACATAGCTCGACAAATAAATCACCAGCTCAGTTGTTATATGGCCGCTCACTCAGGTGTAGATTAGACTTATTAAAACCGACTCCATTGCCTTCCTCGCCGGAGCTCTCCGCAGCAGTAAAATGTAAACAATCATTACAAAGTAAATACTATGGCGGTAAGAAGACTAAAGACTTTAACTTAAGAGAAGAAGTTTTGATTAAAAAATATGTGAATAAGAAAAAACATTTTTGGATACGAGCAACAATAGTAGAAAAGATTGGTAGGGTGGTATATAGAGTTTTTATTCCTGAATTAAACTCCCATGTAACAAGACACAAGAATCAGATAAGAAAATATAATATTAGTGACCAATGTGAGCACCCGACATCAACATGGGATACCGACAGTGTTTCTGACACTACTGAAATTGAAACTGTTCCGGAAATCACATCACAGTCGGAACCTGACTGTCCAACTACCACCGCTCAGCTTACTAGGGCTGGGGAGGAGGAGACGGAGACTCACAGCGAAGAATCGTCTGCAGTGGTTTCTGAGGCTGGAGCTACGACTGCCACAGACGATGCTGGGACGTCAACAGAAAGTCGAGTACTGGGATTTGATATACCACCAACTGCCGCACAGGGCAGGGCGAAACGTAATCGTCCTCATGTAGATTATAAACAGTTTTTTTAGTATAACGTTATTATTTGTAAGGGAGGGGTGTTATGTATATATGTAAGAAGGTAGTCTATGTAGTTACAACCTCATGTCATGTTACTTCTTTTTATTAATAAACTGTGAGTGCTAAGCAACTCGCTGTTTGATTCGGACGTACATAACAAATACATTTTATTGTAATTTTAGTTCTGTAATATTACTTACGGTTACAGTTGTACGACACTCTACGGAAACAAAAACCCAACTTCGCGGCGTGTATCGTGCCGGTGGAAGGTGATGCAGCCTCGCTGAGGGTCGGTCTCAGCGATAAGGACTGGGAGCGCTGCACCAGTGAGGTACTAAACTATTGTTGAAACTGCTCGTTATTCATTTATTATTACAGGTTCCTCAATAGCTTCTGTGTACAACTGTAACAGATCTAATTATAATCTTCTATTTTCCTTAGGTACTTACTTATTATTATAAATGCGAAAGTAACTCTGTCTGTCACGCTTTCACGCCAAAACTTCTGAACCGATTTAAATGAAATTTGGTACACAGATAGTCTAGAGCCTTAGAAAGGACATAGGGTACTTTTTAATGCGAGAAAAGGGTTGTTAGGGGTTGAAAAGGGGTTGAAAGGATTACTTTTGGTCGCGGTAACCGACATCGGTCGCGATAACATCCACACGGGCTATGCCAATATATAAAGAAAAAAAAACCGGCCAAGAGCGTGTCGGGCCACGCTCAGTGTAGGGTTTCATAGTTTCCCGTCCGTCACAATAAGTGTTCCCACTTATGAGTTTAAAGGTGGGGGTATCCATTACCTATGCAAAATTATTTTTCTAGAAAGTCCATATAAAGTTCTCATCATCATATCAGCCCGGAATTACCCACTGCTGGGTATAGGCCTCCCCTTTTTTCCGCCACGCGTCCCGATCCTGTGCGTCTCTCATCCAGGTGTTTCCCGCAACCTTAACGATGTCGTCAACCCAACGAGCTTTAGGACGGCCCTGGTTTCTATGGCCTAACCTTGGCCACCACTCAGTCAATGCCTTGCTCCATCGGCCATCTCCACGTCTAGCAAGATGTCCTGCCCAGGTCCACTTGAGGCGCACCGCCCGGTCCCCGACATCGTAGACTTTCGTCCGACGGCGGATTTCGGTGTTACGCACTCGATCCAATAGGGTTATGCCGAGCATGGCTCGCTCCATGGCCCTTTGTGCCACTCGTACTCGGTGGACAGTCTCCTTTGTGAGCGTCCATGTCTCGGCACTGTAGGTAATCGTAGGTAGGACACACTGGTTATAAAGGCGGGTTTTTAGGCACTGAGGGATCTTTTTGGACCGAAATATATGTTCCAGTTTACCAAAGGCCGCCCATCCGAGTTGTACTCTCCTAGAAATCTCCTTGTTGGAATGCTCCTTGTCGAAAGACAGAACATGTCCAAGATAAACATAATGATCAACCATTTCCAGACGCTCGTTTCCAACCGTAACAGCTGAGACAGAGTCGTCCAGAGTGCCTGACATCACCTTCGTCTTGGACATGTTCATTCTTAAGCCAACTTGTAGGGAAGCATCAAAGAGTTGTCTTAGCATGCATTGGAGGTCTTGCAGGGACTCGGCAAACAATACGAGGTCATCCGCAAACCGAAGGTGCGACAAGTAGACACCGTTTATCTTTACACCACTTTGGTCCCATTTCAGTGTTTTTATCACGTCTTCCAGGGCAGCAGTGAAAAGTTTAGGCGAAATGGTATCTCCTTGTCGCACTCCCCTTTTGATTGAGATTGGTGCGGTGAGTTCATGTAACCTGACCTGCATTGTTGCCGCATCGTACAGCTGTTTGAGTACGTCAACATACCGAGTGTCTATCTGGCAGCGATGGAGAGAGTTAAACACGGCCCAGTGTTCGACACTGTCGAATGCCTTCTCATAGTCGACGAAAGCTAAACACAAAGGCCGGTTGTATTCTGCACTCTTTTCCATCATCTGCTTTACGGTATGGATGTGGTCAATCGTGGAGAAACCACTTCGGAAACCGGCTTGTTCCACGGGCTGGCAGTCGTCCAGTTGGCGGGTGAGACGATTGCAAATGGTTTTGGCAAACAGTTTATAGATTTGAGATATAAAGTTCTACTTTTCAGATATTTTTCATATTTTCTAAACTTACGGTTTAAAAGTTAGAGAGTAGACCAGGGCCGATGCCTTCAAAAATGGTAAAAAATGAAAAAAAATTACAGTAGGATGAAACCCATTAGAAAAGGAGGGGAATATGATCAAAATGAAAGGAAAAATAAATTACGGTCGATCCGAGTTCGGGAAGTGGGGGTGGGGGGGGGGTTTTAAGGGGGGAAAGCGGTTTATCTCGATTTCCGGCAAAACTACAAGTCCTATGGAAAAAAGTTAAATGTCAAAGTTATAGGTAATAAAAAGATCTACAACTTTTGTATTTGCAATTTTTTCACATAACCTCAAAATTTAGGAGATAAATTCAAAAAACGAAGTTTTTGGTTTTTAATTTTTATCTTTTACAAAAAACATTTTTTTTTCACGAAATTTAGTGAAAACTTACATTTTTATGCCCTTAATACACTGTAATTTTTTTGATAAAAAATATTTATTTTTCACCTTATTATTGACTTAATATCGAAAAATCAGCCATATTTTCAATCGAAAATTCTGACGTCAAAATATCTGCTTTTTTTAAAAAGTCGGTGGGCGTTGTGTTCCTCATAATCTCTACTTTCTGATGATGTATAAAAAATATACATTGGAAAGTAAATTTTCTCAGAAAATGCAAAATCAGCTGCTGCGAAATAATACCCACTACCAAATAATAAGGTTTTTTGAATTTATCTCCTAAATTTTGAGGTTATGTGAAAAAATTGCAAATACAAAAGTTGTAGATCTTTTTATTACCTACAACTTTGCCATTTAACTTTTTTCCATAGGACTTGTAGTTTTGCCGGAAATCGAGATAAACCGCTTTCCCCCCTTAAAACCCCCCCCACCCCCACATCCCGAACTCGGATCGACCGTAATTTATTTTTCCTTTCATTTTGATCATATTCCCGTCCTTTTCTAATGGGTTTCATCCTACTGTAATATTTTTTGGTTTCAAAAATTATCGACCCTGGTCTAGAGGTGAAAGGTGACGTTGAAAAAACAATGTGCCCCCCCCCCGGGCACATTGTTTTTTACTTTTGGAGCGATTATTTTCAAAATTATTGACATTATCAAAAAATGATTTTAGTAAACCCCTATTCATTTTTAAATACCTTTCCAACAATATATCACACGTTAGGGTTGAAATTAAAAATAAAATCACTTCCCACTTTACTTATAGGGGGGCTACCCTAATAAAACATTTTTTTCTAATTTTTATTTTACCACTTTGTCGGCGTGATTGATACACACATTGGTACCTCAGCTTTCTAGTCCTAACGGTCACAGAGATTAAGCGAGGATGGACAGGCGGACGGACGCACGGACAGACAGATATGGCGAAACTATAAGGGTTCCTAGTTGACTATGGAACCCTAATAAAAGTCCTGACTGACTGACTCATCAACGCCCAGCCCAAACCCTTGAACCGAGAAAGCTGAAATGTTGCACAGAAGTTCCCTTTATAATGTAGAAAACATGAACGTCATTGGTTTTACAATCTTGGACTAGACAGTCGCCAATTGCTGGTTAAGAATAATTCGCAAAAATAAGGACAATGGGAAAAAAAATAGGAAAAACTCATTAGATACTTACAAGAAAAAAAATCTGCTAACTAAAATACACTAAAAATAAAGCGTGTAAAAGTACTCTTAACTATGCCGAAAGGCACTTGTCACTGCCATCATTTTTTTTGTTCTAGACCTTTTGGAAACTCCCTAGTTACGGAGATATTGGGGGTAAAAGTTTTATATTTTTCAGAACTGTTTTTTTATGTACCTACCTGTTAGTTTTTCAGGTTATAACTTTACTTAAATTACCTCGATGACCCGTTTACTATTTGAAGCATTTAATAACACAATGTTTAAAGAGCGAAATGTGATTTTGAACCCCAAAATAAAAATCGTTTCCTAGCAAAAAAAATTGAGTAGGGGTACTTAGTTTGATGTACTATGGCGGTCTTATGCGCCTGATCACCACTAAGCTCATTTTTGCTTGCACTCAAGAAATAGAATCGCTCGCTAGCCCGTGGCAGCGCCTCGGCACGATTTAGGCGAATTTTTTTTTAAATGATCAGGCGGAACTGTCTTCGATCGTACATAATTCTTGGTTGACGGCTGCCATGTGTGAATCGTCCGTTTACACCCTGTATTGGTTATTTATACCCAACATTTCAGATCCTTAAAACCTTTCAGCCCCCCTATTGCGTATCTTTTTAACGTCAGTGGCTATCAGAAATGTCCATAGATTAACTACAAATTGGTTATGGTTTGGTACATTTTTTTCTTAAAAACTCACCATTTGACAGTTATTTGATAGACATTATCCGTGTTATTATAAAACGTGGTCTAAACCCAGTATCGGGTTTAGTACAAGCTTTAATCCATGACCTCGACTAAACGTTATTACAAAAAGAAGTTTAAGGCTAGTCCTAGAACTACCTCTGGTACCAAAACTAAACCATCGAGACCCCTAGTTTAACTATCGTACTAAATTGTAAAACGATTGTTTTCGTCGATTTATCTTAGTATTTGAGCCGAACTGTAGGTTATATTGCGTAAATTTCCACTTGTACATAGTTTAGTGCATCAAATACTGCGTGTACATCATTTATCACTAATCTTTTATTCTGAAATCCAATTATTTACACTCCTTTTTTTCTTTGGTTATTCCATTTTCTTATTTTAATGCACACTCCACACACTATCTCACCACCAAGAATATTGTTCTATAACTTGTATTAAATTAATAATTAGTTTACTAGTAAGTTGTAACGTATACATTTCGATGACATTACTCGTATTACGCATGTTCACTCCGTTATACGTGATAGCTCGATAGTTGTTACAAAACAGTACAATAATTATTGAATTGTTAACATGCATTCAAAGAAATCAAATCGCAATATTTAAATACCTTTAAATAACACAATGTTATATTTTACCACTACAAAAATCAATTTAAAAAACATTTTTTCTTTTAATTTCGTATCAACATTTTGTAAAATGGAACGGCGCATAGAACACTGAACGAATGAATGAATGAAAATGTTTAGTTTAGGGACGTTCTTTGGTACTAAATAGTCCTTTGTAGGTCTACGATTTGTAATACGATTTGCTAGTACGGTAACAAACCTAGACCTTTTAGTTCTGGTTTAAACCTTGTATTACGCAAGTTTTTATAATAAGATGGTATAAGTTATCCACTGTCATTAAAAGATACACAATAGCCCTGCAGGAACTTTTTAACCGACTTCTAAAAAGGTAAGGTTCCCAATTCGGATGTTATTATATACAGGATTATTTTTTATTCAGTGCGCAAATTTTTTTTGGTGGTTCAGTATCAGTAATAGAACATATTTCCATTATTAGTTCAAAACTTTTTTTTTAAATTTTTATCCGACTTTAAAACAGCAAAATATGGGCACTATCTATTCGTAAGAATATTGAATGAGCGCGCGTGCCTACCGGCAGCGGGGGTGAAACCCGGGCGGGCGGCAGAGAGCACAGGCGGGCTGAGGCAAGCGCCCCGCTGCCCCGCAGCCGCAGTCTGCTCACGCATGCGCTATCGTGACGTCGCGTCCAATCGCTTTCCCGCGCAACCCCCGTGCCACGCATGTCATACTCGTACAGACCTACAACTGCCTCCAAGTCACAATGTCGGACTTTACTAACCGCGAGTCTTATGAGATGGTGCGCGCGGGTGTATCTAATAAGTGGTGAAAGTCTACGAGCAGTTCGCAGAATGTATGCATCGGAGAGCATTCCCCGAATACGAGCATCCTAAACCCCATAAGAAAGGACCATTCTAGCAGCCACTCAAAGGCTGCTTGATCACGGTCAGTTCATTACCTTTTACATTATCTTTTTTCTTTACTTTACAAATCACTAGTTGAGAAGTTACTAAACCGACAAGTTCTAACGTGCCGTACCTATCAGCTGTTCTGTTCCCGCTGTACGCGTGACCTCGAGTCATTCGAGTTCAATGTATGAATGCGAGTCGAGGCTGGTAGGTACTCCGCAACGGCGGTCAGCTGATCGGTTGAGGAGGAACACTTTTTCATTTGTGCATTGAACAGTTTTTGATTTAAAATGTCTTAAAATGTTTATTATGAATTTATGAGTTCAGTACGTAGTTATTTACTCTGCGATATTACAAACATAAGATTGGTCTGCAGATTTTTGTGATACTTAGCGAGCTTGTTATGTGTAGTATCAAATAACACAGTCATAACAAACCATTTAAAACGAAAGTTCTAGCTTATTGCAGATTCAAGTTAAAATGTTTGGCAAATTATTTTTGTAATCATTGGGACATAACTTACGAAAGGTTGAGTACTATTCGGTGCACATCTACCTAACGCTTTGGAGATTACAGGCGTGATGTTATGTTATCGTTAAATCTTGCCAAAAGGACAATGTAGTCTCTTTTTACAACTTTAAAGATCCTCGCCACCCCGCTCGTACATGCACTACGAGACCCGACAAATACATTTTGTTTAATTTTTATTCACTAAATTGCAATGATAAATAAATTAAGTACCTACCTACATGCCTACATCATTACACTCCACTACACTACACACAGTAGGTAAGTCCCTGGTAACTAAGTAAGCCATAGATCAACGAACTAAGCGGCGCACGCGTTTGTTTAGTTGTCGGCATACAACAAAGTGCCTGTGGCTTTGATCCAGCCCGCCGCCCGCCACGCCGCCCGCCCCGGCGCGGCACCTACAAAGAAATTCTAAGTTTTAAGAATTTTTATTAGTTCGGATTTATGCGTTATCGAGTGTGCATGTCATTGTGTATTTTCATAGCGCAAGGTTTTAGTTATTATGGACATTTGCTAATAATTGCAATGCGTATTGTCAGACTCAGTACCATAATCGGGCGTGTGTCGTGCGTGTTGTGTGTGTGAGTGTGATAGTGATTATGTCAGTAACATAGGTAGACTAGTGTTGCTACTGTGAGTAGGTACATTGTTTGTGTGCGAGCGTGTTTTAGCTGGTTGGTCTTGTTTTTGAACGATGCCAGTTATCAGTACTCACCGTGGGAATACGTAAGTACATTTTAACTGTTGCGGTATGGGCTATGGAAATACCATCGAGGTCATTCGAGGTCGTACGCTGACTAGAGCAGATCATGCGTCTGTTTTCACGTGCAGTGGTCACCGATACTAGATCAGCTAGAGACAACAAAGCGATCGACAAGTACTTTTCGTGCTAGTATCTAGTTGAATCGAATTTAATTTACCTAATACTTTTAGCTAGGTAAGTTTATACGCTGAGTAGCGTATGGGTTTATTGCTATGCCTATCTACCTACAGCACAACACGCTGGAACGTGGCGCGTGGTGCGCGCCTCCGGCTGTGTGCCATGTCCGTGTAAGCAAAACGCACACATAGGAATAGTCTGGCGGTAGTACGAAAAACTAATGAATGAGCGCTTCGCTACGCGCGGGCGCGGGGGGCAGCGCGCGGCCGCGAGTTGCCATAAAATCAATTTCAAAGTAGACATTTCTCGTTAACGATATCTTTATTTTTTTGTATTAAGAGTTATTAAAATAAAAAATACGTGTTTAATGAAATACATTTAAGTTTAATTTTACAAAGTTTGCGCACTGAATAAAAAGTATTCCTGTATTTAAATATTTTTTTGCTAACCGATTTGAAAAATTTTTTTTTTTGTTGGAAAGGGTATAAGTACTTTCCAAATGATCCCATAACTTTTTTATCGTAATCGGACAAGTGGTTCTGGAAAAATTAACATAACTCAAAAAAAAAAACTACATTGTCCACATTATGACCCATGAACATGTGAACTTACATGTGAACCGGTGGCAAAAAAATGAAATCAAACAAACAAAAGTCACCGACTTTAGAAACTGATTTTTCTTCTTAAGTTTATTAAACACACTGATGATGATGTGTTTGTCCACTGCAGGTGAACATAATATTCCACATGGCTGCAACGGTGAACTTTGACGAGCCTCTCCACGTGGCCGGGCTCATCAACGTGCGTGGCACTCGGGAGATGATCACCCTGGCCAAGCATTGCCAGCAACTCAAGTAAGTTGGATTGATATGGTGAACTTTGACGAGCCTCTCCATGTGGCCGGGCTCATCAACGTGCGCGGCACTCGGGAGATGATCACCCTGGCCAAGCATTGCCAGCAACTCAAGTAAGTTGGATTGATATGGTGAACTTTGACGAGCCTCTCCATGTGGCCGGGCTCATCAACGTGCGCGGCACTCGGGAGATGATCACCCTGGCCAAGCATTGCCAGCAACTCAAGTAAGTGGGAGATAACACTGCTGCGTTGTTCTAGTGACTGCTAAGCTTTAGCTACTTGGTTCGATTACCAGGTCAGGAATTGTGCGCGCAAGGGCTGACGTCTGTCGGTGCTGCAGTTTGTTAGTAAGAGATACCGCGACCCCGGAACACAAAGGACTAAGAAGGATTCATATGGATGGTTTTTAGTCAGTGGAAGTGTGATTCTCCCTTTCACTCCGCCTGTACAGGTCACTATTGGGTATTAGGTACGTATTAAATTCAATGAGACAACACAGTTTGATTTCAACGCGCACGTCTTACTCGCTCGGCCGACTAGTAGATTGTGTGCGGTCTGCGCAACGACTACTCGACCGCACCCCCACCACTGCTCGCCGCACCAGTAAGGCATGTCGGTATTTATTGATATGTGATGTAGTATGTATTTGACGTATGTATGCTTGTGTGCGTGCTTATAATAATATCTATTCTACCAAATATACTCAGTATTCAATCAGCATTACAGATGTTTCATTGTGTCTAAGTCCCGTCCTTATATGGCGACCGTGACATTTGATCTTGGATCAACATAATCATGGCAGCGATTAGTCCGGGTTGTGCCAATCTAAGGCGCAAAGTGAGAAAATCTTTTTAAACCAAAACAGTGCCAGTGGAAAAAAAAAAATATAAAAAAAAAAAACAGTCACAGTGGAAGAATTTAAATTTCATCTGTCAGCAATAAGCATAGTGCTGATGGTCATAAAATATGTACAATATTGTTCCTCGGATTTTTGTATATTAGCTACCGGCTATATAAAAAAAAAATGCCATCAAACTTGGAAGAGAGACCAATTAACGCGTCATGTCCTGAGGCGTTCTGATCGAACCCGGCATTCTCGGAGTCCAGGGGTATCAGTTAGCGAAGATTGTAATTGCAGAGCTACCAATTCCTGCAAAGGAACTCAAGTAAAGTAACAAGTGGAAACGGGAACCAGATGACTACGGCTAGAAGATTTTGTGTGATTGCGTAATAAAAATGTGTCAAAGTGCTTTAAAGTGAATCGGTGTTTATGTAGAAATCTATGTGAATAATCATATCTATATCTGTTTTATAATGGACCGTAATGTATGAACACTTAATTAATTTAAGTACTAAGCTTAAAAAGTACTGAGCAAAACTTATTAAGGTAAAAACATATTTGGTGAAAATCGGGCCAGGTAGGCGTAAAGGTGAAATTGTGTTGGAAAAATTAAAAGAAGATGATAATTTAGTTAGTCAGTTTAATTGTAGTTTGGAAGAGTTAAAAGCGTTGAGACCCAAAATAAAGGAGGATGAATCTTTAAAATTTAATGAGCAAATTTCACAGTTTTATACTTTATACGACAGCTTATTAGACATATGCAGTAAATTCATCGGTAGAGAAATACACTAGTAAGGCAGAAAATATGGCTAAATTCGATCTGAAGGTTGCATTGAATTTATTACCAATTTTTTTTTTTTTTTTTTTATTATTGATAGGTTCGCGTTTGACCACTATCTCACCTGATGGAAAGTGATGATGCGGTCGACGATGGAGCACGCTTACCTAGAAGTAACCTATTCACTCTTGACTTAAAGACCCCTAGGTTATAGCTATCCGGAAATACAGACTTACTTTCAATCAGCATTACAGATGTTTCATTGTGTCTAAGTCCCGTCCTTATAGATACACTACACCGCCCAAAGCGGGAATATAGCAATCCACTGCTGGATATAATTAAGCTTCTTAATCGCACACCACTCAGCTCGATTCACTAAGAGCTACGTCAACAACTCTGGTCCTCAGTCAGATCACGAACAGATGTGATCCCTCTGTAAGACTCCTAGCATAGCCCGCTCCATAGCTCGTTGAGCGACCCTATATCCAATATTTATGTTACCATGTTGTAATATCCCATTGTTCCAGCTGTTTGTTGTTCCTATGTGATAAACCAAAAGTTTCCCATCTCCAGACTGTTCAACCACATATCAACCGCGTTCGCCCACGCAACAGAGCCGCGGATCAACTCGGACATCAAGGAGCAGTTCTACCCGTGCCCCATCCCTCCTGATGTCTTCCTGGAGATGGTGGACAGCCTCAGCGAGGAACGCCTGACCAGCATCACGCCAGCGTGAGTATCAGCAACTCTTTCTTTCTTCCTTTCATCATCATCAGCTTATAATGTCCCCACTGCAGGGACTCAGGCCGTGGTGTATTGGTGGTGGTTGACTGCAGTACCAGTAGCACACCTCCGCTGCAAAACTCAAAGGGCGAAACCGCAATAATTTCGCTGCGAGTTGCGAGTTCTTTGGCGGCGAAACAGGAGCGAAATTCCCTGCTCTAACGTACAAAACTGACTATGATGTTGTCTCTTTCTAACACGATTTCGCTCATTTGCTCAGGCGCCGTCTACATCTCCGCTCTTTGAGCGCTAATAGTTTCGCGTAGGTAAGTGAAGTACTGTTGTACAGCGAAACTCGCGCAGCGGTTTCTCAGTTGTTGTTTCGCAGCGGAGGTGTGCTATAGGCATTAGGGTTGGTAGATGTCACACGTTTCTTCCTTAGGGATCTAGGACTATCGTGTAATTATTGCTAACCTGGTGTCAGATTTTGTATAGTATACATCTCATAGACCTCTGACGTGGACGAGAAATATCTAGTAAGCATGCTCGTTTCTTCATGATGTTTTCCTTCACTGGAACAGGTGATAGATTTACAAAACGCACATGAATCCGAAAAATCAGAGGTGCGTGTTTTGGGTTCTAGGACCTGAGACCTATGACTTGGCAGTCCGACGGACACACTTACAGACTAGCACTGCTATTTGGCTCTTTAAAAGTCATCTTCAAGAGAGAAGCAGATTTACTCGTGCCTAGTGCCACTGGAGTCAGGTCTGGTTTCCACCAAAGCGGAGAGGAGCGGAGACGAGAGATGTGCGGAAATCGGCCAATTAACTAGTCTTTCGCCCTTCCTTTGATTGGTCGAATTAGGCAGATCTCCTCTCGGCTCTGCTCGTTTCCGCTTTGGTGGAAACCGGGCCTTATGGTCGGAAATTTTACCTCGGGAACGTGTCAAAAGTAGCCTATGACACTTGGGGATAATGTAGCTTTCCAATAGTGAAGGAATGGCCCTCGATGATCCAGTGGTCGCAAGCGCTTCTGTTGTGTGTGAGGTCCTGGGTTTCATCCCAGGTCGGGCAAAATGTTATTGGGTGGTTGATTCTCTGCCCGTATTTCTTCTTCATTTTAATTGAATGTTGCAGACTGATAAAGAACTGGCCGAACACGTACACATTCACGAAGGCGATAGCCGAAGAGCTGGTGCGTCTACATGGCAAGGACCTGCCCGTCTGCATAGTCAAGCCACCCGTAGGTAAACCTATCCATACGTATAGTTTTAGGTTAAGCTTAACTTACTGAGTTTCCTATCCTGCAGGATGGGCAGGATAGGAAACTCGGCACAACCACTTGCACCTTTCAGGACTTAACGAGTATAATATGACTTGACGAGTATGTAGCCACCTAAACTGTTGGTCCTGGCTGACATAAATATAGATCTTTGGCAGTTATTACAGGTAGACAGAGTCTTGAAAGTTTGAGAAACAGTCTTACCAAGGGGTATCGTATTACCAAGTAGTGCCCAGTACTAACTGGGTTGTGGAGGTCAGATAGGCAGTCGCTCAATGTATAGTTCTGCTGCATCCGGTTAGACTGGAAGCCGACCCCAACAGTTGAGACAAGGCTGGCAGATGATGACGTATGGCTACTGGTGATAACAAGTAATAATCGGAAACCCAGGGCATTCAATGTAGTGCTTTACTCAGTACAAGTCAAACACTCCCTTCCGCTACACACAGAAAAAAGGACATTTGAATAAAATACTCAAGTCTACTGTCCCTTAAAGCTGTGAAAAAATCAAACTTCTAAGCCAACGCAATCAAAAGATACAGCGGTTTAAGCCGCAAATTTTCGATAATCGCAAGGGAATCAAAACCTACAGGGTACTTTCCCGTAGACTCAGAATCTTGAAATTTTATAGGAAGCAACGCCTTATAGCAAAGATAAAGGAAAATTGCCAAAACCGTAAAATATAGTACCGTAGTTATATCGTAATTATTTTTTTTTTTTAATAATTTTAAACTTTGTTTGACTCAAACTTCACCGGTTTTTTTTCTTTTTAACATATTTCTTAATTCATTTCAGTGGCTAGTTGCGTCACTGAGCCCTCACCGGGTTGGATTGACAACAAAACAGTTATGGCGTCACCTGTCGGGGTAAGTTTCTACAAGTACGTACACACGGCCTACACATCAAGCTATACATTTCCAGTATAAGCAGGTCTCGCATTGAATAGGATTTCCGAACAGTGCGAGATCACCGTAAACTGGAAATGTATAGCTTGAAGTGTAGCCGTGTGTACAATCAGTGCCCTGCATTATCTGACCCCCTTTTTTTGGATGGTGCATGGGAAATCATCAAATGACTCCTCCCGCTCTGGGTAGAGCGTTAGGGAGTGTCAGACTTCTACTGTCTAAAAACCACCCGTGTTCCTTCTTAGACCTTTGTGACACGGCTGCGGTATCTCTTTCAAACAACCCATACTCAGCAGTCGAGACAAGACCAATGAAGCAGTCGAGCTCCATATGATATGAAAAATTTCATTTGCAGTTTCTCCTGGGCGCTGGTTTAGGAGTTTTGCACATTCTGCTCGTGGACAGGGATCTGGTGGTATCCTACGCGCCAGTCGACTACGTCAACAACGCCATCATCGCGTCGGGCTGGGACTCCATCGCCAACAGGGAACTCTGCTCCAGCGAGATACCCATCTATACCGTCAGCAGCTCGCCTTATAAAACCAAGTGGGGTAAGTCAGCTCACCATCTCTTACGGGCTGTTAAAAGTTTTATGACTCTCTCGTTAACTCATCATCTTCCTGGCCTTGAGGTTGGAGCAACTCATTTTTTTTATTCTCCACTATCACGCTATCATCAACCACAAATCAAATAAAAAAAAAAATCAAATCAAATCAAAATCAAATTAAAAAAAAAAAAAAAAAAAAAAAAAAAAAAAAAACAAATCAAATCAAAAAAAAAAATCAAATCAAATCAAAAATCAGGTCAAATCATTGACCTACTCCTTTTTTCATATCATTCCTCACTCAATTCATCCTTCGTGTCCTTGGTTTTCAATCCCTTCACCATTATTGTCTTGCCCTTATCCCAATTCATTTGGGGTCAGTGCAGCATGTTTTCTTCCATATTTCTCTGTTTCTCGTCATCTCCCGATATAAGATGGTTTTCAATCCCAAAGGGAGTTAAATAGGGGACGAAAGTTTGTATGGAAAATTGCAATTTTTGTTGCGTATCAGACATCCATGCGGGCAAAAGATAATAAAAATAATGCTTTTTGTTATTAATGTATATTCTTGTTGCAGGGGTGTTCGGCGACCGTCTGCGTACAGACAAGTTCCGCTGCCTGAGCAGCCCTCGCTCCCTCTGGTACTGCTGCATGGTTGAGACCAACAGTATCTTCTGCCACTGGCTGCTGTCCTGGTTGCTGCACTACATCCCGGGCTACTTCCTCGACGCCGTGGTCTCTTTGCTAGGCGTCAGGCCTAAAGGAGTACCTTCGTGAGTGTTTCACTATCTACCGCGTAATAAGCATCTTCAAGGTGTTCCGGCCTTGAAAGTCTGACAGCCAGTCTTACCAAAGGGCATTACCTAGTACTATCTGGATTGTGGAGGTCAGATAGGCAGTCGCTCCATGTCACCTCGAGCATGCTCGTGAGTCAGTCGCGACCTTCACTTGCTTGGAAGTCCTCGAGGATACTCGAGACCGCGCGAGCAGCTACTGCAGTGGAGAATCGAGCCTTCGCGAGGATGTTCCCGTTCTGCCTTCATTTATCCTTAGAGTAATGTTTTGCTCCTAATCCCCAGACTGGTGAAAACCTACGAGAAGGTATACAAGCTCACGATGGTATACCGTTACTTCCTGTCGAACTACTGGAACATCCGCGATGATAACGTTCAAGCGATGATAAAGCGCCTATCTCCAGCGGATCGCGCCATATACACTTGTGACGTCAGCAAAATAGACACAGATGAGTTGCTCCAAGCCCAAGTCATCGGAATACGGAGGTAGGTTCATCATTATGCTTTCTGGGAGGTTCCACCAGGTGTACTCAAAGCCATAGACTTGCGGGAACTAGTCTTATAAAATAGGTATCCCGGACACCCGACTTGTAAAATAGGTATCCCGGACACCCGGCTTGTAAAATTGTTTTCTTTTTAGTTAAATGTGGTGAGGTGGAAATTCATATCTGAATCATTAATCTTCATCGTGTGGTGATTGCCTTACCTGGTAAAATTAGGTACTTGACAAAAAAAAACTGGTATAGTGGGATACTTTGTATAGTAAACGGCATATCAAATTAGATGTAGTAGACCGTCCTTTTAAAAATCTTTGCTGAAAGGAGCTGAATGAGCTAGCAAGTGCAGGATATAACTGATTATAGATAATCCTCTCAAATATTTTAGATATAATGCACAGCTTGCATATAGGCCTGTTATTTGTAATCTCAGTTTTAGACCCTTTCTTGTGTAGGTACGGGTGTAACAAAAGCAGATTTCCATAATTTGGGGACAACACCTTGCGTCAAGGACTTCGAAAACAAAATTGATATAGGTAAGGCAATGGAAGACGCACATTTAATAAGAAATTTAGATGATATGTTATCAGGCCCAGCACCTTTAGTTGGATCCAGTTTACGAAGTAAACCGGTCGCAACATCAACATTAACTTCAATGTGACTAATGTCAGACGTAGTTCTATTAGTATCAGAAGGGAAAACAGGGGGAGGGCTGGTATTATTAGATGAAGTGGGGTTGAGATAAGTTGACAAGAAATATGACGAAAAAGCCTCACAGATAGATTCTCCAGTGAGTAAAGATTCGTCGTTATAATTTAATGTACTAGGTATAGTATTAGAATTATAGCGATTTTTAACAAATTAAAGACCAAAAGTATTTAGGATTTTCTTCAATAGATTTTTCTGTTTGATTCAGATAATTTTTATAACATGAAGCTTCCATAGTCTTGACTCTGTCACGCAAATATTATATTTAAAAGTTAAATCGTCAGATTTATTGCCGTAAATCTTGAATTTTTTGAGATGAATAACCTTCTCAAGTTATTTCTGTCGGCAGGGAATCCCAAGGAGACGAGGACAGACAAGTGACTGTGTTTTGTTTTATTTTGGACTGGCCGTTGTTGTACCCTAAACTGTGTGATAGAACGAATGACAAACTTGAGTCCCGCTAGTTTCACGATTTTGTAAAACCCTTGTATCGTAGAGTAGTGGGAACAAAAAGTCCCATTAGTTCTATTATGATTTTTTCAACACACTTGCTCATCATCATCAGCCTATTGCAATCCACTGCTGGATCTCTCTTTAATCTTACGCCACTCAACTCGATTTTCGGCAACTCTCATCCAGAGCCTGCGGGCGTCCCACTCTACGCTTGCCGATTCGCGGTCTCCACTCAAGAACACGTCTACTCCAACGGTCATCGGTTCTGCGACTAATCGGCCGGCCCACTGCCACTTCAGCTTACTTATTCTGTGAGCTATGTCAACAACTCTGGTCCTCTGTCGGATCACCTCATTTCAGATGCGATCCCTGAGAGAGACCCCTAGCATAGCTCGCTCCATAGCTCGCTGAGCGACTTTAAATTTATGGCCCACCGTATCGTTAGTGTCCACGGGGCTGAAACGTGGACAACGTTTCAGCCCCGTATGTCATAACAGGCAGGACGCACTGGTTGAAGACCTTAGTCTTTAGGCTCTGTGGAATGCGTGACGAGAAGACCCGACGAAGCTTCCCAAAAGCTGCCCAGCCCAGCTGGATTCTTCTATTAGCCTCTCTCTCAAAGTTGTTTTTACCAAACTGCAGAGTTTGCCCTAGGTAAATATATTCTCGAACAACCTCGAGAGGATCGCCATTGACAACAATAGGTCCTAGGGTGACGTGTTCGTTGAACATAACCTGGGTTTTGTCCAAGTTCACCCTGAGACCAATGCGCACTGAAGAATCCACTAGGCCATCCAGCATGTGTTGCAAGTCGTGCAGCGATTCAGCCAGTATGACGATGTCATCTGCGAACTTCAAGTGCGATATATACTCGCCGTTGATGTTAATGCCCCGTCCTACCCAGTTCAGCGTCTTAAAACATCCTCCAGTGCGTTGGAGAACAATTTCGGGGAAATTACGTCCCCTTGCCTCACCCCCCTATGCAATGGGATATGCTTTGTCTGCTGGTTTTGTGTTTGGACGGTCATAGTGGCGTCTTCGTATAGGCTCCTCAGCACTTGGATGTACCGCCAGTCTACTTGGCATCGCTGCAATGACTGCAGAACAGACCAGGTCTCGATAGAGTCGAAAGCCTTCTCATAGTCCACACATGCAAGACACAGAGGCCGATTATACTACTCGGACTTCTGTGTAATCTGTCGCACTGTGTGGATGTGGTCTATGGTGCTATATCCTCCTCGAAACCCGGCCTGCTCTGGTGGTTGGAAGTCGTCGAGTCTTCGCGCTAGACGATTCGTGACGACTCTTGAGAACAGCTTATAAATATACGTGGCTAAGGAGCGAGATGGGTCTAAAGTTCTTTAGTAGGGTCTTGTTCCCTTTTTTAAAGAAGAGAACGACCATGCTCCTTTTCCACGCTTCTGGAGTTCTCCCAGAGAACAGGACCGAGTTGAAAATCTCCCGAAGCTCTCTTAATAGAGGACTTCCTCCCGCTTTCAGAAGTTTAGTCGTTATCCCATCCTCCCCAGGCGCTTTTCCATTCTTAAGCTGTCTAAGAGCCGCCGCGATTTCATCTTGGCTGACTTCTGGCAGGTCTTCTGTGAAATGGCGGGTTAAAGTGGCTCTGGAATCCTCATTTTCGGGATCCGGTCGAAAAGCATGCGATGCGTACGGCTGGCCGTAGAAGTTTTCAACTTCCGAAAGAATCTCCGGCTTCGAAACGACGATATCCCCACTAGATGTGGTTAGCTTCGACAGGTGGCTCCTCCCAAGTGATTGGACGAACACTTTCGACCCCCGATTTTGCTCAATCGCTTTTTCTATAGAGCGTGTGCTGGAGCATCGAAGGTCGCGTCGTACCAATTTCCTAATTTTTTTGTTGAGTGCCTGTAGTTTCTGCCGAAGTGATCGGTGGGTTTTCACGTCGTTCCGTCATAAGCTCCAGAGTCTCATCCGAAAGTTTCGACTTCCTGCCCGTACACCGCATTTTGTAAAAACGCGTCCCTTCCTCCCTGAGAATATCCACCATTTGGTCGAGCGCCTGGTCAACATCATTTGCGGTTTCCACGGCCGTGAATTGGTTATCCAGGTCTGACTGGAACGCTTCAGATCCTGTCATAGTTTGGAGCATATTGGGACGGAGCCTAGACTTCATCAAACGGGCTCGCTCCAGCTTGAAGTTGATATTCAGAGTGCCACGAACAAGTCTGTGATCACTACCGGTATTGAACCTGTTGATCACCGAGACATCTCTGAATATCCGATTCTTTTATCCGCTATGATGAAGTCTATCTCATTTTTCGTCATAGTGTCGAGGCTTCGCCACTTCCTTTGTGCCTGTTTCTTGAAGAAAGAATTAATCATGAAAAGGCCCTCCTTTTCAAGGAAGTTGACTAGCATTTGCCCCCTATGATTTCTGCTGCCAAACCCGTAGGATCCTACTACCGATTCACTGCAATTCTGTACTCCCACTTTGGCGTTAAAATCCCCCATGAGAACGTTGTAGTGGGCCTGAGTAGTGGAGTGCAAGGCCTTGGAGATGTCCTCAAACATTTCATCCACCACGTCGTCCGAGTGTGCCGAGGTTGGTGCGTAGGCCTGAACAACCTTGAGGCTATACCTCTCGGTTAGTTTTACTACGAGGTACGCCACCCTATTCGAAACACTGGAGACTTCTACAACGTTGTCACAGAGGGATCTATGTACCAGGAACCCGACTCCGCACTGGGATAGTTGGTCACCCTCTCGAAAGTACATAAGGTGGCCCGATTCAAGCGTTAGTGTGTCTTCCCCCTCTCTACGGACTTCACTCAACTTAAGAATATGCCACCTTATCTTTTCGAGTTCTTCCTCGAGCTGCACTAGGTGCTCGTCGAGCCGTAACATGCGTCCATTGTACGTCGCCAAGGTCAGTTGGGTTTGGCGGCCATTCGTAACCCGGGGATTCTTAGCACCCCCTACCTTGCCGTTACCGTGACCGCCGCCGTGATCAGGAATAGCAAGGCGGCCGGGAACTGGGGGCCGTGGTTGAATGTGGCTTGCCATTAAAGGGTTTGCCCATAATCGCCACGTTGGGCATGCGGGTTGGCGATCGCAGATCGAAGCTTCTCGCACTAGTGACGCTGCTGCCCATCGCTAGTCTGCGCTATTCAGCCGCGAACGTTTGTTTGGAAATGGTTTTACCGCCATTTATCGATCGTCAGAGCCTCGTTTGTTGTTCAGCAGGATGCACCACGAGCAGGTGAGGTTGACTTGGGGCAGAGAGATGGTAGTGTGCCCCCTTATATCCCACTTGCTCATAAAGTCGCTATAATTTCACCGCAATTAGGCACATAATGACACCTATAATCAAACTGTGACTTTTTCATTGCTATTATTCACTAGTGAGTTATAGGGCTTCATTTTTTAAATTTTATTGGTTGAGTTGCTATGTTCTTAAAAAAGTTTCGATACAAAAAAGATTGTGTTCAATAGTAAAAATAAATTAATGTACCTAGTGCTTGCTCATTTCATGCAAGTTTTAATTTTAATAGATATTTTCAATTTGTACGTTTTTAATAAATGAAACTTTCATTCAAACAATATAACTTTTGTTTTCTCTGTAATAAAGAAAACTTTGAATTCCCCATTTTGTCCGTGGCTAAAACTCTATCCGCGAAAAGTCAAAAATCATCTTTTAGTCTACGGCCGATCGCCATTGTTACAGTATTCATGGTGGCGCCACTGGTCAAGAACAAATGCATCGCTACGTCAAACCTAGTACATTTATTTTAATTCCGTGTTTTCCCGCCTGCATAGATAAGTTGGTCGAACTGTAGATGCGCGCGCATAGGTACTCTGTTTTTTCCGCTATTGTGAAAAAAAATTAGAACTCGTTTTAGCTGTTGAAGATGACTTTTTAGTATTATTTTCTTCACAAGTGTGTTGAAAAACGTCGTATGATACACGTGTGTATTGATGATTACCGTCATCGGCTATCTTAAGACCCTCACCTGACGGCTCGGGTCTCAATGGCGCCTCGGCGGTAATCACCAACTTTACACACTTGTACCATAATGTTTTATTTTAATAAGACCAGTAGAAGTAATGGGACTTTTTGTTCCCACTAGTTCTACGATTTCGTACCACCTTGAATCGTAGAACTAGTGGGAAAAAATATCCCACTAGTTCTATCATAGGACTGTGCAGTAGAACTAGTGGGAATGATCCGCGTATACTGATGACTACCTCGCTGGTTTAATGGTCGCAAGCGCGACTGCTGAGCACGTGGTCTTAGGTTCGATTCCTAGGTCGGACAGTGTTTTGGAGTTTTCCATCAGGAATTCCTCAGTAGCAGCCATGGAGTCAGGTCGAATGCCTGATTGATGGCAATAGGCTCGCCCCTTATGTTTTTTTAAAGGGTATCGTATTACCCAGTTTTAACTGGGTTGTGGAGGTCAGATAGATAGTCGTTTCATGTAAAATACTGGTATTCAGCTGCATCCAGTTAGACTGGAAGTCGACCCCAACATACATAGTTGGGTAAACGCTAGACAGATGATCATCATCATCATCATCATTTTAGCCGAAAGATTGACTGGTCCCAGTGCGTCTCGCATCCAGCGTATTCCCGCAACTTTTACCAGGTGGACGGTCCACCTAGTGGGAGGCCGCACAACGCAACGTCTTCCGGTTCGCGGTCGCCACTCCACAACTTTTCGGCCCCTCGGCCATCCATTCTGTGAGCAATGTGCCCTGCCCATTGTCACTTAAGTCTGGCGATTCCCCACACAATCGTGTCAATAATAATACTGATGTTTTATTGTTCCAGGTTCATAATAAAGGATGGTCTAGTAGGCAGCGACGTGGCGTTCAGGAGACAGAAGTGGCTCTACTACGCGAACATCGTGTTCCTAGCGTTGTACGCGTACTTTATTTGGAGGGTACTCTACTTCGTGTACTCGACCGTCGCTTTGTTGTTCTATGTCTAGTGCTAGGTTTTATTTAATTAATTATTTTTATAGTTTAATTTAATTTAGTATGTTTATATTTTGGCTCCTTATTGGCAATCCATCATACTACGTGGATTATCAGAATATTTTTTTTTAAACTATTATAATATAGGGCCCCATTTAAATAATTGGCCATTTTGAGAACTAGTCCTTTTGCGACTCTGTTGCAATTTTGAGAATTAAGCATTTTGTGCCTAAACCATTTTAACACAGTACATCTAACCAAACATATCCAAGCAAAAAACACTGGTATTGTATGATTTTAATTTTGACTTAAAATAATAAATTGCCAACAAAGGACAGTCTAGTAGGCAGCGACGCGGCGTTCAGGAGACAGAAGTGGCTCTACGCAAACATCGTGTTCCTAGCGTTGTACGCGTACTTTTTATGGTCGAGGGTACTCTACTTCGTGTACTCGACCGTCGCTTTGTTGTTCTATGTTTACTAATGTTTAGTTTCTAGGTTTTATTTAATAATAAATTATTTTATAGTTGGAAGTGTTTTTTTTTCTATAAATTAGTATTTTTTACTCTTATGTGACTTAGGACATCATCATCAAGTGGATTTATTTTCTTTTTAAACTATTATATAGGGCCCTATTTAAATTGAATTGGCAATTTTTAGAACTAGTCCTTTTGCGACTCTGTTGCCATTTTCAGAATTAGCCTTTTTGTGCCAAAACCATTTTAACACAGTGCATATAACCAAACATATTCAAGCAAAAACACTGGATAATATGATTTTATTTTGACATATAATAATAAATCCTATCCTACTAATATTATAAACTAGCTGTGCCCGCGACTTCGTTCGCGTGGTTGTCGAAAACTAAAATGTGTCGCACAGACAAAAGTACATTAAATCACTGCCCTGCTTTAACTTACCCTGTAGAAAATAAGAAGAGGGTAATGCAAAGCACTGACTATATTTAAAACAAAAGTTTAGATGGATGGATGTTTGTTAATCAACCACGTCAGTACGTCCGAACGGATCTTGATTTTTGAAACAGAGGTAGATTAATAGTCGACAGGCCCTTTCGTTGGCGTGTTCGAGTTCCACGCGTGCCTCAAAGAGATGTCAGCAACAATGAAAGGGCCCCAAAGGAACGACCTCTGCCGGGGCTGAGGGTTGTCCGTAAAAGATACCAGGGCCCCGAAACACAAAGGGCTGAGAAGGAACATGGGTGGTTTTTAGTCAGTAAATGTCTGACACTTCCTTCCGCTCCGCCCAGAGCGGGGGGAGTCATTCAATAATTTTCAACCCTCCAAGCTACCTCTGTGCAGTAACAAACATCCATTCAACTAATCCAAAGGACTAACACCACACCACATCTACCTTTCTAACCGGTCAAGTGCATGTCGGACCACGCACAGTGTAGGGTTCCGGTTGCACATCAAAATAGTATGTGAATTTACTAAACTGATTAACCACTCTGCCTACTTGCCTCCGAACGGTGATTTTTATTATAAAAATCAAACAAACTAACATTTGCAGTTTTAAGACCAGAGCTCTCATACATTATGTAGGTACTTAGGTATAAGAAAATATTTTATACAGGTACATTTTATAAGTCATCAAATGACTCCGTGTCAGATTTCTATAAACAGACCAAAAACCACCCATGTTCCTTCTTATTGTCAACTCACACCGAAAGAGCGGCGAAGGGCAGCGAAGCGGAGCGTAGTTTCAGTTTCATATGAATTTTAACTTTATTATCATTACCATAATACTTATTATCGCATGAGAAACTCGAACGAGTCGCGCGGATGCCCGCGGCGCCGCAGAAATTCCGGGGAATTCCGTAAACGGAGCCGTGCGACTGCGTGAGAAGTTGCGGGAAGTCCCGAGAATATTCGAGCAGTCGCGAGCGGCCGCTGGCAATTTAAAATTTAAATCTTTCCCTCCTTATCTCTTCGGCCTCTTCCTCTTCTTCTTCAATTATATGTGCAATAATAATTAAATCCAAAATACCCATTTTCAATGCTTAAACACAAGTTTCCTCGAGTTTTGTTGAAATTGAACTGCGCGTAGGAGAGCGACCCATGAATTCATCGCGGGTGGGTTCGGGAAGGCGCGCGGATTCCCGCGACTGCTCGAGAAGTCGCTGGAATGCTCGAGAAGTCGCTGGAATGCTCGAGAAGTCGCGGGACTCCGTGACTCCGCGCTTCGCTGCCCTTCGCCGCTCTTTCGGTGTGAGTTGACCCTTAGCCCTTGTACCGAGCGAGGCGAGGCCGCAGTATCTTTCGAACAATCCGCAGCCCCGACGGGAGTACTAAGAGTTCTTGAGCAATGGTGCGAACGGACGGACAGACTGACTGTAATTGGTCAATTTTTATTTGATGACTATTCATGGAACATAATTTTAATTAACACCGCGGTTCAGTAAAGGCATCAAATGAACAACGCCATCTATCGAAGACGAAGATAAACTGCTAAAATTTAATGCATGAAAAGCGATCAAACACACAGTATAGGGTTTAGGCTATGTAGATTCTGAAAGCTAACTACAGAGCCGACTAATACCTACCTACCTCTTACTATCATTACTTTTTTAAAGTTATCTTGTAAAGGCAATAATAAATAAGTACCATATTCGTTTAATAGATGTCGTTGCATGTCTCATTCTTGATCATAATGATAACGTTCTTCTTGAAAACTATAAATTCATTTATATATCTTTTGATAGGGAGCACCGATTACGATGAAACAAAGACTAAGTAATACCCCAAGTTCCACACAATATTTATGTATAAAAGTTACGTACACTAGTTTCGTAAATTTTACGTGATGCTTAGTCATCGACGAAACAGACAAACAGATAAACAGACAAAAAATCCAAAAATGCTGAAAACGAGTTCTGTTGGTTATACTTTAACACCCTGAAAATTCCTTTTTTAAATATTTCGATGTACAACAAAAAAAAATTCTACAGATTTATTATATGTATAGAAAGAAAGAAAGAAAGAAAATGCATTTATTTGGCACATGCATAGATTAGATGTATAGACATAGATGCGAAAGTTTGTGAGTGTGTATGTTTGTTACTTCTTCACGCAAAAACTACTGACCAGATTTGGATAAAATTTGGTTCACAGATCGTTTATAACCTGGATTAACACATAGGATAGTTTTTATCCCGATTTTATCTTCCCGTGGGATTCATTCATTTGAGGTCGGCACTGCATATCTTCATCTTCCATTCCATACTTCTCGACGACGAGTAATAACTCGTCATCTCATGAGACACCTCCTTTCGTGCCATATCCTCCATAATACAGTCCATCCATCGTTTCTGTAGTTTTCCTCTCCTCTTATATACATACCCATTCACATTCATATTTAAAACTTTCCTCAGGACATTTTCCTCATTCCCTCGCATCACTTTTTCAGTCACCGGCGCTACTTTCAGACTTCCTTTGATGTGCTCATTTCCTATTGTATCCACTCGCGTAACGCCACACATGCCCTTAGCATTCTCATCTCAGCCATATGCCTGAGCCTTTTCATTCATCCCTTTTGTGGCCCAGTATTCTGAACTATACAAGACAATCGATGACCAAAAATGTATGATTCCTATTTGGTTCGAGCAATACCTAGCGACTTGGACAGGTGGACGTTTTGGACGTTTGCCTCACTCAAGTCCTGCAGAAGGTGCGGCATATTCTGTGTTGGGGCTCCACGCTGGCAATTTTTCCAAGTTGACAATACAGTATCTAGCCAAATTGGATGTGCTATAATAGGATGATGAGCTTACATGGCATTTGGATCCCTTTCGGTCACTATTACTCTTGCAGCTCGGGCTCTGGCTTCCATTATCTCTCTGCAAGTTATAACGACATGTTGAAACAGCGGTAGAGGTATAATAATACAGATCATTCGAGAACAGCTTGCTTAGGTCGAATAATCTACCAATTGACATCACTAGGGTGTGCATGTACCTCAAAAAAAGCAATGTCTCCTCAGATATGGGAGGAGGCACCGGCTCATTATGCAGAGCCTGCAGACAAGCTCCCAGCGGTTCACCAACTGCCATGGCACACCTGGAAGACTTTAAACCGACTTCGAATCAAGATGCATGGGCCGTTGTAGGCACAACTTGCTTCGGTGGGGGTATTCAAATAATACTGAGTGCAACTGTTAGTCCGGTCAATTTAGACATCCGAGGTTACATTAATTCCCACCCGGTAGAAATTTGGTAGGATTGTTCAAAACACCTTTATAAATGACTAGCTGATGCCCGCGGCTTCACCCGCGTGGATGTCGTTTAAATTATATACTAAAACCTTCCTCTTGAATCACTCTTATCTATTAAAAAAAACCGCATCAAAATACGTTGCGTAGTTTTAAAGATTTAAGCATACAAACAAACAAACAGACAAAAAAGCGACTTTGTTTTATACTATGTAAGGATATATGTAAAAACTCCCCATCGATCCGACACTTGGAAAAAAAGTAATTCGAGGTCAAAGGTCGCAAAAAAATTAGTATTTCGCGATTATCAGCAAAACGGTAAGTTTTACCATAAAATTTGCAAAGACAAAAATTATAGATCAGATAAAAATATAATAAAAACGTCTAAACCTTTATATTTCCGACCCACCGTTTTTGAGATATAACAATTCAAAAAGTTGTAAGAGTTGTAACCTAAGCACGTAGTTTATATACCTACGTGGTGTACATAAACATATTATGACGATAACAACTCTTTCAACTTTACTTTTCATATTACCCCGTCCCGTGACGGCTCACAATTTTTTCCTTTAATGATCTATTTCCCTAAACCGTCACAGACGCAGTTACTATTATGACAGGTCCATTTTATGCTTTTATACGCAATTCATAATTTTCTGTTAGCCCCTTCGTACACAAGGCTACTCAAATCTTAGATACTTACTCAACGATTTTAGTCTTCAAGCAACTGCCGCCATACAAATCCACCGCCGACATTCGTCCCGGTGACGCGACTCGTGTACGAACTTCAATGGATTTGTATGGCGGCAGTCGCTTGAAGACTAAAATCGTTGAGTATCTAAGATTTGAGTAGCCTTGTGTACAAAGGGGCTTAGAGTGGTCATTTTAGACACCCTAGTTCTGAGGTCCTTATTACAGATTGTTTACCTGAGCAGTTTGACGCTGATCCGAGAGCTCGGTAGGCGCGCCTCCACTGGGTTGCTGATCACGACGATGGGTTAATCTTCATCATCATCATCGAATGGTGGCTCATCTGGAAGCGCCAGATCGACCATGCCCCCTTTGTGGTATGCTAATTTGGGCTGACCAAAAATAAATCTCTTCTGTAACAACAAAAAAAAACACAAAATAACAACAACAACACACAAAGCAACAGCAACAACAACAACATCTATTATAAAGGGTGTAAAAGTAGAAAGTAGAAAGGCATTTTTGTTCTCCCCGTCACTGCGATATTTTTTTTGTTCT
Source organism: Diarsia mendica (assembly GCA_949316265.1). NCBI lineage: Eukaryota > Metazoa > Arthropoda > Insecta > Lepidoptera > Noctuidae > Diarsia > Diarsia mendica. Next base: position 12,347,347 of record OX438916.1, read on the forward strand.
AGCTAGACCATACCTGGGAACCCTCAAAGATCCAAATTGTACACATCTGTTTTTTTTTAATACTATGTCTTAAGACTGGTACATTCATCATTTCAGCCAAAAGACGTCCACTGCTGGACATAGGCCTCCCCCAGGCGTCGCCACATTGACCGGTCCCGTGCGTCTCGCATCCAGCGGGTTCCTGCAACCTTGAACAGGTCATCGGTCCACCTAGTAGGAGGCCTTCCAACGCAACGTCTTCCAGTTCGCGGTCGCCATTCGAGAACTTTTCGGCCCCATCGGCCATCCGTTCTGCGAGCAATGTGCCCTGCCCATTGCCACTTAAGTCTGGCTATTCTTCGGGCTACGTCGGTAACCTTGGTTCTCATGCGGATGTCCTCATTTTTGATTCGATCACGCAAGGAAACTCCGAGCATAGCCCTCTCCATTGCCCTTTGGGTGACTTTGAGCTTTCTGATAAGGCCCATTGTGAGCGACCACGTTTCGGTCCCGTATGTAATCACTGGCAACACACACTGGTCATAGACTTTCGTCTTGAGACACTGGGGTAAGTTGGACGAGAAGATACCGCGCAGCTTCCCGAACGCTGCCCAGCCGAGTCGGATTCGACGATTGACCTCTTTCTCGAAGTTAGATCTACCCAACTGGACCGTTTGTCCCAGGTAGACATAATCGTCCACAACTTCGAGCGTAGAGTCTCCGATCTTGATAGGAGTGGGTGTTACATGAACATTCGACATAACCTTGGTTTTGTCCATGTTCATTTTAAGACCCACTCTTTCGGAAGCTCTACTGAGGTCATCGAGCATTTTACTGAGGTCTTCCATGGTCTCAGCCATGACCACTATATCGTCGGCAAACCGAAGGTGAGTGATGTACTCGCCGTTGACATTGATGCCAAGTCCTTTCCAATCCAGAACCTTGAAGACATCCTCCAATGCAGTTGTGAACAGTTTCGGAGATATGACGTCTCCCTGTCTCACACCGCGCTGCAGAAGGATAGGTTCCGTGGTCTGGTCCTGAAGTCGGACTGACATGGTGGCGTTTTTGTACAAACACTTCAACACCTCGATGTACCGGTAGTCGATTTGGCACCGTTGGAGAGACTGCAGTACAGCCCAAGTCTCGATCGAATCGAAGGCTTTCTCGTAGTCCACAAACGCTAAACAGAGAGGCAGGTTATACTCTTCGGTCTTCTGTATAACTTGCCGCAGCGTATGTATGTGGTCTACGGTACTGAAGCCTTTTCGGAATCCGGCTTGTTCGGGAGGCTGGAAATCGTCGAACCTGCGTGCGAGACGATTCGTGATGACTCTTGAAAACAACTTGTAGACATGGCTAAGAAGTGAGATGGGCCTATAGTTCTTCAACCGGGCATTGTCACCCTTTTTGAAGAAGAGCACCACCACACCCCTGCACCAAGCCTGTGGCGTTTTCCCCTCGAGTATGACGGAATCAAACAACTTCTGAAGGGCCTTAAGGACCGGTTTGCCACCCGCCTTCAGCAGTTCGGCCGTAATTCCGTCATCACCCGGCGCCTTGTTGTTTTTAAGCTGTTTCAGAGCCATCCTAATCTCGTACAGGCTGACATCCGGGATGTCTTCGGTACATTGAGTTTTACTATTTAAAGTGATTTTTCACCCACAAAAAAAAGTTGTTTCCCAGCAAAAAAATTTACGTAGGGGTACTTAGATTGATGTACAGAATGTTTGGTTGACGGGTGTGTGAACAGTTCGTTTACACCCTGTATTTAAGGGTGAAAAAGTACCCCTAGTGAAGCCAAAAGATACTGGTTCTCCCGTCGGGGCTGCGGATTGTTCGAAAGAGATACCGAGGCCCCGGCGCACGGGCAAGGAACATGGGTGGTTTTTAGTCAGTAGAAGTCTGACACTCCCTGTCGCTCTGCCCAGAGCGGGAGGGGGGCTATTTGAAGATTTCCCAGTCCCAAAAAAAACGTATTTGTTCTCCCCGTTATTGCGTTTTTTTTTGTTCTAGACCATACCTGGGAACATTTTAGTCACGGAAATTTTGAAGGTCAAAGTTCCAAATTTTATCTTCCGAGGTCAATTCCCCCGGGTCGGTCAAAGTGGTATTGGGTTTTCTATCAGAAATTTCTTTGTAGCAGCCACGGAGTCTGGTTTTGTGCCCGGTTGATGGCAATAGGCTCACCCCCTAATATATGGGACTACATAACTGGTGAAATATGGGTGTACTATTAGGTACATCATCATCAGCCTATAATGTTCCCACTGCAGGGACTCAGGCCTCCTCTCTAGGACAGGACGCGTGCCCAGTGCGGATTGGTAGATGTCACATGCCTTCAATGTTTTTGTTTCTAAGACATGTTTACTCACAATGTTTTCCTTCACCGTTTTGAGAGCTGGCAGCGGTAATGAAATAAATTACACAAAGTAATGCGTCTGCCTAGGTTTGGACCTACGACTGTTTGTAATTCACTGGGCTACCGCTGCTCTATTAGGTACACCTTTGCCTAAACCTTGGGGGTTACGGGCGTGTCATATTGTTCCTTACCCTCGACTTAGGAAACCTCTTCCTACTCTTCTTGTTAGACATCATACTGCGTCTCGTTGGCTGCATCATCCGCCTCAGCTCCTCGTAGACCGGTTTCCCCGTGTCAGTCTTCCTGAGGAGATCCAGCAGGCGTATGACAGACTCGTAGTCCCACTGGCTGGAGTCTTCGTAACCTTCAGGTTTTGATTGGAGCTCGACTGATAAAAAAATTGGCTGTCGGTCAAGTCGGTTTACGGACGATAGTTTAACGTGACAACAAAACATTCATTCATTCATCGGCCAATCGAGTAACGGGACAATGAGCGTAACGGGACAATGAGTCATCCTTTTTCAAAAGTAAATAAAGTCAATCCGGTCTAAATCACACTTTAGGTATTGCGTAAATGTGCTTTACGTAAAGGGCATAAATCACACTTTAGATGTTGGACACTGACAGTTCAGCACACTTTCGCACACTTTAGGTATTGCGTAAAGTGTGTTTTACGTAAAGGGCATAAATCACACTTTAGATGTTGCACACTTTAGGTATTGCGTAAAGTGTGTTTTACGTAAAGGGCATAAATCACACTTTAGATGTTGCACACTTTAGCACACTTTAGGTATTGCGTAGTGTGTTTTACGTAAAGGGCATAAATCACACTTTAGATGATGCACACTTTAGGTATTGCGTAATGCACACTTTAGATGTTACTTAAAATATGCTTTACGACCTTAGAGCACAGAGGTATCGAAATTATCCATTTAAACAAATATCGAATTATCTTTATTGTAAATTGAGTAAAGGGAGGAGCTCCTTTAGGTTAAGCTGCGCTTGCCTAGCGTGGATGGATGACCACCCATTACATAGTCTCTTCCGTGCCTCGGAAAGCACGTTAGGATGTTGGTCCCGGCGGCCATTATCTTTGGCAGTAGGTAGTTACTGGTAGCCAGTGACTTGTAAGTCTGACAACCAGTCTTACCAAAGGGTATCATAATTATAACCCAGTATTAATTGTGTTGTGGAGGTCAGATAGGCAGTCGCTCCATGTAACATACTGGTATTCAGCTGCATCCTGCTAACCTAGACCATATTGAGGAGTGGCATAATTACCGTTCATACTGGTGGGTGACAACTCGTTCAGGTCGTTGTAGAACTTCTGCTTGTGATACTGCACTACTCGGTCGAGCCAGCCATCTCCTGACCGGCCGTGATCCGCAGTCAACGCGGTATCTAAAAATATCAATTTTTGTGTAGATGGGTGCTACATATAAGGTCCCATTAAATAGGTGGACAAAATTTTAGAAATCTTTAGACCACCAAAATAAGGACAATGGTAAAAAAAGATAATAATAAAAACGCATTAGATACTTACAAAAAAATAAAACAGCTAGCGAAAATACACTAAAAGTATAAGTTTTTAAACTGACATGGTCACTGACACTACTATTAATATCATAAACGGGATATTTACCATGTTTGATTATTGTTTCGAGTTCCCAAAATTTCGGCGCTGTTACAAGCACCATGATCACGGATAAACTGAAGTCATTGCGGGTGGATGTTTCATCATCAGCCATTAGACGTCCACTGCTGGACAAAGGCCTCCCCCATAGAACGCCATAAAGATCGGCAGCCTGCCGTTTGCATCCACCGGTTGCCCGCGACTCTCACGATGTCGTCGGTCCACCTGGTGGGAGGCCTGCCAACGCTGCGTCTTCCGGTTCGTGGTCGCCACTCGAGAACCTTTCTTCCCCATCGGTTGTCCGTTCTTCGAGCGATGTGGCCTGCCCATTGCCACTTCAACTTGCATATTCTGCGAGCTATGTCGGTGACCCTGGTTCTTCGGCGAATTTCCTCATTCCGGATTCTGTCGCACAAAGAAACTCCGAGCATAGCCCTCTCCATGGCTCGTTGCGTGACTCTGAGCTTTTCTAAGAGGCCAGCAGTTAAGGACCATGTCTCTGTGCCATAAGTCATCACTGGCAACACACACTGGTTATACACCCTCGTCTTGAGACACTGCGGAATTTTGGACGAAAAGATGTCGCGTAGTTTCCCGAACGCTGCCCATCCGAGTTGGATTCTTCGGGCGACCTCTTTGTCGAAGTTCGATCTACCCAGTTTAACAGTTTGTCCCAGGTAAACATAACTATCAACAACTTCGAGAGTATCGCTCCCAACAATTACCGGTACGGGTGGAACACGGTCATTAAACATGACTTTCGTCTTGTCCATGTTCATCTTAAGACCCACCTGTTGAGAAACGTTACTGAGGTCTCTGAGCATTGTGTTCATATCCTCCAGCGATTCAGCCATGATGACTATATCATCGGCAAAACGAAGGTGAGTGATATATTCGCCGTTGATGTTGATGCCGAATCCATCCCAGTCCAAGAGTTTGAAAACATCCTCCAATGCGTTCGTGAACAGTTTCGGAGAAATAACGTCTCCCTGTCTCACGCCTCTTTGCAATTGGATTGGTTTCGTGCTCTCGTCCTGTAATCGGATCGACATAGTGGCGTTTCTACACATACACTTCAGCACTTCGATATACCTATAGTCGATACGGCACCGCTGAAGAGACTGTAACACCGCCCAGGTTTCGATCGAATCGAAGGCTTTTTCATAGTCCACGAACGCTAGACATAATGGCCGATTATACTCCTCAGTCTTCTGTATAATCTGGCGGAGCGTATGGATGTGGTCCATGGTGCTGAAGCCTTTTCGGAAACCGGCTTGTTCGGGAGGCTGGAAGTCATCAAACCTGCGTTCGAGACGGTTCGTAATGACCCTCGAGAACAGCTTGTACACATGGCTCAGGAGTGAGATGGGTCTATAATTCTTCAATAGGGTGTTGTCACCTTTTTTGAAGAAGAGCACCACCACACTCCTGTGCCATGCTTCTGGCGTAATACCTTCGAGTATGACGGAGTCAAACAGCTTCTGGAGGATTAAGAGTACTGGTTTTCCACCCGCTCGCAGAAGTTCTGTCGTGATTCCATCATCCCCCGGCGCCTTGTTGTTCTTAAGCTGTTGGAGGGCCATTCTAATCTCATACAGGCTGACGTCTGGGATATCCTCAGTGTAGTGTCGGGTCAGTTTCGCTCTGGTGTCCTGAGCTGAACTGACAACGGGCTGTCGGGTCGAGGTGTACAACTGTCCATAAAACCTCTCTAGCTCTTCCAGGATCTCTGGCTTCGATGAGATGATACTGCCGTCCTCGATCTTCAGTTTTGTCATTTGGCTTTGCCCAATAGACGCATTCTTCGCGAACACTTTGGAGCCCTGGTTTCGCTCAATTGCGGTCTTAATACATTGAGTATTATAGGACCGCAAGTCGTGTCGCATGGACTTTGAGATGCGCCTATTGAGTTTGCCATATTCCGACATATCTACCGAAGATTGCAGTCTCATCTCAGACCGGTCTTCCATCAACTGGATTATGCAACGGGTGGATGTTTATGAGCAGACAAATCGGTCTACCCTCTTTCTAGTTCGTTTTTTGCGATCTTGCGACTCTGTAGTGACTTCACTCATTAACCGGGCATATGATCTATGCGACGAGGAACATTTACGTGTTGAGCTAACACATGTGCAGGAGGTCCTACGGAGGAATGGATATACAGGGAAGTTCGCACAATCAAAACGGAAAACTTATCATAAGCACCGGAAGTGCGAGGTTGAGAGGCAACCAGCATTTTTGCCATATGTGAGGGGAGTGACAGATAAGGTTGCGAATATTCTTCGGAAATACGCCGTAAATCTCTTTATCTTCACTCCTTTCAGGAAAGTGTCCCAGATGCTGCGTTCGCCGAAGGACAACTTTCCGCTGGAAAAACCCGGTGTTTATAAAGTAGACTGTAGTTGCGGCAAGTCGTACATCGGACAGACAAAACGTACGGTGGCTTGTCGTATATCCGAGCATATTAGGGCGGTGAAGAATAATGACACTCACAAATCGGCCATAGCTGAGCATCTTCTGGAATCGGGATCGAACCACTGGATTGAGTTGCATAACCCACAGGTCATCTCGACAGAACGCCACTATATACCTCGTCTGGTTAGAGAGGCCATTGAAATCACCAAATACAAAAACTTTAACCGGGAGGACGGGTTTCAACTGTCGAGAGCCTGGAATCCAGTAGTTCAACTGTGCAAAAACCGAAAAAGTGTGGAAAAAAGTTCGCGAGTGGACACAGTGAGTTTTGTGTGTCGTGAACAGAATCGTGTAGTGAGTGACAATGGTAGTGGTGCCGATCGCAAAAAACGAACTAGAAAGAGGGTAGACCGATTTGTCTGCTCATAAACATCCACCCGCAATGACTTCAGTTTATCCGTGATCATGGTGCTTGTAACAGCGCCGAAATATCGGGAACTCGAAACAATAATCAAACATGGTAAATATCCCGTTTATGATATTAATACACTAAAAGTGTTAGTTACCCAACATTTTATGTAAAAAAAAAATCACTTTAATCAGTGTTTTTTTTATGGGATAAGCTGCGGGTTAACGGAGTACCGGACGGGATCATAAATATATTTCAATATTGGTATAACCATCAAACCAACTTCGTAAAATGGTCGGACTCACATTCTGACCCCTACCAATCGAAATGTGGGGTGAGGCAGGGTGGGTTGAGCTCCCCTATACTTTTTAACATTTATGTAAATGGGCTGATCCGTGAGCTCAACAGCACCGGAATAGGCTGCTCAATAGATGGTAAAATAGTTAATAACATTAGTTACGCTGATGACATGGTGCTGTTGAGCCCATCGATCAGTGCCTTGAGAAAACTTGTGAACATATGTGAAGTGTTTGCGGAAACTCATGGCCTGGCGTACAATGTCAAAAAGAGTGAGCTGTTGGTGTTTCGGGCTGGGCGTAGGAGTCCCTCTCACGTTCCGCCCGTGACACTAGCGGGGGAGGCTCTAAATAGAGTTATTAAATTTGTGTACCTAGGTCATGTAGTAAATGAGGACCTGACCGATGAAGCAGACATAGAGAGGGAACGCAGGGCGCTGACGATTCGTTGTAATATGCTGGCACGCAGATTTTCCCGATGTTCTTTTGCGGTAAAGAAGACATTATTTAGGGCATACTGCCAGTCTTTTTATACGTGTAGTTTGTGGACTAGCTACACGCAGCGAACCGTCAGTGCCCTGCGGGTCCAATATAACAATGCTTTCAGGTTGCTGATGGGATTGCCTCGCTAAGTCGCTACTGCAGTGCGTCAGCGATGTTTGCTGAAGCTCAAGTGGACGGCTTTCACGCCATAATACGTAAGAGAGCAGCATCGCTGATGCGGAGGGTGAGGGGCAGTCCCAACAGTTACCTGAGTGGGATTGCAGACTACATCCATAGTCCTATTTGGAGGCATTGGATTGGTCTGCATATATTGTAAGCTGACTGGCGTGTTTTATTTTTTTATCTTCTTGTTGTATTTTGTGAATCACTAACATAGCTATAAGTCACCTTGTTGTACTACTAACACTTTATGGACCGAAAAGTCTGAATTAAATGTTTTGAATTTGAAAATTTGAATTTACTTGGATATGTTTGGTTAGACGTACTGAACGCTGTGTTAAAATTTGTCCACCTATTTTAATGGGACCATAAATATGATAAGAAAATAATTTAAAAAAATAAAATATTCTTTTTTATGAAAACCATTATCAGTGATCATAATAATATCACGGAAAAAATAATATGATGAATTCAAAAATAATTCGGGAAAGAAATATTTTGGTAACTCCAGTACCTATAATAGGTATTATAATAATTCTTATAGTATAATGAAAACTTATCATTTTTTGTTTTAAGTTTATGTACAGTGTATATATAACATGTCTTTGTACTGCTGTTTTTTAACCCAAAATAAATAAATCTTCGGCGACGACGCCTATCTTCTGGCACCCACAGCGTGACGACTTTCACCCATCGGTTCTGATGCATTCTACAGACAGCCCACTTCCTTCAATTTAGCAGTCTTATTGCCCACATCAGCGATTCCAGTTTTGCAGCGTATTATGCTCCATGTATCATACTGTTATTTAGCTGCATCCAGCTAGCCTAAGGGCGGGACTCCACTAAAGCGGAGATGTGCCAAGCGGAGAGATGTGCCAAATTCGACCAATCACAGTTACATCAGGGTCTTTCGCCCTTCCTGTGATTGGTTGAAATTGGCACATCTCCTTGGCTCATCTCCACTTTAGTGGAGTCCCGCCCTAAGCCATATTGAGGGGTGACATACCGCTTATATTGGTGGGTGGCAGCTCCTTCAGCTCCTTGTAGAATTTCTGCTTGTGATACTGCACTGCTTTGTCAAGCCAGCCGTCTCCTGGCCGGCCGTGAACCGCAGTCAACGCGGCTGCTATCACCAGCATCGTTGTGGGGACCCGCTGTATGTGACAAATAAACCGTTTTAAACCAAAATCCGTGGTTTAAATCCCGTTTTAAACCGTTTGTTTGTTTAAAACTATTTAAAACTTGTTTAAAACTAGTTTAAACTTGTTTAAAACTATTTTAAACTTGTTTTAAAAAAATTAAACTTGTTTAAACGGTTTAAGTCCCGATCGCGTGGGCTTATTGAAATCATTTAACATTAATTTGTATTAATATATCGATACCTCTGGGCTCAAAGGGAGTAAATCACACTTTAGATGTTACGTAAAATGTGCTTTACGCCCTTTGCTTTGAGGCCAGAGATATAGATATAGTAAAGTCATATAATCGTACAAATACTACTTTTTAGGATTAGACAGACTTAAAACAATCATGTCTTGGTATTTATAAAATATAGCTGATGCCCGCGGCTTCGCCCGCGTGGATACTGTAAAAACAATCCTTGATGCGGATTCATAATCATGCCAGTGAATGGTTTGATAATTATATTGTTATGATATCTAGTTGAATTACTTTGCATGATTACAAAACAAAAAGATTATTTTACAGTTAATTACAAGTAGGTTATTATAATAGGTAATTACAAGTAGGTAAGTAATTAAAAATATCATGTCAATAGGTAATACTTTTTTTAATTAAATATTTTTATGGCACATCAAAATTTTTAAGATGTGTTTAAAATAACTTTATGTAGCTTCACCAGAGCTTCACCCTACGGAGGATCTCGTGTCATCATAAGTATATAATTAAAGTTTGAAATTTATATTGATTAAAAATCGTAATAATGTTCACGAAATTGTTTAATTAATTCGATTCTCCGCATTATTAATTCAATTAAATTTATTTGATTCAGACGTAAAACGTGCTTATCATTGTTAGTAATTACATTTTAAAATTCTGTTATTCTGTATTAATCAATGCGGAAAATCGTCATAAAAGCATAATAAACAATCATGCAATTATTGAATTATCATTTTCTGAAATAACCGCTTCCTTTACTAACTTCAAAAAATACCAATCGAATTGAAAACCCTCTTTTTTGGAAGTCGTATTTGTATTTCAATTTAGAGGGGGCTTCATCTGGGGGCAAGGGCACGGCAGTGCCCCCAGATGAAGCGATTGGCCATAAGAATCGTCTATTTAACATTGGCGAATGCGATACGATGGCCAAGTCAATCTTTAAATGGATCTCACTTCTTTTTAACCGACTTCGAAAAAGGAGGAGGTTATATGTTCGTGTGTAACTATTTTTTTTTTTTTTTTTTATGTATGTTACCTGAGTTCTCCCGCATTTGTGGACCGATTCTCAAAATTCTTTTTTTATTTGAAAGAGTATACTCCCGAGGTGGTCCCATTTTAATTTGGTGAAGATCTCGTGCTGATCTTCGGAGATATACAATGGAACTCTTCAAAAATAGACGGCAAATCTGTCGTAATTGCTGGAATCGCTTGATTATCATGACGTAACATCACGCCTGTATGCTCTGAGGGGGTATGCAGATGTGTACAGTGCACATTTTTTTAGTTGTTATGTATTAATTTCATAGACACGTATTACGTGTTTCGTACTTTTTCTGACGCTATTCAAGTATTCGCATCTAGCAGTCATCACTTCATGTTGATAAGCTGATGATGGAAGGTACTACTCCTCAAAGGTTAGGAGTTGAAAGCAATAATAAGGGTATCTTGAAGGATTAGGGGTAGGTTTCTTAGTCGAATGTTATATGTATAGTAAATAATTCTATATCTAATAATATAATCTTCCACCTGGACACGAGTTGCCATGGCTGACCTGGAAGTCTCTAAACAGACTCCGGACACAGGTAGGCCGAAGCAAAGAAAACCTGTTCAGGTGGAGATTCATAGATGACTCTGCCCTGGAGTGTAAATGTGGTCTTGCCCCACAAACTATGGGGCACTTGATATCGTGTCCAGCCTGTCCTGTTACTTGCACATCACAGGAACTGATGGAAGCTACTGAAAGTGCCGAACTCGTAGCCAAATTTTGGACCGACTCAATTTGAATTGTCATCGACACGCTAAGAAGAATAATTCTATGATATTACAACTAAAAATGAAAAAATAAAAAAACTTTTTTACAAAAAAAACAACCGACTTCAAAAACACCAAAAAGTTAAAAATAAACTTTAGAAGAAAAATCACCTTCTGAAGTCGGTGGCAAAAAAACTAAATGAAACAAACAAATGTCACCGACTTCAGAAGCTGATTTTTCTTCTGAAGTTTATTTTTAACTTTTTGATGTTTTTGAAGTCGGTTGTTTTTATTTACGGTAGAAGAAAGAGTTGCGCGGCTTGGCTTTTTTTACAAGCTTTGTTTTTATTTAATAGTCAAATGAACACCGTCTGCTTAAAAGTTTTGTTTAATTTAAAATGTGCTTGTGTTTTGCTTTTCAGTTTATTCAGGCGGATTTTTTTGTTTTTTTACTACCTTTTTTTATTTACAACTTTTTAGTTATTTTGTGTTTGTTCTGTCGTTGGTCGCGTAAAATTCTTCGCAGATGATTACTTTTGTGAGTGTTTATTTATAGAATTTGTCACTTTGAATTTCTTTTAAACGTATAAGTGTTATATTTCTGAAATCTCCTTTTATAACCCTTCATTTTGATACCAAACTCGATGGTAAAGGAAAAAAAAATTTGAACTCCGCGATATGGCCCCCAAAATCCGCCATTTTTCTTTGTTTTTTAAATTTAATGTAGCCAGAATCTAAGGACATATATTTTATTCAAATCCATTCATCCGTTTAGAAGAAGTTATGAGGGAACAAAGAAACGGACATGCATACATACAATAATACATACACGTCAAACACATAACCCTCCTTTTGGGCTAAGCCGCAGTCGGGTAAAATGGCAGGAGACATGATGATGATTCGACAAAAATACTTAAAATATAGTGTTTGATATCTAAATTATAATTTAACTGGTCATTGCAAATTAACGCTGGTTAATGATGACAAGACAATTTTCTTAGCAAATGTTAAAAGAAATTGTTTATTAACCTTGTGTAGATATATTATTCAAAAATGTAAATTTATGAACAGTCTAAGTCGGCCACAGCTTAGTGGTAGCCAGTTTCACCATGACCTCGGCTAACGTGGTGGTAACAATACGGGAATAGCTTTTTCAATACACTTCCTCGAAAACTAGCTCTTATTGCACTACGATTAGGTTCGACATGCATCATATTTCGCACGCGTGCGGTAATAAGAATACAGCGTGCTGTAATATTATTACCGCACGCTGTAATCATAGAGCAGCGGTAATTCGATTAAAACTTATGAAATTAAAAAAAAAACACCACTGACTATTATAGAGCAGGCGTGTTTTTTTTTTAATCTCGCCATTTTGATCTGCGTCTTTACAGCGTAAATATTTTTTGAATATTTAAATTGTGTTTGTAAAAAGAATACTACTAATAAACGTAAATATTTTAAACAATTATTTACTTTTATGAACAAGTAAGCATTTTTTTGTGTTCTTAATTAAAAAATATTTAAAGGTGAACGGCAGCCTTGTATGGGAGTTTCGTACCGCTAATAAAATGTCGTGTTTTGGGATACTTTTTGTTTTAATTGGTAGTCAATACAATAGGCAAGCCCTTTTAAAATTCATAGATTTTTAGAAGTTAGGACCTTAAAGTTATAACCAGTTTTATTTTTGAGGTTGTGTCTTTTTAAACCGTTACAACACTTGTTTCATTTTTTGTCACTAACTTCACGAACGCTGTTATTATATCAATAGAGCGTACCCTAAGAATAAGATCGACTTAGTGGATATCGATATTCTTACAAATAATTAAATAATACTTCATTGCATTATCTTTATTATTCATTATCATTATGAATTATCACTTTTTTACTTATTAAAATAGATGTTTATTCAAAATCTGTCATATAATTGATTTTTAACGGAACCTGTAAAAAAACCAAATAAATAATCGATAAAATCGGCTGCACCACGGAATGCACTAGTAAACGCAAGTGTCAATGTCAACGGCTGTCAAGTCAATTGTCATGTCATTCGGTCAAATAATTAAATAATACTTCATTGCGGTCCTCATGATGTGGAAGGCGAAGATTGGAAGATTATTCTTTCAATTGTTCAAGAATGGGTAGCGCCTCAAACGGTTAGTATCCGATATTTCTATTTAACATAACGTTTTTGTAATCATATGTAATTATTTAATGTAAACAAACTAAGTAGTGTTATCGCTCATGTTCAGTTGTCTGTTTATAGTTGTATTTTAATGATAGCATAATGTGCAATAAATTCATATTTGAAGACATCACATCGCTAAACCGGACTGAACCTTCATAGTTAATTACAACCTATTATTCCCTCTCTCAGAGTGGAGGTCTGTGTCCCTGCAGTGGGATTGTAATGAGGGGCATAGGTCTACCCAAATATACCCAGATGTTTATTGCTAAATGCTAATGCTAGTCTTGCTAGACCCTAATAGTCAAATGTTTGTTTCAGGTAAATGAAAATGACTTTATATGCCTGGCTTGCTGGAATCATGCCAATGCTATATCTAGTGATGGAAATATACCAGAACAAAGTGAACAGACACCTATGGGACACCGACGGGTGTGTATTCACTGTGGACATTCTCTTCTGAGAAGAGTTTGTTGTCATACACTTAGGATTAGTACCGTGCAAGAACGCAGAATACACGAAGTTATAAGAGAATTGATCCTACCACGCACGGTCAGTATATTTGCTTTATTGATGCTTTATTAACATTCTTTAGTTTAGCTTTTGGTTTTGAAAGGTCATTAAAAATGTTATTTGGTATGCTAAAACATTGATAATGGTGTGATAATGGTCAAGCTCCGAACTCCTCAGGATTTCTTTAGATCAGTATTTTTAAAGTGGACACACACAACACATCGCATGTGTAAAAGCACACTTTAATGTAGATAAATTATTTTCAGGTGGGCGCTTCAAGTGTTGTCTGTCACTCGTGTTGGGTATGAGCAAATAGAGCATCCCGGCATTTTCATTCAGGAAAAGGAAAAGAAAATGGCTCATATGTCATAGAAGTGTGTAGGGAGGTGGACGGTGACCTACAGCAAGAGCTATCTACATCGGACTTAACCTGGATGTTAAGAGGAGGATGAAATCCAGGCATATTAGTAGTAGGATGAATCTACAGCTCTCTAAGTGGAAGGGATGCTATAATTCAATATTACTGCACCTGTATCATAGGAAAAAGAACGGTTGGTTGCTGTGCCCATACCATGAGCATAATATGGTATCTTAGTTGGGCACGGCACCAAGGTAATCAATTGCCTCCTGCACAGTTTCTGGATACTGTGTTATTATACTATGATAATCCTAATGAAGAAGATGATTAAAAAACCATTTAACATAAATATGTGTTTTATTTACATTTTAATTTATTGGGTATCACAATCTATTAAAAATCCCCCAGCAGATATAATCCTAACAAATATCAGCCAGTAGTTATGTAAGTGGGCCTTGTCTAATAAACATAGTTTTCAGCTGATGTTTTCAGTGATATCAATAATATAAATCTGAAGTCACCCCCGTAAGCACTTTTTAAGGAAAGTAGGTATCTACTTACCTGAAACCTCATAGTGCTATGTTACAGCACAGCGCATGGGGGTTTTAGACTTGCGTAGGAAACAAAGCCTCGAAAATATCATGTTATTTAACTTAATTATCTCAAATAATTTAAATAACCTAAAATGTCATTGTCTGATATTATCAATTTGGCCATCACTGGGAGACGTGAAAATTGGGCTCATGGAACCTACCTAGATTTTTTAATGAATGGCCAAAATTCAGCCCTGTAACGCCAGGCCCAAGTTTCTATGGAGTTTGGTTTTCTCCTTTCATCAAAATCCGTTCAGCCGTTTAGGCGTGAAAGAGTGACAGACAGAGTTACTTTCGCATTTATAATTATTAGGAATTATGTAAGCTCTACATGAACGCAGCTTAAACGCAGCCATACCTTAAATGACATTTGAAGCTGTCACCTGTCTACTGTTTTTGACAACTACTTCCTGCTCACGGCTCTGTGTACGTTTTGTGTCGTCTCCAATAATGTCCAATTTAATTAATCTTAATTCATCTTAAAAACTATAAAATGGACGTGTAATATCTGCTTGTATTTTGACAAATAAAAGTCTGGATATATACTATCGAAGAGTTAATTTGGTTGATCACGCCTGACAAGCCATTCCATTGCCAAATCACAACACCTGCTTCAACAATAATATTACTTAGTATGGATTACGTGTAGTAGTATAAACATTTTTTTGGTGAAAAAGGATAATAATATGTTCTAGATAGCTGGTGCTATCTTTGTAGTGTTTTTATCAATAAGTTGGCAAATTGACATGAGAATTGTACCTATTCAGTAGGGTGCTTTAGGAAAGACCTGCGTCCAGCAGCGGTCTGCAATAGTTTGATGTTAAATGATGAAGTGCTGATGGAGTTTTGAGTGTGGTTAAATAAAACAACTTTGTTTTTGTAGGATCTAACATTTATTTTATTGTTCTTATATTTGTCGCACCTTCCGTACCTTACGTGAGCTGTAGGCCTGGGTTTAGTACAGATGAATCTTGGACGACAGAACATCGTATGAACGTTTCAGTATTCCGCCCAAACTGTATGCTCGGGTTTCTTACTGAATCGCTCTGTTAACGATTACATGATGAATGTAATCTACGTTATACATATTAATAGGTACATGATAAACCTTGCCATGCAACCAGGAGACGAAGGCTGTATAATGATGTATGATTCTAACATAATCAGCGTGCAAGATTGAGCTATGCTCTACCATGCCAAATCAGAATGATCACCCTCTAGATGATCAGGTACAATGGGTTGAATATGTTCATTTGGTGAAACAACCCTAGTTCTGCTAGCTCTTAGCCAACACGGCACACAAGCTTCATCCTCAGAACGAAGCTGAAATAAAAAAATATAAAGAAAAGGTTGCATTTAAAACTGCATGGTATTAGTGGGAAATAATTTACATTGTTTTAACACAATCATACATCAAATCAAGACACCTAATTGATAAAAGTTATAATAGGTATGAGTTGTTATACCTCTCGTGGTTGGATCCAAGTAGCAACTGTGTTAGCCATTCTTTGTTCGTCTTCATTTGCACCTTCAATCAAAATCCTGCGTCGACTGATTCGTAGTACGGATCGTCCACATACAACACAAACACTTTGATGGCCTGTGCGTCTCCTCGGCATATTGTCAGAAGAACGGGGATGACTAGCTAGCTGCCAGCATGCATGGCAAACATGGTCAGCAGGTGTTATCTGGAAATAAAGAAGTGATTTTGAGTACGGCTCAACATTGCTTTATATGACTATGACACTATAACAGTCATACTAACCGAGTAATAACTATTATAACAGTGTTAGGCAACCAAGTGTTAGGCAAGTAAACAATACATGCAAAACGATCACTTAGAAATGTTTCACCCATACCTTGGGTGAAGAGCCGGCAAGCGGTTGGCCTCCCGTCTGATAGTAAATCTCCAGGAGATTTATAACAATGGCTTTTTAATTGTCTATAAAGGCGTATGAGCTCTTATGTGTTTGTACATTAAATAGGACAAACTAAATATTTAAGTAAGTACATATACAACCACAATGGTGTTTGTTATTTTTTCAAATAATGTTTAGATTAGTTTTTGTACACACAATATATTATTTTAGTATGATATCGTGTAGTTTAAATGATAAGGACTACTTTTTAACACGTAAAAGTTATCACTTCGTAACTGACACACTCGTACGCAAAATGTTATGTTTGAAACTACTTACATCTCTAGGATATGTCCACAGCCGAATAGTATTGACGAGATCTTCACTCTCATCCGATAAAGCGTGCCTTCTTATTCGGGACAAGCGAACGTTGCAATTTATGCATTGCAAACTCGTCATTTTAATTAGAAGCACGTACACACACAGCACAATTAATAAAGCGTCCTTTCGCGAAAAAACTATCAACAGATAGAGTACGGAGGAGCAGTAGCTCGACTCAACGTAAAAATGGCCAGATTATTTGCTAAATTGCTCAGATGCAGTTACAAACAACAATCCAAAACAACAGTATAGAACCGAACAGAGACTCGGAAAGATTTTCCTGTCCTGTCAATAAAATAATTGCCAATACAAAAAAAAACATTGATGTCGAAAATAATTCCTATCATTAAATAGTTAATTATTAAGATTGTATGCAATAATTATTCATTTTAAGGTATAATGTGTAATTGGTTAATTATATTTACTGTTATTTCTATTTTTAAATAATTATTTATCATTGTGAGCCTCGTGATATTTTACAAATGGCAACTTCTAAAAACATAACTACGTTTAGTCTATGATTAATTACGTTTATCTACTTAAATCTTTTGATTGATATAATTAATGAATCCGAACTTCTAAAAATACTAATGTTACATGAAAATGAATGGTTTAATTGACTTAATAAGTGGTACAAATTCTATCACTTAACAAAAAAAAAATAGGTGGTACGAATTCTGCCTTTGGCCTTTATATTTTTCCTGTGAGGCTGTTTGGCGGCTTTATACCTTTGCTTCTTTTTCAACCTGGCGAAATCAAACCGCGGAAAAAAAGTAAATTAAATCATAGTCTCATCAAATTTGTTGACAAAAACACATAACGTTTTTAGTTAATTTCTTCGAAAGTGTATTGAAAAACGTCGTTTGATACACGTGGGAATTTGTTATTGCATTTCTCGACCCCATGAACACCCTCGCCATACGGCTCGGGTGTTCAATCTGCCTCGAATGCAATAACAAACTTTCCGCACTTGTATCAAAATGTACTATACTCGTGCAGTCTATGTAAATTATACGAAGAAGTAGGCACTCTGCGTGTTCTCTATAATAAAGGTACAAGTTGGTAGCGGGCGAATCGAAGCTGCAGCAGACGACGTGTCGCGGCGAAACGACTGGTTTCTACGTATTTCTATGAAATTAATAAAAAAAAAAACCCTCCGTAGTTAGCGACATGAAGCTAGCGACGCGTCGTCGAGCGGCAGACGCACGTGTCGTCCGACCGCAGATCAGTAGTGCCCATAGATAACAGAAACACCAGGAGATGTCCTTTAGCCGAAAATGTTTCGAAACCTGTGTCTTCAGTTTACACCAACTGGATGCCATCTGCAGTTGCCGTCTGAAAAGAAAGAAAGAAAAAAGAAAAAGAAAAAAGTATTTATTGATTTCACAACAGGACTTGTTGCAGTCGGGTTCGAAATCATGACTGCAACGACATGACGCGACGACGTGTCGTGACGACATGAAGCGACGACATGTCGTCTGCTGCTGCTGCGTGCAGTCGGCTACCAACTTAGTACCTTTATACATGCTTTTACTACCTACGAGGGTAGGTCCTTCGAGTGGGGTTAGGAGGGTAAACAGTACTTTACGACCTATTCTCATACCTACTGAATATACACACAATACTTCATAAAATTCAAATTCAAGTCAATTTATTCAGATAACAATTCTCATTGTGTTTGAAATTATACATCAATACAAATAACAAAAACATTAAAAAAACATGGTCATTAAAATTATAAAAAATCGGTCAATTCGTTTCCGAGGAGCAACTAACACTGTGACACGAGAATCTATCTATCTATATCTGTAATTATGTTACCGGAAATGCATGAAACCTAGGAATTGTACAGAATTCCTAGGAAATAATCCTTACAAGCATATTTAGGAAATGTGTAAAATAATGTTTCAAAGATTCCTTAATGCACACATTTCCTGTGAAATGTATGTGTTTACTAGGAATTGTATGCAATTCCGAAATGATAGGAACTAGGAAATATATTTAAAAGTAATGCTTTCTGTGACTAAAATAAATAAAACACGTTTGTAAACTGAAATCAGACTTTTTATTAAGACTCTCGTTGATATAATAATTGGCTGTAACAATCACTTCGTAAAATATAAAATATTCATAGGGCTTTATTTATTGTAGGGTTTTAGTTTGCGTGATATTCATTTAATTGTTTACCAAATAAAATTATTGGAACCTAACCCCTCTAGGCCCCACGTCGAGGGGCTCCTACTTCTGGGTGGTTTTAAAAAAAAATAACCACGAAGGGGATGGCGGGGTCTATTCGCTTAACCTGTTCGCTTTAACCTTACCTGTCCGGGTAGGGGTGCCCCAAGTGCTGAGCTCGCTTCGCTCACTCTTGCATCCAAGTTTTCCGAGTAGTACTCACAGGATGGAGGGGGGCTATGCCCACTATACTTACAAACAGCAAGAATCAACGACCATACAGCAGGCAAGAATGTAAGTAATACATTTCCGATTGCTACTTAGGAAAATGTACAGATTTCCTAGGAAAAGTGCATATATTACAAAATATTTTAAATCATAGATTTCCTATCTATTTTTAGGAATTGTACACATTTTCCAGGACTTGTATAAAATGACGGAATACACACTTTTCCGTTAACATAATAATTACTCGTAATATTTACGCTGGATGTTTTTTGCTGGATGTAAATAGATATTTTTTGGCAGGGAGGTAGTTTATAGGTATTAGTCGTCCACTAAGTATGGATTTTGAGACAGGGTGGTCTTAGGGCCCTCGCAAGTTTGTATGAAAGTTCTTTATTTTTTGTGCTATAATCTTGATTTTTTGCAAGGGACGTAGTTTATTGTTAGTATACGTCTGCTAAGAACAGGTTTTGTGACAGACATATATTAGAGAGGTATAAGGGCTTTCGCAAGTTTTTTAAAAAGTTCTTCATTTTGTGTCCTACTAACTTGAATTTTGGCAGGGACGTACTTTATGGCAAGCAGAAGTTTGCTAAGAACGAGTTCTGTGACAGGGCCGGATTAGGTAGGTCTAAGAGCTCATCAAGCGAGTTTGTATGACAGTCCTTAATTTTGTGCTACAAACTAATTTTGGCAAGAAGGTACTTTATAGATAGTAGGTCCTACACGTCGACTAAGAACAGATTTTGCGACATGGCCGAAATAAGGTCTGCGGGCTAGAGTTTATGAATAGGAGACATAAGCTAAGAACATTTTTAGGAATACCTGGACTAAGGGCTCCGTTCATATGAAACCCTTGGCTTTTTGTACCTGAAAATTGTTAGAGAGATAGAATATAGTTAAGGCCCAGATATAATTATACGCCAACGACCTTGAGCGAGTGGGAGGAGCTTAGCAATAGCGTCTACCCGTGCGTGAGAGTGATCAGCGATACACTGCCAGCAAGAGCATGTTTTAATTAAAAGTGCAAATAAAATCGTATAAAATTAGAAATTAACTATTTAATAAAAAACAATCCATCACTGGATGCAGTTTGGCATTTGAAATTTTATGGTGTATTTTAAATTATAATTATAATTGTTTGAAGAGATAAACAGCTTTTAAAATTTGTTAAGAGGTATGTTTGAAGATTTTTTTCGTGCATTAAAGTATGTTTAATTATGTTTTGAATTCCATCACGGTATGCGAAAAGGTCTTGAAAATGTCATATTTTTTTGTTTGTCAAAATTATTTCCGGTTTATGAGATACACTCCTTTAAAAAACCACCTTTTTGAACGATTAAGAAATCTCCGCCTTAAGACATTTCAGGTAGGAACAGATTTTACGACAGGGCCGGTCTAAGAGAATAATAATCACTTCTATTGGCATTTGACATAGTACATCCCTAGGCAGTCCAGATGTCAGACCAGAGAGTCAAAATTTCCATGCGAATGAAGTCGCGGGCATCAGCTAGTTTTATATAAATAGAAGTAGGAAGTAGTATTTAGTAGCTTCACGATCTTACGTCAATAATACATATTCAATTCAGCAAATATCGCAATGATTTTCGTCACCTAACCATTTTATTGTGCTTCGGTTAAATTATATAATTCATTTAAACTGAATAATCATTCCGTGATTATGTGATTACATTAGTAGTTGTTGTGACCAATGAAAGTACGACTAATACTTTATAATATTTATTTTAAACTCAGTTTAACGTCGGTCATCGCGATTATAGGCTGCAGGGCTTATTAATTCTCCATATTATTTTCGTGGTATGTGCCACTTAAACACAGTTGTTTCCGATTACTAGACTTGGGTGTTTTTTATCAGAAATCATAGTTGAAATTAGTAATCAGTGTGAAAAGTCAATTATAAAAATTAATAGACTTGTGTATCGGAGTCATACATTATGGGTAAGTTATTTTATTTTAAGTTTTTTGTATTGACGGTCTTTTTGGTCAAGTGGTCGCGGCTGCTGAACATGAGGTCTTAGATTGAATTCCCGGGTCGGGTTAAGTGTTATGGGTTTTTCTATCAAGAATTTCTCGGTAGCAGCCATGAGTCCAGGAGGTGAGGTTCCCACTGCTGGGACACAGCTGGACTCCTCTCTTTGTGAGGGGATGGGCTATAATCCACCACGAGGGCCCAGTACTGGTTGGTACATGTTACATGTCTTCGAAATTTTGATTCTAGCATGATATGCCGGTTACCTCACGATATTTTCCTTCACCGTTTTGAGAACAGCGGTGTTAAAATAAATTACACAGAGTAATTTGCCTGCCTAGGTTGGAACCCACGACTTACTCCATGTAAGTAGGGGTCGCAACTACTGGGCCATTGCGATCAACCAGGCACAAATTCTTACTCCGTGGTTGCAACTGACTAATACCTGATGGGAAATCCCAAAAATACATTGCCCGGTCTGGGAATCAAAGCAAGAACCTCTTGCTCAGCCGTCGCGCATCCACTAGGGCAGAGAGGCACGCCTAACAACCTTGCTATAGCAAATTATTAACAAAGACGTCAGAAACTTCACAAATATTCAAGGTCCCATTAAAATAGGTGGACAAATTTTAACACAGCGTTCAGTAGGTCTAACCAAAGATATCTAAACAAAAAAAAACACTACATAAAGTGGTTTTTTTTTACTTAAAATAATAAATTCCTGGCACTCTAGAACAAACTCATCATTTTTTTTCTTATATTTTTTTACCATCGTTCTTATTTTGGTGGTCTGAATGATTTCTGAAATTTTGTTCACCTATTTTAATGGGACCTTATATTTTAGTATGATGTAATACTAGTTTTTGTCCGCGGCTTTGCCCGAGTGGAAATAGAAAAATATCCCAACAATCTTTCGTCCCCTATTTAACTCCCTTAAGGGTTGAATACAAAAACCTTGCTCGAAAACCACTCTATCCATTGATGGAAACAGCATGAAAATCGGTGCAGTAGTTTTTGGAGTTTATCGCGAACAGACAGACAGACAGCCGCGGCTTAGGACTTTGTTTTATAATATGTAGTGATATTGATCAAATCAAATCAAATCAATTTATTTGCTAAAAGTATTGGTACAGTTTCGGTCGTAACATTTATATATAAATAATTTAGATCCATAATACTCAGTCATAATAATGTGACATGCAAACATTTGGGTTTCATAATTGTAATATAGTCATATAAATTCATTAAAATTAAATTGAGTAATAATGTCATTAGATACATTTCCATAATATTAGTGGGTAAATGATAATCGTCTTGATACATTCTTAGTATGCGTGCAAATTATTTACAAGCTTACATTTTCAATCATAATTTATGTCGTTATTACCGTGCAATTACCATTATTAAATTATCATAAAAAATATATAATTATTGAATACTATTTATTATACATAACAAAACATTCACTAACTAATTTAAAAAAAGATTATTTTATTAACATTATTCAAAAATTCATTTACAGAATAAAATTGTTTCTCCAGAAGCCATAATTTTAACTTAACAAAAAACAAATGATTAGTTAAGTCTTTAAGATTCTTTGGAATTTTGTTATAAATTAACCCACACATAGGAGTTCTTTCTATAAAGAGCAGTCTTTGGCGCTCTAGGCAGAACTATTCTATCTGGATCTCTTATTTTACGAGGGTAACGGTCGTCAGCCTTTTTAAATAAATCAAAATGCAGCCGAACAAATGATAGTGGGCAAAAATGTATGGGAGTTGGTCCAAGCGTCGCCAAGGATGAATCATAATTATACTAAATGGAAGAGCACAACGTACTGTTCAAACACGCAGAGGGGCATTAAAATCGGTCCCGGAGGAGAGGAGATATTTCGAGAAATGATTGGTTTATTTTTGCCTTAGAAGTTATTATAGTGTTAGAAACTACTTCTTTCAACCTCCTTGGTCCGAGTGGAAGATTAGAAAAATAAGCATACCTAGCGCATTACGACAGTTGAAAGTGTCACTTGTCAGTGAACGCGCGCTCGGGTTATTTTGACTTTTGGCGGCAACGGATGTATTTAACCTTCTTTATTAATTAGATTAATTATTTTTATTTAGTGACATTGTCGGATAAGGTATCAGCAGGGCTATTGGCTATCTCTGTTGACAGTTGTTTTGATTATCACTTTCGCTCTGTGTGCTTTCATTAACTGTCAAAAGGTTAATTTGGTATCGGCTATGACCAGTAGGGTAAACCCGGGATAGTTGCCCCACTTTTTGAAAAGGCCTCATAATTTTTAAACTGTACGTTTTTGATGAAGAATTTCCATGAATGTAATTAGTTTAATCTTTTTACTAGCAATATGACCCGTTTTTGTTTATCTAACAATAGCTGATTCTGCATAAATTGAGTTTTTGCAAAACCATTTTTTTGAGGATAGTTGCCCACATATATGGATAGATGCCACATCACGAAAATGCTAAGGAGGATAGATGCCCTATAGATTAAAATAAGTACAATACATAGTTTTGAATTGTTTTATTTGTAATCTTTAAGTAATTGTTATCATGGTACCCTCAAAAATAATTCAACATAAGTAAGGCAGGCAAAATGCTAATATTTAAAAGTTTAAAAAATCAACCACATAATTGAATGTTGTCCTTAATTTAGGTCGAATTGGAAAGTGCTTTCAGTTTGCCGCAACTCTCTAGCCCTGTCTCCAACTAACTAGGTACTCGAGGTCGTGCTCCTTCTTTTCTTAAAATACGAAACATCGGAAACATTCGGATCATGGTTCACCTGTGATTAGGAAACAAATTAAAAAATGCATTCAATAAACAACATAATACTTCAAATATATTTTCAACACTGGCGGTATAGCCCCGAAGAACGTTACAAACCATCAGTAAAAATCTAGTGGAGAACGCAATTAGAATTATATCAAAATGAAAATAATAATGTACAAAATATACTGACATAATTATGTGTTCGGTATAGGGTATAGATGCCCTTAGGGGCACCTATACTGCAAAAAATCGGGGCGACTATCCTTTTCGCTATGGATAGATGCCCTTTTATTTTTTAACTTAACTAAATACAAAAGGGCAATTATTTATAAGTAGATATCTAGTTAATTAACCAATGCATGGATATAATCAAAATAGAACAGAATTAAGTACTACATAAAAAGATATGTAACAGCAAATACTTACGCTTGAAACTTTGAAACGTTCGTCGTGTTCGTCGCGGAGATTATCGCATGCACAAGCTAAACACGTCAATCCTGGGCAATGGTCTGCAGGGCATTTAGGTGTGGGGCGCACTCGGTCTATTTTTAGACTATTAACTCTGCGTTGCAATTTCGCGAAGTTGGGTTTTTAGAAAATGGGGCACCTATCCAACTGCGGCATCTATCCCGGATTTACCCTAGTACAACGCGTATGACGTCATCGGAGACCATTGTCGTTGATAGTCACTTTAACTCATTTTGACAGAAGTTTCTGTATCGATATTTTTAAAATTGCGATTGTCTAAGCTTATTTGACATTACATTGTTTATACACAGAGTTTAAAGTGACTTTCGTGAAAGACGCTTCTCAAGGGTAGTGTTTTATGATGATTTATGACGGTTGATACTGGTACTAGTTTCTATAAGTCCCGTATTGTTGGAGCTACTAAAGATTTTATAACTATATTTGCATTAAGTATCTAAACTCAATCTCCTTAATATTATATATTCCTTGATATAATTGCATAGCTCATATTGTGTGAATACTATGTACAATATAGAAACCTGTCTTTTCTTGAATTTGGATTTTGTTTTTACAATGATGGTTTTTTGAGACAATCTGTAATATTCTTTAGGTAGTTGGTGAAGTGTAATACTGGGTACACCTCTGTCTAACCCTTCGGGGAATATAATATTTTCCTACCTTTGTATAGATTCATTTCACGTATTGTTTTGTGAATATGTGAACATTGTGGCCTTTTGTGTCGTGCCCTGCAATGTTCTGAGTAATAATTAGGGTTTATTTCATCAAAATCGTCTTACATAAGCAATAGACATTAATTTTTAAAACTTAATTAGTAATCTCGAGCAAAATATTTTATTTTATTTTCCTTTTGTCTTTACTTCTTCCATGCAAAACATGAAAGTAATTAGTACTACGTACAACAGCAATTTCTTACTGGCTGACAACAAAAATGACATTCAAATATTACTTTTAAATCTCTTTGACAATAACCATTTGACATGTCAGGTGCCATAAAGAGGCTAAATCTAAAATATATCCTCAATCAAGTATTGTAACGTTCAAGCAGTACCTGCTTAACTTGGCCGTATAATAGTCGATAAAAAATAGAGGTGTCAATTGCTGGGATGTTAGTCACCCTATAATCACTGTCACGTGTTATCCACACAATGAGATACGCAATACCAATTTTATGACATTAGCAGTTAACACCAAAGTTCTGTGGACAACTGGTGCTTGTTATTCACTGACTTTTGAAAAGATAGACAATAGCCCTGCTGAACATATTATCATCATTACCATTATAGAACGTCAATAATTACTGAATTTAAAAACTCTGCTGGTCTATGTATGGATTCTTGGTGACG
The DNA here is from genome assembly GCA_949316265.1 of Diarsia mendica. Taxonomy (NCBI): domain Eukaryota; kingdom Metazoa; phylum Arthropoda; class Insecta; order Lepidoptera; family Noctuidae; genus Diarsia; species Diarsia mendica. Next base: position 12,373,154 of record OX438916.1, read on the forward strand.
AGCAAAACACAAGAACCACACTATAACCATAATGTGGGCGTAGCAACCCAACTAACGTGCGTAATAGAATGTGGATGTAAATATATACATGATGTACTTCTTCTCTTTCTCTTCTCTACTTCCTACCTCTCGCGTCTGGCCCTAGTGCAAGCCATGGTGCTGGGCGAGAGGGAATGGGACGCCGTCGCCTCCTTCTGCGAAGCAGTGATGCTAGCGAAGGAGGTGGCGGAACGTGAGAGGAGAACGTCTCGTCCCAGGGACCGCGGTCTGACGCTCTGTGCGTCAGGGGACACGTGACGGCTTCCGGCCACCGTAGGCGCGTGCCTGTAGACGGTGAGTAATGAGCTCGCCATCCGTCTGTTTGATGACGACGAAAGGCCGTGTCGACGGCGCATTCGTGTTCCACGAGCGCCTCAAAGAGATGTCAGCAACATGGAAGGGGCCCGCAAGGGCCGACGCCCGTCGGGGCTGCGGGTTGTTCGAAAGAGATACCGCGGCCTCGACACAACGGGCTAGGAAGGAACCTGGGTGGTTTTTTGTCAGTAGAAGTCTGACACTCCCTACCGCTCTGCTGAGCAGGAGGGGTCTTTTGGTGATTTCCCAACCTCCAAAAATCAAAAAAGATATGCCAGCAACATGGAAGGGGGCCTTTCATGTTGCTGACATCTCTTTGAGGCGCGCGTGGAACATGAACGCGCCGTCAACACGGCCTTTCGTCGTCATAAGACGGACGGACGGCGAGCTAGCCCATTACTCACTGTCCACAGGCCCGCGCCTACGGTGGCCGGAAGCCGTCACGTGGCCCCCGACGCACGGAGCGTCTCCCGCGGTCATTAGGCAGAGACTTTCTCTTCCTCTCACGTTCCGCCACCTCCGCTAGCATCACTGCTTCACAGAAGGAGGCGACGGCGTCCCATTCCTCCTCGCCCCAAACCATGGCTTGCACCAGGGCTGGACGCGAGAAGTCGCCACCGCCGATCGCCGCTATGAGAACACGGCGGTGCTCCTCCCAAGCAGTGCAGACCTCCACGGTGTGCTCCACCGTGTTCTCCACGTCATCCTAGCAGTGGTAGCATCCGGGCGTTTCCTCCCGCCTGATTTGGAGCAGGTACCTTCCGAAACAACCGTGTCCGGTGAGGACCTGCGTCAGACGGAAGGTGAGGGCGCCGCCGCGCCGTGGCGCCTCTCCAGACACTTCTCACTCGATGATAGTACTTACTGCCACTAAAGGGGCGTGCCCTGCACGGGGTTGAGACAGTCGCTCTCCATGTCGCCAGGAGATCGAGGCCTAACATGAACGTTTAGCGGCGTCCCCACTTAGGCCGCGCGGCTCCATGAGGCAAAGCTGCGCGCCTAACAGGAACTTTTCGGGTGACGTTAGTGGGGACGCGGCTTTACAGTGTTTTATTGGATACAGTGACAGAAACCAACAAAAAGATGACAGCACGATAAAAAAAACATATAAAATATCATAGTAACACCAAAGAGTATCAAAAAAGAGGTTTTCTTGCGTCGTGCTAGTTAGCACGAAAAATAGACCGGCTTGCGATTAGGTATAATGCTTATTCACAAGCATGTTCTTTTCATCATGCACGTGGTAAGCTTGTGTGCTATACTAAGTGACAGCTGCTCATCACTAGAATGCTTTTGTGCTAGTACGTAGCATGTGTATTCGAGCCTTAATAAAAATCAGTAATAACTTTGGTAAAAATAAACAGATCATTTCTCGAAATATCTCCTCTCCACCGGCACCGATTTTAATGCCCTTTTGCATGTTTGAACAGTACATTGTTCTCTTTAATTTGATATATATGATTCATCCTTGGCGACGCTTGGACCACATTTGCCCACTATCTTTTAACGCATTCTAGAATGTACATACAGGGTAATGTAAGAAGCTTTAATTTTTGGAACAACGGTTTACAGGATTCCCATGGTGGAATGCCACAAATAGCCCGGATGCATTTCTTTTGTGCCCTGAATGCTTTATCCACATCTGTTGAGTTACCCCATAGTATGAGGCCGTATTGTAGAGTGGAAGCAACACAGCCGTGATGATGTAATACTTACGAGTATTTATAATATGTTCGTGTATATAAGTAGGTATTCTTTATATTTACCTAAGTACTATACTAATAATTAAGTAGGTGTCAGTAAGAAATGTCAACATAATTAAAATTTGTCCGTGAGCAGGTGATGAACTCGTGGAACAATCCTCAGGTTAAGCCGCGCTTGCTTATGTTGCTCTGTGGATGGGTGGTCGATGGTGAGTTTCCTCCGTGCCTCGGAGAGCACATAAAGCCATTGGTTCCGGCTGTTATTTGTAAATCTTTGACAGTCCTTACAGGTAGTCAGTAGCCTGAAAGTCTCACAGTCTTACCAAAGGTATCGTATTACCCAGTATTAACTGGGTTGTGGAGGTCAGATAGGCAGTCGCTCCATGTAAAGTACAGGTAATCAGCTGCATCCGGTTAGACTGGAAGCGGACCTCAACATTTATTTTGTTTATCAAAATTTAAATCTACCATAACAACCCCAATGCAACTTCATCATCATCATCATCATCATTATTTCAGCCGAAAGAAGTCCACTGCTGGACATAGGCCTCCCCCAGGTGTCGCCACATTGACCGGTCCCGTGCGTCTCTCAACCAGTGGATCCCCGCAACCTTGACCAGGTGCACGGTCCACTTAGTGGGAGGCTTTCTAACGCAACGTCTTCCGGTTCGCGGTCGTCACTCCAGAACTTTTCGGCCCCATCGGGGCATCGGCCATCCGTTCTGCGAGCAATTTTCACAGAAGTTGCATTATTTTATACATTTTTAAATTCAATTATACAATGAAGACGGGCGGAGTACTGTTCTCCTAGATAGGCTAACATTTAGCCTGTGTTAAGGAGAGACAGTCCCCTGAGTGGCCGATTATTATAAAAATATAAAAACATTGCACAACAATTCACAGCAACAATACATAAATGTGATAAAAGACAATAAAATTCATTAAATTCAGCCAAATTAAATGTGACCTGCCCATTGCCACTTCTAACTTAATTGTTACTTTAAATAACTAAAGTTGAGAAAAGGCTAAGCAGATGGTAATGTTTGAGTACATAATAATTATTGAATGGCGGTTCAAAATTCAATAATTTACATTTTACTTTCGTGTTTGACGTTTAAATACAAAGTCAGCGCGTGATGACGTGATCGACATGTTAATGACATACGTCAATATTAAGTTGACAACTATTTGCACAGTTATTTGAATAAATACCTGACATACAGACGGACAGACGTGATGAATCTATAAGGGTTCCGCTTTTTGTGCCATTCTTCTGCGGAACACTAAAAAGAGATTGTGTATCTCACGGCTGCGGGTCAAATAGGTCCAGTTCAGCAAACTGCCGAGCAGTTAGTGTCCCACGCTGGTTTCCAACTGGACCTTTGTTTTTTGGACGGTTGTAAATCATCAAATGACTCTTCCCGCTCAGGGCAGAGCGGTAGGGACTGACTTCCACCCATGTTCCTTCTTAGCCCTTTGTATCGAGGCCGCGGTATCTCTTTCGAACAACCCGCAGCCACGATGGGTTTCAACTGGACCTGAGATGGTGACGTGACGAAGTATTAAAACAATTTTGTAATTTCTGCTAATACATAGTTAGTTGAGTTTAAGAAGAGCATGGTGGTGGCCCAGTAGCGGCTCCGACTTACAAACAGTGAGTCGTGGGTTCGAACCCCGTCAGGCGCATTACTTTGTGTAATTTATTTCATCACCACTGCTCTCAAAACGGTGAAGAAAAATATCGTGAGGAAACCGGCATGTCTTAGAACCAAAAAATTCGGAGACATGTGACATCTACCATCCCGCATGGGCCCGCGTGGTGGATTATAGCCCATCCCTTTCCTAGAGAGGAGACCCGAGTCCCTGCAGTGGGAACGTTATAGGCTGATGATGATGATGATGTGTATGAATAGGTACCTATTAATATTATAATGTAGAGTAGGTAGGTGTACAATACAAATACGAGAAAAGTGCAAAACAAAGCAAAACAAAAATCCAAAGTACCCAATATCATCACCATCTTCCTGCAAATAACCCATTCTATTTGGGATTCGTTTTCTTTTTCAGGGTCATTTCTATTTTAGGGTTCCTTATTCAACTAGGAACCCCTATAGTTTCGCCATGTCTGTCTGTCCGTCCGTCCTCGCTTAATCTCTGTGACCGTTAGCACTAGAAAGCTGAAATTTGGTACCAATATATGTATCAATCACGCCGACAAAGTGCCCCTATATGTAAAGTGGGAAGTGATTTTTTGTTTAATTTCAACCCTAACGTGTGATAATTATATTGTTGGAAAGGTATTTAAAAATGAATAGGGGTTTACTACAATAATTTTTTGATAATGTCAATAATTTCGGAAATAATCGCTCCAAAAGTCCCTCCAACCTCCCTCCCTCTAACTTTCGAACCATAAGTTTAGAAAATCTGAAAAGTAGAACTTCATAAGGACTTTCAAGGAAAATAATTTACAAAAAAAAAAAAAAACTACCTTGAAACTCATAAGTGGGAACACTTATTGTGACGGACGGGAAACTTCGGAACCCTACACTGAGCGTGGCCCGACACGCTCTTGGCCGGTTTTTATCATTCTTCACACAATCCATCCATCATCGTTTCTTCGACCTCCCTCTCCCTCTCCATCCACAACATTTATATCCATTACCTTTTTAGTAACAAGAAAGAAAGAAAGAAAGAAAAGAAGAAAGAATTCGTCTCTCCTCATAACATGTCCATACCACGACATTCGATTCCCTTTCAACTTTTCTGTAACTGACGCATCTTTTAAACTTCCTCTGAAATACTTCGTTCCTACTTTATCCATTCTGGTCACACCACACATGCACCTCAACATTCTACATGCAATCGTTTTTCATCCATCTTGTTGAAAGCCCAGCATCCCGATCCATACAGTACGACAGGCCTAATCACGGACTTGTATATTTTGCCCTTTGACATTAGGGGCATTACGGGCCGTGGACAGATGAGGGGATAATGTATTTTTACCCGACTGCGGCGAACGACAATAGCAGGGTTATTTCTGTTCTATTTTTAACCGACTTCAAAAAAGGATTAGGTTATTTTTTTTTTATGTATGTTACCTGATTTCTGCCCCATTTGTGGACCGATTCTCAAAATTCTTTTTTTATTTGAAAGAGTATACTCCTGAGGTGGTCCTATTTTAATTTGGTGAAGATCTGGTGCTGATCTTCGGAGATATACAATGGAACTCTTCAAAAATAGACGGCAAACCTGTCGTAATTGCTGGAATCGCTTGGTTGTTTATTGGATATACATTATCATGACGTAACATCACGCCTGTATGCTCTGAGGGGGTATGCAGATGTGTACAATACACATTTTTTATGTAAGTAGGTATGTTACCTGATTTTGTGTATCGCGAATAACTTCGTCGTTTAAGAACCAATTTTGATGATTCTTTTTTTATTGGAACGGAGATACTTCAAGGGCCACCATGATATGGAAACCAGGACCTGATGATGGAATCCCAGAGAAATCGAGGGCAACCCTCAAATTTCATAGGCACATATTACGTGTTTCGTGCTTTTTAACCGACTTCAAAAAAAGGAGGAGGTTATCAATTCGGCTGTATTATTTTTAATTTTTTTATTTTTATGTTTGTTAGCTCATAACTTGCGACTGGGTGAACTGATTTTCATGATTCTTTTTTCATTTGAAAGGTGGTGCTTCCCGTGTGGTCCCATTGTCACCATTTCAATATCTGATGATGGGATCTTGTAGAAATCGGGGGAACTCTTCAATAAATAACAGCAGATTAACCGCGATTGTTGCTATAGCATATCTAAGCATTGTTTACGCCATCACACAACCTAATATCACGCCTGTACTCACTACAAAGGTTATAAAAACTATTTGGTGAAGATCTGATGAAGAACTTCGGAGGTAGGCAACGGAACTCTTCAATTAATGATAGCAAATGGACTGGGATTGCTGAAATCTCATGACTGTCTATTGTTTACACCATTTCATAACATAACATCACGCCGGTACGTTGTGAAGGGGTAAGCACATGTGAACCACAAAAAAGGGAAAAATAAAAACTTTTTTGTGTTTTATTTTTGTCGAAACGGTTTTTTCTGACGCTATACAAGTATTCGCATCTAGCTGTCATCACTTCATGTTGATGAGCTTATGATGGAAGGTACTTACTACTCCTCAATGGTTAGGAGTTGAAAGCAATAATCAGGGAATCTTGAAGGTTAAGGGTTAGGTGTCATAGTAAGTATTTCTATAAGATATTACAACTAAAAATGAAAGAATAAAAAACTTTTTGAAAAAAAAAAACAACCGACTTCAAAAACACCAAAAAGTGAAAAATTAACTTCAGAAGAAAAATCAGCTTCTGAAGTCGGTGGCAAAAAAACCAAATAAAACAAAGAAATGTCACCGACTTCAGAAGCTGATTTTTCTTCTGAAGTTTATTTTTCACTTTTTGGTGTTTTTGAAGTCGGTTGTTTTTTTTTTTTCGAAAAGTTTTTTAGTCAATCAATACAATGTGATAGGTTAAACGAGGGACATATTAGAGGAGGGTATTCAGTACCGTCGAGGCTGCGGGTTGTTCGAAAGAGATACCGCGGCCTCGACACAAAGGGCTAAGAAGGAACATGGGTGGTTTTTAGTCAGTAGAAGTCTGACACTCCCTTCCGCTCTGCCCAGAGCGGGTGGAGTCATTTAATGATTTCTCCCCTCCAACAAAGGGACATATTGAAGGAGGGGTATTTAGTATTCGATTCTCGTCCCAAATATGTACAATAGTACATTGTTCACCGAGAGAAGAAAGTGACCGATTACCGTCGAGGGTGTCGTTTAAAGCCCGAAGCCGTAGGCAAGGGCTTTAAAACACCCGAGATCGGGAATCGCACTTTCTCTCGAGTGATACATAGTGCTTTATACTACACCTACGAAGAAAATAAAAAACTAAATTCTAATTCAAATTCAAAATGGCGCCAATGGCGTCTGTTTGTCACATGTTCTATTTTCAAATTGTAATCTGAGCGGGAGAGAAAAGTGTATGAAAATCCATTCTCTCCCGCTCAGATGCGTTTTCTCCCCGCATATTTGTTCGATATGCAATGACGTACTTTCTACCGTAAATTTGATAAAGTATCAAGGTACTTTCCAAGCAGGTGTAGTATAAAAATAATTACGGCCCCGGACGCTCTCCAGATCCCACTATAATTAGTAGTTTTTTATCGCCATTGTCCTACTACGCCGGTTTTGAAATATGAAGGGAAAATGGATTATGTATAAAAGTCATAGACCCGCTCACAGATTCTGCAAGGGTTGCTAGATTTTTCCAAAATATTTGGTAGGTACTAGCTTTTGCCAGCGGCTTCGCCCGCGTGAAAATGACGATTTTCTATACAAACTTTCATCCTCTATTTAACTCCCTTAGGGGTTGAATTTCAATAAATCCTTCCTTATTCCTTGTCTACATTATAAAGGGAACCTCTGTGCAAAATTTCAGCTTTCTAGGTTCAAGGTCAAAAAAAAAAGTGTTTGGGCTGGGCGTTGATGAGTCAGTCAGTCAGTCAGCACTTCTCTTTTTTATATAGATTTGGTATGGTTCTTTCTGCTACTGTATTTTTTTTCATATTTTTATTAGTATCAAGTGTGTGTATTGCGGTTTGCGGGTTTCAATATTCACAGTCAGTATTAGAAATAGATTGACACTGACCATGACCATATTTTATTTATTTATTTACTAGCAAACCCGGCGAACTCCGTTTCGCCACTATTAGAGAATGGGATACGATTGCAGGAGTAAAATACTTATTTGAAGTGCAACAGAAAACTATATTTTTCAGACACATGTTACAACGGTTGCTAGGACACTTAAAGCAGTAGACAAGATGTAGTTTATTCTAAACATAAAGGTTTGCAACCTCTAACACCGCCCCTTAAACTTATCTTGTAAACACACATCAGTAGCCAAACCTAACTCGTTAACAAAATACTTATGTTTCTCTACCGACAAAGGTTTCGTTAAGACATCCGCCGTCATTTTGGACGTTGGCATGTAATTTATTTTTACTGCACCATTGCTGACCGCCTCCCGGACGAAATGATGACGTATGTCTATATGTTTTGACCTACCATGAAACATACTACTTTCAGTCAATTTCAAGGCCGACTGATTATCATTGAAAATAGTTATTTCAATGTTACTACCTATACATTCGTGCAAGAAAGTTTTTATAAACAGTGCTTGTTTACAAGCATCGGAGAGCGACATGTACTCCGCCTCAGTACTCGATAACGCAACGGTACGCTGTTTCCTATTTTCCCAACAAGTAATAGAATTCCCAATTTTGAAAACATATCCCGTATAAGAACGTCTATCAATTTCATTAGAAGCCCAGTCTGCATCAGCAAAACCCGTCACAGATAAACCAGTTTTCTTATAGGTAATGCAGTAATCTATTGTACCTTTAAGATAACGCAACACACGTTTAGCTGCTTTCCAGTGGACATCGGAAAAACAGTTATTGAATTGGCTTAATACGCTTACAGCGTGACATATATCAGGGCGCGAACAGACCGCTACATACATGAGACATCCGATCAATTCTCGATACTCCAAACTGTCATCCTTTTCTTCAGCTTTGTTCAATTTTTGGCACTGCATTGGAGTTTCAACAGATTTGCAGTCTTGCATTTTGTATTTCTCTAATATCTTTTTAATATAGGCACTTTGATCTAGAGTGATCTTGCCATTCTCTTTCCTGATTCTTAATCCTAGAACTCTTTCTACAGGACCAAGATCTTTCATCACGAATTCTTTCATCAGCAATGATTTAGTTTTAGTTTTTTCCGCATTACAATTGCTAAAAATTAGTAAATCATCAACATACAATGCGATAATCACAAACTTGTCGCCATTTCGGTTTATGTATACACATGGTTCAGAGACCAATCTCTTGAAGTTGAATTTGTTGACAAGAATATGATTGATCTTTTCATTCCATGATTTAGGCGCTTGTTTTAGACCATACACAGCTTTGCGTAGTCGATACACCTTATTATTGCCTCTACCTTTTTCAAAACCTTCTGGTATTTCCATGAAAATGGTTTCCTTTAAATCGCCGTTTAGAAAGGCTGTTTTTACGTCCATGTGGTCAATCTCCATGTCGTACTCCACAGCCAAAGCTAATAACGTTCTTATGGTTTCGTATCTCACTACAGGTGAAAAAGTTTCAAAATAATCCACTCCATATTTTTGTGTAAATCCTTTTGCCACTAGACGTGCTTTGTATTGTAATAGTTCACCGTTAAGCCCTCTTTTCTTCTTAAATATCCATTTGGTATTTATTGGCTTTGCACCTTTCGGCAAATCGGTTAAGGTAAAGCACTTATTGTCCAAAAAGGACTGATACTCGTCTTTCATAGCAGCTCGCCACTGCCTGGCTTCAGGACTATTCAACGCTTCTTCAACTGTTCTTGGATCATCACTGCCACACGCTTCCCCCGTCAAAAAACCACACAGGAAGGAGTTCTCATCAGCTTCCACGTATTCTGCTCTCGAGTCATCTGTCTCAAATGAAACATCTGGAACATAAGTAGCATCCGAGTGATGATCTGTGACCAAGCTACTGGTCGAAGCTTCGCTATCATTAGCATCATCAGTAGTCACAGGAGTTTGTTCTGACTCTGTTCTATTCTCGGATACACAAGGAGTCTTAAGTTCTATAACCACATCTGATTCTACTTTAGTGAAGTTCAGATGCTTGAGGAATTGATTCTCAATGAACTTAACATTTCTCGCTATTGTTAACTTATAGCTCTCAACATCCAAGAGCCTGTATCCTTTTGTGTTCTCACAATATCCCGCGAATATGTAAGGTTTAGATTTGCGATCCAGTTTATTACGATTATTTTGTACAGCATATGCTAAACAACCAAACACACGTAAGTTATCTAAGTTTACCTTACGTCCAGTGTAAATTTCTTCTGGAGTTGCACCTCTAACTGCCTTTGTAGGTGAGCGATTTTTAATGTACACCGCAGTGTTCGCAGCCTCAGCCCAAAAACGTTGATCCAAACCTGCTTCCAGAAGCATACAGCGCACCGCCTCCATAATCGTTCGGTTCGCGCGTTCGGCAACTGCATTTTGCTGTGGACAGTGAGGAACTGTAGTATGATGCCGGATTCCACACTTACTCAAATACTGCTTAAATCTCGTATTGATGTACTCGCCACCATTGTCGCTTCTAAGGATTTTGATCTTTTTATTAGTCTCGTTCTCTACAAGAGCTTTGAAAATCAAAAAACAGTCAAAAACTTTGTCTTTCGATTCTATTGAATAACAAAATGTCTTCCTAGAAAAATCGTCAATAAATGTTAGCAAATATCTCGCACCGCCTATAGATTTCACTGGCATAGGGCCGCACACGTCCGTGTGAACCAGTCCTAACACCTCACTTGCACGTGAAAAAGATTTCTTAGGGAAAGGTAAATTAGTAACCTTACCTTCAATACAGGCGATACATTGCTCGTATGTGGATACATCATAGTCGATACCAGTCGCCATACCACTTTTGAGTAGGTTCATGCTGCGACTATTCAGATGTCCAAGCCGACGATGCCATAAACCCTGAGATTGAACCTCTACCTGGGTACTCAAGGAGACACTTACTGGCATACTGTGTTCACGCGAAACGGAATTTATAGACGCATCCCCGGTTTCTAATTTATAAAGACCGCATGCATCCCGTTTTGCTACAGCTACTACCTTTCCGTTTTCGTAAATTTTACAATAATTCGATATAAATTTTACTTCAAAACATTTTTGTGTCAAAGTACTGACAGATAACAGATTACATGACAAGTTCGGTATAAAAACTACATTACTGACAGTCACCCATTGGTTTTGTAAAAAGAGTTTCACATTACCACGACCCATTGTAAAAAGTTTTTCACCGTTCGCAACGCTTATTTCTTTTGGCGTATCACACACAAAATCATGCAAAATGTCTCTACTATTGGTCATGTGGCAAGTTGCACCACTGTCGACGTACCACACATCTCGATCCAGCTTTACCGTCAGAGCCGACAACATAGTCGTCCTACCAGGAGTTTTCTGAACCTTCTCCTCCTCTTGACAACTGGAACTAGATGGCTTATCCTTATGCGTAGCTTTCTGTCTGCAATCTCTAGCGTAATGACCTAATTTTTTGCATCGAAAGCACTTGGGACGCTTCGAGATCGAAGTCGAAGTCGTTAGGGCATTCTGTTCCGTACCTTCTGCATCACCTCGTCTCTGAGCCTCCTGGAGTAGTTTACTTTTCACCAGTTCACTTGAGAGAGAAAGGCTACTATGCTCTAACGTCATAACGAGTGGGTCAAACTGCTTGGGGAGCCCACTGAGCATTATTATAGCAACGAACTCGTCTTCCAGAGAAGCATTTATGTCTTGCAGTTGTTGGGCTGTATCTAGAATTTTTGTAACATACACCTCCATACTCTCAAACTGCTCTAATTTTAAGCTAAATAGCATTCTGAGGAGACTTAATCTTCTACACAGACCTTTGTCCTCGAACGAATTCTGTATGTTCTTCCAGGCGTCAAACGCAGTATTGCAATTCCTGACAACGGAGTAAACAGATGGCTGAACACTGAGACAGATTCGTGCTAGCGCTTTTTCCTGTTTCTTCTTGTCTTCGCATTCTGGTTTATTTTTCTTATCGACCTCGTTGACACATTCAAACAAGTCTTCATGAATAAGCAACATCTTCATTTGAAATTTCCAGGATGTGTAATTATTTACTCCGGAGAGTTTTTCAATTGCGATAGATTGGTTACTCATTTTCGCGATTTCGTAATTATTACGTGATAATGTAATTAATTATATCATACGCGTTCTGCTTCCTCACGCTCTGCTACCATATTAGAGAATGGGATACGATTGCAGGAGTAAAATACTTATTTGAAGTGCAACAGAAAACTATATTTTTCAGACACATGTTACAACGGTTGCTAGGACACTTAAAGCAGTAGACAAGATGTAGTTTATTCTAAACATAAAGGTTTGCAACCTCTAACAGCCACCAGATGGCTTCGTTTTATGTAACATTTCGTTTGGTGATTAAAAAGTGTTTTTTTTTTTTTTTGTTTTATTTATTTATTTATTTTTATTTAACAATTTATGTACACACTAAATACAGAAAAGAAGAAAGGAACAGAAAATAGTACAAAGGTAATGCTTATTTCTAAAGAAATCTCTTCCAGCATACCTGCGAAAGGAGAATCTAAAAAAAAGAGATGTAGACATAGTGTGTAAAAGAAGAAGAGAAAATGGAATACGTAAAACATCAGAAATAATTAAAAATAATATACCATCCATGAATAAACTAACGTACTTCTAAATACAAAGACAAAACATATAATACTATAAATACATTAAGATAACTAATAATAAATAGATAAGCAACTATGACGAAGTGGAAAGATAATGTTCTTTTACTCTTCCTTTGAAGATTGATCATTCATTGAATGATGATGTTATTTAGTTGAACTTCTCTAAGTAAATGAAAGTGAATCCAAAGTAAATACTGAATCGAAACGTTATACGTGTCCGCAAATTATCCGTTTCATTGAAGTGCTCTTTCGTAAACCACATTTTTTGTTTTTTGGTCTGACGTTAACACAAACAAAGCGGATGGTTTCCCAAATCGTGAACACGCAACGTATAACTGCCCATGTGAAAAACAAAGATTTTCTAAATTTATCCCGCAAACACTAAGCGATTGGCCTTGCGACTTGTTAATTGTCATTGCGAACGCAAGGCGAACTTGAAATTGCAATCGTTTGAAGTCAAACGGAAGATCAGTCGGAATCATTGGTATTCGAGGAATACATACATTTTCACCTGCGTACTTTCCGTTAATAATGGTTGCCTCAATCAAATTCGTCATAAGTCTTTTTACCGAAAGTCGATTACCGTTGCAAAGTCGCGGTGGATTCAAATTACGCAATATCATAATAACTGTACCAACTTTGAGTTGCAAGTTACGTGCTAGCTTTTGCCAGCGGCTTCGCCCGCGTGAAAATGACGATTTTCTATACAAACTTTCATCCTCTATTTAACTCCCTTAGGGGTTGAATTTCAATAAATCCTTCCTTATTCCTTGTCTACATTATAAAGGGAACCTCTGTGCAAAATTTCAGCTTTCTAGGTTCAAGGTCAAAAAGGTCAGTTGCCTCCTGATGTCGCATCAACTGGGACTTTTCCATTTCCAACAGCTAACAATTGTTTTGAAAATTGTGCAGCACTTTGATCATTTTGAAGTTGAACTCTCATATTACTGCCGTGGTATAACTATAATGCCGTTATCTGCTAAAGTCATTTTTTTCAATAACACAGAAAAACCGCGGCAAATTTTTAAACCGATGTCATTTTTCGATGACAACACCTATCAGAGATTTGGAAGTACCAAAATATAGATGAAATCGCATACTTTTGAACTACTTACCCTATCATATCGTAAAGATAATTTAATTTTATGAAAAAGCTTCTTTTGTGTTTTAGTTTATCAGAGATGTAACCAAAATCATAATGGATCATCGACTAAAACGCCGCTACGTATAGCGTAACGGCGTTTTAGTGTATCTTTTTCAAAGCAAATTATTGTTTATTAAAATGCTAAAATTTCATGACTTCATTGATTAACTAAAACGGCGTTATTTGCACATAACGACAATTTAGCTTACGATTATGTATTATAGAACTGATTCATGTTAAACTTTAGTGCGTTTAACGTTACTTTACTGCTTTTAAGTCTGGTAACCTTTAGAAGCGTATTAATTAAAAGGATAAACTTGAATCATTGTTTAGCTAAAACGTGGTTAAACTAAAAACCTTACAGTTTAACGACATTATAGCGTAATAATATAAAACAAATTGTGAACTATTTTCTTGCACAAAATGAAATAGATTTGTTGAAATTATAGATAATTTTTAAATGAAAGTCAAAGATTTATCAATCAACTAGTCTTGATTGACAGTATTTTTTTATTGCTTTTCAAATAATATGTAATTATGCTTAAACTTATAACTTTCACAAAACTTTACTTATAACTAGATTTTTTAGGAACTTTCAGTTCTATGGAATAACACTAAAATCACATCAGTTATTATGTACTACTTGTACTAGATAAACAAAAATTACAGACAAACTTCAGTCTTTCATTTAACCTGTGATAACAAACAATCAAAACTAATTCTAATCTTCTCCTTGAACTCAAAACTTTATATTTCTAGTATCATTTAAAAACAATCATCAACTGAAAAAACAAAAATAATTTTCCTTATTTAAATTTTAGTTCTAACTTTTATCTACATTTATTAAAGCCTTCGTGATAAAATATATATATTCTTAAAAACACAGTATTAAAAATCGTGGGAAAGTCTTGAGTAGCCCTCAAGGCATACCTGGAATTTATATGGAATTGATCAAAACTATATTATTCAAACAGTAAAGCAAAAATACAGTCAGAACAGACGGGGCCCGAATTTGAAGTAAGACGAGGCGTCAGACGATTGTGACCCAATGTCACACAAATTATTCTCCGCAGAACTGGAAAATATATTCCGGAAACTAGATTGGTCTCATCTCGGTCTCAACATCGATGGTCAAAAACTAAATCACCTTAGATTCGCAGACGACTTAGTCGTATTTGAGGAAAACCAAGTCATCTGAAGCTTAAGCAAGGAAAGTGCTTTGGTGGGATTGTCCATAACCACAAAAAAAAAAAAACTTTTGACCAATTCAGAAAAAAACCGGGGTGGGATTGAATCTGTTGATGAATACATATAATTATTTTGGCCACTTTATATCACCATAAGACCAAATAACTAAGGAAGTCAACACAAGCATAGCAAGTGGTTGGAGAAAGTATTGCTCATTAAAAGAGGTCATGAAATCCAGAGACTTAGGAATGGCTGTTAAGAGATTTTTTTAATATCTGCATACTACCCTGTGTAACATACGGATGCGAAACATGGGCACTTACAAAACAGCACAGAAATAAACTGCAGTACTGCCAAAGAACCATGGAACGGAGCATGACAAATAATATACGTAAAGCAGATCATGTAAGAAATGACCAGTTGAGAGCAAAAACTAATCTACCAGACATCTTGACCAGGATTGACCAACAAAAATGGAGATGGACTGGCCACATGATGAGAGCAAGCACAGAGAAATGAAGTAAAATAATAACTGGACTGGTATCCAAGGGAAAGTAAACGCAGCAAGGGTAAACAGATAAGGAGATGGGAAGATGAGCTGAAACAAACAGCGGGTCCCAAGTGGAGGAGAGTGGCTCGGGACAGAAAGCAATGGAAGGAGCTAGAGGAGGCCTTTGCCAAAAGACAAACTGAATCAACATCATTCTGTAACAACTTTACAGTAACAAACAAGATGTAATTCAGAAAATAAAGGGCAATTTATTTATTTATTCAAAATCGTATCACAGTTACATTACAAAATTAAAAGTTATTATTTGAAATTATTAATTAGTCAAAATAAGTCTCAATAAACTGACACTACTCTATATTATTATTCTAATCAGAACTTGTACCGGAATGCTCATTTTTGCTTGTTGGTAAGTTTACCCAAAATAACAATTTGCGAGGGGGAATTATGTTCGAAAGGTTTTAAGGAAATTTGCTTTGATTTTTAGGTTCGATACCTTTCGGTTCAGTTTTAAATACCATTGTACGTGGGTTTTTTAAATATCTATCGTTCATGAAACGAAGAGTTGTATAATAATATGATGCATTGAAATAATTTTTATATAATATGTACATAAGATCATAACTTTTACGTAGGAAACATAGGTACCCCAACTATATTTTTTAAATAAACTCTTGGATTGGATGTTTGAATCCTTCTTTGGGACACAAATGATGGAAATTGATGGTTCGCCATATCGCAATCGTTGCAAAATTGGCGGGAACAAACCTGGAGCGACACACTTCCTCACCCCCAAGCTCCTGGCGATGCACTAGTTTCACCCCGACAGCTTGATTTCGGTACAGGATCGTTACGTAGTCGATGTCCCCCGCCCCGCGCGAGATCAGTTAACGGCTTTGTAGTGTATTAGTGTGAGATAACGTCGTTTTAGTCTAATAGTGACGGACAATACATTTTTGTTTAGGTTTGAAAATGCCGCTACGGGCTTGTAACGTACGTTAAGTCAAAATATAAGTATCTCAAATATGAAGCAATAATGCCGTTAAACATCGTTAGTCAAGTTTAAGTCTAACATTTTCAATTAACGACGTTATAGTTTAAAAAAAGCAAACTCCTTTATTAAACTAAGAATACATATAAAACAGTTACAGCACCTTAACCGCTTTGTAGTGTACAAAAGACTGCTAACGGCAATCTAGACAAGTGACCATATACATTTTTTGTGATAAAAATATGAGTTAATGAACTTTAGTGGCTTTATAGACTCACAAAGTTACTTAACGTTATTTTTGCTTATTTCACACGTGAGAAATATGCACTTAACGGCATTTTTATAATTATTATTTCCAAAACTATTCAAGATATTGAAAATTCGCAAACACAGATCGATAGATTTTTTTTTTCTCATTAATATGGTATCAAAAGTTGAAAATCGACCAGATGTTGGATAACGACATTTTAGTTATACCACGGCAGATTAGTGGTTAGCGATAATTTTTTTACGTTATTCCATAAAGGTGATGCTAACGCCAAAGCTATGTCACATCTTGATCGAATAGTGGCCAAAATCAATGAAATGACAAATGTTTTCCCTGTTCCTCCAGGTGCGTCCAGGAAGAATAGACCACCAGTATTATTGTCCACCGCTTGCATTAATGTTTCGTATACTTGTTTTTGCTGTTCATTCAGCAACGGCACATTATTTCGAACGAATTCCTGCAATGTATCAACATTGTATTGCAGCTCTCGATTTAATTCTTGGTTGAATGCATCGTGCATCGATCGATTTGGCGCAATCATTCCTACTTCAATCAGTTGCTTGTTTGCAATAGTCAAGCATTGATCCTCAATCAGAATCAATCCTTCATTGTAGATTTCATCGGTTATTTGGATGTCAGGATTATTCGTTTGAATGCGCAAGCGATGCAAGATATCTTCACATATATGTCGTCTTTGTATTTGTTCCATAACTGAATTGGTTGTGAAGGAAAACATGTGGTGATAATAATTGCGAACACCGTTCGTATTTGGTACGCATTTGATGAAACAACTGAATCCCAATGAGAATCGTTCTCCAGCAAACCCAATAGTTGACATGCTTCTTGATATCTTTGGCATTGGTGGCCATTCACAGTTTTCAAATGCGCAAATGATTTTGGTCCACGTACATTTACCAACAGCAGTCGCAAATAAAAACATTCATCATTTCTAGGATGAACAGTATACATACGACCTAGTGCATCAGTGGAAAACACCTGTGGCCAATCTGGAACTGGGGTTCCTTGTTTGCGACGTTGGAATTTCTTTGTTGATTGATTCCAAGTGTAATACTTGGGCATTTGAACGTAACTTTAAAATATTTGTTTGTAGTAGGTACATGCTATGTATCAGAGATGGCGCTGTAAATGAAAAATGAAAAAAGATTTTCCCGCTTTTCTGTTGAAATTTTTACTGAATTTTCTTTGCTATAAACCTCACGGAGCCCGAGACCTTTCCAACGAATGCAAAACCGTGGAAATCGGTTCGTGCGTTCTGGAGTTATAGCGTCAGGAAGGAAAACCCGACTTATTTTTATATAGTAGAAGATAAAAGAAAAAGAAAATATACATAAATAGGTACATACTAATACATATTATTATAGATACAGACAGAATATAATAAACTAATATATATTATAATACATACAAAACAGTCTAAGAGATTTGATTATTAGCAATAGCAATTTAGTCCGATTTTAAGAAGTACTTCCGAACTGCTCTTTTGAAAGCCATTTTGCTTTCGGCCTTTTTATGAACCTTCCTAAAACTAATGACTTGCGAAAATTGTGTATCGTAATGTTTTTATAAATTATACCGGGAAAGCATTTAACCCTTGAACGATGACATTATTAGCTATGTAAGTGGTAATTAGTAGGTACATCAACACGTAAAGTACGCAAGTCATTTTAATTTATTATTTTGATGAATATGTAACACGATTTATTGATTAATTGTTTACGGAAATAATACGATTACAGTTTGTTACATTACATCACGCCTGCAATCCTCAAAGGGCTAGGCAGAGGTGTGCCCTGCGTTTCGCCTGTTATGTTTAAGTCCCATGTAATAGGGGGCGAGCCTATTGCCATCAATTGGGCACAAATTCAGACTCTGTGACTACTATTGGGAATTACATGTCTTCGAATTTTTTGGCCCCAGGACAACATACCGGTTTCCGGTTTTCCTTCACCGTTTTTTGAGAGCAAATGGTGATGAAATGAATTACGCAAAGTACTTAATGCGCCTGCCTAGGTTCGAACTCATGACTTACTGCACGTAAGTCGGGGTCACCACCACCGCGCCACCACTGTCTTCTCTCAAAACGGTGAAGGAAAACATCGTGAGGAAACCGGCATGTCTTACAACCAAAAATTCAAAGACATGTGACATCTACCAATCCGCACTGGGCCCGCGTGGTGGATTATAGCCCATCCCTCTCCTAGAGAGGAGGCCTGAGTCCCTGCAGTGGGAACATTATAGGCTGATGATGACTAACATCATTAATTGTCCAACAGCCATGGATATCGCCCAACGAGTAGAACTGAAGCTTCTGGAGAAGCAAAAACCTATGAACGCTGTGATTGGACGCGGAGACTCCGCCGTGCAGCAGTTCTACCGGGATGCTGTCGTGCTGGTCACTGGCGGCTCTGGCTTCCTCGGCAAGCAGCTCATGGAGAAACTCTTCAGGTGAGGAGACGTCATCATCATCTTCCTGCCCTGTCTGCCCCAAAAAGGATGACTCATTGTCCCGTTACGCTCATCGTCCCGTTACGCTCATCGTCCCGTTCCGCTCTTGCGCCGCATCTATTTTCATTAAAGTTTTGAAACGACGTTGTCACGTTAAACTATCGTCCGTAAACCGACTTTGCAGAAAACCATTTTTTTTTAAATACTAGTTTTTCTGGTTATAACTTTACTTAAGTTACCTCCATTATTCGTTTACTTTCCAAAGCATCCGTACAATGTTTTGTGTGTGTTTGATGACCTTACCGTAAAGTCATTTCCCAGCAATATTTTTTACGAAGGATTACTGTTAACTTAATTTGATGTACAGTGTACACAATGCTCGGTAAAAGGCTTCGTAAAGATTATGTATATGTCACGGCTAATACCCGAAGTGCGGCTGCACCTAGTTTTAGCCGGTTAGAACTAGGTGTAGCCACTTACTCTTGGTTAAACCTACGGTACGAGCCGATTGTTTTCGGGTAAAACTAGGTCTATCCTTCATCATGCCGGCTACAACTAGGTTCGGCCATTCCCTGTTGGATAAAACTAGGTCTATCCGATATCACGACCGTCTCGCGACAGTATGACTTTATGGGCGGCATGGGCACCGGGCCGTAGGCCGACGAAGGAGGCCGGCGGAGGCCCGGCACTTCGGGGACAGAAGACATTAGTGTTATATATATACGCGAGCGAAGCGAGCGCGCGTCATGGAGTACATATGCGAGGATAGACCTAGTTTTACCCGAAAACCATCGGCTCGTACTAGGTTTAACCAAGAGTAAGTGGCTACACCTAGTTCTAACCGGCTAAAACTAGGTGTAGCCGCACTTCGGGTATTAGCCGTAACATATACACTCTGTTTGTGAACCTTACACTCAATAGCTTTCAATGTTCCAGATCATGTGAGATCAAGAAATTATATTTGTTGCTGAGACCAAAGAAAGGCAAAACGATACAACAGAGATTAGCCTATTTACTCAAAGATCCGGTAAGTACATAAATAACATTGTTTAACCGTTGGCCTAGTGGTCGCAAGAGCGACTGCTGAGCATGAGGCCCTGGGTTCGATTCCTGGGTCGGACAAAGTGTTATTTTCCTATTAGGAATTTCTCACGGAGTCTGGTTATGTGCCCAGCTGATGGTAATAGACTCGCCCCCATTACATAGTAGAACAAGCTTATAAGTAAACAGGCACAAAACTTTATAATTCTAGAACACTCAGAATATTGATTGCAAGTTTATTTTATAAAATGTTTCGCATTTAACGACTCATGTCAAACGCTGTGTTATTTGAAATCAGTCTCTAAACTGCATAATCTTAAAAGTAAATGCGAGTTGTCTGGCTGTATATTTATTAGCTTGTTCGACTGTCTATTAGGTACAGCTCTGCCTAACCCTCGGGGATTACTTGCGTGATGTTATGTTGTTTTCAGTTGTATGACACGCTACGTAAGCAGAAGCCCAACTTCGCGGCGTGTATCGTGCCCGTGGAAGGCGATGCAGCCACCCTGAGGGTCGGCCTCAGCGATAAGGACTGGGAGCGCTGCACCAGTGAGGTAACTTAAATATAGGGATGTTTGCTGACAAAAAAATATCTGTTTAGTCCGTCTGTTAGATTATCGATTAATATTGGATACGTGTTTTTTGTTTTATCAAATTAATAAGAATTGACGAAGATAAACCGCGTCAAAGTTCAAGAGCGGGGGCCTGAGGCGTCACTTTAAGGTTGCACAAGCCAGTCATTCTTCCATACAAACGTAGTATGGCGATTAGATACTCCTCTGGTTGACGGTGTAGGTTCAAAATTAAAAATTGTATCAACTGGTCTTGTCATTATCTAGGCCTCTGTGGAAGCAGAAAAGGAAAAAAAAAATTAGTTTGGAAAGAAACTTTCATATTTTAGCACTAATTTTAACCATCTTTGGGCGTAAATAAGTTACGTACATATATGTAGTACAAAAATGAAAAAAATGAAACCATACAGGCATAGCTATTAGTTATTAAAGAATTCAAATAATTTTATTTTGAACAGATACATTCAATGGATTTTTCATGGTATCCATACTACCAAAGGTCTGCATAGAAACAATCGCGCGCCCGTTTTAGTTGTGTCTCTTTCGCTCTATGCATTTCGCTCGTGATGTCGGATGAAATAGCATGCATAATGCATTTTAGCCCCGTCCACCAACAAGTTCGTGCCGTTGGCTTGTTTACCCTTAAGGTAAAAAATGTACAGATATAAAGGGTCTAAAGTACCATATACGAAGCCGAAAGGTACTTGTTGTCCCCATTATAGCAAAATGTTTTTGCTCTAGAGTTCTAGACCATACCTGGGAACCTTCTAGTTACGGAGATATTGGAGGTCAAAGTTCTAACTTGTAACTATGACAATAATTTTACTTTGATTACCTCTATGACTACGTTTACAGTCAAATTATTGTGCTAATGGATGCTTTGAATAGTAGGCTATTCAAAGCATCCATTAGCACAATAATTTGAGTGTATTACATTGAGTTTAACCGTAAAATATTATTTTTCACCCCAAAAAAAACGGCGTCGTGAAGGAGCTACGTTTACACCCTGTACACAGATGTGTTTGTCTGCTCCAGGTGAACATAATATTCCACATGGCTGCAACGGTGAACTTTGACGAGCCTCTCCACGTGGCCGGGCTCATCAACGTGCGCGGCACTCGGGAGATGATCACCCTGGCCAAGCATTGCCAGCAACTCAAGTAAGTTGGATTGATATGGTGAACTTTGACGAGCCTCTCCATGTGGCCGGGCTCATCAACGTGCGCGGCACTCGGGAGATGATCACCCTGGCCAAGCATTGCCAGCAACTCAAGTAAGTTGGATTGATATGGTGAACTTTGACGAGCCTCTCCATGTGGCCGGGCTCATCAACGTGCGCGGCACTCGGGAGATGATCACCCTGGCCAAGCATTGCCAGCAACTCAAGTAAGTTGGATTGATATGGTGAACTTTGACGAGCCTCTCCATGTGGCCGGGCTCATCAACGTGCGCGGCACTCGGGAGATGATCACCCTGGCCAAGCATTGCCTCCACCTCAAGTAAGTTGGAGATAACACTGCCAAGTTGTTCTGATGAAGACCAGGTCAGGAAATGTGCCGTGTCAACAGCGCGTTTGTGTTCCATGCGCACCTCAAAGAACCTCTGAACCTCGAACCTGTCGTCCCAGCCGCCGCGGGAGACACTCCGGGCGTCGGGGGCCCCGTGATGGCTTCCAGCCACCGTAGACTGGGACCTGTGCACGGTGAGTGATGGGCTAGCCGTCCGTCCGTCTTATGAAGACGACAGGCCGTGTCGACGGCGCGTTCGTGTTCCACGCGCGCCTCAAAGATATATCAGCAACATTAAAGGGGGCAACGACGCCTGTCGGGGCTGTGGGTTGTTCGAAAGAGATAACGTGGCCTACATAAAGGGCTAAAAAAAGGAACATGGGTGGTTTTTAGTCAGTAGAAGTCTGATACTCCTTTCCGCTCCGCCCAGAGCGGAAGGATTCATTTGATTATTTTCCAGGAAATAATCTCGGGTCGGGAACTTTGTTATTGAGTTTTCCTATCAGGAAATTCTCAGTATCCACACATTTGTACCCAGTTTCGGGATGCGAATGGCCTCTCAAGTTATTTTTAAGTCCCCTATTACGAAGTGCGAAATGTAGGTGTATTCTATTAGGTAGACCTCTGTCTAATCCTTTGGGAATTACAGGCGTGATGTACTGTATATCTTATCACTAGCTTTTGCCAGCGGCTTCGCCCGCGTGTAAATGACGATTTTCCATACAAACTTTCATCCCCTATTTAACTCCCTTAAGGGTTGAATTTCGAAAAATCCTTCCTTATTCCTTGTCTACATTATAAAGGGAACCTCTGTGCAAAATTTTAGCTTTCTATGTCCAAGGGTTTGGGCTGGGCGTTGATGAATCAGTCAGTCAGTCAGTCAGTCAGTCAGGACTTCTCTTTTTATTTATATATAGATTTCGGGATGCGAATGGCCTCTCAAGTTATTTTTAAGTCCCCTATTACGAAGTGCGAAATGTAGGTGTATTCTATTAGGTAGACCTCTGTCTAATCCTTTGGGAATTACAGGCGTGATGTACTGTATATCTTATCACTAGCTTTTGCCAGCGGCTTCGCCCGCGTGTAAATGACGATTTTCCATACAAACTTTCATCCCCTATTTAACTCCCTTAAGGGTTGAATTTCGAAAAATCCTTCCTTATTCCTTGTCTACATTATAAAGGGAACCTCTGTGCAAAATTTTAGCTTTCTATGTCCAAGGGTTTGGGCTGGGCGTTGATGAATCAGTCAGTCAGTCAGTCAGGACTTCTCTTTTTATTTATATAGATAGATGTTGTAATAATCATCTGCCTGCCTTTTCCTATGTCGGGGTCGGCTTTCAGTAAAATTGAATGCAGCTGAATTACAGTATTTTACATAGAACGACTGCCTATCTGATTTCCGAGGTACGACGGAAACTCGGTATGTAATAGGTGGTATGGTCACCCATCCACAGACCAACCTAGTTGTTCCTATGTGATAACACCTAGCCTTGCTAAATATGTTTTTATGGTTTTTCGAGGAATATTAAATAATCCGCAAATATTAGAATCGTTGGGATTACTCGTTCCAGACAGGAGGCTACCTACGGTTGGGGCCGAGGGAGGGGCTGTTTAGAGTTCCGGCAACGCGTACCAACTTATTAAAGTTTGCGCCGATTCGTGCAATGAGAATACTGAATAGTGTGTCTCGGCGTTTGGACATATTTTCTTGTTCCTTGGCGGAATTCCAGAGGGAGACACTAAGTATGTTGTCCACTGTATAACTGTGTTATTTGGGACTGTAATTAATGACTACTTTTGTTAACTTGGGTCTTACCTGTCACAACAAATGTATGTGTAAATCAATAAATAAATAAATAAACACCAAGTTTCTCGTCTCCAGACTGTTCAACCACATATCAACCGCGTTCGCCCACGCAACAGAGCCGCGGATCAACTCGGACATCAAGGAGCAGTTCTACCCGTGCCCCATCCCTCCTGATGTCTTCCTGGAGATGGTGGAAAGCCTCAGCGAGGAGCGCCTGACCAGCATCACGCCAGCGTGAGTATCAGCAACTCTTTCTTTATTCCTTTCATCATCATCAGCTTACAATGTCTCCACTGCAGGGACTCAGGCCGTGGTGTATTATAGCCCATCCCTCTCCTAGCGAGGACGCTAGGAGAGGGATGGGCTATAATGCCTGTAGCACACCTCCGCTGCAAAACTCAAAGGGCGAAACCGCAATAATTTCGCTGCGAGTTGCGAGTTCTTTGGCGGCGAAACAGGAGCGAAATTCCCTGCTCTAACGTACAAAACTGACTATGATGTTGTCTCTTTCTAACACGATTTCGCTCATTTGCTCAGGCGCCGTCTACATCACCGCCCGTTGACCGCTAATAGTTTCGCGTAAGTGAAGTCGGAGTTTCCTTGCGTGATCGAATCAGAAATGAGGACATCCGCATGAGAACCAAGGTTACCGACGTAGCCCGAAGAATCGCCAGACTTAAGTGGCAATGGGCAGGGCACATTGCTCGCAGAACGGATGGCCGATGGGGCGAAAAGTTCTCTAATGGCGACCGCGAACCGGAAGACGTTGCGTCCCACTAGGTGGACCGATGACCTGGTCAAGGTTGCAGGAACCCGCTGGATGAGAGACGCACGGGACCGGTCAATGTGGCGACGCGTGGGGGAGGCCTATGTCCAGCAGTGGACGTCTGCCGGCTGAAATGATGATAATGATGAAGTGAAGTACTGTTGTACAGCGAAACTCGCGCAGCGGTTTCGCAGTTGTTGTTTCGCAGCGGAGGTGTACTACAGGCATTAGGGTTGGTAGATGTCACACGTTTCTTCCTTAGGGATCTAGGACTATCGTGTAATTATTGCCTAACCTGGTCTCAGATTTTGTATAGTATACATCTCATAGACCTCTGACGTGGACGAGAAATATCTAGTAAGCATGCTCGTTTCTTCATGATGTTTTCCTTCACTGGAACAGGTGATAGATTTACAATACGCACATGAATCCGAAAAATTAGAGGTGCGTGTTTTGGGTTCTAGGACCTGAGACCTATGACTTGGCAGTCCGACGGACACACTTACAGACTAGCACTGCTATTTGGCTCTTTAAAAGTCATAATGTAAAGAGCAGCCGGTCTACTCGTGTCCCGTGCCAGCGGAGTCAGGTCTGGTTTCCACCAAAGCGGAGAGGAGCGGAGACGAGAGATGTGCGGAAATCGGCCAATTAACTAGTCCTTCGTCCTTCCTGTGATTGGTCGAATTAGTCCCATCCCAAGTCGGGCAAAATGGGGAAGCCACGGAGTTTCTTCAAATACCGAATTTTCAAAAGATTCTCCAGCCGTATTTCTTTTAAAGGTTAATTGAATGTTGCAGACTGATAAAGAACTGGCCGAACACGTACACATTCACGAAGGCGATAGCCGAAGAGCTGGTGCGTCTACATGGCAAGGACCTGCCCGTCTGCATAGTCAAGCCACCCGTAGGTAAACCTATCCATACGTATAGCTTTAGATTAAGCTTAAGTTACTTAAAGTTCCCTATCCTGCAAGATGGGCAGGATAGGAAACTCGGCACAACCACTGGCACCTTTCAGGACTTACTAGAAGCATTGATAGAGCTGTGCACTGCACCGCCAACGCAATCAAAAGATACAGCCGTTTATGCCGCAAATTTTCGACACTCGCAAGGGAATCAAAACCTACAGGGTACTTCCCGTGGACTCAGAATCTTGAAAGGGGATAGAACCGATGTGGCAATCAACCTGTCCGCCGTTTTGATTTTTTTAATTTGTGATTTTTCAAATATCTCGGTAACGTGACACTTTGGATCTGAGCTTTGGATACTGTGTTACTGGACATTTTTTGTTCGTCTATTATGTCCTCAATCCTTACATACCACTTTCATCGTGGGCCGCGATTTCGAAAAAAAATCAAAATGGCGGAGGGTCGATATACTCGATATGCCAGCTCCCATACAAAAAAGTTCAGACCCCTTTGGTAGGAAGCAACGCCTTTAGCACAGATAAAGGAAAATTGGCAAAACCGTAAATATAGTACCGTAGTTATATCATATAATAAAAATAATTTTAAATTTTGTTTGTACGGAACCCTTGGTGCGCGAGTTCGACTCAAACTTCGCCGGTTTTTTTCTTTTTAAGATATTTCTTAATTAATTTCAGTGGTGAGTTGCGTCACTGAGCCTTCACCGGGTTGGATTGACAACAAAACAATTATGGCGTCACCTATCGGGGTAAGTTTCAACAAGTAGATACAATCAGTGCCCTGCATTATCTGACCCCTTTTTTTTTGGATGGTGCATGGGAAATCATCAATTGACTCCTCCCGCTCTGGGTAGAGCAGTAGGGAGTGTCAGACTTCTTCTGTCTAAAAACCACCCGTGTTCCTTCTTAGACCTTTGTGACACGGCCGCGGTATCTCTTTCAAACAACCCATACTCAGCAGTCGAGACTAGAAAGCAGTCGAGCTCCATATGATATGAAAAACTTCATTTGCAGTTCCTCCTGGGCGCTGGTTTAGGAGTGTTGCACACCCTGCTGGTGGACAGGGATCTGGTGGTATCCTACGCGCCACTCGACTACGTCAACAACGCCATCATCGCGTCGGGCTGGGACTCCATCGCCAACAGGGAACTCTGCTCCAGCGAGATACCCATCTATACCGTCAGCAGCTCTCCTTATAAAACCAAGTGGGGTAAGTCAGCTCACCATCTCTTACGGGCTGCTAAAAGTTTTATGACGTTATTTTTTTTTCATATCATTCCTCACTCAATTCATCCATCGTGTCCTTAGTTTTCAATCCCTTCACCATCATTCTCTTGCCCTTATCCCAATTCATTAGGGGTCATGATTTCTTCCATATTTCTCGGTTTCTCGTCATCTCACGACATGAGATGGTTTTCAATCCCAAAGGGAGTTAAATAGGGGACGAAAGTTTGTATGGAAAATTGCAATTTTTGTTGCTTAACAGACATCCATGCGGGCAAAAGATAATAAAAATAATGCTTTTTGTTATTAATGTCTATTCTTGTTGCAGGGGTGATAGGCGAACGTCTGCGTACAGACGAGTTCCGCTGCCTGGGCAGCCCTCGCTCCCTCTGGTACTGCTCCATGATTGAGACCAACAGTCTCTTCTGCTACTGGCTGCTGTCCTGGTTGCTGCACTACATCCCGGGCTACTTCCTCGACGCCGTGGTCTCTTTGCTAGGCGTCAGGCCTAAAGGAGTACCTTCGTGAGTGTCTCACTATCTACTACCTGAGCATCTTCAAGGTGCTTCGGCCTTGAAAGTCTGACAACCAGTCTTACCAAAGGGTATCGTATTACCTAGTACTGACTGGATTTTGGAGGTCAGATAGGTAGTCGCTCCATGTCACCTCGCGCATGCTCGTGAGTCAGTCGTAAGTTCGTGACCTTTGCTTGCTCGGAAGTCTTCGAGGAAACTTGAGACCGCACGAGCTGCTTCTACAGTGGAGACTAGAGTTCGAGGATGTTCTCGTTCTGCCTTTATTCATTCTTAGAGTAATTTTGTTCTTCTTGTCCACAGACTAGTGAAGACCTACGACAAAGTGTACAAGCTCACGATGGTGTACCGCTACTTCCTGTCGAACTACTGGAACATCCGCGACGATAACGTGCAAGCCATGATAGCGCGCCTATCTCCAGCGGACCGCGCCATATACACTTGTGACGTCAGCAAAATGGACACAGATGAGTTTATCCAAGCCTGCTGCATCGGAATACGGAGGTAGGTTCATCATTATGCTTTCTGGGAGGTTCCGCCAGGTATACTTAAAGCCATAGACTTGACACATAAATGTGGTGAGAAACTCATAATATAAGAATCATTATTCTTACTTTCTCCTTCTTTATCGTGAGGTTATTGTGTAACCTGGTATTAGTACATTATGGTATAAGTGTGTAATGTTGGTGATTACCGCCGAGGCGCCATTGCGACCCGAGCCGTCAGGTGAGGGTCTTAAGATAGCCGAGGACGGTAATCATCAATACACACGTGTATCATACGACGTTTTTCAACACACTTGTGAAGAAAATAATACTAAAAAGTCATCTTCAACAGTTATAGCAAGTTCTGTATTTTTTTCACAATAGCGGGAAAAAAATATCGATTTTCCTATACGTGCGCATCTACAGTTCGACCAACTTATCTGTGCAGGCGGGAAAACACGGAACTAAAATAAATGTACTAAGCTTGACGTAGCGAACTAGCAATGCATTTTTCTTGACCAGTGGCGCCACCATGAAATTCAAACTTAAAATGGTCATACTGTAACAATGACGGTCGACCATAGACTAAAAGAATGAGGTTTATTTATAAAAAAAAAAAGTTATATTTATAATATTACAAGTTATATTATTTGAGTGAAAGTTTCATTTATTACAAACGTACAAGTTAAAGTTAGTTAAAGTTATCTATTTAAATTCAAAGTTGCATGAAATGAGCAAGCACTAGCTACATTAATTTATTTTTACTATTGAACACGATCTTTTTTGTATCGAAACTTTTTTAAGAACATAGCAACTCAACCAATAAAATTTAAAAAAAAACGGTATTACCCGGTTAAATTGAAAATGCTCTGTTTACTCGCATATAATTTGCAGTAAGGTACTAACCTAACTTTGTAGTGATAATTCTATTATGCACTAGTGTATAATATTATTATGCACGTGTGAGTTATAGTTCGGTTTATGGCCCTAAGAACGATGTGATAAGGCTCACTTTACGAGTCAGTGTGTTGAAAAATTCTTTATTGTAATTATGGGATGTAAACAGACGCTTCATGAAGCCGTAAAACTAATAATTATTGCTGGTAAACACCTTTTTTTTTGTGGTTCAACAAGAAATAACACAAATTAAAGGGGAAGTCCCCTTTAATTTGTGTACCTACTACGATGGTACGGAACCCTTCATGCACGAGTCCGACTCGCACTTGGCCAGTTATTTTTAACTTTAACTTTTTTTGACCCAGGTTCATACTCAAGGATGGTCTAGTAGGCAGCGACGCGGCGTTCAGGAGACAGAAGTGGCTCTACTACGCGAACATCGTGTTCCTAGCGTTGTACGCGTACTTTATTTGGAGGGTACTCTACTTCGTGTACTCGACCGTCGCTTTGTTGTTTTATTTTTACTAATGTTTAGTTTATAATTATGTTTTATTTATTAAATTATTTTAACAGATGGAAGTGTTT
Source organism: Diarsia mendica (assembly GCA_949316265.1). Classification (NCBI taxonomy): domain Eukaryota; kingdom Metazoa; phylum Arthropoda; class Insecta; order Lepidoptera; family Noctuidae; genus Diarsia; species Diarsia mendica. The sequence goes on from OX438916.1 coordinate 12,402,515, forward strand.
TTCTTTCTTTAATTTATTTTGGTATTTTTTTTACTCTTGAATGATATAAGACACCATATACTATGTGAGTTTTATGAAGATCTGTTGAGTTTAATTTCACAAAAAACATCACAACACTTAGAAGATTTGTACACGTACATAACATCACGCCTGTAATTCCCGAACGGTTAGGCAGAAGTGCACACAAAGAAATATACAGAGTACCATAATAAATACATAATATTATTATATACTCCGTGGCCGCTAATTCATAGTGGAAATACCCAATAACACTTTACCCGACCCGGGAATCAAACCTAGGACCTCATGCTCAGCAGTCGCGCTTGCAACCACTATGCCAACGAGACAGTAAGCTTCCAAAAAAGCTTGAAAGTAGCTTTCTCGGTCAAGGCGCTGTATTGTGTAGTCACATTGCAATGAGTTGTGCTCGCAATCAGTCGATTTTATTATTAACATGAAAAACTGTGAAATTATTGTGTTTTATTATAATTTGGTTGATCAGTGATCAGCAGTATTGTGATATTGAGGTACAGTGAGTGATAATATTAATAGGTATGTAACAGAAATTACATTTCTATATTATTTTACTAGCTGTTGCCAGCGGCTTTGCCCGCTGCAACTCGAATTATCCCACGGGAAGATAAAATCGGGATAAAAACTATCGTAAGTGTTAATCCAGGTTATAAACTATATGTGTACCAAATTTTATCCAAATCCGTTCAGTAGTTTTTGCGTGAAAGAGTAACAAACATTCATACCTACATACATTCTTACAAACTTTCGCGTTTATAATATTAGTAGGAAGAGCAGCTGAAGCCTAGTGAACCCAGGCAGGCGCATTACTTTGTGTAATTTATTTCATCACCGCTGCTCTCAAAAACGGTGAAGGAAAACATCGTGAGGAAAGCAGCATGTCTTAAAACCAAAATATTCGAAGATATGTGACATCTACCAACCCGCACTGGGCCCGCGTGGTGGATTATAGCCCATCCTTCTCCTAGAGAGGAGGTCTGAGTCCCTGCAGTGGGAACATTATAGGCTGATGATGATGATGACGGGTTACAGAATATTATTTTCGTTACGTTACATGAAAATGAAGTCAATACAGTAGGCGAAAATTGCATCTTACCGTTAGTGTTGAAGAACGATTCTGTTTGATGGGAAAGCGGACTGTATCTAAAAGGTAGGTAAAGGACTCACCGAAGCTCGCTGAGGGCCGGCTGGCTCCGAATACCTGAATGATGTGTTTTATGCTGTGGGGCGCCCCAATTCTTGATTCTTGATGATGGTATTGTTTGATGGCACACACAATTATTGTCTTTTATAAAACACTTGGTTGCAGTATTTCACGATTATTTTACGGAGTCGATATGTTCGGTGGCGAAGTATGGCGGGGAACTACTAGTGAATGTTTTTGACGTTAGGTGGCGCTGTTAGCGCAGGAAAATGATAGGATTGGAAAGGGCGGGGAATTCAAACTGTTTATGGTGCTTTAACATTATCTTCCCCCCTGCTGGCGAATTGATGAGACTGAGAAGTCTGAAGTAAATATTTGTTCACAACAACCATTGCTTTGATATTATGATGGGATAAATATGCTGATGAATATATAAAACAGAATAGATAATTGAAATGTTTTGATCACAATATGAATGTATATAAAAAAATAAGACATGACTAGTCAGTCATATCTGGTAATGGACACAATTTCACAAGTGGCCTTTTGAGCATACCTTGTGCAATCCTGACCGTAGCAGAACGAGAAACGCCATCACGTCCTGGGTGTAATTCGACGATTCTACCTAAACGCCATCGCAGTGGATGAGTAGTCTCGTCTCTAATAATAACGAGCTGGTTGATTTTTGCCGGAGGTGAATTCACAGTCCATTTTAATCGCTGTGACAAATTTGTAAGGTATTCACTATGCCATCTAGTCCAGAAATCCTGGTGCATCTTCTGTAATAGATGCCAACGCGTTAGCCTATTCATTTTTGTGTTGGAATAGTCTGGTGAAGGCACTGATGTTAGGGGTGCTAATGTTAAAAAGTGCCCTGGTGTAAGTGCGGTCAGGTCTGATGGATCTGAACTCAATGCTGATATTGGTCGCGAATTTAAAACTGATTCAATCTGTGTCAAAAGTGTGTTTAACTCTTCATATGTTAGGATTTGATCACCTATCACACGATATAGGTGAGTTTTTACGGACTTCACCCCGGCTTCCCAAAGGCCACCCATGTGTGGTGATCCTGGAACGTTAAATTTGAAGTCAATGCGCTCCGATTCACAAGCTGAGCGCATGATTTCTGATAATTGTGACTGCGCACCTTTGAAATTGGTTCCGCAATCGCTATGGATGATGTTGCAACGACCGCGTCTAGCAATGAATCTGCGTAGAGCAGCTAAAAAGCAAGATGAAGATAAATCACTGGCAAGCTCCAGATGAAGAGCTTTTGTTGAAAAACAAACAAAAAGACAAAGGTATGCCTTTGTTGAACGCACACCTCGATAACGTTGAAACGTAATGTTGAAGGGTCCTGCATAATCACAACCCACAACCTGAAATGGTTTGATTTGATTGACGCGAGAATGTGGTAAATCTGCCATCACTGGCTGAAAGTTTCGTGGCTTCATACGGAAACAACGATAGCATTTTGAAATGATCTGATTAATGGCTCGCCTTGGTGACAAAATCCAAAAATTTTGAAGTAACAGATACTGCATTGTTTGCAGACCAGGATGTAAATTTTCGTTATGTATGCACTGGATGATAAGTTGAGTCAAACGATGCTTGCGAGGAAGCAAAGCTGGATGTTTTGTTTCATAATCAAGGTTTGACTGAGAGAGCCTACCCCCCACACGCAACACTTGATTTGAATCTAAAAATGGACTAAGTTTTCTGAATGATTTTGATAATACATGATTTGATCTCAAATGTTTGATTTCTTCACTAAATTCGGAATGTTGGGTGTGTTTCACAAGTACCATGAGGCTATGATGAAGTTCTAGTTCTGTTAAATGACCTGTACGCTTGTTTTTGCGCAGGGCGTTGATAAAACGATTGCAATATGATAAAATACGTTGAATCTTCCTCAATGATGAAAATCTTGTTAATAAATGATCGATTGGATTAGTTTCTACTGCGTTTGACACGTTCAAAACGCAGGCACGTTGCTCACAATTCACCTCTGGATGTGGCGTCATGTTTGAATGTTGAGGCACTTTAGGCCATTGATCTTGATTTGAGGATAGCCAATGAGGGCCAGTCCACCACAGGTCATGATTGATAAGCTCGTCAGGTGATAACCCACGACTCGCTGCATCCGCAGGGTTTTGTTTTCCTGGGACATGATTCCAAATTGCTTCTGGTAATTTACGCTGAATATTGGATATGCGATTGCCAACAAACGCCTTAAAATTTGATGAATTTGACTGGATCCATGACAAAACTATCATAGAATCAGTCCACGCATGTACACTCTCTATGGGGAGAAGTTTGCTGTATATGTTGATTATGTGTCTCATTAGGTCTGCCAGCAAAGAACTGCCACACAACTCAAGCCTTGGTAAAGTTCTGCGTTTCGTTGGGGAGACACGAGACCTCGCACTAACCAGGATGACCTGGTGTTGATGATATTGATTGGTAGCACGAAGATACACAGCAGCTGCATAACCAGCCTCACTTGCGTCTGAAAACCCATGCACCTGATAAGTCACTGCGTCGTCAGATGTGATGCGGCGTGGTATCTTAAGCTGGGCTAGGTGAGGCAACTGCTGAACATACTTTATCCAAGTTTGATTGATGTCGTCGGGAGCGGATTGATCCCATGATGAACCGAGCAACCACAAACGTTGAATTAAATGCTTTGCTAAAAATGTTAATGGGGTTAAAAGACCAATGGGGTCATAAATACGTGCCAGCTCTGAAAGCATGGTACGTTTGGTACACTCACGATTGATTTGATTCACTTGGTAGTTGAATATGTCCTCCCGGGAATTCCAGGCTAGACCGAGAACCTTCACAAAATTACCATCACTATCGAATGTTTGATTGACATTTGGCACTGCTCTATGTTCTTCTGGTATGTTTTGTAATACATCTGCATGATTGCTGGACCACTTCCTCAGCTCAAAGCCTCCAGCCGCCATGATGTTAATCAGCTGCTGCTGAAGCGCGACCGCCTCTTCGATGCTCTGACACCCTGTAACGGCATCGTCGACATAGATGTCCTCTAACAACACCTGAGCTGCAGCTGGAAACGAGCTGCCTTCGTCGCGGGCCAATTGATGTAACACACGAATTGCTAAAAATGGTGCTGATGATACACCGAAAGTCACACGATTGAGACGGTATTCTTGTATTGGCTCACTAGGGGAACCCCTGAACAGGATTCTCTGAAAATCCAGATGTTCTGCAGCTATTCGGATCTGCCGGTACATTTGCCGGACATCCGTACAAAACACAATGGCATGAAGCCTGAAACGCAAAAGAATGTTGGTGATGTCAGTCTGAAGTTTAGCGCCTGTAAGAAGAGTATCATTTAAGGATACACCTCTTTTATCCTTCATTGATGCATCATAGACAACACGAAGGCTACGATCTGATTTTGATACGGCATGATGCGCCAAGTAAAATGCTGTAGGAGATTGACACTCAACTGCAGGGACCTTCTCCATCTGACCACTTGATAGGTACTCCATAACATGTTTACTGTATTGTTCATGAAAAGCTGGCTTTACCATGAGGCGTTTTTCCAGCTGCATAAAGCGCCGATGAGCAATGGTGTAAGCACCCTCAAAGGCCACTGATGATTGATCACGGAATGGTAACGTGACAATGTATCGTCCCTCACTGTCACGCTTGTGTGTTGATAGGAATATTTCCTCACAATGTATGTCATCCACCGAGTGAGTTTGTTTGCTGTCTTCACACGGTATGTTTTCCAACTCCCACAACTTCTGAACGGCAATATCCAGATTGGAGTCCATTGATACATGATTGATTGATAGAGGAATGGATGATGATGACTTTGATAAGGTTTTTCCCATGAGAATAAATCCAAATATGGTATTGATGGCAATTGCTGCATGTGGACCACCATCAATTTTTCCTGGTAAAAGAATTTGAGGGAATATCTCTCCACCAATGAGGATATCCACAGGACCAGAGGAATGATATTTCTCATCAGCCAATTTGATATTTGATAAATGTTGAAAATTGTTAATGTCCACTGGATGGGTGGGCATGTCACCACAAATTTTGTCCAAAGTCACCGCTTCTGTTGTAAAAGAGGGCTCTGGTTTCCCAACTGGTCGGATTTCCAAGAAGACCTTACCCGTGGAAAATGCAGGAACATCCCCTATACCTGACATAGGAGTTTGAGTTTTATACTGTGCCAACCCTAAGCGACGGACACATACCTTGGTGATGATGTGACTTTGACTACCAGGGTCCAATAAGATACGGACCTTCTGAAAGGAGCCTCGACCGTCCTTGACCTCCACCTCAGCAGTGGCAAGCATCACAAAATGAGTATTTGATGTTGATCTTGCAGTTATGTTTGATAATGATGTAACGGGTGTGATCACATTTTCCTTGGAATCAGAAGTTGGTGCTGGGCCTTTCCCTGTATGAGAAACACCTGGTTGTTTGTGTTGAGAGTTGACTGACCCACTTGTCTCCGTCTTTTTTGGAAAGTGTAGAAGGCTGTTGTGCTTTTGTCCACATGATTTGCATGTATGCAATGAATTACAATTGGCTGTGATATGGTTCGACCGTAAACAGTTGAAACACAATTTGTTTTGTCTCACAATTTGAGACCTCTCATGAGGAGATTCTGATAAAAACTTTGAACATGAGTAGAGAGGATGATCCTCTTTACACACTACACATGATTGATTAGGCGCTTGGGCCAAAAGCATTGTAGGCTTTGATTGGTTGTTTGAAACCACACGCTTGTTATTTTGCTGTTGCACAGCTGATGATGATGATTGATTGTTCACATTTAATGTTGAGCGTTCAAGGGCATTACACCTATCTACCAAGAATGTGGATAATTCCTTGAAGCTTGGAAAATCACTACTGGTATTGGCCAGCTCAAAAGCTTCCCGAGATGCCTTATCTAATTTTGTAAGCAATGAATGAAATAACACAAAATCCCACTGTGATGTTGGTAGCCCTAAAGATGTGAGCATTGATAAATTTTCATTATAAAGGTCTAACATTGTACGCAAGCTTTGAGCAGAACCGGAGTGCATTGCCTTCAAATTATTGATCTGTTCCCAACACATGAATGCCAAATACCTCTTGTTGTTATAACGATTAACTAATGCTTTATATGCACTAATGTAGTTACCCTCACACACAGGAAACGCACGAATGATATTGATTGGATCTCCAGATAATGATGTGATCAAATATTGAAACTTTTCTACATTTGATAAGTCATTTCTGTTATGCACTAATGTGTTGAAAAGGTCAATGAACCCTGGAAAATCTTTGAACTGCCCCGTGAATAAAGGCAGCTTCATAGGTGGTAACTTAGCTGTTCTATTTTTGGACTCACTGGACGGCAAAGAAGTCTCTACCTTTGCTGACAAGTATTTACGCTTGGCCTCTATTGTTTCAAAGAACATATCATCGGCCTGTTCTTGGAACTTAAATTGAGCTTGTTGCACTTCCTTTTCGTCCATACCTGCCTTTTTGCACTCACACATTAATTGAATTTGGGCTTCGTTAAATGTTTCGAGTACCTGATCTACGCGCGAACACCAAGTTTCTAACCTATTTATTTGATTTGGGTCTGTTTTGCAATTTCGTGCGCAAATTACAGCATCATGAAGGCGCTTAAGCGCCATGTTACGCTTAGATTCATAATGTGCGATCAAAGCTTCACTCATTTTGATAATTAGTTACGCACTTGATGAAAGCACTTGTTTACAAAAGTTGTGTCGCTATCGATTGGTAAATAAAATCACGACACGAAATGATTGTCAATGTCACTGTCTGAAGTTACACTAACGTCACTGATAAATGTTACTTGTGAAGACTGTCACAACAGCTGTTCTGAAACAAGCTTTACAAACACAAAATAGTCTATGGTTTGGTGAAATGATAAATAAGAGGTTGGCAATAATTTTGGCAAACGGTACCAATACAATGATACGAGAAAATGTAGGTAGTTACTACTGATAAGATATGCGGTTATGAATAAAACAATGATGATACTGAACACAATGAAATCCTGGTGTTATATGTTGCACCAAGGATTCCAACACAAAAATGATAATTTTAGGCGCTGTATGTTACACCTAAAACACACGATTAAAATTTATGTGAAAACACGAATGAGAATTATGAGAAACACTGATGACGAGACAACTCACTCTCGGTTGCGAACAAGTGAGCGTTCGGTAGGTACGTTGCTAAGATGACTACCTACCACAAATATGATGAACACAAAACACTGGCACAATTTGTTATTTGTGTTGTTTTAATATGATATTTATGTTTGTTTGATCGAATGAGTTCCCGCGATGATGAATGATAATTATGATTAACTTGGAAATATGATAAAATACACTTGCTGTGTTGTAGAACAATTGACAACCGTAAATAAAACAAAAGTTATGTTCAAAAGTGAGGTTAGATGATAAAAATATGTTAAGATTACTATGATAAATTGAATGATTGTTGTGTTGCAATTTGGTTTTTGCGAACAAATATGGCTGACCCCACAATTTACACAATAGAAAAAATAGGATTACTGATACTATTTCAGCAATCCGGATCGACAAGGACCATAAAAATGTTGAAGAACGATTCTGTTTGATGGGAAAGCGGACTGTATCTAAAAGGTAGGTAAAGGACTCACCGAAGCTCGCTGAGGGCCGGCTGGCTCCGAATACCTGAATGATGTGTTTTATGCTGTGGGGCGCCCCAATTCTTGATTCTTGATGATGGTATTGTTTGATGGCACACACAATTATTGTCTTTTATAAAACACTTGGTTGCAGTATTTCACGATTATTTTACGGAGTCGATATGTTCGGTGGCGAAGTATGGCGGGGAACTACTAGTGAATGTTTTTGACGTTAGGTGGCGCTGTTAGCGCAGGAAAATGATAGGATTGGAAAGGGCGGGGAATTCAAACTGTTTATGGTGCTTTAACAGTTAGTAAGTGTATACATAATATTATTGGTGCTGCTGACTGTACCTAGTACTACCTATTGTATTTCGTTTACAGTTTTATGCTACTTAGTTTTTTTTTTTTTTCGGTGTTAGGATTAATTTGATAGTTTTAAAATGTTCCTATGAACTAGAACTACCAGTGGCTTCATTTATTGTCGTATTGTCGGCACCATCCTGTAAGTATACTTCTTTCTCCTCTTTCTCAGTGATGACAACGTTGGCTCATAATTGCGTACCTTACGGCGATCATTACAGGTTGCCGATTGTTGCCCTTAACCCTAATAATAACCTGATATATTACATCAGGTCATACGTCATGTACCAGTATATGTCTGTGGACGGAGACTACTTGACCCCATTCTTTAAGACGTGACGAATTTACGTGAAACCATGCACCAAACCAATTTTTAGGGTTATTCGAAAGAGATACCGCGGCCTCGGCACAAAGGGCTAACATGGCATGGCAGAAGGGGGAACATGGGTGGTTTTTAGTCAGTAGAAGTCTGACACTCCCTACCACTCTGCCCAGAGCGGGAGGAGTCATTTGATGATTTCCCGACCGCCAAAAAAAAGGTTTCCGTCCTCAAAAGAAGAAGAAGAAGTCTATGGTGTTAAAATAACATGAAAAATCTTTAATATTATGCGTACAAACTTACATTAATTATTATAATAGTCGGAATTAATGGGTAAACATGTTTTTCAATAATTATAATGTTAAGTTTGGTCGATGGTACGGAACCCTTCATGTGCAAGTCCCACTTGCACTTGGCCGATTTATAAAATGTTAGTCTCTACAACTTACTGGTTGGTTGTCGGTCTACAGAGCAAAAGGTCGTGTATTCGAGCCCTGTATGACATAATAATTATTATAACTTAAAACATTACGGTGGTATTCCGTGGTATTTCCGAAAAGGTAGGCACAGATGTAAAGTTCATATAGGTACTTCCACATATTTCGGTTTCTTCACCGTTTATAAATTACTTACACAAAGTAATGTGCCTGCCTGGGTTCGAATCCACGACTTACTATACGTTAGTCGAGGCCGCCACCACTGGGCCACCGCTGCGTTGCTCACTTATAAAGGTATAACGCTACCTATAACACTTAATTATAACAAAGTGAATAAGGATATCGTTTTTGGTGTACCACAGGAGGCGTGCATCTCCTACATTTCACTAGTTATGTTTAAGTCGTATATACTAGGGCCGACTAGGGGGCGAGCCTATTGCCATCAACCGGGCACAACTCCAGCCTCCTCGGCTGCTACTGAGAACATTCTGATGGAAAAACCTAATAACAGTTTGATCGACCTGGGAATCGAACCCACTACCTCATGCACAGTAGTCGCGCGTGCGAACAGTACACCAAAGAGGCAGTTTATATATAAAAACTTTTTAACAAAAAATAAAACCGACTTCAAAAAAAAAACACAAGAAAGTCAAAAATAAATCTGTTTCTGAAGTCGGTGGCAAAAAAATGAAATCAAACAAAAGTCACCGACTTCAGAAACAGATTTATTTTTGACTTTCTTGTGTTTTTTTTTTGAAGTCGGTTTTATTTTTTGGTAAAAAGTTTTTTTTGTTAAAAAGTTTTTATTTTTCACTTTTTAGTTTTTCACGGTTCACATGTTGTTCACGGGACAATGTGGACAATGTAGTTTTTTTTTGAGTTTTGTTGATTTTTCAAAAACCGCTTGTCCGATTTTGATAAAAAAATTATGGAACCATTTCGGAAGTATACCCTTTCCCACAAAAAAATAATTTTTCAAATCGGTTAGCAAGTGACGGAGTTATGCCCGAACAAACATAAAAAAAAAAAACAAACATCCGAATTGAGAACCTCCTTCTTTTTTTAGAAGTCGGTTAAAAACTAAACATTTCACCAAACCAACGCTAAAAGGTTTAAAGGTTGTGTGGAGGTCAGATAGACAGTCGCTCCATATAAAATACTGGTATTCAGCTGCATCCAGTTAGACTGGAAGCCGACCCCAACATAGTTGGGATAAGGCAGGTAGATGATGATCAGTTAATAATGGGTAATACAATACCTTTTTACCCGACTACGGCAAAGCCAAAGGAGGGTTATGATTTTGACTGGCTATGTATGTATGTATGTGAGTCTCTTCATCTGTTCCCTCATAGCTTCTAATCTACTTATTGGAACTCGACATATTATGAGGTATCTTTAGAACCGTCTTAATTTTCCGCTGAACATAGGCTACGTGACGTGTCACAAAAAGCGATTTGGCGCCCTCTAGCGGACAAAAAGTAAGGTTTAAGAAATAAAAATGGAGATTAATACGCCGTGTTTGGTATCATTTGAAAGGGCCTCACTTGTACATTTCCAAAATCTCAGCTCAATTTAAAAATCACCCCCTCAAGCGGACAAAAAGTCAAAAGTAAAAAAAAAAATATTTGACACCAAAATTGTTTAAATAAAAAAAAGTAAAAAACTAAAATAGATAAGACTGGATGTCAGAATTTCAGGTCACTGACTACCTGTAACGACTGCCAAAGATCTATTTAAATGGCAGCCGGGACCAACAGGTTAACGTGCTTTCCGAGGCACGGAGGAAACTCGTTCTGTAATGGGCGGTCACGCATCCACAGAACGACCTAGGCAAGCACGGCTTAACCTAAAGATCGACCCGAGTGGCAGTTATTTTTAAGCGACGAGCGAAAAGGCTAGGCAGATGAAAACATAATATTGATTGAAGCGAATATAGAATTTTGATGAGACTTTGAACGCGTGATTTGTACATCGGTATACATGCCCGCACGTGATATTCGCTCCACAATAATGCTGTGTAGTCAAATATCACGATTTTATATAAATAACACAAACATTCTGTTAACTTGCGTTTTTGTATTACGGAGAAAATACTGTTGTCACGGAGTAAGTTGTGAGTGGAGTGCGCATCAGTTCTTGAGGTTTGAGCTCATTCTTTTTAACAAGTTACACTATTGACTTACACGAGAAAATTAAAAACGCACCCAACGCTTTGTTCTTTTTATGATATGTGGTTCTTCAGTAATTTTTTTGATTTTTCTTGTTACTTTTGATACAAGTGCGGAACAGACATAGTCGGCATTTGCACGTCGTGACCGTGTCCAAAAGGTGATGTGGTTATGCTGTGCTTTAGAGGAAACAATAACAACAACTTACTATAACAAGCCATGCTTAAGGCGAATGCTCACATACTGCCCGCGAAATTCAAATTTTCTTACGTTTTTTTGCAATTTGCAGGCCAGTGCTTGGTTGTATGTTGATGAACATTTGATTCGCGACTGTAAGACGTATTTAGTTACAGAATTATAATCATCAAAATCATCAATACAACCCTCCAAGTTCATATAGATCGAGGAATAACTTTGACCTTGAAAAAATAGTTTCTCGATCTATATGAACTTGGAGGGTTGTGTTGGTGATTTTGATGATTATAATTCTGTAACTAAATACGTCTTACAGTCGCGAATCAAATGTTCATCAACATGCAACCAAGCACTGGCCTGCAAATTGCAAAAAACGTAAGAAAATTTGAATTTCGCGGGCAGGGTGTGAGCTTCCCCCTTAAATGAAAAGACTGCTGACTCTGTTTGTTTCGGCTGTTAGAAGAAACTATCATTATCATACGAACAATTCGTTATTTCTTATGAAATAAGCGGCTACGTTTTGTGACTATATTTTATTTTATTCTCTCTGGCGTGTCATCATCATCTAATAAATAAATACACAACCACGTGAGCTGTAAGCGACCAATAACATTAAAAAAATACCAGCTTTAACATTCCATTAGCTAGTATCTCCGTGTCAGACGGAAGGAAGGACAAGAATGCTTGCAGACATACAGTGTAGTGTTTAACTCAGTGTCTTGTACGTACGTGGTTTATTGGTGTAAATAATAATTATATTCTAGTGAAATATAGATATTTTTGTACGTTATAGTGATTTGTGTGAAAATATAGAAATTTAGTAACGGTTTTGTAAAAGTAAAGTTTTAGTGTGGTTGTTCACAATAAGACAACAAAGAAAGAAAAGAAGAGAAGAAAGGGCTCTAAGAAATGGAGAGGCTGCTTGAAAGTTATACTTCGCGTGATATACCCCAGGTAATTGATATACGTTTTTGCACTGGGCGTGACATTTACAGGATGGGTCAGGATGGGGCGAAATTGTCTCACAGTGAGTTCCTGAAGACGGTCGTCCTCACCGAGGTTGATTGGGGCAGAGAAGGCGAAGCACTGGAAGAAATTGGGGAGGCCGAGCAGTAGGACAGAATAAACATCTCTAGGGTTCCGTACCACATAAAGAAAAACGGATCCCTTATAATTATGATCACGCGTGTGTAGTCGAGAGTGCGACTGCAGAGCGTGTGTCCTAGTAGTCGAGAGTGCGACTGCAGAGCGTGTGTCCTAGTAGTCGAGAGTGCGACTGCAGAGCGTGTGTCCTAGTAGTCGAGAGTGCGACTGCAGAGCGTGTGTCCTGTAGTCGAGAGTGCGACTGCAGAGCGTGTGTCCTGTAGTCGAGAGTGCGACTGCAGAGCGTGTGTCCTAGTAGTCGAGAGTGCGACTGCAGAGCGTGTGTCCTAGTAGTCGAGAGTGCGACTGCAGAGCGTGTGTCCTAGTAGTCGAGAGTGCGACTGCAGAGCGTGTGTCCTGTAGTCGAGAGTGCGACTGCAGAGCGTGTGTCCTAGTAGTCGAGAGTGCGACTGCAGAGCGTGTGTCCTAGTAGTCGAGAGTGCGACTGCAGAGTGTGTGTCCTAGTAGTCGAGAGTGCGACTGCAGAGTGTGTGTCCTAGTAGTCGAGAGTGCGACTGCAGAGCGTGTGTCCTGTAGTCGAGAGTGCGACTGCAGAGCGTGTGTCCTGTAGTCGAGAGTGCGACTGCAGAGCGTGTCTCCTAGTAGTCGAGAGTGCGAATACAGAGCGTGTGTCCTAGTAGTCGAGAGTGCGACTGCAGAGCGTGTGTCCTGTAGTCGAGAGTGCGACTGCAGAGCGTGTGTCCTGTAGTCGAGAGTGCGACTGCAGAGCGTGTGTCCTAGTAGTCGAGAGTGCGACTGCAGAGCGTGTGTCCTAGTAGTCGAGAGTGCGATTGCAGAGCGTGTGTCCTGTAGTCGAGAGTGCGACTGCAGAGCGTGTGTCCTAGTAGTCGAGAGTGCGATTGCAGAGCGTGTGTCCTGTAGTCGAGAGTGCGACTGCAGAGCGTGTGTCCTGTAGTCGAGAGTGCGACTGCAGAGTGTGTGTCCTAGTAGTCGAGAGTGCGACTGCAGAGTGTGTGTCCTAGTAGTCGAGAGTGCGACTGCAGAGCGTGTGTCCTGTAGTCGAGAGTGCGACTGCAGAGCGTGTGTCCTGTAGTCGAGAGTGCGACTGCAGAGCGTGTCTCCTAGTAGTCGAGAGTGCGACTACAGAGCGTGTGTCCTAGTAGTCGAGAGTGCGACTGCAGAGCGTGTGTCCTGTAGTCGAGAGTGCGACTGCAGAGCGTGTGTCCTGTAGTCAAGAGTGCGACTGCAGAGCGTGTGTCCTAGTAGTAGAGAGTGCGATTGCAGAGCGTGTGTCCTAGTAGTAGAGAGTGCGACTGCAGAGCGTGTGTCCTAGTAGTAGAGAGTGCGACTGCAGAGCGTGTGTCCTAGTAGTCGAGAGTGCGACTGCAGAGCGTGTGTCCTAGTAGTAGAGAGTGCGACTGCAGAGCGTGTGTCCTGTAGTCGAGAGTGCGACTGCAGAGCGTGTGTCCTAGTAGTAGAGAGTGCGATTGCAGAGCGTGTGTCCTAGTAGTAGAGAGTGCGATTGCAGAGCGTGTGTCCTAGTAGTCGAGAGTGCGACTGCAGAGCGTGTGTCCTGTAGTCGAGAGTGCGACTGCAGAGCGTGTGTCCTAGTAGTAGAGAGTGCGATTGCAGAGCGTGTGTCCTAGTAGTAGAGAGTGCGATTGCAGAGCGTGTGTCCTAGTAGTCGAGAGTGCGACTGCAGAGCGTGTGTCCTAGTAGTAGAGAGTGCGATTGCAGAGCGTGTGTCCTAGTAGTAGAGAGTGCGACTGCAGAGCGTGTGTCCTGTAGTCGAGAGTGCGACTGCAGAGCGTGTGTCCTAGTAGTAGAGAGTGCGATTGCAGAGCGTGTGTCCTAGTAGTAGAGAGTGCGATTGCAGAGCGTGTGTCCTAGTAGTCGAGAGTGCGACTGCAGAGCGTGTGTCCTAGTAGTCGAGAGTGCGACTGCAGAGCGTGTGTCCTAGTAGTCGAGAGTGCGACTGCTGAGCATGAGGTCGTGGGTTCGATTCCCGGGTAGGGCACGATGTTATTGGGTTTTTCCATCAGAAATTTCTCAGTAGCAGCCACGGAGCCCGGATTTGTGCCGGGTCGGTGGCAATAGGCTCGTCCCTTATTACATAGAATTTAAACTGGCGAAATGTGGGTGTACTACTTACACCTCTGCATATCCCTTCTGGGATTACAGGCGTGATGTTATCTATACTTCTATAGGTACTAATATTATAAAGAGGTAAAGTTTGTTTGTATATTTGTTAAATTGTAAGGGGTAATCTCGGGATCTAGTGAACCGATTTAAAAAATTCTTTCACCAATAGAAAGCCACATTATTGCTGAGTGTCATAGGCTATATAAAAAACCGAAAAATAAAAAGGCTTTTACGTGGTAGTCCGTTTTGCAAAGTGAATCGGAGAAAAAAGCCTGCTTTCCGGCGGGCGCGGGATGGTTTCGGGTTTAATTCGGTACGCGTTCGTGCCCGCTTCGGGAGAAAGGGGCGTGGCCTTTTACATCTGATCTGAGAGGTAGGTACCCGCGCGGCTCAGTCGCGTGGTCGGCTCCTTACGCAGCGGACGTCCTCGAAATTGAATTTTTCGAAACGTAATTAGCTTACTTTCGACTAATTATGCCCAACGAAGTGGGCACGGGTCAGCTAGTGTTATATAAATTGGGGTCGTTTATTAAAAGATGTAGCAAAGCGCGGCCTAGAGGAATGTAGGCAGCAACATATTCGTGCGTCATTTGTTTCATTTGCTGTGTCAGCAGCCGCTGTCTGAAGCTACATAATACCTACGTAGAAAACTTACGCCTTTTTCCCAAGGGCATAGGCAGATCAACAACTAATGTACCTACACATGAATGCAAAAGAATTTGAGTTTGAGTTTGAAACTACTGAATGCCACCTGCTACGATCCTCTCATACTACTTCTGTCCACGTTCATACGTCTGGTCTTGTCTTAGACGATGTCTTACAGAAGCTTCAGGATTCCGAACCTTCTGAATCCAAATTAAAAATGTGTTTTTCAAATGAAGCTCACATTACAGCACTT